>CM052814.1:10261954-10402100 GCA_028533885.1 Nasua narica
GCTGTCGACTCAACCCTTAGACTCCGTTGTCAGCTCCTCGAGGGGCAAGAACCACATTTTCTCCAAGTCCTGTAAATGTTCTAAGGTGCTTGGCAGCGCTCTGTACCCTGTGGAGTACTCAGTACCTTCTGTTTGATGTTGCTGACGAGACCTAGACAAATAATCCCTTAAAGTACCTATTAAAATGTAGCAAAACTGATCTGTCGGTCCTTCTCTTTTCTCATAGAGCATAAGACACGTATGTCAGTGATAAGTGGTATGAAGCAGCAGCAGCTGTCGTTCACCTAAGTATGGTTTGTACGAACTACATGCCTTTCAGAATTAAAGCGGCGTGAATGGAATGCTGGGTGATTAGCGTAGCTTTAGTTCAGACCTGAGTGGGGTGACAGGTGAGCATCTGGAAGCAGTAGACACAGAATACTGTACTGCCCACAAATTGTTTACTTTCCAATGAAAAAAAGCAGCTACTGGACAAGAACTGTAGTGGAAATGCTCTCGGGCCAAAACGTTGCCATTTCAGAAATGAGAAGATTTTAGCAACTAGCCCCGGGCACACGAGGCACCGCAGAGGCCCCGCAAAGCCGCTGGGTCAGGGAGGCCGCTCGGGCTCTGCTGTGGCCGCGGGACCCGCTGCACCTTGTGGACTCCCGGGAACAGGAGAGGGGGACAAGCACCACAAATACGTAGAGGGAAGACTAGCTTTGGTTTTAAAATAGGTCTCATTTACCTTTCCAACTGATCTGTGCCAGCAGGTATCATCTATTTCAGTGCGATCAGACCTTAGCAATTCTATTAACCTCATCATTGGTTTGTGTCCTAAAGAAACTGACCTTACTCAAGAGTTGTATTTGTGGATTGTCTTACCTCACATGGTCAAAAATAACCTCTGCTCTGAACTATGGAGGTGTTCCTCTTTAGTCTCCTCTGTTCTTGAGCTTAAATGGGAAGACACATATGAACTGTCTTCCTAAAGAACTGTTTACGAATTTCAAAGAGTTGTATTCTTTTAATGGTCCTTACCTTTCCAGAGTGATATCTTCTGGTAGTTTAGTATAAAAAAAAATGTTTCTCAGTGAAGCTTCTGCTTCTTTTTATTTTGCAGGGCGTTAGTACATTAAGTATTGTAATGGTGACAGGTCATAGTCTAGGTTTCAATAGTATCATGACATGGAACTTCGGAGAAGGGGAAAGTCTAATCTAAGCAGTGAATACTACGAGCCTTTTATAATTTGGATCAACAAAAAGAACTGCGGGCAGCCTACAAACCTTAGGAGAGTCCTAAATCATTCTTCCTCATAGTATTGCACTCTTCTGATCTTTTTTTGCCATTTTCCTTGAAAACCAGAGGCAAGGTATGGGAGAAATAGACTGTACTTTTTGAAAAAGAAATTTCCTTACTTTTTATGGTCACAACATACCGTTCCCAGTTTCCCGTAACGCACCCTTAAAGCCGGGGTGATAAAAGCAACAGACCAGGGGCGCCTGGGGGGCTCAGTGGGTTGAAGCCTCTGCCTTCGGCTCAAGTCATGATCTCAGGGTCCTGGGATCGAGCCCACATCGGGCTCTCTGCTTGGCAGGGAACCTGCTTCCCCCTCTCCCTCTGCCTACTGTGATCTTTCTGTCAAATAAATAAATAAAATCTTAAAAAAAAAAAAAGGCAACAGACCATCAGGTCGGATGACTCCCGCTACAACGGTGAGCTCACACTGCAGAGACCCTCCTCGAGTGGGCAGTGAACGCCACCGGAAAGCACGGGAATGCTGCACCGCTGGGCCCACTGACTTCTCTGAAGGATATGGAAGACATGCGGTGGTTGGGAGGTTTCCAGGGGACTTCAGGTTGAACCCCCCAGCACTGAGCCACAGAGCGCGTGCTGCCACGTCAGGGGCTGCCCAAGCTGTGGGCAGCTCTGCGAGCCCCAGTTTACGTGGTTCCAGAATGGTCCAAGTCTCATGAGAAAATAACCCAATGAAGCAACAGACGCTTGTAATAACCAAATTTTTATGAACTATTACTACAAAGAACTTCAGCAAGAAGGGAGAGAAAGTTTAGTGATCTTTTAGTAAACATTTTTAGCGTAACAGTCTTCGCGACCAGTATCTTAAAAAACCAAGCTAATAAACACCATTGCTCTGTGTTCAACTGGTGTACACTAAAAATAGGATAATAAATGGAAATACATGTTCTTCTAGCATTTCCACAGGAAATGTTCGTATTTCCATGACATTCTAAATCATTTAGCAGTTATATACGCTACAATTAACTAAAACACAGGTATTCTTTATTGCACATTTCAAAGTTGTAAGGAGACTCTAGCTTATGAGGTGGTTTTTATTTAGGGGGGAAATGATTTTTCAATTGTTTGGCTCAAAAATGCACACTGCCAGGGCAGCTTAATTCTAAAAACAAACCTTTTTAAGTAAACTTTTGGATTCTGAAGCCAATGAAATCCTTTACTCTAGTGAATAGTGCACAGTCCACTTTCTCAGACTAAATGTCAGAGGTCAGAGTTACGGGCTCTGTTTTAAAGCCTGTGAACAGTCCTGGCTACTGCCCGGAGAGGCAGGTGGGGGCTCGTCTCTAGAGCCGGAAGGCAGTAAGTCTCTTGCAGCAGGTGGAGGTGGATAATCCTGGGGGCCATGGGTAGGGGGCGGTAGGCGAGTACCAGGAATAAAGTACTCTCTTGGACCAAGAGAGCCTAAAGGTCTAAAAGGTGTGTGTCCCGATAAAAATTCTCGAGGATCAAGAGGCAGGTCCCGTTTTCCCGGTGGAATGCCTGGTGCATATTCTCTTAAGCCTAGTGGTGGACGTAAAGCAGGACCTGGAAAAATAAAAAGTCCTGTAAATACATATGAACACATGTAAACACAGAAGACACTGGGTGTGGCAGTCTTTCACTTTTCACAACTTCAGAAGTCAGGTGGTGGCATCCCCGACTTCAGAGACGAGGCGGCAAACTGTATCCCGATGGCCGGCCGGCCAGGAAGCTGCGCAGGCAGGATTTAAACCTGGCTCAAGCGGGCTTGCTTTTTTCCCATTACACAGTTCTGCCATCTTTCTCTCAAAAGGGTAATACTTCAAAGACAACAGATTACGAAGTAAGGGCTTTACTACAACAAAGACATTTTGATAAAGGGAAATTCCGGTCTCTACCGTTGTGTCAACGATTCATGCAGTAGCTCCACGTGGACCTAAACATGCCGTCCGAGTCCAGGTGCTTGCCCTACTGGGGAAAGGCCTTCTAGCTCCCCCTAATTCAATTCAGCAACATTCATTAGGCATTAAACTCGACCTTCTCTAGAGCTAACACTTCCTTCTCGTTTATTGCCAAGGCAGGAAGTGAAAGTTGAATCGTCCCTCTTCTGTCTTCTAGGACCCTTTCTTCTTGGTGATTATGAGCTTTATGTTTCGTAATCTATATATCTTTTCTAGAGGTCTTTGTAAGCTCTTGAGTTGGAAGAATTAGTTCTAGCCGTCTGCAGAAGTAATATTTCTGGCTCTCTATTAATATCTCTGGTCTACAAGAGATCGACTGCCCATCTCTGTACAGGGGGATTATGCAGCACCCCGTGTGTGCTAAAAACTTGAGGAAAAGTTAAGATGCACTCGCTTGTCTTGCACTTTCATTACATAGGCCTGTAAAAGCCACTATTAAAATTTCAACGAGGAACAGAGCGAAAAGATGAATTAAACTCTTAAGTCAATTACTACTACTATTCAGTCATCATACCAAACGGTGGAGGAAGTGGCCGAGGCCCGAACGGCCCGCAGAGTTGAGGAGGTGGTCCATATCGGATGGGTGGTGGGAGAGGGCCTCCCACGGGGGAGCTCATGAGGGGCACCCCTGGGAAAGGAGGGGGCCCTTTTGCAGCCATAGTCACCTGTAGAGAAGCAGCGATTACAATTCTGAAAGACTCTGGTGTGACACACACAAGCACCAACACCAGTAAAAGCTGAAACCCAGCGAAGCAGATGTCAGGCACCTGTCCAAAGAACAGAGCCAGCGCAACAAAACCTGACCCCTCCTGTCCCCACCGGCGGCTTAGGCAGGTTACAGGGATGGCACCGAACCCAAGAGGTTTGCTGCAGTCGCACTACTGCTGGAATATGCGAGGGGAAGAGGGAGCAAGGGGATGCCTGAAGGATGCTAACAGAGGTGATTCCCACAAACACCATGATCAATTCCCAGGGGGCCCTTCACCCCCCCCACCCCACGTCCTTCCCATTGCCACAACAGCGCATTATTTCCATCCTGAGCATGGACAGAACAAAGGGCAAAGAAAAATCCACTCTACACGTGTCACAAGAGCCACTATTCAGAGTGCCTTCAATTTCCTTTCACATATTCTCTCCCATCCTCAGATCTCTCAACCTCTTAGCAGGAACATCCTGTTTTAAATGAAGGCACAGAGTATCATAATCTGACGGTCACACAGCATGTAAGAAGCTACTGTGATTCAGGATCAGGTCTGCCTCCAAGCCTGTCCTTGCGCCTCTGCCTCCCTCTCTAATACCCGGGCCTCTGCTCTCTGAAGTCTACTCCAAAAGGGTGTCAGGTCCAAGCTGCCCTTGGATAAAAAGACCTCAAGAGATCCGGGTTCCTGGAGTCCTGCGCTGAAACGTGGAAGCATTTTCCAACAGAAGCGACGTTCCATATACAAGGAGGCAAGCACGGCACCAATATTTACCTTCAGGCACCAGTAACGCTGTGCTTTCTACTAAGAGACACTGGCCCTTCCCGTGGGAAACCGGGTTGGAAATTCTACGTCATCAGATCGCACGTACTTTGATTTCAGCACAGAGAAGTGCTGCAGCCACGCTTGGGAGGAGCGGCGCAGCCCTCGCAGAGAATGCGCTTACGTGCACGGCCCCGAAGGCCACTGCCGGCAGTGGGCACGACAGGAGTGACGGGTTTCCGCCCGTCAGTATTTCACTTCCAGCAAGCATTCTTCCGTTACCAATCTGTAAGTTTAGGTTATTCAAAATAGCGTCTGCCTAGCATACCCTGGAAATATTCTTAAACAGCACGTTTGCAAACACATAAACGGGAATTATGCTGTAGCTGATTAATTTACTCTGCCTCAGAACACTGGACGTCGAAGCCCACTGTATAAAGTTGCAGTGATGCCTTTCCGCCTTTAGTTACAACAGATGTCCCAACAGGTGACCAGCCTGACCCGAACAGGGAGGAGAACCCCCAGTCAGGCAGGCTCTGCAACCCAGCAACACTTCCAAGTCAAGGACAACAGTAAGATCGATACTGCCATGCAACTCAAAGCAAAGCAGATTAGCGTTACGCTCTTCGTATCCTTTCCAGAAAGACATCAACTAACAGCTCAGCTCAGTCCTCAACCTCCAAGTACTTCCTGCTCCTGTGCTCAGCCACAGACGCACTGCTGGGGACGAAAGGGCCTTCAGGGTCTTGGGGAACAGTTTGCTTTTTAAAAAAAGGAGATAGTACAGCTATAACAGACACACCAGAGAGGGAGGACGCAAAGAGAGGGTGTTGTAACGGAGGTTTAAGGTTTCCTGAAATACCTAATTATAATTCAGAGCTACTGTGCGATTTACCTTTCCTTCATCCATCACCTTAGTAGGGGAAGAGCTTCTCGAGCTGCTGTTCATCATGGGAGCTGCACCAGATCCCGGATCTGCTGAAGGCCAGAGAATGGATTTAAACTTACCCTGATTCTATACTCTTGGAGGAAGAACTAAGAGACCCTCTGCCCACTTCCTCCATGGTTTTGACTCTGAAAACACTCAGATCCCTTACCAGAGGCAGAGGGCTTCCCAGATGCCTCAGATGACCATCGAGGACGAGATGGAGGTCCGTCCATTGACCCTTGAGAAAGAAAGAACAGAGCTCTTGTACGGATTTTTCAGAAGAAACAAACCAATTGTGGACAGGTCAGGGTTCAACTCGACCTAGAAAGCAACATTAAAAAGGGGTTTCCTAATAGAGAAGGGGAAATCCCAACTCAGGCACAGAGTTAAAGAATTAAAACAAGAGGGCTGCCTGGGTGGCACAGTTGGTTAAGCATCTGTCTGTGGCACAGGTCATGATCCTGGGGTCCTGGGATCGAGCCCCACATCAGACTCCCCGCTCAGCTGGGAGTCTGCTTCTCCCTCTCCCACTGCTGCTCCCCCTCTGTGCTCTCTCTGTCAAATAAATAAAATCTTAAAAAAAAAAAGAATTAAAACAATAACTATTGGATTGAAAGAACAGCAATAAAACCTGCATATTATAGGCACCAGCTGGTGCTTCGAGTTACAGGCCTGATACAGTTGTACAAGCTGATATTTTTAGTCTGTGTGATCTAACTTCCACATCTCACCAAGCATCAGACACGTATCTTTGACTAGAAACAGACTCACAGCACCATGTATTAACGACAAATGGACGTATGTTGCTTTAGTTATACAGTCTTGAAGCTACTTTTATAATATCCAAGAGAACTCCATAGAAATGTAAAGATAAAGACTTATACTTCACAGTAAAAAAGTAAAAAAGCAAACAGTAACAATTATATATTCTTACTTATAAATACACTTTATGTATTTATTTTACAATATATATGCTACAGTGATGTTAATAACAGTAAATAAATGCTTTCCGTTCTAAAGCAGATCTTGCAGCAGACTATACACCAAGACAAATTAAGACATTTTCTTCCCCATACTGGATAGACCGAAATTCGAAAACGCTGCTTGCATTAGAATTCTCAAGACAAACAGTACGAGACTCCTAATGATAGGAAACAAACTGAGGGCTGCTGGAGGGGAGAGGGGCCAGGCAATGGGGTAGGTGGGTGATGGGCATTAAGGAGGGAACAAGATGGAATGAGCACTGGGTGTTCTATATGATGAAATCATGGAACTCTACCTCTGAAACCAATAACACATTATATGTTAATTAAGTGAATTTAAATTTTTTTTAAATCTCAGATCAAAGGTGGGGGGGATCCTCCAGAAACAGTTCATTATAAGGTAAAATGCGAATGCTCACCGAATTCACCTCTAGGCATCTCTCTTCGATTAAGCGTAGCGGAGAGAGGTCTCGCAGGCGGGTCAGCCGGCGGGGGAGGGGAGCACTCCCCCCCACTCACAGGAGACGGACCAAAAGAGCCATTCTGGCTCAGAGGACCTGAAGACGACAGTGAACTGTTACCGCCCTGAGGCAACCTTTCTTTTCTTTAGCAAGTTCATCAGAACCAAGATACACCGAGCCAGAACGTGATGCACCCACACTCCGCACACAGCCGCTGCCCCGGAAGTGCGGCCCACCTCTCCACGGAGGGTTCTGGGTGCTGGGCCTGCCCGGCCTCGGCTTCACGATCACAGGCTCTTCTTGCAGCATTGCCATCTTCTGGGTTAATTCCAGTAACCTGGAATACAGACAAAGAATGGACTTACATAGGAAATACAACCTCCATTCCTTACGAGATACCTCAGCACTGCCTCTGAAAGCCCGAGGAGGTGCTGAGAAACTGGAGCTCCACATCACGTACTTGTGCCTCAAGTTGGCGGCTTCCCTTTTCTCCTCGGCGATGGCTCTTTCTGCAGCACGAGCTTTGAGCTACGGGAGACGAACAGATCCAAATCAGTGGTGGCGGACTACACACGGAATAAGGGGAAAAAAAAAAAAATCTTACCCAGTTATCATGAGCTTTCTTCTCATGAGTAGCGATCTGGAAAAGACAACACGTGGACGGCGACGTGTGGGGACTCCTCGTCGCAGCCACTACCAGCGTCTCTCAGACACCGAAGAGCCCCGCAGCCGCAGGGGAGGGCAATTACCTGGTTTTTAAATGAGCGCTCCGTCTTCTGCAATTCATCCTCCATCTCTTCGATTCTGCGCCTAAGAATCACACTCGTTTTTATCAATTACAGAGCAACTAAAGAAATTTGAAACCGTCTCACCACGTGCCCCTTGCTGCAACACCTGCACTCCTGGGGTTACAATCAGAGTACAACACGATCAAAACTAAGACGACCTAATTTCCTTCTGATTTAATGGCTGGAGAGTCTGAGCTGACACACTCTAATTTTCTTGACTGTTCTTCAACGTTCTCGAGCAATCCTGCTATGACTATCTTCCTCCACAAAGCTTCTTCTTCCTTTAATGACAGCCGCAGAAAATTGCCCGGAGCTGTAACTAGCGGGTCTATCAAGTGGCAGGACAGCTGTAATGATTTCGGATACAACGCTACAGCAAGCGGGCTTCCTGGAAGAAGCCCTCCACACACAGAGCCGCCCCGCAAGGCCAGCACGAACCAAGTTCCCTGACGGTCTCGCCAGCACCAGGTATATGGCAATGGTTGTTAACGTGACACTGTTCCCTTCGTTAACTTAAAAGGCGTTTTTTTTCCCCCATAGGAATGAACTATTTACATCCTGGGACCATTTATTTACGTTCTGTGCTGTTTTGTTCTACACGATGTAACATGGGTTTTAAAGACGCCAACGGCAGTCCCCCCAGCCGACGCCGCTCTCAAAGTTGAACTCACTTGTACGTTTTCACTTCCTCCGCAGCCAGAAGCGCCTTCTCGTCCGCCGCTGACAGCCGCTGCTCTCTCTCCTGCCGCTCATACTCTTCCTGACTCAGTTTCCTAAGACAAAAATCAGCTGTCAGACGGGTTTGTCTTCCCAGCAGTCTGTCCGAATGCCTCTACTCAAACATCTCCTCCCCTGCCCTCTAAAATGCAGACATACGAAGTCAGGAAAGAATTCAAACTTGCCATTCCAGGATAAAAATCAATCTCTGGCCTGTCGGCAAATCACCTGCATTTTCTAACTTCTCATAATTCTTGACACACTGGTAAAGTTTAGTGAATGTCACTCTGTGCCCACCGGCAATTCCTTGTGCTCAACTCGAAAGGTCATTTTACTTGACTGTAGAAGGCCATGGCTGATCACCTTCACACCATGAAGCTTCTCAGGCCAAAGCAAGGGATAATTACTTCTCTTATTTCTACCACCGAAAAACCTATAATTACTTCCCTTGTTTTTACCACGGAAGGACTGCCTCTCAATCCAAGATGGGTACTTCAATAAAAGAGCCAGAGAAAAAAAAGAGCCTTCTAAAACGTGTCTTCGGGACGCCTGCGTGGCTCAGTTGGTTAAGCAACTGCCTTTGGCTCAGGTCATGATCCCAGCGTCTTGGGATCTAGTCCCGCATCGGGCTCCTTGCTCCGCAGGGAGCCTGCTCCTCTCTCTCTGCCTCTGCCTGCCTCTCTGCCTGCTTGTGTTCTCTCTCTGTTCAATGAATAAATAAAATCTTTAAAAAAATAAAAATAAAAAAAAATAAAACGTGTCTTCTAGCTTCTAAATCATGTAGTTAACCAACCACAGAACATTCCTGCCCTTCATATATGGGACTCCTACTACCTATTTCAGTGGCATGATGATTCGAGAAAGAGAAAAATCTCAGAATTAGCAATGTCTAGTGAATAAGACAGAAAAAGAATCCTAGCTGTTCTATAATCAGGATCTTACCTACTGGAAACTGGTTTTAACCCAATTAACCTTCAATCTCAAGATGCCCATCTACAATAAAATCGATTGCAACGGTAGCAACATTTATGGGTTTAAAAATGCTATTTTGTTACCCTTATACATTTTTGCTTAGAAGTCTAATTCAGAAGACACTTAACTTGAAATTTAAATTTCTATGAATCAGGAGCAAAATGGGAAGAGCTATATGGTTAAAAGGTTTATGTATTCTTTTAATAACTGCCCATTCAATACTCAGCAAAGTATTTATGAATGGCTATACTATACTGGTTGCATCCTAAGATGCTAAGATAAAAGTATGAGCAAAGTACTATCCCTATACTAACAGAGCTCATAGTTTAGTATGTAAAAGACACACATAAGAACAGAAAAATCCCTGACTCTGGCTTAGGAAGAGAAGTGAGAAATGGGAGTCTTGAAGGAAAAATCAATCAGAATTTTTTTTCCAGTAATGAAGGAGTTGGTCTGAGAAAACTGAGAAAAATTAGAACATCAGACAAAAATATAAAGACTATGCCTGAAGGCATCAGAGAGCTAATATATTAGCTGACAAGTTAATATATGAGGCCAAGCTCCAGGAGAAAAAGGAATCTCAGAATTACAAGAAAGCCTGGCATCTGAAGCCACCTTTCCCCCAAGTTCATTCCATGCACTGAAGACAATGGAGACCAAAGGAGACTGGGAAGAACTTGCACCAGATCTGGGTTCAAAGAAAAATGGAGTTCAAGGTCGCCAATGAGGGGGACCTCCAATAGAAGTCCACGGCTTTGGGTTTGGACTAGAAAGAGCTGTGCAAACAGGCAACACAGTGTCCTTTGAAGGGATGAGGCCATTTTTAAATGACATAAATTGCCGACTGAATTAAAGTAATGACCTCATGCCAGAAATAAACTCAAATCTTTTCTGTAGGAAAATAACATCATCCTAGACCCCTAGTTTCCTCTATAGTTATTACAGACAATTTCTGCCACTCAGTCAAAACTGATCAGGCACTCCACAAAACACTGAGATCAAAATCTAAAAAACAAGAGGGATGGACCCATAGCTGAATCTTTACAGACTTCAAAATAATTATGCTTATTAGGGGCTCCTGGGTGGCTCAGTGGGTTGGGCCTCTGCCTTCCGCTCAGATCATGGTCTCCGGGCCCCGGGGTCGGGCCCCGCGTCGGGCTCTCTGCTCGGCGGGGAGCCTGCTTCTCTCTCTGCCTGCCTCTCTGCCTATTTGTGATCGCTCTCTGTCAAATAAATAAATAAAATCTTTAAAAAAAATAATAAAATAATTATGCTTATATACTCAAAGAAGTAAAAGTCAAAACTATAAATTTTAGCAGAACCTATAAAATTGAAAAATAGTAACTGAAATTAAGAACTCAATAAATAGGGGCTCCTGGGTGGCTCAGTTGGTTAAGTGTCTGACTCCTGATTTTGGTTCAGGTCATGATCTCAGGGTCATGGGATCAAGCCCCACATTAGGTTCCTCAGAGAGGACTCTGCTTTAAATTTTCTACCCCCTGCCTCCGCCCCCCCGCCCCCTGTGCATTTGTACACGTGCGTGTGCTCTCTCAAATAAATACATTTGAGAAGCCTTCAATGAATGATTTTAGCAGCTAATTTGACAAAGTGAAGTGAGATCTTAGCACACGAGGAGACAGGTCAGAAAAAAACGCCATCCAGAATGCAACAAATCAGGTAAGAATGTAGGAGACACAGGGGAAATATAAAAAAAATTTAAATAGAATTTTACAAGCAGAGAGAATGAAGCAGAATCAATATACAGAGCAAGTCTCCCCAAATCAAGAGGTGTCGATGACCCCAAGCCGCACAAATACAAACAAGATGGGGTGAGGGCAGAGAAACAAAAAATGCAAACACACAATCCCACACCTGAACCTCCTGCTAACACTGCTGAAGAACCAGAAAGAATGACTGAAGCCTCCCAGGTCAGCGGTGAGACACTAAGGAGGGAAAAGACGATGGACACTGGACTCCCCAAAGGAACTATAAAACCAGAAAGTAACTGGTTACTTTCAAAGTAATGAAATTAAGTAACTACGAGCATCTTACAGTCAGCAGAACAATCTTTAGAAAGACATTTTCATACAAAGGTAAACTGATCGTATCTGTCACTAAGGATGTCCTTCCAGGAGAATGAAAGGGACCCCCAGTGAAAAACTAGATGTGGGAGAGGAGGAAGAGCTACAGAACTATGAATGTGTGTGTCAGCAGAGTAACACTGGCCAGACAGCGATGCAGTACGACAGTGAAAATGGTCTCCAGAGTTTAGGTGTAGAGAGAATTAAGATGTCATTCAGATAGCACCTAAGTCAGACAGGAGCTGAAGCCCAGAAAAAGGTACACTTATTTATGTATGTCACACTGTAACAAGTTCAGGACACATGTTGTGGTCTTTAGGGTAATTACAGGAGGAGAAAAAGAGCAACCTCTAACTACCAAGCTTAAAGAGCAGAAAGGAAAAATTATCAAAAGTATTCAAACAATCTGAAAGACAGAAAGAAGAAAGAAACATAAGAACACAGAACAGGCCATCAAACAGAAAGCAAACAGTAATAGGTAGATTTCTTTTATTTTTTAATTTTTTTTTTTAAGTAATCTGTACATCCAACATGGGGCCTGAACTCACAACCCTGAGATCAAGAGTCACATGCTCTACCAAGTGAGCCAGCTTGGTGTCCCAGTCACACATGGACTTAAACCTATTCATATATATAGAGAGAGAGAGACAGAGAAGTTCTATTATAGAAAAAATGCGCACTCACCTAGTCTCTGAGCTACATACCTATTTATGCTACAACACACTCCAGAAAAGATTTTAAGAAACATAAACCTTTCAGTGGGCAGAGACTGCCAGGTGGAGAAACCATAAAAGGGCATTCGACTGCAGAGAAAGCAGCATACACAGTAACAGCGAGGCTCAGAGTGGCATGAGGAGCTGCGTTCAGTGTGGCTGCAGGTCAGAAAGCATCAGAAATTGCTGGAAATGCACCTGGAGAAGCAGCTCCAGGAAACTGAGGGATGTGTCCTGTGTGCCTATGTAAGAGTCTGGAATGGACCCAAAAATCCAGAACAGATTCTAAGCACTCGAGGCCCTGCAGAGACCTGCATTTTAAGCAAGTTCACTCGAGACTGAGAAGCATGAATAAGAGCCCGGAAGAGGGGGTATGAGAAAGGGCAGGTGGCGAGAGGTCCAGTCGGGGATGGGCAGGAAAGCGGGCGTGGACCTGAACTAACCCAGGCTTTGGGGCTGGAGAGCAGGGTGCAAACCAGATATGCCGGAGGAACTGACTCAAACGGTGCCGCAGTGACTATCACGAAGAAAAACAACTGTCATTTAGAAAATTAAGACAACTTCTGGTGGCAAAGAAATGCTCTTTAAAAAAAGGAATGAAACTAGAAGTATTTCTCTGAAAACAGGCCAGGTATTCAGAGCTGGCCTGAACAAAATCTGACAAATCTAAACTGACTGCATGGTGAGCAAAGAATCAGAGAAAACGTTAGTGGTGTGCATTTGATGTTTCATGGCATCAGGCAACAGCAGCCCGAGCATTTAAAAAAGATGAACTTTGCTCAGCAGGATAAGCCTTCTCAGAGGCCGCCGGAGTAAAGCACAGGAGCAAACACGAATAGCCACTACCACAGACAACCTATTTTTAGACAATGCTGGTATTTTTGTGGAGGAAAAAAACTTAAAGTGAACTACAAAAGTCTATCTTTCAAAAAACACCTACCTTCAGATTTTAGATGGAGATTTCAAGAGATTAATATGTAAATGTACACACGGAACAGATATGTCTATATTTAAAACTCCAAACATCCACGCCACAATTACAGTAGGTAACATTTAACCTGAGCATTTGACTAAACTCCAAAACTTAGGATACCTTCAAATAACTAAATACTCCTTTTGGAGTATTTATTCTACTAACCATCATGTCCTACAAATCACTCGGGATTCTGAAAGGCCGTATTAATAAGCAGTAGAACGGAGGCGCCTGGGTGGCTCAGCTGGTTAAGCGACAGCCTTCAGCTCAGGTCATGATCCTGGAGTCCCAGGATCGAGTCCCTCGCATCAGGCTCCCGGCTCGGCGGGGAGTCGGCTTCTCCCTCTGACCCTCCCCGCCTCATGCTCGCTCACGCTCCCTCTCTCATTCTCTCTCTCAAATAAATAAATCATTAAAAAAAAAAAGTAGTAGTAGTAGAACAGACACAGGATAAATCACACTCACTTAAATGCCACAAAGTAAGTCAAGTACGCGGCCAAGCCACCAAAGGGACTGGGTCTTCTCGAAGGGCGCCACAGAGGCACCGCGGCACCAGTAAACCATCCCTGTCAAACTAACTGCAGGCAACCACCTCTGACCGCCAACTCCAGTGGAAAGAAAAATGCAAATTACGGGAAACAAGAAAGGAAGGAAGGCAAATTTCTACCAAGTAGGGACAGAAAAAACCCTACAAGTCATCTTTAAAAAAGACAAGCTTCTGTCCAGTAGGCCGCACGCTGGCTCAACCGGCGTGCGGCCGGGCACGAGCGGCTTACTTTTGCAGAGCCATCTCCTTCTGCTGGTAGAGCTCGTTCAGAATCTCCACTTTCTGCCTCAGGGTTTGGCATTCATCCTCCAGGACGGCTTTGGCCGACTGCAGAGAATGGCGGTCATCTTCTAATTTCTTTATTTGGTCTGTAAAGGATAAAATGGTTGAGCTGGGTGTGTGCGCAGGGCTCGAAACTGGCGGAGAGGGTGGCGCTGGAAGGGCTTAGAAACTCGGCACTTTCTTCTCAGGAAGCAGCCTACCTTCCAGGTTACATTTAGTGGACATCGAGGCTCTAAGCTTAAATTGTAGAAGTTTTAGATCCTCTTCAACTACTGATATTGCAGTTTGCGTCTAAAAATTCCAAGAAAGAGAACTATCCTTAAAAGGGAGGCACAGTGAGAATTCAATGGCACTTACGGTACTCCACAAAAAAGCTCATACCCGAGAAATGTCCATCATCTGCTTAATTTGATTTTTCATTTTTTCACTCCGGTCACCTAAAATACAAAAGGCTTTAATTGCCTTTTCCTCTTTTGCTTTTTAAATGTATTTTCTTGATTTCTCCAAAACTAAACAATTACCATGTTCAAACATTCAAAGGAAAAACAAATCAACCAAGAGAACTAATTAGGCTCCGTGACTTATTTTATTTTATTTATTTGACACAGAGAGAGAGAGAGAGAGAGACATCACAAGTAGGCAGAGAGGCAGGCAGAGATAGAGGGGGAAGCAGGCTCCCCGCTGAGCAGAGAGCCCAATGCAGGGCTCGATCCCAGGACCCTGAGATCATGACCTGAGCTGAAAGCAGAGGCTTTAACCCACTGAGCCACCCAGGCCCCACAGGCTCCATGATTAGGGATGTGTGAACTAAAGCTCTTTCTTCTCATTCAGATCTATGTCCGTCTGGTCATGTGTCTAATTTAGAAAGATTTTCTCTTCTGTTCTCCCCTTGAATCTGCTACCAGGCGTGGTTGTAAATGCCCACTGTGAAACAATATCCGATTTGAAAAACATGTCCAGAAACATGTCCTTCATCAGTAAACACTGCTACCCTTTAGCTCCACTCTCGCGGCCTTAGTTTATGGCTCCTCGCACTTCAGGACTCTTGAAATTGGTTGTGGGCCTTAAAACTGCAGAGCTACAGAGATGAGGAGTACTAAGTTCAAAGGTCATCCCCATGGCACTGAGAAATACATTTCTCCTACTGAATAGTGTTCACATTTAGAGGTGTACGTCATAGCGATGCTGCTCTCACTCTAGTGCACACAAACAGTCCTTGGTGGGGTGGAAAAGCGGAGTCCGTGTTCGCTGCACACCACTGCTGTACCACAGCTCTCCAACCCGCCTCTGCCCAGTGCACACGGAGGTGCGTCTAAGTCCGGGGACAGGCATCTACAACTCTAACACTTAAGAAGTAGTAGGGGCGCCTGGGTAGCTCAGTCAGTCAAGCATCTGACTCTTCATTTCAGTTCATGTCCTGAGCTTGGCATTCCAACATCATGCCCTGCATCGGGGTCCTGGCTCAGTGAGGAGTCTGCTTGAGCTCCTCTCCTTCTCACTCTACCCCTCCCCCCTGCTCGTTCTCTCTAAAATAAACAAATCTTAAAAAAAAAAAGAGGAAGTTAGTCAGCCAAAAAGGAGCATCAATGTACTTAAAGAGGTCAACCTCCCCGAAACCAGACTCACCCCCCACTTCTCCGTTTGCTAATTCATCCAACTCACTTCCTCCTGTATTCTGACCCTCAGACTCAGATTCGCAGTCCAACCGATTCAACTGGGTAATGCAATTGGTCAAAGCCTAGAAGAGAAGCAAAGGGACATTAGAAAGAGCTTCTCAAGTAGATTTCATGAAAATTAAGCATGTAATCAAGAGAATAAACTTACATTAATATTATCATCTTTGTGAGTAAGAGCTACTTCCAAATTTTTCTGAGATTTCTCAAATGCTTTGATTTGTTCACTGAGCTCAGCATGTGATTTACTCCAATCTTTGATTTCTTGCTGCAACTGAAAAGTTAAAAAAACACATAAATTTCCCAAGGCACTGGACATATGAGGAACATGTGAAGGAGACAGAGAAGCAGGGAGCCATGCCACTCTTAGGCCTGTCACTGTGGACTGAGGCCGTGGTGATGGGAGAGGGGAGAGTGGCTCCTACCCTCAGAACTGCAGTAAGCATATGAGAGCTGTCACGGAAGTCAATCCAGTTATTGTAGCCTTCAGAAAACTGCAGCCAATTCAAATAATTCACTTTCATAGGAATGGAAGAACACATTTCACTGACTCCCATGTCCACATTCCAGATCACATAACCTTCCTTTTATCAGTGAAGCAGTAATTGCTCAAAGAAGGGTTATAAATACCTAATTCTTTGGTCAAGAAACGGCCACTGAGGCTATTCAAGTTAATAACTGGTTGGCATTTGACAAGACAAAGACTGAAAACATTCTGACAGCTATAAGAAATTATAGGTAAGAACAGAAAATCTAGAACAGATGGAGAATATATACATGCACTCAATTTTGGGAGCTTAAACTTTGCATACCTAAGAATAGAATTCCGCATACATATTTCATTTCCTTAAAAACAGATCCGAGAAAAGATACTTAAGGGGTAATGATACGGGGTCCCTTAGTTCACATAATCTAGGACATTAATTTTTCTTTACCTGTTCTTTCTTCTTCTTAAGCCTAGCATTTTCTTCTTGAACCCGATGGCATTCAGACTTCACCTTCTCTTCACTAAGTTTAGCTTCATTAAGGGCAATTTGAACCTAATGCAAAACACTCCTATTAGTGAGATAATTCCAAAGGAGGGGTGTTACACTTTCCCAATTAGACATCATATAGTTTTCATTTATTGCACATTCTAGCACATATCAAATGTTTGCTCGACAAAACTAAGGCACCCTATTAACATCTTGCAGAAATTATAGGCAGCTTTACCTCTGAAAATTCTGAGGCATTCACTGAAATAACATCCTTTAACCTCTCTATAGATTTCTTGTTCTCCAGTATCTGCCATGTGGAAGAAGAACACAAAAAACGTATTAAGATTTTAGTAGGTAGAAACAGTAGGATACATGTTAAAAAGATAAAATGCTATCCCAGAGCCATCCCCTACATATCAGGTAAAAGCAGGTAATTCAGTTTTAGCTGGGGAGAAAAGTCAAGAACGTAAAGAGATAAGAGAAGGAAAAAATAACTGGAGCTCTTTTACGTGCCATCCACAACCTTCCTGGCTATGAGCTAATGGGGTAGATGATCAGACAAAAAGGTGAAAAAAAGCAGAGGAAAAAAGAAAAAGGAAAGGAAAAGAAAAAATTTTCAAGTAGTCCAGTTGAAATCAATGGGTTTTCCTACTGGTAGAGGAAAAAAAAATCCCCAGGGTCACTTTAAAAATTCTCTTGCCTGAACTTGGTTGGACTTAAGGACAGATAGACAAATGTCACTTACGAAAGAGTTCTAAGTCATCTGCGAGGGCGCTGCCTCCTCAAGGAGGTGGAGCACACTCTTCACTCTTTAACCACAGGTTGGGCACAGGTACTTCCTTCCGGGTGAGTGGGAATGGGTAAATTTAGAGTGCAGAAACCTGGCAAATACCTGGGCAGCCAGGTCACAAGCTCAGCTGGGTGTGCAATATATGGGAACCCTCTGAAACGTCCCCATAGTTCTAAAATGGTTCTAAAAATTTCGATTTTAAAAGGAATCAAGCAAAACAAAACAAAGTACTAAAACTGTTCAACAGAGCTACGGTTTCTTAGTTGCTCTGCATGTTTCAGACGGCAGAGCCAAGTAATACGAAAAATATCCAGGGCTGAGGACAGGAAAATAACAGCTTGTGGTATTAGCATTTAAGATTGCATGAAGACAAATGGATGTAGGTTCAACTTCCCTGTCTCCCAATCCTCCTTTGGTTATAGCCTGGGAAAATGCAGAGTTCAATCCACCTCATCTACAAAATAGTCTGAAAGCTAAATTACAGTTAATAATATGCAATAAAACTCTTACCAAGTCCTGATTCTTGACATTCTGTTCCCTCTCAGATTCTAACATAACACGCAGATTTTTAGCTGTATCATCCAGAATTTCATTAGTTTCTTCAAGTTTCTTGATTTTATCCTATTAAAGAAGACATTAAAATTAATAATAACTACTCAATTATTTTCTTTCGTTTTTAGAATGTAATCTCAAAGAGAAGGGATTTTTACCTTAAATTTTATTGCTTCATCAGACAGAATCATATTTTGTTTCTTAGTTTCTTGAACATGTTTCTTTGACTCCTTAATCTACATAAATAAAGCACACAGAATTTAGAACTATAAATCACGGGGGTATCAAAACTTATCTGAGAAGGTAACCCCTTAGAGAAGAAAGCTGTACTTTACGCATATGATGATTTCTTCAGATTTGGATGGTTTGTAGGAAATAATGAAATTTTAAAATACCATAATAACTGAACCATAACACAGGAGGAAATAATTCAAGTTGGAATCATGAGGGGAAAATATTGAAAGAATAATTATACCTTCTGTTCATAATTTGACAACTTTTGTACAAGTTCTGCATTTTCTTTCATGATATTCTTCAACTTCTCAGAAATCTGCTGTTCAGTGACTAAAGGGGAGAGGAAATCCATAAGATTATTATGATGACTAAATAAACCTAAATTACCCAATGTATTAGCAGTACATTATCTAGTACTATGAGGCAAAGAACTTCTTAACATAACTATTATGCTTTTAAAAGAGCAACCTGCAGTTAATGGCAAATAAGGGTATAAAAATACTACTAAAATAAGCAGGACATTAGAAAGAGCTTCTCAAGTAGATTTCATGAAAATTAAGCATGTAATCAAGAGAATAAACTTACATTAATATTATCATCTTTGTGATAGATAGGCGCCTGGGTGGCTCAGTCAGTTGAGTGTCTGCCTTCTGCTCGGGTTATGATCCCAGGACCCTGGGATTGGGCCCCCCTTTGGGCTACCTGCTCTGGGGGGGCCTGTTTCTCCCTCTGCCCCTCCCCCATTGTCTCAACCTCGCTCTAGCTCTCTCTCTCTTTGAAATAAATAAAATCTTAAAATAAATAAAATATTTAAATAAGGATCCTTTCTTCAGTGAGATTCCAATTTAAATTTATTTCAAAAATAGGAAATATAATATTTTAGCATAATACCCTTCCCTTCATGGAGTACTTTTCTTAGAAAACGTGATCATTTCAAATATGTCATTTGCAAAAGGAAAAAGACAAAAAATACAAGCACACTGATTTACATCTCTATTCCTCAAATTATCTACTTAAATAAATATATACTGTATCAATTAAACCATTAGCGCAGGAACACTGTTCATGTGCAATAAATATGCATTAAATCAACAAAGCCAATCTGCCCCAAATCAAACTAATCATCTTCCTATTCCCACAGTTTGTTCCACTTCATCTCCTATCTCAGTTGGTGGCGTCACTATCTACACCTGTCATCCAAGCTAGCAACCTAGGATTGGTAAAATGTTCAGGAGTGAAGAAGTCAGATATCAGAAGTCACTGGATCTATTTCTAGCTCACATAAAGCTCATATTAAACACCAATACTGAGGGAAGAGTACAAACAACAGAATAAGCCTAAATATTTACCTTGATATACTCTATTCTTTACCTAGAAGAAAAATAAATTTGATGTCAAAACATTTTAATAACAGAAATACTACAGTATATTATAATAGTATGAAAATACTATACATAATAATCAAATCATAACAAAATGAAAATTTAGGAACAGTTTGGTTCACCGTAATAATCCACAGGATTAAAAAAATAAGAAAAGGTTAAAAAGCATTTCAAATGTGGGGTGCCTCGGTGGCTCAGTCAATTAACCATCTGCCTTCAGCTCCGGTCATGATCCCAGAGCTCCTTGCTCAGCGGGGAGTCCGCTTCCTCCTCTATCCCTATTCCCTGCTTGTGACCTCTCATGCTCTCTCAACAAATAAATAAGATCTTAAAAAAATAATAAAAAACACTTATTAAAAAAGCATTTCTAATGTAATTGTAGCGATGCCTCACAATTTCTGGTAGAAGCACTACTGTGAATACCTCATTTTGCAAATAAAGATAGGTTTACGTATTAAATGAGTACCAATCTTATTAAGGAAGCACTTAATTTTAATAATGAAAATAGGTATTTTCATATTAAATAGATCGATGCTTCTTTTACCCCAAATCATTTATTTGACAACCCCAAAGAGCCAGAATGAGGTTCAGATACAATGATCATTCAAAGAAACTTTCAGGAAACAAAATTAAACGCATAATCTTTGTACTAAGATATGTCTCTCTCCCTCACTATAAAACACCTCTGGAATCCTATTACAAGTTGGCAACTGGCTGAATTTAGAGATCTAATAATTAGTTTAGGTCATCTGATTTTCCCAAACCCCTAAACATAGCGGTCATCAACCTGAAATGGAAAGAAGACTACTAGAGGAAAATGCACAAACAACAAGAGAAATGACAACTAACCTCTAAATCCTCTCTAAAGACAGCACTGAATTATAGGGTTACAAAATCTAAGCAGGGGGCACCTGGGTGGCTCAGTCAGTTGAGTGTCTGCCTTAGGCTCAGGTCATGATCTCAGGGTCCTGGGATCCAGACCCCATGTTGCGCTCCCTGCTCATTAAGGAGTCTGCTGCTCCCTCTGTCCCTCTTCCCCAGTTTCTCTCTCACAAATAAAATCTTAAAAAAAAAACAACTAAGCAGTACTCAATTTTTTAAAAATTACATCATCAAAAGTCACTGTAACCCAGAATTTATTTCCACTTTCAGAAGTTATAAATGGTAATGAGACACTCAGATCAGTCCATAAATCATCCATGATGTCTCATTATTATTACAGTATCTAACAGCATGTATAATAATATTATAGGAAAATGCATTCAGAGTTCCAACATGGAAAGAAATGACTGTTTTTCTAATATCATAGCCTTGCTATGAAAGGAGAGACAGTAAGCCCTCCTTTCACCCACATCAATAGGCAGGAGGAGGTAGGAAGAAGCAAGAAGCAGGCAAATGAGAGCAGGGACCAAGGTTCCAAAGTCAAATGCTGAGGCTGAGAAGCAGCAGTTAGGACATAAAGCCTGCATCATCCTGTGAAAATGTAAACAGGTGTTAGGATTTTTAAGATGGGAGAAACAAGAGTGGGAAATAAAAAACATTTTCACCTTTTCCCCTTCCACTCATCCTTTCTATGCTCCCTTTCTCCTTTCATCTGAGGAAAAGTCCCATAAGGTTAGAGGACTCTTCCCAGGAATCCGGGCAAATGACCCTTCTTTTTAAGTGATTTTATCATCACTTGTGCAAGGAGAGAAGCTTATGAACAATCATATGTCTGACAAAATTAAGAAATCAGAAAAATAATCTTAGAAAGACATGCCTCCAATGCTTTGGCTACTTTAACTGTTAAGCTTCAACTAAAACTGAAAGCTTTTCATCTGCAAAGCTCATTCACACAGGATTTTTCCTTCAGTTATGTTAGATATGTTAGATAACTATGAAACAAAAATGACATAATACAGTCACAAGAATGAATAGGTATGAGCATACATATATAGACAAGCACAAAAGACAATTTCTGCACGGAAAGACACTCTTAAGGAATAAAAATTTTTAATAGTGTGTACTTGAATACTACATAATCTGTATTTCCAAGTAAGATATGAGTCCCAATAGCACATGATCAAATTAGAAAATCTGTGAAACAGATACATACAGAAAAATACTGCAAAATTACCGAGCGTCTTAGATAGAAATATTTTTTACTATTTTATTCTCTTGTAGCATTTTTTCTATGTGTATATTTTTATATATTTATATGTATAACATATAGTTTATACTTTACAGTCCTGATTTCTGCTTTTTCCACTTAATATTAAATGGTGAACATTTTCTGGGCCCCAATATCTTTGAAATAACAAATTTCAAGAGTTACCTAGTATCTTATTATATTGATGTAGAGTAATTTAACAATTCCCCTACTACAGATCATTTAGTTTGTACCAAGTTTTCACTCTAACAAATAGTGTTTCATTGAACACCCTTATATAAGACTTTTAATGCATGACTGGTTATTTCTCTAAGATAGATTAATTAGACATGGTTTTATACTATAACAAAAGGATATGAAAATTTTAAGGCTTCTGATACATATTACTTAACTGCTTTTCAAGATGGCTGTAAGACTTTCCAGTTCTACTAGGAACCTACACATGTACCCAAGTAGGTACATATACATTTAATCTTTAGATTTTAAGATTTAATAAATTGAAGTTTTCCCATTAAAATTATACATGTTGTCTTGTTCACTTAAGTCTTTACCAACAAAGATTATACTGAATTACTTCACAAGGTTGGCTGAGATTATAAGCATTTATGTTCATGTTAGTAAATGAAAAAGAAACAAAAGGGCTAGCGATTATAAAATATCTGCTGTCTTGATTAGTCAAAGTATAAGTTTAATTTACTCACAACAAGGACAGTTCTCCAGAAGAAGACGGCAAATGAACCAATTCCCAAGAAAGCAGTGATAAGTACAGGCTTCCATGGCAAGCCATAAAAATCAGGCCCAGGCTGAACATCGTCAGGCAATGTTGCAACTAACTGAAACAGAAATATTGGAAATAACAAGAAGCCATGAAGAATTTAGAACAGAAGAGTCACAAAGAATCATCCACAGAAATTCTAAACCAACCTCCATCAGATAACTACCCCCTCAAAAATCTTCAGTAGCTTCCACTGCTTCAGTAAAGATGGCATACTGGCAGCCTCATGTTTCTTGTTTGGGTTGAAGTGTTTTTGAGTATTATGAATCTAAATGTCTTTAAGTTGAACACATATTTCCAGTTTGCAATAGGACCTACCACATCACGTTGTCTAGAACTTGTGTAGAATCTCTTTGGATCAGTTAATTTTTATAGAAAGTCACATAAAACACAAAATCAAACATCCTAGAGAGATAATCAACTTTTATGGCTGTAAATAAAACCCAAGTGATAGTGAAAACCCAAATAATGTGCTTTTCCTCTAAGATTTTCAATCTTTATTCTACTCTCACATAAAAACAAATGGTGAGTAAACTCAGACGGCTCCTGATAACTGGTCCAGACTGCTGCTCTGAATTTAACCGTCTTCTACATAACGCAGTGCCTTTATCTTAAACGCTTCCTCGAACACAGTTGTATTAAACACCTGCCTGCTTCTACACTTACACTACCTTCTACAACCACACAACTACCATACTGGCCCCACTAAACATCACTGCCGGGGGTCACTGGAAAAGGACGCGAAGAGATCGTGACTGTCTACCAGAAAATAACACAGCGCCTGGTACAATCTAAGAAATCGATAACAAATGAACAATTGACGAAACCTTAAAATCACTCCCCCTGGCCTCCCTAAACAGCACTGCAACGTCTTGCCTGCCTCGGGCCTGACCCACTCCAGTTCTCCCTCGACCCGTCAGCGCACCAACTCCGCTCACAACCCGTCTACCCGCCTGCCGGAGCTGGGGTCCCTCCCTGGGAATGGGGACCGTCACCTCCAGTAGCTTGGCTATGAGGGCTGCGTAAAGGACCGACAGGGGTCCCAGAAGTTCCGAGTCCCCGGGGGAAGCGGTGACAGAAGGCACAGTGGCAGGAACAGAGTCCATTGTGAAGGGACAGCTGAGAGGAGGCGACGTTCTCCCGCGGAACAGCACCGTAGCCCACTCTTCCACCGCTTCCTCCTCCGGGAAGGGGCCGGCTGAGGAAGCGGACACCAGGAGTGAACTTCGCCTTCCGAAGCCGCTGGCACTTTCCGCTCTACACCGCCAGGAACAGACGTCATCAGACAATGCCCCTCGGAGACGTAAGCGCGCCTACGTAGGCCCGGCCCGCGGTGGGCGGGGCCGTGGCGGACGAAAGCAACGTTCGCCGAGGCGACCCGCGCGAAGGCACTGAGGAAGGCGCCCTGAGGGGAGCCTCGCCTGCCGCAGGAGCTGGGGGACACCGCGCCACGTAAAAGGCGCGGGTGCTCCGTGGAAGAGCAGCACGGGCTGGGGCTGGAGAGAGACCTCCGGCTCACGCCCCTCAGGGCCAGCCTTGTGTCACTGCGTGCCGAGACCCCAGGCACCTGTCGCACGGCCCAGACGGGAGAGCAGCCTCGCCCAACGACACCCTCCCCGGTCTCCAGGGCGAGGCCTGCTTTCCCGGGTCGCGCCAGTTCCCCGCTCGGCTTCTCCCCTTCCTAGTCCACACGCTCACACTGTCTCTCACGTTCCTGCGGATGCCCTGGAACAAGGCTTCTTCTAAGGAGCCAAGTCATTACCACACCATACCCAAAGGTCCCGTATTTTACAGTTACGTGCCTTTTGGAAAAGGACGAGGATTATGCATAGGCACATTCTAAAAGTTGAAAAAACTGGGGACATTTAACCCGGAGGAAAAATGATGTTTGTAAATCTTGGACGGTATGCCTTCCAGTTTAATATAAAGTTAATTGAGAACCATCAAGCAAGAACAATCAGGAAAATCCTCAAAAAGAAGAGCAATAGTGGGGGCGGGGGGACGATGAAAGCAGGCTGTGTAATTAAACAGTACGGAACTGACCCAAGAATACAAATAAGATTGTGGAAAAGAACAGAAAATCCAAAAATAGACCGAACTGCATTGAAAATTTAGGATACAATAAAAGTCAGCTAGGGGAAAAGACACTTTTTAATAAGTGATGTTAGTATAACTAAGCCATACAGAAAATGTTAAAATTGAATTTTTTATAAGGATAAATTACAAATGATAAGAAACCTGAATGTAAAAAATGAAACCAAGTACTAGAAGAAATATGGGTGAATTTCTCGATATATTATGAGGGAGCAAAACCTTCCTAATTATGCCTCAAAATCCAAGAGAAAAGACTTGCCAACAACTACTTAAAATTAACTTGTCTAGCCCCTGCACGCAAAAAAAAAAGCAAAGTGTCAAAAAAAGTTTGACGATGACAACCAAAGAAAAAATATTTGTAACATTAGAGACAAAGGGTTAATATTCCTAAAGTATGAAAACTATACAAGTAAACAGAGAAGAAAACAGCCCCAAATCTATAGAAAAATGAGCTGAAATAAAAGAATCAACAATTCTCAGGAAAAGAAATATAAATAGCTCACAAATATATGGAAACATGCTCTGCCTCACTCATAATAAAAGAAATGCAAATTAAACCTACACTGAGATACCTTTTCTCATACTGCCAAAATCTAAACATTTGACAACATACTCTATTGGTGAGAGAATGTAGGGGAAACAAGTACTCTCACACATTGCTCCTCCTTACACAAAATGACACAACCTCTATGAATGGGGAATTTAGCAACATCTCCCCAAATTGGGTATTTACCTTTTGATGCAACAATCCCACTTGTAAAGATCTCAAAGATACTGTGGACCAATGTTGAATGATACCAATGTTGAAAAGATACATAAATGGAACTATGTCATTCCGCGTTATTTATAATAACAAAAGACTACAACCAAAATGTTCATCAACAGAGGAGTTGAATACACTAAAGTTCACTGTGAAACTGAAAAAAAATAAATTTTATATACTGCTAGGGAATGATTTCCAGAATTTTTTTTTTAAAGGAGGGGTGGAAAAAAGTGTAGACTACTACTTTTACATAAGAAAGTAATGAGAGACAAGTATTTTTTATGGCTCTAAGGTAAAATTCACATGCAGTAAACCACACATATTCAAAGTGCACTATCTGATCAGTTTTGACATAGGAATACACTGGTGAGAACCTCATCACATTCAAACTGAACATATCCTTCACCTCCACATGTCTCCTCATCCTACTTCCTGCCTCTCGCCGACTGGGCCTGCCCAAGCGGAAGTTCTATCATTAATAGTTTGTATTTCCTACAGTTTTATATATGAAATATATAATCATCATGTATTCTACTTCTCTGGCTTATCTCACTCCACATAGAGATCCACCCATGTTGCTGCATACATCCATAGGTTTTGGGTTTTTGGGGGTTTTTTTTGGCTTTTTTTTTTGCCTTTTTATTGTTGAGTAGCATTTCACTAGATGGATCCAGCACAATTTGTTTATTCATTCAGCTGTTCATGGGCATTTGAGCTTTTTCCAGGTTTTGGCTTTTACGAATAGAGGCTACGAATATTGATATACAAGTAGATGGATGTAGATGCAGAATTTTCTTAAGGGTACATGCTGAGCAGAGAGATGGCTGGAGCATTTGACCCACACCTTCCTAAGAACCTTCCAACCGGGGGGGGAAATCGGAGGGGGTGTTGAACCAGGAGAGACTGTGGACTCTGAGCAACAAACTGAGGGTTTTGGAGGGGAGGGGGTGGGGGGGTGAGCCTGGTGGTGGGTATCGAGAGGGGCACGTACTGCGTGGAGCACTGGGTGTGGTGCATGAACAATCAATCTTGTAATACTGAAAAATTAAAATAAATTTGGGGGAAAAAAAAAAAAGAACCTTCCAACCAGGGCTACCTGGGTGGCTCAATGGGTTAAACCTCTGCCTTTGGCTCAAGTTGTTATCTCAGGGTCCTGAGATGGAGCCCCGCATCAGGCTCTCTGCTCAGAGGGGAGCCTGCTTTCCCCTCTCTCTCTGGCTGCCTCTCTGCCTACTTGTGATCTCTGTGTCAAATAAATAAAATCTTAAAAACAAAACTAACAACCAGTTTTCCAAGGTGATGTATCATTGTACATCCCCACCAGAAGTGTTTATTTCCAGCTTCTCCACATCCTCTCCAACACTTGGTATTTTAATTTAAATCATTCTTGGGTGCCTGGGTGGCTCAGTTGGTTAAGCAACTGCCTTTGGCTCAGGTCATGATCCCGGAATACCGAGATCCAGTCCCACATCGGGCTCCCAGCTCCATGGGGAGTCTGCTTCTCACTCTGACCTTCTCCCTTCTCATGCTCTCTCTCACTCTCTCCCTTTCCTAATAAATAAATAAATAAAATCTTTAAAAATAAATCATTCTTTTTAATTTTAGTCATTCTAATAAGTATGTATGATAATTCATGGTGGTTTTAATTTGCATATTCCTGAGAAGTAATAATGTTGAGCATTTTTTCATGTGCTTATTTCCTATGTACACATCTTATTTGGTGAGTGTTAACTTTATGGGTTATTTCTTGTGAATGAGCTTTAACAGTTCCTTATATAAGTCCTGGATATAAGTCCTTGTTCACATATATGCTTCCCAATGATTTTCTCCTAATCTGTGGCTTGTCTTTTCATTCACGTAACAGTGTATTTTGAAAAGCAGGAATTTTTATTTTGATGAAATCCAAATTATGAAAGTTTTCTTTTATGAATGAATCCTGATCTAAGAAATCTTTGCTTAACTTTTTTCTGTAAGTTTTATTACATTCAGTTCAATGAAGCATTTTGAGTTCATTTATGTTTATGATTGAGATGTGAATCAATTTTTTGCACAGGGATATATCCAATAGTTCCAGTCCTGTTTGTTGAACAGACATCTCTTTCTCCACTTTGTGTTTCCACCATTGTCAGAAGTCCATTGCCAGGTATGTATGGAACTATTTCTGGACAATCTATTCTATTCCAGTGATCTCTTTGTCTATATTACATCTCCTAATTACTGTAACTTTATTGTTAGTCTTGAAATCAGGTCATGTTTGTGTCGTTCAAGGTCCTTGGAATTTTCTCTACGAATTGTATCATCAGCTTGTTGTTTTCTACCAAAAAATCCTGCTGAGATTTTGATCAGGATTATGTTGACTCTGGGGATCAAAATGGGGAGCTTAATATTTGACATACTGTTTGTCATAGTGACAATATGATAGCTTAACAATATTTAGTCTTCTGACTCTCAAACAGTGTATCTCTCTCCATATTTAGGTCTTCAATTTCTAACATCGATATTTTATAGTTTTCATTTATAAGTCTCACAGTATCACCAGATTTATCCGTAAGAACTTCATATTTTTTATGTTATTGCACACAGATTTTAATTTTAATTTCAATTTCCAACTGTTCATTGCTAGTATATAGAAATACATATGCTTTTAGATGTTAATCTTTTATCTGGAAACCTTACTAAACTGTAGCTTTTTTGTAGATTCCACCAGATTTTATTCCTAGTCAATGTCTGCAGATAAAGACAGTTTTACTCGTTCCTTCCCAATCTGTATTTCTTTCTTTTTCTTGCCTTAGTGCACAGGCCATTGTCTCACTGAGCCCATTGTACACAGTACACAGATGTGGTGAGAGTGGACATCCTTGTTTTGTTTCTGATCTTAGGGGGAAACATTCAATTATTCACCACTAAGTATGATGTTAGTCAGTTTTTCAGAGGCTATTTTAAGCCCCCTTCTATTCCTAGTTTGCTACCATTTCTTTTTTTAATATCAGGAAACAACACTTGATTTTTCCAAATACTTTATCTATCAAACTGAATGTTTGGATTTTATTTTTTAAATTTGTTAATATGTGACTTACACTGATTAATTTTCTAATGTTAAATGAACCTTGCATACTTGGGATAAATCATACTCAGTCAGTATGTATTATACTTTTTATATATTGTTGGGCTTGATTTGCTAAAATTTTAGAGTTTTTGTGCCTATGTTCATGATGGATACTGGTCTGTGGTTTTCTCTTCTTGTTATATCTCTGTCTGGTTTGAATTAGGAAGTATTTTCCCATCTTCAATTCTCTAAGAAGAGTTTATATAGAATTATTATTTCTTCTTAACAAGTTTTAGTCAATTCACCAGTGAAGCTATCTGGGCCTGGAGTTCTCTTTGTAGGAAGGCTTTTAACAATAAATGCAATTTCCTTAATAGTTATAGGCTATTTAGGTCTTCTGTCTGTTGAGTTGGGTTTTACAATTTGTATCTTAGATAGAATTTCTTCATCTCACCCAAACTTATGTCAAATTAAGTGACATAAGTTTCCATAATATTCCCTTTTTATTAATTTCTGTAGAACCTGTAGTGATGTCTCTGTCTGATCACAGACATTGGTAATTTGTGTCTCCTCCTTTATTTCCCTGATCACTCTGGCTAGAGGTTAATCAATTTTATTAATCTCAAAGAACCAGCTTTTGTTTTCATTGGTTTTCCTTTTGTTTTCTATTTATTAATTTATGCTATTTCTTTTCTTCTGTTTCTAGGGATTAATCTGTTCTTTTTCCTAGTCTCTAATAGTAGAAACTGAGGTCACTAATCTGAGACCTTTCTTCTTTTCTAATATAGATAGTGGTATAAATGTCCAAGTAGTGCTTTACTGTTACTCACAAACTTGATATGCTGTTTTCATTTTCATTCAGCTCAAAATACTGCTTTCCCTTTTGATATCTTTGACCCATAAGTTATTCAGAAGTATGTCAGTTGGTTTCCAAATATTTGGAGACTTTGAAGAGATCTTTCCGTTACTGATTTCTAATTTATTTTTATATGGCCAGAGAACATATTTTGTACAATTTGAATCTTTTTGTATTTTGACACTTGCTTTATAGTCCAGAATATGACTTATCTTGGTAGATGCTCCATGTGCCCTCAAAAAGCATATATATTCTGCTCTTCTGGGGTGTTTTATAAATGTCAGTCAGGTCAAGTATTATTCAAATCTTCTAGAACCTTATTCATGTTCTGTCTTTTCTATCAATTACTGAGAGCAGGATATTGAAATCTCCAATTATAATTATATACTTATATCTGTTTTTCCATTTAGTTTTTATCAATTTTTGTTTCATGTATTTTGAAGATTATTAGAAGCACAAACTTTTAGGATTATGTTTGCTTGACTGACTGACTACTTTATCCTAGAAAATAACTTTTTTATCCCTGGTAATATACTTTCCTCTGGAATCTACTTTGATATTAATATACCCACTCCAGCTTTTTTTTTTTTAAGTGAGATATCTTTTTCGATCTTTTTAGTTTTAACTCTGTCTTTTTATTTAAAGTGTGGTTCTTGAAGGCATCTATTTGGGTCTTGCTTCTTTACCCAATCCAACAATCTCTGCCTTTTAATTAAAGTATTTAGACAAGTTCTATTTAATGTGATTACTAATATGGTTAAGTTTAAACCTAGGTACCATCTTTTTTTCTATTTATCCCATCTGTTCTCTATTCCCTTTTTACTTTTATTCTGCCTTCTTTTGGATCAATTAAGTCTTCCTAATGATTCTAATTTATCTCCTCTGTTCGCTTATTAAGTCATTATTTTGTTATTTCAGTGGTTGGTTTACGATTTATACCATACATCTTTAACTTATCAGTATACCTTCCCGTGATCCTGTACTACATCATGTGCATAAGAACTTTACAAGAGTTATTACCATATCCTCCTCTCCTCACCTTCATATTATTGTTGTCATATATTTTACTTTTACATATTTTTGAAACCCCATGCTACAAAAAGTTAAATTTTGAAGATATTTAAATAGTAAGATAATAGTTTTATATAATTACTTACACAGTTACCATTTCTGGCATTCTTCACCCCCTTTCCATAGCTTGACTATTTTCATCAGTCATTTTCCTTATGTCTAAAGTTCTTCCTTTAACATCTCTTATAGCACAGATGTGCTTATGAATTCATTCAGCTCTTGTATGTCGGAAAAAAATCTTCACTTAATCTTTGTTTTATAAAGTTATTTTGCTATGATATTATAGGTCAACAATGTTGTTCAAGTACATTAAAAGTTATTATTCTACTGTATTCTCCCTTGCCTTCTGACAAGAAATCAACCTTAACCTTATCTTAATCTTTATGTAAAATGTCTTTTCCCCCCCTCTGCTTTTAAGATTGCTCTTTATCATGTATTTTGAGCAATTTGATGATGATATACCTCAATGTATTCTTCTTCACGCTTCATATGTTTGGGTTTCACTGAACTTCCTGAGTATGTGATCTACAGTTTTCATAAATTTTAGATATTTTTAGTCATTGTGTCTTTAGTTTTCTGAACACCTCTTCTATCCTGTCCTCCAGTGATTCCAGTTACACTTATTAGGCTGCTTGAAAGTGTCTCACAGCTCACAGGTGATCTGATCATTTTTCTTGAGTCTTTTTTCCCTATGTATTTCATTTTGGATAGCTTCTATTGTTATGCCTTAAAGTTCACTAATCTTTTCATCTACAATGTCTAGTCTAGCATTCACACCACCTGGTATATTTATTATCTCTGGCACTAATTCTCAAATCTATAAGTTTGATTTGGGTCTTTTTTTTTTAATATCTTTCATGTCTCCGCTTAACTTCTAACATCCAAAATATAGCAATAATAACTACTTTAATACCCTTGCCTAATTCTAACATCTCTGGTAGTTCTTGGTTGGTTTTGATAGGTTGATTTTTCTCCTCTTCATATTTTCTTTTCTTGCCTCTTTGCATGTCTGGTAACCTCTGGATGTCATATATTAGGAACAAATGTGATGGTTAATTTTGTGTCAACCTGACTAACTATGAAGTACCCAAATTAAACCTTATTTTTGGGTGTGTCTGTGAAGGTGTTTCCACGTGAGATTAGCACTTGAATCGATGTACTCAGTAAAGTAGATTGTCCTTACCAATATGGGTAGGCAACATACAATCCTTTGAGAGTCTGAATAGAACAAACTGCAAAAGGAATTCACCCCTTCCTGGCCGATTCCTTAAGCTAGGACATCATTTTTCTTCCACCCTTAGTACTTCTGGTTCTTGGGCCTTCCAACCATCAGCTGCCCTTTGGACTTAGCCTGAATTACACCAGTGCCTTCCTGGGTCTCCAGCTTACAGACAACAAACTGTGGAATTTCTCAGCCTCCAACTGTGTATATGTCAATTCCTTATAATAAACCCCTTTTACCTATCTATCTGTGCATATGGGTCCCTTATTTGTTTAGTTTCTCTAGAGAACCTTGACTAACAAACATTCTCGAGCATTGTTCTGTTTGCTCAGGTAAATTACTAGGAAATAGTTTGAATCTTTTAGATCTTGCTTTTAAGGCTTGTTAGGCAAGACAAGACCAGATTTAGTCTGAGGCGAGACCCTTCTGAGTACTTTATCCAATTCTTCTGGAATTATAAGGTATATTATTGGCCTTGTGTCAGGAACTACTCCCTCTAATCACTTGGATGGTTTCTCTGACATTGAGTAATTTTGTCAAACTCATATGCTGATGAATACTCAAAGGGAACCTTTCACAGATCCCAGAGGTCGCTCTCTGTGCAGTGTTCTCCTCTGGGTACTGAGACCTATGAACTCTAGCCACCTTGCTTTCCCTGGACTCTTAGCTCCATCTCCTCAATTCAGGGTTCTTCACATCTATGCTACAACTGGGGAACTCTTTCAATGCAGTATGCAGGCATAACTGCAGGGCTCACAGCACTGGTTCCCTATCTTTCAGGAATTACTCTCCTTTGTTACCTGATGTCCAGTGTCTTGAAAACTGTTTCATTTATTTTGCCTGGGGTTTTGTTTTGTTTTTTTCTTTTCAGTTGTTTCAGTAAGGAAGGTAGATAAAGCCAGAATCTTGGCTAAATGCAGAAATCATCTGCTTATTTTTAAATAAGATAATGAAATTAATTTTTAAAATAACTCACAGAGAAGGGTAACAGCAGGTTCAATGGAACTGAGACAAAACCTAGACTTCTCTGAAGTTTTATAAATTGTTTTATAAATTGCCATTGGATCTCGTAAATATGTTAGATACTTATAGAAAACAAAACAAAACAAAACAAAAAATACTTAAAAGTAATCCCTAAAAAGTGCAAGCAAAAATGAAACAGATGACCTAACTGTGAATCAAACTGATGGCAGGACAAAAGGAAGGAATTATTTTAAGCATGTGCTAAAGGGATATATCTTAAAAACAAAACTAACTACAAAACATTCCAAAAACATTTTCAGTAACAAATATGGGTGGCAGTGTTGATATTGGTATTTTTAAAGTTGTTTGAATATTGTACAATAAAAAATAAGTATGCTGACATCATTGAAACCTGAGATTTCCGACACCAAAGAAAGAAAATACATGTGTAAGATCTAGATGAGGTTAAGTAAAATCCTTCCAGCAACCTGAATTTCTTTTGGGAGTATCCATATGGCACCAAGATGAATCTTCACACACTCACAAAAACTCTGTATGTCCTAGCTTGGTCCTCTGAAAAGGTCTAGAAATGTTGGCCAACTCCAAAGCAATAAACAATCTTAGTACCCAGATTTTAGTCTTTAAATACCATTTCCCATTAAAAGTAATCAGGGGCTCCCTAGAGAAAGGACTCTTTCACAATCTGGGCAAGAAATGTAGATGAGCTTAGAACATCTTACCACACTAGAAAGCAAGGAAGGTATCAGTGACCACTGGGTGGTGTCAAAAAGGCCCAGAAGCCAAGGTGAAGAGGCTCCCACTAGCCAAAACTCAAGAGAAATTGAGCACTGATAAGAATAAGAACCACAGCTGATTAAAACACCCCAAATATTTTTAAATTCATGACATCATAATGATTAGGAGTTAGAATAAACACACCAAAAAATCCCTTTGGCATCTTTTGATAAAGCCAGGAAGACAACTCATTATTTTGGAAACTATTTAAACAGAATCAAATATTTATACTGCCTGAACTATACACACCAAATCTCAGTATAAAGAATACTTGATTATAAACTTCTTTTTGTAGAAATATCCAGCCTTTAAATGAAGCAGGAACAGGATGATCAGCATATCAGCATTTTGCAGCTTATCATATATTAACAGATTTAGTCAATGTCACCAATGACTTGTGACATCAAAAATAGCGGGACAGGGGCGCCTGGGTGGCTCAGTCATGATCTGACTCTTGATTTCAGCTCAGGTCCTGATCTAAAGGTCATGAAATGGAGCTCCATGTTGTTTTCCGTACTCAGTGCAGAATCTGCCTCCTGAGATTCTCTCTCTCCTTCTCGCTCTGCCCCTCCCCCTGCTTCTGTGTAGGCTCTTTCTCTCTCTCTCAAAATAAGTAAAATCTTAAAAAGAGAGGGACATCTAGTCATTAGACGCTTCCTGCTGAAAATACACATCTGCTGTTAAGTATCCTTGCCAACCAATATTGATCCTGAGTCTGACTCCCAATTCCCAGTAAATATAAAGAGCCAGGGAAACACGTTCAGTTATCCTGGAGGATGTGGTTAGCAAAATGCAGACCATGATAACCCTAGAAGCCAAACAAACCTATTTCTGCAATGAATACATTCCAACAACAATAAACAAACAAAAGGAGAAATCTACTGAGTAAATGATATACTTGCACTCCCACTGAAATAACTCGAAAATCAGGTAGAGAACAACAGGCAGCACACAACTGTGACCCCTGAGAGGAGGGAGACAAATGATGTGAGCCTGGAGATCAACCAGCTTTCTACTGGGAGGCACATTCTAGGCCTCGGTACAGGGAGGGAGAAACCACGTGAGTCCACTAATCTCGCTGAGGAGGCAGAGACCAGAGTTCAGGGAGACTGAGGTACCGGAACCAGGCCGGGAAAAGCACCGGAAAGATGGAAACTACAAAAAAAAAAAAAGAATTCCAGAAATCTGCAAGGGCGTTTCCTTCAATCTTTGCTGAGTCTGGGACAGCATCTGTATAAAGTAAGATTTATAAGGTAAGATTTGAGGATGGGCAAAGTACATCTGCTAGGAAGCTAGAAACTGAAGAGTTCCCAGAGTTAACACGAGCGTGGGAGGCAAATCACACTTCAGCCAGTTAGAGGGACCTGACCCTGCTGAACGCTCAAAGCATTCAGCAGATTCCAGAAGAATCACGCCTTAGGAACAAGGCTACCACTAGCTCTTGAATAAAGACTACTGCCTACACATCCCTAACAAATCTTAAAAACAAGACTAGAAAGGATCAAGCTGGTCCACAAGTAACAACGGTCTAGGCAAAGCACACTCCAACACTTTTTAAAGGAAGCCACTAAAAACCAGGCACTCAACAATGTAACATTCATAGCACCTAGCATCCAGCAACAACAAATCACCAGACATGTAAAAAAAGCGGAAAAATATGTCCCACGAGGATATCCCCAACAGGGATGACAGAATTAATTTGCTTAAAAGAACTTTAAAGAATTATTTTGAAGTATATTAAGAATGAAAACAAAACCATGACCATACTGACAAAAGGTGGAAGATATAAAATAGAATTAAGCGCAACTTTTAAGAGCTGAAAAATAAAGTATCAGAAATGAAAATTTCACTTAATGGCCTTAACCAAAGATTAGATACTACAAAAGATCAATGAATGTGAAGACAGTTAACAGGAGTATCTAAACAGAAGCAAAGACATAAGAGACCCCAAATCAATAAAAGAACAGGGCCTCAGTGACCTATGGAACTCTATAGTGGTCTTAACATTTGTGTCATTAGAGTCCAAGAAGGAAAGGCAAGAGAAGAGAGATACAAAAAAATCTAAGGAAATAATGTGAAAACTCATCAAACTGTACACAGTAAGAGTGACGTTTACTAAAAGTAATCATGTTTTAATTAACCTGACTTTTTTAAAAGGTGTGTTATTCACAGATGATATGACCATTTATCTACACAGAGAAACTTATGAAATCTGCAAAAAAAATCCTAGAACTAATAAATTGAATAAGGTATTAAGATACAAGGTCAATATACCACTGTATATTGTGGTATACAAGTTACCAGCCAAGTAACTTGTGCAGAAGGAATACAGGAAAACTTTTGGGTGGTTGGGTTAGCATAACTAGGGCAGGTACATACGCTAGATTTTCTGGTTTTCAGATATTGTAATAAAATTTTTTTGACGTGCTATTTCAATTTTCAGTAGGAAATGTATGTGTAGAGGATCTTATTAAAACTGATTTATTTGAATACCTCTTAAAAAAATGTATGTCTATAAACACAAAACAACTGTAAATGAGGTGTAAGAAAGACACCATTTACAACATCAAAAGTCACGAAATACACAGGCACACATAAACAATATGCATGAAACCTGTACACAGAGACGAAGGAAGTTTCTCAGCAGTGTCCTGTAGGTCTCTTAGATCTTAGGTCTTCTTTAGATCTAAATGTGCAGATAAACTTAGTTCTTAGATTAGAAGACTTAATATTGTTGATATCAATTCTTCTTAAATTCTTCCACAGATTCAACACAGTAACAAAGTCTCACCAAGTTTTTTTATAGAAATTACTGTTGGTTCTAAAATTTATATGGAAATGCAAAGAAACCGAGACAGCCAAAACAATTTTGCCAAAGGACTACCCGATTCCCAGACCCACTATAAAGATGTACTAATCAGAAAAGTGTGTTATATTTTAGAATAGAAATATAAATCAATGGAACAGAATAGAGTCCAGAGAGACCCACAAATATGGTCAGCTGATTTCAACTCAAGATATCAAGGTAATCTCAAGGGGAAAGAAATGCTACAGGAGCAACTGGATATCCATAGAAGGAAAAAATGAAATGTGACACCATTCACAAAAATTAACTCAACATGGAACAGAAACCTAAGTATGCAAAGCATAACTATAAAACTTCTGGAAGAAAACATGAGAAAATATTTGCATATCTGGAATGGCTTATGATTCCTTGAGACCTAGTATAGCCCTGCTCCTAAAGCGTGATTCTTCTGGAATCTGCTGAGTGCACTAACCAAAATGCACTAACCATAAAAGTAAAAATTAATGGGGCGCCTGGGTGGCTCAGCGGGTTGAAGCCTCTGCCTTCAGCTCAGGTCATGATCTCAAGGTCCTGGGATCGAGTCTTGCATCGGGCTCTCTGCTCAGCGGGGAGCCTGCTTCCCTCTCTCTTTGCCTGCCTCTCTGCCTACTTGTGATTTCTCTATCTGTCAAATGAATAAATAAAATTTAAAAAAAAAAAAAAGTAAAAATTAATAAAATGGTATTCTATCAAAATTACAAATTTGCTCCTCAAAAACAATGTTAAAAAACTGAAAGGCCAGGACGTAACCTGGAAGAAATCACTCATAATTTACATCTGACAAAGGAGTTGTATCCAAAATATATGAAGAACTCTTAGACCTTAATATTTAGAAGGAAAGGAACCCAATTTAAGAATGGTCAAGGGGCGCCTGGGGGGCTCAGTCGGTTAAGCGTCTGCCTTTGGCTCAGCTGTGATCTTAGGGTCTTGGGGCTGAGCCCTGAGTCAGCTTCCCTACTCATCAGGGAGTCTGCTTCTCCCTCTCCCTCTGCACCCCACCACTCATGCTCGTTCTCACTCTCAAATAAATAAAATCTTAAAAAAAAAAAGGCAAAAAAGGGGCACCCAACTGGCTCAGTCAGAAGAGCACACAATTCTTCATCTTGGGGTAATGAGTTCAAGTCCATGCTGGGTGTAGAGATTACTTAAATAAATGAACTAAACTTAAAAAAAAAAAAAGGGCAAAAGAAAATAAATACATAAATAAATTTAAAAGACCAAAGATTTGAAAAGCTATCTCACAGATGAACACGCAAAACATACAGTCACATAAAAAATTGCTCAACATCATAAATCATCAAGAAATACAATTAAAAAGACAAAGAAATGCCTACAGGAATGACTACAATTTATAACTGATAATACCAAGTGTTAGCAAATATATGACCAACCGGAAGGCTCATAAATTCCTAGTGGAAGGATAAACTGGGACACTTTTGAGAACTGTTTGGCAGCTTCTTTTAAGGTAAAACAAATTGACCATATGGCTGGGCAGTTTCACTCCTAGGTATGACTCTCCATCTTATAATTATAATTCTACAACAGGAAAACCTAATCTATAGTGGAAAAAAAAGTGCTGCCAGGAGCAGGTGGTAAGGGAGATAACCTGGGGAGGTACATGAGAAACTTGTTTGAATGAAGGAAATGTTCCGTGTCTCGGTTATGATTGTTTTTATGTGAGTGAATACATTTGTTAAAACGCACTGAGCTGTATTCTTAAAATTGGTACCATTTATAGTATATAATTTATATCTGATTTTAAGTTGATTTTAAGATATAGAGCCTGGGTGGCTCAGTTGGTTAAGCAACTGCCTTCGGCTCAGGTCATGATCCCAAGGTCCTGGGATCGAGTCCCACATCGGGCTCCCAGCTCCACGGGGAGTCTGCTTCTCCCTCTGACCTTCTCCCCTCTCATGCTCTCTCTCACTGTCTCTATCTCAAATAAATAAATAAAATCTAAAAAAAAAAAAAATTTTAAAAAAAGATATAGAGCAACCTACTACGACATCTGGACCTCAACAAGATCCTGATTTGAATAAGAACAATTTCTAAAAAGCAAGAGAGGGGATTTCAAATGTGTCCAACACTGGGTGATGCTAAGGAATTACTGCCAAGCCGAGTAATGGGCCCATAGGTTCATTTTACAATTGTCTCTGCTTTTGTATGTTTGAAATTTTCCATGATAAAACACTTAAAAAATTAAAGCAGAACTTCAGATATATTTTTTTTAACTTTTTTTAACTTTCTTTTTTAACTTCAGATATTTAAAGGGTTACTATGTAGAAAAAGAATTCGATTCTAGGAGAAAGAGTCATGTGGAAGAAAATCTGGAGTCAAGAAGAACAAACGCGCCGAGAGGGCAGTGAGCGGCCTTGTAGGGTTAGGACGCTCATGCTAGGAACTGCCGACGCCCAGATCCTGGAACTACCCGCCAGGTTGCAGGAGAGGAAATTACTACAATTTGTGATGCTGAACAAGCTGCCCTCGAAGGTCCCTTCCCGCTCCAAGATTCCACTCCCTGGGGATCCCTGAATCTGTCTTTTGTTCAGTTTTCCCAAACCAGCCAGCTCCCCATTCCTCCCCAGCCCTACCAAATAACTGTCTGTACTACTTGACAGTTCACAAAAATGATTTCAAATATTTTCCACTTTCCCCAATGTTCATATATATTCGAGATGCCATTTTCTTAAACCTTTTCAAAATCAGAATCATGCTTTGTACTTCTCAGAATCTTGTACTCCTAACACAATACTCGTACATACTGGGCCATCAAAATGCTTTCTTGGCACCACCTTTCAGGTCAATGTTGCTTTGTATCATTGTGCCCTTTTCCCTCACCCTTCCTGTCTGTGTCTTCTCCCACCACCATCCCCAAGCAGAGACCCTGTCCTATATAATCTGTGTCCCTCAACCCAGACCTAGAACAGGGCTCTGTGCATAGCCACAAAGAAAAGGAACAAAGAATTCCTCCCATATCCGAAGTCTGTTTAATTTCTGAAGTGACAAGGATTCATCCTGATGATCAAATCTGAATTCTGAGACTGCCTTAATCACTGAAAATTTCATTATTCTAACTGCACAGGTCATACACACCTTTACCTGGGTGGTTGCATACCACCACAGCCAAACAAAAATCTTTCCCGTCCTGGTGGCCTTTCTCCTGAATTGCCCAGGTATTCAATGTCTTTATACTGCCCTCTGACCACTCAAATGAGAAGTGCACAGAGGGTGAGATCTTACAAAATGCCAGGCATGGCACTAAACACTTTATTATCAATTCATTTAATTCTTCCAAAATTGGAGTGGGTATTATCTGTGTTTGGAAGATGTAGGACGGCCACACAAAGTTTAGTAATTTGCCCAGGCTTCTGAAGGATGAATCTGGGGTTTGAAACCAGATCATCCTGGCTCAAAACTCATGCATTTTTACGGAACAGAAAAGGGGAAAAAAAGGAAAAAAACTAAACAAAAAACAAAACAAAAAAAACCTCTTTCCTACACAAGTCTTGAAGTAACAGAACCTAGTGGAAAAATATTTTTGTGTGAGGGAGGATACTTTAAAGGTCCAAGGACAACCTGGCCTCCAACTTCCGAAAGCTTGCCCATTTACCAAAAAAAAAAAAAAAAAAAAAAGTTCAACTTCAACAAATACCACAAGGGGGAGCTAAGCCCCCAAAAGCTTAGATATACTTCCAGATAAGATTAAATGTCTCATCTGGATCATGACTCCCTTAAGAAAGATAAATCTGAATAGATACTCTGTCATAAGTGGCTCTTTCTAAGAAACAAATCTAACCACATCCCTTTCCTGCTTAAAACCTTCCACGGATCCCTATCCCAAACAACGTAACACTACCTGCCATGATACACTACCTCCTTTACCGTTGGCCTGTTTTCCTCCAAAGACCACCCCCTCTGACTGCTCAACACCAACAAGTCTTCCTCGGCTTCCCCAAAAGGCCTTTTCTTTGTAACAGCTTCCATGTTATTTCTTTGGTCTAATTGCATGCCCCTCCCGCCCCGGTCTCCCTTCTCCCATCTCTTCACCCTACACGTCGAACTCCCATCCATCCTTCAACTCCTGTCGAAACACATCTCAGCTAATTTCCGACCTTCTCTGCCCATCCTCCCACCAGGATGAATCAATTCATCCAACACATCACTCTCCCATCAGGTAAATACTCTCTGCCCATATCATGCCTCCAGTGCAAGTCGTTATCTGCCTGGAAGACTCAAAGGTCCTTGAGGGGAAGGGTCATGTTTTACAGGCATATACCCAGCACTGACCCACCGCAGATCCTCTCAAGGGCTGAACTGCGCTAAGAAACCAACAAGGTATACACCTGTTGCTTGTTTCAGAGGCTAACAGCAGAGGCTCCGCACAAATTTTCATAAAGACATTTGAAGCTCTTTACCTCATGCTCAAGATCAACTCAAAAACTGTAACTAATCAACATTCTATCTGAAGAAACTATATATGTTGAACTTACCGTCTTAGTTAAATAAAATATGAATGAATATATTAAAAGAATTGCATTTTCCAAACGTGTGACACTGGCTGGCTCTTCGGGATTTGTTTCTAGTTGCTTTTTTGCACCAACAGCATCAACAGGACTGCTTTCTGCTGTGATTATCCCTAAAATTGAGGGTGAAAATTAATATTTTATTTTATGCTTTAGAGTAAGACTTGTTTCTCTCCATTTAAAATATCTATTGAGTGCCCACTGAATATTAGTCAGTGGCTGCTCTTAAAGACTTATGTGGTTTAAGGGCACCTGGCTGGCTCAGTAGGTAGAGCATGTGACTCTTGATCTCAGGGTCATGAGTTTGAACCCCATGCTCGGGGTAGAGATTACTTAAAATAAAAAACATTTACTAAAAAAAAAGAAAGATATATAGTTTTTATATGTCTTACATAAAGACTCATATATAATTGTTCTCTTAAAGAATTATGAAAAGAAGGGGCACCTGGGTGGCTCAGTGGGTTAAGAGTCTGCCTTCGGCTCAGGTCATGATCCCAGGGTCCCGAGATTGGGCCCTGCATCCAGTTCCCTGCTCAGCAAGGAGTCTGCTTCTCCCTCTCCCTCTGTTCCTCCCCCCTGCTCGTATTCTCTCTCTCAAATAAAATTTAAAAAAAAAATTAAAAAGAGAACAAAATCCAGAAGGCCCATTAGAGCTGCCCTACCCTTCCACTGTGAAATGAACATACCTCCAACACTATCTACCCCTCACCAAACCCCTCCAACATGTCCCTGGCAAAGCAACTGCTATCGGAACAGTATTCAGCCCTGAGAACTGAGAAAGCCGGAATTTTATGTTTTTTCCACATAGACACAGTTGCATTTAACAAACATTCATTTAGTGCTGGTGAAGCATTGTGTTAGAAACTTCAGGCAAACCATGAGTAGAAAAGTGTCCGTCTGCAGACTTGCAGGTGGGATACGCCAGTGCTTAGCCCGGGGCCTGGCACCTGGCAGGGGCTCAGTGACTGCTTACCGAATGGACGAACGACAGCTACGCAGAATGGAATACGGCAGATGCCCGGAGACACTAAGGGGAACTACTAACAGGCCGGGGGCTCCGCAGAAGAGATACGAGTCCAGCATTGCCTGAAAGGGTTTCACCCGAGGAGGTGATGGGGAGGGGATTTCAGTCTGAGTTACTTGAGTCTGGGACGCATCTTATGAAACCACTAGGAGTTCAAAAAGCAACGAGTGATGGGTGGAGCAGGGGCCTCTCATGTCTCTTCCAACCAGGAGATTCCACTCAGTACTGATCTAGGACCCTGACCTCCAGGGAAGTGCTCCAGGTCAGTGAGCATCTCCGTGTCGGAGACGCAGGAAGGGCCATCTGCAAAGATGAGCCTATAAACGCAGTTGACGTCATTTTGTGACAGACCTTAAAGGACAGGGCAAAAAATCTGTTTTCAATTCTACAAGCAGAACTTTTCCTAGCCCTGAACTTTCCTAGCCCCAGAACTTTTCCTAGTCTTTGAGCAAGAGAATAACCAGACTTTGTGGTATATGACTCATTTTCAGTAAGTAGAAGCCTTCTGACTGAAAGTTCAGAACCAGAGAATCAGAGAGGATGACGCATGAACGCAATATCCCCAGAACACAGGAGACCTCTGATACGTCATTGCTTGCCGAATTTGCAGAATCCCTCCCCGGGCTGTGGCTTCTCCCGTACTCTGGAGAGGGGTGGAGGGTCCACCCAGTGCCACCAGGTCCCGGAGTACCACGGGTACTCCATGAGAGACCCCAGCCTCTGAGAACACGAACGCGGTAATGAAATCACGCCCCCACAGTGGACATGCAAAACAGCACAACTAGTTCTTCATTAGAAACCTACTGCTACCATTATCGGGGCTGCGTTATTGTTTTAAACACTTTCCTACATTCAAGTGAAATGAGCTGCCCTCGACTGAGTGTTTACTGGGTCCTGTGATGAAGTTCTATTCTCCGGCCACACGGGACCACCGCACACTGCTAAGCCCTGTACCGTGCCCTACGGCAGGGATACCCAGGCGTAAACATCCCCTTCACTGTTTTTAAAAATGTTTTTGCCACGTCTAGGTAGCAAATTAACAAAAGAGCTAAGCCACAGTGTATGTACTACTGGGGGCAGGGCGGGGTGGAGGGGATTAAGGAGTCGGGAGAAAACACGGAATTTGTGAGTTTCAACACAGTGGTTCTCAAACTTTCAATGGATCAGAATTTCCTGGAGGGCCTGTTGAACATAGCTTGCTGGTCTCCTTCCCCAGAGTTTCCAATGCCTCTGATTGGGCTGAAAACTGTTCATGTTCTACTGTTTTAGAACACAAGGCTTTTTAAGAATAGTATTTTAGATTAAAATTATTCACGTAAGTAATGACAATAATGACAAAACAGTATGACAGTAATGACAAAAACCAAACATTGGTTTTTGGTTACAGTCTCTGGCCTTTTTTCTACTGCCGATCTCTACTCGCCTCAACTGCTGCTTTTCTTTCCCTTCTGGGGTTTCTTGTTTCTCAAACTCACTCATGCCTCTTTTACTCTCCCTTCTGATTTCCTACCTTAAAAACAAATGTCAAAAAAAAAAAAAAAAAGAACAAATGTCCAGGGGAGCCTGGTTGGCTCAGTCAATACAGTCAATAAAGCGTTTGACTCTTGATCTTGGGAGTTTGAGCCCCACACTGGGTGCAGAGATTGAGCCCCACACTGGGTGCAGAGATTACTTAAATAAATAAATATAAAAAGGGAAGGAGGAAAAAAAAAAAGAAAGAACAAATGTCCTAGAAGCTCTTCTTTATGACACACCTCTACTTCATAGAGAAAAATCTGCAAGCCTCACCTGGGTCCACGTCTTTCTCAGCATTTGGCTGCTGTGACACTTCGGGGCCACCCTCGTCACCAGTCATAGGTTGATCCAACTGGCTGGGCTCTCTGAGAATCTGTACTTTAAGGTCTTCTGCGTTATCTTGTGGGAAACTGTCTTCTGGGTTATCTTGTGGGAAACGGTCTTCTGGGTTATCTTGCAGGAAACGGTCTTCTGGGTTATCCTGTGGGAAATTATCTTCAAGGTGTGGTTGAATCCCTACAGGGAAGAAGAATGCATTTGGGCTGGCAAAGCCCGCCGACACTCCCCACTCCACCTTTCCCACTGGGCAGCTCTCCCCAACCATCCACCCCCGGGCGCTTCACCACTGCCCTCCACATCCTGGCATCCCAGGGAGCCCAAATGAGCAGGGAAATAAGAGTTTCAACTGCTTTTGTCTCACTTCACAGATGGCTAAAACTTATAAAGAAACTCTTATCCCAAGTATTTTATAAACACTTTTACGGTAGGGTCTTCAATAACCTGTCTTTCCCTGAGAAACCAACACATACCCACACAGATAAAGGTACAGAAGAGAATTCCAGTCAAGGGCAGAAACATGAAACATCTAGTCTACGCAGGAAGAACATGAACTCTTTCATACATAAGCACGCTAACTTCACAGAGCTAGCGCAGAGAAGGGAATTACATTACAAAGGCAGTCTGCTGAAGTACCTCTCAAATATTTCCAGGGTATGTCTAATCTTCGAAAAGAGGGAACCCATTTCTTTCCCCAAGAGGCTCAGGGCAGAGCCCAATGCAATGCACAGCAAAGATGAATTTCTTTAAAGCCTCACAGTTTACCCCAAGAATTCATTAAGGGTTTTGTATTCTGATGCAAAATAGATCTGCTTTGATCACACACAAAAATGTTCCCCTCCCCAAATTCTCCAGAAAAATTGGTCCTCTGGGAAGATACATTTTTATGACTTTATGTCCCCCTGGAACTCTCATACACCTCAGTTCAAATATCTCAATCTGAAAAGCATGGGAACACAGAATAGGGCACGGAACTAGGAATCAGGTTATGATACCAGCTCAGGGTCCATTCAATCGCTATTTACAGAAAGGGTTCTATGTGTCAAGTGCTGCGTTAGAAAGTCTGCATCCCAGTTCAGTCACTGATTAATCTGAATGCAAGAATCCTGGGGCCCAGCAGAATTTAACTGACCTAAATGACTGCTCCAGAGGCAAGAAAGAACATGAACCCACAAAAGATGAAAATGGAGAGGGGGCGCGGGGGGGGGGGGGGGAGCTAGATAAAGAAACTCAGGCAAGGCATCAATTTAAACGTTATGCCGGGGCGCCTGGGTGGCTCAGTCGGTTAAGCACCTGACTCTTGGTTTCAGCTCAGGTCATGATGTCAGGGTTACGAAATCAAGTCCCACGTCAGGCTCTGAGCTCAGCATGGAGTCTGCTTGAGATTCTTTCCCTCTATCCCTCCCCCTGCTCACTCTCTCTCTCTCTAAAATAAATAAAATTTGTTTAAAAATAAATAAGAAATAAACATTATGCCAACTAATCGTTTGTCAGAGAGCAGTTACTTTGTGCTTAAGAAACTGCGTTCCAAGAACCCTTTCAGAGGCACAGGGATGAAAGGTACAACTTAGGGAATCTAGCCAGTGGTGCTGTAATAGTCTTGTAGGGTGACCGATGGGAGCTACACTCGCGGTGACTGTATAGGCTTGCAAAATCAGTATGTTGTAACACTGTGTGTCAACTGTACTTCAAGTAAAAAAACAATTTACTTAGGGTGCCTGGCTGGCTCGCACAATAGAACACGCAACTCCCACCTAACCTTAGCATTATGAGTTCAAGCCTCCCGTTGGGCGTAGAGTTTATTTACAAAAAAAAAAAAAAAGGAAAAAAAGGAAAAAAAATTTACTAAGTTAAAAAAGTTCCCTTTCATAATTTTATACGATGTGTTTTGTTAACAGGTTTACTTGGTGCATTGTTTCGTCTATAGCTTTCTCTTTCTCTGCTTGTCAAGTCTCTTTTTGAAAATGCTGCCAGTCTCAACTGTCCGGAGGGGAAAACAGAGTGAGAAAGGCTTACCCACAATCCGGCCTGAAAGAAGGCAGGAAGGGACACGTGGACGTCACAGTGCTGTAGCCCCTGACCTTCAGGCACACCGTCAACTGGACTGAGCTTTACAAATAAGGCGGGAGGCCCTCCAGCAGCCACGCCCCCCCACCTGCTTCTCACGCGCGCCCCCACGAGGCCACAGGCGGCACGTTACCTTCCATCGCGCCAGCCCAGCCTTCCAGTGGGCGTGGGGCAGGGGTCAGCGGGGACGCCTCCCCAGCGGCCGAGTGCTTGTACCTGACGAAATAGATCAGGTCCTGAATATCGTCCAGTGCCGCCGCCTCTTCAAATACGTTATCCTCCTTCATCCCCCCATCTCTGTTCTCAGTCACACGGGTATCAAGCATTTTCTCCGCTATGCTCAGAATGTGTGACTCGGAGGCTCGGAAGACCTTATCCAGGACTTTTTCCACGTTATAGGGCAGGCTCTCCTGCTGGGCAGACTTCAGCCTTAAGGCCATTTCGTGGAGCATGGCTTCCAACTCACGGACATCAAAGTACTTCCGGAACCTCTGCAGAGACTGCTGTTCTTTAAAGAAGCTGCCGATTATAGGCAGGTCCTTCAGGTCGTCGCTGCGGGCCGGTGTGTGTGCGCCCGGGGCCCAGGGTGGCCCGTCATCTTTGTGCTCCTCCGCGGCCGTCCCCTGGCTCCCTGTGTCCGAGAACCTCTCAAATTCCTGGTCCTCCTCTGAGAGCTCGAGCTCCTCTACCCCAGGCTTCTGTGTGGATTCCTCAGCGCCGTCTTCCTTAAAATAATCAGTAACTTGATTCTCGAACATTTCACCTAACTCTAGAGTCTGATTTTTCCTGTCAGGGGAGTCCCTTCCTTCAGATGCCCTCTGTGCTTTCTGAGCTACAAGGGGGCTTTCTGTTTCCACCGCCCCGGTCCCCACTTCCCGGACCCCTGTGTCTACTCCTCTGCCCAAAGTTTCACTTTTTCTTCCAATTTCCAGAATATTACTAGTTTCTTCTTTGCTTCCTTCTGTTTCTACGTCAGAATTAACGGCGCCTAAAACAGCTCTTTCGGGGGCCTGCAGATTAACATCTAACCACCCGCCCTGGATCTCAGGGCTTTTTTCTTTAGATTGTTTAGCACTTAGAGCATTCTCATCCTCCAGGAGCTCTTCGGGGCTGTAGTCGTCGTCTGCCTCTGGTTTCTCAGTACGGACACCTGGTCCTTGCCCGCTCTCTGTCTGGCCGGTTGCCTCCACTTCCCGCGAGCCCGCCACGGGCTTGTGAGCAGCGACCTCTTCACCGGAGGAGCCCTCTCTGACCTCGTCCTCGGAGGGCCTTCTCTTCTCATCCATCTGCTCGTGTGCGGCAGCCTCTTCTCTTCCTTGTGGCCAGGAAAGATTTCCTCCCAAAATGGGACCCTCTTCTTCTGGTTCTCTTGGCAAACCAATTCCATCCAGAGGGGAGGGTCTAGGTTGATTCTGAGTTTTAAGAAGCCGTTCCTCTTTAAATGCCTCGCTTGGATGTTCCACGGAAAGTGTGTGTGGTTTTGGCCCACCTACTAAAACGCGTACTTCTTCCACACTGTCTCTGGACGCGTTCTGCTGATGACCTCCCAACGGTGGTGCGACACCCACAGAGTCCTGTCCGTTCTTCTCCTCCTGCACTTGACTCCCTGAAGCTTTCGGTTCTGCTTCACGTTCTGAGCCCCCTCCCAAAATCTGCCCTCCAGTCTTTTCTTCATGGAGCATTCCTTTTGAAATATGAACAGCTGCTCCTTTTAGGTCATTTTCTTTGTTATCAAAGGCTGATTCCGACATTTCTTGACCCTTCCCAGCAGCTGGCAAAGAGCTGGGGTCACTGCTTTGAGGAGACCTGTGAGCAGTCACGCCTTCCTGCGTTTGCTCCTCTAGCCCCATCTCAGCCTGTGCCAGGCCCCTCTTGGATTCCTCAACTTTCCTCCCTTTTTCTGTAATGTGAATTTCCGGGTCTTTGTTGGTATTTGTTTTAGGGACATCTATAGTCAAAAGGCTATCTTCTGCCTTTTTAGGGTCACTGTAATCCGTGGCTGACCGTGGCTTCCCCCATTCGCTATCTGGGACAAAGACACCGTCACTTTCCTTTCCTTCCTCTGAATCAGAACCCCCTAAATCCACACCTGTTTGTCTCTCCCCTTCCGTGAAGGAGAGGAGAGTATCCTCCCAGGTTGTTAGTATATTTTTCTCGTGGTTTTTGATGCCAGGGGGCTGAGGTGCCTCTCTTTTGTCCTCTTCATTTGAACGCTGCTCTCCATCTGCTGAATATTGCTCAACTCCAGACTTCACCGGAGTGTTCACATCTTCTCCGCCATGTGTGAAGGTCAGTAGTGGCAGCTCATCAAAGTTTTCTTCATTCTCCTCTTCTTCCTTGCCAACTGTGTAATACTCAGTGTCCGATTCCTCATCAAAATCATCTTCTAATGAAGTAACGAGTCTGGTTGTCTCATCATCAGATACGAGTGCATCAGCAGTTGAGCCAAATTTGGTTTTTAAGTCCAGAGTCATTTCTTTTTTCAGAAGTTTATAAGCGTCAACCTTCTCCTGTTCACTCGAGACCTGAGAACCATTGCTGGTTTTGTTGTTTTCGCTTTCTGGCACTTTTAGTTTATCCTGTAGCATTTCCTCAAAAGGTTCAAACGAAGTTGGGTCTTCCTGAGCATGACTTGCTTGACTGTTTACATGCGGGTGGTTCTTCTGAGCCCCAGATTTTTCTTTTAGCTCCTTAGTGTTTTCTGAGAAGACACTTTCACTCTCCTCTGAGTTAACTTCTACTGGTTCGGGTTCAAGGTCAAGTTCCTCAAATACTTCAGGAGGGGTGTCCTCATGCTGAGGTTTTCCTATACCTTCCTCAGAATGTCCAGTTGCAGAATTGTACAATTGCAAAAATCCTAAAAGTTCTTCTAGGTTATAATTATCAAAATCATCTCTTCCCCCATCAAAACAAACAAAATCTGTCTCCTATAAGAGAGAAAAAAAAAAAGTTAGCACATCACTTGGTATCATGAGAGCAAACTTTTACCCACGCTAGCGACAGAGGGAATCTCAAATTGGCTCTGGGGGAGCTTCCGGGCCTACCTTGGGCAACAACTCTTCTTGGGCAGTGAAGGGATCCACTTTTCCCTGGTCCCCTGCCTCCATGGAGAAGGACTCCTTCCCAAGCACTACTCCTGACTGCCCTTCATTGTCTCTTCCCCCAGAGAAAACACGATTCATGTGGCTGGTGTGTTTGCTCGGCACCAGCCCTGTTTTCTGTTTGGGGCCTGCTGGAGAGAACACATACCCTCCTCCCCACCCCACCCCCTTCGCTGTCAGTTTTACAGGGACAGTCCCCGGGGGGTGGCCCCCCGTTAGCTAGCTCTGTCTGTGACCGGGCAGTCTGTCTGATTCTCGACTACAGAGTTAGAAAGCCCACTATTTCTGCAACCTGAGCCATGTTCACTGAAAGGCGTTATCAATAAATAATAGTGACAATTTGGCGTCCATGTGCCTGACTCCTGGGTCTCTCAATTGGTTCTGAGCACAAGTGGAGAAAAAACAGGGTGTCATTTGTTGGGTCCCCCCAACTCCCAATATCTATGCCTGATGTTCTGGGAATTCATCTCATAATAGTACGTGTGGAAGAAGCTGGAAGACCACCCAGCTTCCCTATCACCGCATCCTCCAGGTTCTACTTCTGTTTACCCCGCGAGAGACACGCAGATCACCTTGCTGTCATGATCCAAGTCTACACAGATTTTTTTGGCTCATATTTTCTTTAGATTGGAAAAGACAAAGCAGCTTAGGAAGTATCTTATTAAAACACAGAGGCATGGGAACTAAACATTTAAAGGCACAAAGAAGAGTGTCCAGGGGGCTCCTCACTTACTTCTTATCTCAAATACAACTTGAAAACAAGATTCAGGAAGGAATATACTCTACTCTAAATCAGGGTTCTAGGTGTCACTAAGATCTGCTTTCAGAACTACCCATAAATCTATATTTTTCTTTTCCTCCAATAATAAGCAAATGGACATATCAGGGGCCAGACACAGAGGGAAAGTTAAAAAGCCACTAATTCTCTTCTGAGCCCTGACCAGTGCGGTAGGGATGGATGATTTCTTCTTTTCATCGCATGTGTTTCCAAGCTATTTTCTTAATACTGAGGGAAGCATGCAGTGGGAGGTAGAGTAAGAAGGCAGGCTCCCAAACTAGTGAGGTCACTGGGGGCAATGAACTGCTGTCTCACACCTACATTCTGGGGAGTCTCTTCATTTGGAATGAGGCCGGACAGGTTACGGGCTGATTTTATGACCCTTGAGATCACTGAGGAACGCCAAGAACAGCACTGGCTCTGAGACACCATGTATTCTGCCAATCTCATCTAAGAACGGCCCGAGGCCAGCAGCACGCATGTTCTGCAGCACTGCAAAGAACTGCTCAAAGAACCCTGAATGAAAGTGACTGTCAGGGCGCCTGGGTGGCTCAGTTGGTTGAGCTACTGCCTTTGGCTCGGGTCACGGTCCTGGAGTCCCGGGATCGAGTCCCATATCGGACTCCCAGCTCGGCGGGAGGTCTGCTTCTCCCTCTGACCTTCTCCCCTCTCGTTCTCAGTCTCTCGCTCTCTAATAAATAAATTGAAAAAAAAAATCTTAAAAAAAAAAAAAAAGAAAGTGACTGTCAATTACTACAAATTTTAAAACTCCAGCAAACAGTCAGCAGGACTGAGGATCCTCGTCGTCACAGAGCTGTAGGTCAGTGCCCTCAGTGAATGCTATGTAAGGTGTGCAGTCAGTACTGTGCAGGTCCGAGACCAGACCACCTCTGAATCCCTCAAATTCTCTGTTCCAAACCTATAGCATAACTACAGCCCCCGGAAATCATTAAAGACTCCACAATAAGAAAACCAAGGTAAACTGGGACTTGTGGCCTCATAAATAACTTAGGGTTCAATTCTGCCCCATTTCTGTATACTTAACATGTCTAAGAGCTATTCAGTGAGTGGCTTTCTAAGTGAGATACTTTCTCCTTTTGCTTCTAAAAAGATTTACCTCTTGGGGTGCCTGGGTGGCTCAGTCGGCTAAGCCTCTTGACTCTTGAGTTCAGCTCAGGTCATGATCTCAGGGTCCTGAAATTGAGCCCTGCGCCGGGCTCCACACTCAGTGCGGAGTCTGCTTGAGTTTCTCTCCTTCTCCCTCCGCCCCTCCCCCTGCTCATGCTTGCTCACTCTCTAAAATAAATAAATATATATATTTTTAAATCTTACAAAAAAAAAAGATTTACCTTTGAAAATAACTAAATAAGAAGATACTGGATTTTTAACTTTTTTCTCACATAAAACAGCAAAGAAAAACCCTATATAAGAAGACACATTTTAGGGGCGCCTGGGCGGCTCAGTGGGTTAAAGCCTCTGCCTTCGGCTCAGGTCATGATCTCGGGATCCTGGGATCGAGCCCCGCATCGGGCTCTCTGCTCAGCAAGGAGTCTGCCTCCCCCTCTCTTTCTGCCTGCCTCTCTGCCTACTTGTGATCTCTCTCTGTGTCAAATAAATAAATAAATAAATATTTAAAAAGATAAAAAAAGGACACATATTAGACAACTACCAAATAATGATAGAGTCTCCTATAATTCTTTTCAAACTCTTCTTTCTTCTTTTTTCTATTTTTAAAGGTAATCTGATTCTAAATTAAAACTTGATACACAAATGTGAACATGGTTTTTTTCCTGGCCAAAACACAAAGACTTTCAAAAATCATTAACTGACTATCACTGGTGAATTCGAAAGGCAATTTATAATTGAGAACCAAAAAAAAGTCCATAACTTACATCTGCTGGAACCTGTAGCTCCTCTTTAGTATATTCATAGACTACTTGGATTAAATCCTTTGGAAAATATCCAAAAATACGCCCCACCTATATGAAAGAATGGGCAAAAAAAACAAAAACCAATCAAAATTCTGTAAAAGAGATACAAGTGACAGACTTCTCAGTAGTGAGAGGAAATACACAGATAAGTAGGGAGGTATAACCACAAGAGACAGTACGATTACACAGATTATTATTCCAATGAAAATTAAGTACAGAATATCTTAAAGTTAGCTTTTCTAAAACCACCGAGGTTTCCTTTTAACATGCAGCTTAATTCTAAACACAGAACACATCAAGTTAGATTTCTAAAGTAGGTAAAAGATCTACATAAGAGAAAGTTATTATATATTTTATGATTAAAATTACGCAAATCAGCAGTGCCTGTCTGGCTCAATCAGAAGAGTGTGTGACTTTTGATCTCGGGGTCATGAGTTTGAGCCCCATGCTGGGTACAGAGATTACTTAAAAATAAAAGTCTTTTAAAAAAAACAACAAAACCAAAAACTATGCAAATGAAAGCTGGCTAGAAACAGAATTGCAAATAACTGCTAGTGATAATTTACCTGCACATTTCACAGCTTTCATCAACTAGTACTTAGAAGTCTTTCTTAAACCAATAAACAGTCATGAAAATTAAGTAAAAAGAATATAAAATTCCTAAAATGTGTGACCAATATGATAAAAAGCAAATATTTATTGATAGAATGGGCTGTAGTAACCTTTTCAAAAACTAGATTTTCCAGTATTTTGGGGAGAAAATAAAATCTGTACTAATGTATACATCAAGCTTTAGTTTCATGTGAAATAAACCTCTAGAGAAAAATAACACCATTTACCTAATGGTGTTAGGTAACACCTAACAGCACTAATGGCTAAAATACAGAAAGTGTGTCTTCCTGAGATGCATACACTGACTTCTACTGGGTGCATCTGAAATGGAAAGCAGATCTCTCCGAAGGAGGCTGATAGGCAGATCCGACACACCAAAGAAGAAAAAGGCTATCTTATCACCAACTCCTAAAATATCCTCATTAGGAGTGCTGTTGTTATACCTGGCAAATATGTGAAAGCCAGTCTTGAGTACTGGAATACGGTCCTGAAGATTAGATAAGACAGGGCAATTAAAAACTACTACACTGGCATTTAAAATCTAAAACTCTAAGAAACCAAAAAGGACTGCAACACAAAAACTAAAAAACAGAAACAAGAATGATTTTGAAAGCTAAGGGAAGAGAATTTTTAATTTCCCGAAGTCTAAGTTTCATGAAATAAGAGAAGAGACTGAGGGAAAATATACTTTCTTCCCTTTTCAGGAAAGTTTTATTAAGAGAACATATGGGGGGCCCCTGGATGGCTCAGTCAGTTAAGAAGCTGCCTTCAGCTCAAGTCATGATCCCAGGGTGCTGGGATCAAGTCCCGAATCTTCCTGATCAGCGGGGAGTCTGCTTTTCCTTCTGCCTACTGCTCCCTCTGTGTGTAGTCTCACCCTCTCTCTGTGTCAAATAAATAAATAAAATCTTAAAAAAAAGAAAAATCTGGAAAAGGGAGAGAAATCAGAAATATATGGAAAAAGGAAATGCATTTGTCTTTGTGTAGACTCTATCCACTGACACCCCAGGTCATATAAAACTCCATATCTGGGGAGTGTCTGGCTGGCTCAGTCGTAAAGCATGTAACTCTTGGTCTGAGGGCTGTGAGTTCAAGCCGCATGTTGGGTATAGAGATTCTTAAAAATAATAAAATCTTAAGGGCGCCTGGGTGGCTCAGTTGGTTGAGCAACTGCCTTCGGCTCAGGTCATGATCCTTGAGTTCCGGGATCGAGTCCCACATCGGGCTCCTGGCTCCACGCGGAGTCTGCTTCTTCCTCTAACCTTCTCTCCTCTCATGTGCTCTCTCACTTTCTCTATCTCTCAAATAAATAAATAAAATCTTTAAAAAAAAAAAATCTTAAGAAAAAAAACTGTATTTTTACACTGGGGGGGGGGCATTCAGAATCATGGACCCTCGGGACTGGAAGTCAGCTTTATTTCTAATTTTGTTCCCTATATCATCCCTGCCAAGGAACTGCTGATTTGACTGGGGGGGGGGGGGGGAATAGGGAGAAGTAGAACACTTGTTCTAGAGAACAGATTTGACTGGCGTGGGGGGATGGGGAGAAGTAGAAAACCTGTTCGAGAGAATAAATTCCGCATAAGCTACTATCAAGACAAATGTAAATTAAGTGCCACTGCCCTGAAAGGAAATATTCAAAAAGAAGGTGGGTAAGACATATGGGCCCTTCTGTTACGGGGCTTATGACTTTATAGGAGCAAAGACGGTACACAAACCAACTCCAATACAAAGCAGTAAAAGGGATGCCACGTGAGTAAGGCCAACAAGGTGCTGCCACCTGTGCCACCATCCACCAGCAGAGTCCTCTGGCTGGGCTGCTGGGAGCAGTGCTTCCCTAAGAAGGCAGCAGGCGCGGTGGCTGCGGCCAGAGGAAAAGGCAAGTCGAGCTCACGGACCCAATGCTCCAATGTAACCACCTCGCTGTACAAAAGATATGCAGCCCAGGTACACAGAAAAAACTGTCCAAGAGTGAAGATTATCCAGAAATCTCATGTGCTTGACTTGAAGGAAACAGAACAGATCCTTCTTTATATCTAGTGATTCAATCGGGATTCTGCCCAAAGGACAAGGGCTGAACTTGACCAGTTAGTCGGTCTGTCAAGATTCCTCCCTAGGAACCCGGAACACCAATAAAATGAATCTATGCTTCCCTGTGTAGGTTTCTCCAGCCTTATTTTCTGTGGTTTGGTATTTTATGGAGAGTAAAAGTTCTCACAGTGGAGACGGGGCATGTCTCAAAGTTTGAAGAATCCTAAGGACATCAAGAACTCTTACAACTTTCAGTAAATAAACAGTCCGCACATTACACTTTTTAGAAAGGAAAGAAAAAGAACTCATCAGCCTCTCAATTAGGTCCCTCCTAGGGAATCTCCTCATTAAAACATCAAAAACGCGAACATTATTTACAATAGCCAACAGGGTGCCTGGGTGGCTCAGGCGGTTCAGTATCTGATCTTGATTTTGGCTGAGGTCATGATCTCCAGGTCACGGGATCGAGCCACCCCACCCCCTTTAGGCTCCATGCTCAGCATAGAGTCTGCTTATCCCTTTCCCTCCCCCTCTGTTCTCCCCCTGCAAGTGCACTCTCTCGTTATCTAAATAAGTAAATAAAATCTTACAATAGCCAAAACATGGAAGCAACCCAAATGTCCACCAGTAGATGAGTGGATAAAGATGTGGTGCACACACACACACACACACACACACACACAGACACACACAGTGGACTATTACTCAGCCGTAAAAAAAGAACAAAATCTTGCCATTTGCACCAACGCAAATGGACCTAGAGGGTATAATGCTAAGAAAAATAAGTTGGTCAGAGAAAGATAAATGTTGTATGATCTCACTCATATGCAAAATTTAAGAAACAAAGCAAAGAAAAAGAGACAAAACCAGACACTCGAATACAGAGAACAAACTGATGGGTGCCACAGAGGAGGTGGGTGAAGGAAGGAGCGAAACAGGCGAAGGGGATTAAGAGTCCACCTATGGTGATGAGCACTGAGGAACACACAGAATTGTGGAGTTCCTATATTGTACACCTGGAACTAACAGAACACTCTAAGTTAATTATACTCGAACAAAAAAATTTTCACAAAAATCAGAGCATGATGGAATCATTGGTTTCCACATCTGCCCTCAGGGCACCTTAAATCCCGCTGGGAAGAGAGCAGGTGGGGGACCCTCCAGGAACAAGTGTCTGAAGACCCAAGACCCAAAAGTTGCAAACAAAACACGGAAACAAAAAACACACAATGAAAAGGACATTTTGCTTTTTTAACAGACTAATAAAAGGATGTATGATTAGCTAACCAGTCCCTGAGCTGCCAATCTTTCAGAAATATTAATAACTTAGGAAAAAATACACATACAATCAATTTTAAATGTGAACACATGAAACAGTGTCCCACACACAGTTTACAGGATTAAGTCTAATGCTTCATGCGCCCTTCTGTCATGAAGCAACGAAGTTCAGAATTTTCAGGTTTTGCCACTACAACCCCTCCTACAGAGGCAGCATCCAGGGCTGATTAGGCCTCGAACTTACTGCGGAGAAGCAACAACCAGAAGCAGTTCGGTTTTAAGGAACACAGCAGAGCCCCTACCCAGGGCCGGGCCTGATGCCTGCTGGGGACACACAGCCACCTTCTGTTTTCCCAGTCTAGCAGAGAGGACCAGTTAACTCCATCACAGACCCCAGGAAAACAGTTATTTCCTTCTACAGTGCTAAACAAGCCAACAAAAAGTAAGAAGATAAAGTGCGTCAAATTTGTACTTACACTTCCGGCCCAAACTTCAGGCGGTCTCCCTGCCAGTTTATAGTAGACATACACAGGGTCCCCTTTTTTAAAATTCACGAAACGACAATCTGGACCTGTAAAATCTTCTAGAGCCTCCCCCCGGTACATTAACACTGTATGCAGAGAGAGAGGGGGGAAAAGAGAACAGGGATCAGGATTCTTCAACTTTCACAGTCCATCTTGATTTATCAGGCAATAGGAGGGTTTCTTCTATTCTGTAAACAACAATCAAGTTCTCCAGTACTCTCCGGAATCAATCACGTCTAATCCATAGGCTCAAGTATCTAAAATCTCTAGAGCTTTATCGTTATTTATCATCCCCTACAAGTAGACAGGAGAGACAGCCATTTCCCCTGTTTTTCCCTATGGATAAACAAAGAGTCATGAGTCCACCATCACACATAGCTGGTGTCAAAAGAAACTCTTGGTCCCCTCTCTAACCTTCTTATCCTCAATCTCTGCTGTTTCGTAATCATAAAGAGCTTCATGGTGCAATTGGATAAATTCAAGGGCAGATGCTGGCTGGCTTAAGTGAGGCCGCATGAAGAGGTTCTAGGGAGCTGGGGAGAGCACCCAGGAACCCTCAAGGGGTCAATTAACTTGAACTAACACTAAAAGGCACTATCCTTAAGGGACTGTAACTGTTACCATGTAGCAGTAAACACTGTTGACTTCATCCAAGGCCAATGCTGCTCTCCCCCTACGGTATCTGCATAAATTAAGGGGAAAGGACATCACATCCTATTACCGGTCCAATCACGTGAAGGGGTAATGTGAAATTATATGAAAGTAATGTTGACTGTACCCAACATTATGAAGGTTTCATCACGAAAGGAAGATAACCTTATGTATTTACATCTATACACAAAATCACAAGTGGGCATCACATGTTTCTGGGACAAGCAAAACTATGAGAATTGTTCAGTAGTTACCTCCTGTCTTAAAATGCAGGACTTAAATCACACTTGATCTAGAAACTAGTAGAAGCAGCATTTTTGTTGTTGTTGTTGGCCAAATACAGTTTCTGATACAAGATGAAACGGATAATAGATACAATTAAATAGCAGAGAAAAGAAGGGTGACATGGAAAGAACACTCTTTCTTAAAGCCAGCAAGCCATAAATACATTAAAATGTATCTTTAAATACATATTTGAGGGAGGAACAGATAGACTTGAGGGCGGTGATTTGGATTTTGAAGCTAAAATCCATACATGTCAGCATGCTAATTCAGATATAACCAGGGGAAAGGCCAGGTTGAAGGTGATGGACAATTTAAAGACTGGGGATTCTATCTCAACTGGAAATGGCAATGTTTCTTTTGTTTCCCACTTAGAAGGGATCATTGAAAAATTGTAACAATAAATCAGATGACAACATTACCGCACACTGTGGAACAACTTTCTGAAAAGAATAGAACATCGAGCGCTCGCGCTTGCTGGCTGTCTCTCTCTCTCTCTCTCTCTCTCTCTCACACACACACACCTTACTAGATACTTTACACAACAAGCAGACCCAGACCCTCCAGGGCAGCAGCCTGTTGTGTTTTGGCGTTGTCTGGACACATGCGACTTCTCAGCTTATGTGCCAAGTAAGGGCGCTTCCAACATGTCTCTGTCCTGGGAAGCAGCAGCAATGTGATTCTCCAGGTAACTGATTTTGAGGAACCCAAGTAGGGGGGTGCTTGAAAGCAAAGAAGGGCAAACCTTTTTGTCTTAGCCAACCCTGCTTGCTAATCATATGGGTTTGCTTAGAGAAAACTGAAGGGAAGAAGTGTGGAAGTTGCTTCACTTACGCCGTTTTTGTTGACTTGCTTCAGCCCCAGGTTAACCTCTAGGAACAGCTTAACACAAAGATGCCTCCTCGCTTCCTGTTCACGGTGGGGCCGTGATTCAAACTCTCCCAACTATGAAATTTGTTTTTGCATAGCACCAATTTGAATATAAATAGCTAAACTGGAGGCACACGGCCTTTCCAGCAGGAACATTTTTCTATACGTATTGTTTACAATTTATGAACCCTTTCCGGATGCGGTTATCACTAAGTTACAAGGTTATTCAAGACCCTCCGCGAGGCCCAGGAATGATCCCGGTCCCACAAACACATGAGAAGAGATTCCAACAACACAAGTGACTAAGGCTAAAGCTGGTCGGGTTTATGAAAATAAATAAATATTTATGATTACTTTAAGAATCTTCTTCATCTCTCCGGAGATCTCTGTCCTCCTCACCGCCCACAGTCCATCCCCCACCCCCAGTCTAGGACTGGGGCACAATTCCGCTTCCTGCGCTAAGAGGAGGCTGCCGGTCCCAGGTGGCCGATGCAGATTCTTGGCCTCCTTCGACAGCGAAAGATTTTGGCCTTCCTTAAGGTGCCCTCCCTGCCTGGCTGTTTGCAAGGAGACTTCCAAGCACAGAAATGACAGGACTGAGGGAGAGCCGAGGCGGAGACCTTGGAAAGCACTGCATGCTTGGGCTCCCGGCTCGTCCCAAACCCAAACTCCAATCCCTGTCAAAAGGCGGCACGAGCCCCAAATCCGAGAGGAGTAGGGCGAAGGGGCAGCGCCAGCGCCCCTCCCGAGCCCCATCATCAACCTGCGGCCGGGAATGCACCCGCCGAGCCCTCCGCGCGTCTGCGCCCCGACTGCACCCACCCAGGTCCCCGCGGCGGGGGCAGGAGAGCGCCCGCTGCAGCGTGGGGAGCCCAGGGCGCGCGGCGCGCACCCCAACTGCTCCGTCTCCCCTCGGGGCCGGGCGGGGAGCGGACGCTGCGAGCCGTCCCTGGGGAAACCGGGGGCCATCGCCACCCCCAAACCCCGCCAGATCAGCGGAGGGAAGGGAAATGCTGGCAACAAGTGGGAGGCGCAGCCCCCGGGCCAGGGCCGGCGGGCGCCGAGAGCCGAGGGGACGGCGCGGGGTGCCTGCACTCGCCCACCCCGGCGCCGCGCCCGCCCGGCCTGCGCCCCCGGCCGGCTCGCGGGGCTGCCCAGCTCCCGCCCCCGCGCGGCCCCGCCACCGCCGCCGCCGCCCTCCTGCCACTCACTGCTGCACTCCTCGTCCGCACACAGTTTGTGCTCCGCGAAGCGCCGGCTCGTGTCGGCGTGCGGCTGGCCCGGCACCCGCCAGGGCGGCCCGAGCAGGAGCAGCCAGAAGAGCAGCCCCGGCGCCGCAGCCATGTTGTGGTCACCGCGGGGGAGCCGGCGGCGCGGAGGCGGGGGCGAGGCCGGGCGGGCGCCGGCGGGCGGGGCCGAGGGCGGGGCGCGGCGGGGAGGGGCGGCGCCGGAGGCCGCGGCGTTCCCGGCGACACGTCAGCACGGCCTCGGTGGGGAGCTGCGGACGCCCACGGGGTCGCGCTCCGACCCGCTGCCCCGCGAGGTCCTGCGCTCGCAGTCCCCGCGGCCGGCTCGCAGTCTCCCCCCGCTCGCCCGGTCCCTTTGCAGCCGACCGTCCGCGCCGCCGCATTCGTCGCTCACCCCTCTCTGCGACCTTGGGGACCCCATCCCGCCAGTCTAATACGGGGTCCTTTTTTGGCACCTTCTCGCAGCTTCTCATTTCTGGTCCAGCCCGAACCAGCCCCCCGCACCCTCACCCCCGTTCTTAGTTTGATGCCCCCTTTTCCAAACTACCAGATCCCATCCACGGGTTGCCACTGTTAGTCTCTGGCTTCAGGCTCCATCTTCAGGCTCCGAGGGGTTCTTTGGGGGCTCCATCCATGATCCCCTTTGATTGGAAGGGGTATGAGTGGAATGGTGGGTTGGTGATGGAAATTAGAGCCGGTAATCAGCTGGGTATCTTTTTGAGCCTTGGGGGATAGGCGTTGGCAATATATACCAGTGCTGAGATCTTCAGATTCTTGGGCCTCTTATCCCTAAGGGAAGAAGTAATTTAATTCAACACAAATGTGTTGAGCTTCCGCTTTATGCTATCATTTATGCATTCCAGACACAAGGGTGGCGTGGGAAAGATGTAGGTCAAAAGACAATATACCTGGCCCTTGTCTAAAGAAATCCACAAATTAGTGGGAGCCAACTGACATAAAAATGGCTAAAGAATAAATAGCACGTAGGGAAAAGCTAATAAATTGAAACTATTACTGAGTTCTTTATTCTTTGAATCTTCACAACAATAGAAGATGCTATTACTATCTTTCATATTTGAGATGAGTAAATTGAGGCATTCACACATCTCGTGAGAGATGGAGCTCAGATTCAAACCCAGGGACTATCCCTCCTTTTAATCACAACTCTGTAAAGCCTCCATCAAGCAACATGCAATTTTTGTACTTTCTTTCCGACCAGGGGAAGCAAAATCCTGTTTAAATCACAGTGCAGGGGTGCCTGGGTGGCTCAGTGGGTTAAAGCTCAGGTCATGATCTCGGGGTCCTGGGATCGAGCCCCGCATCAGGCTCCCTACTCAGCCGGGAGCCTGCTTCCCCTTCTCTCTCTGCCTGCCTCTCTGCCTACTTGTGATCTTTCTCTGTCAAATAAGTAAATAAAATATTTAAAAAAATAAATAAATCACAGTGTAACTGAATTATCTATATGTACAAAGAAGGAAAGAAAGAAAGACCACAAGCCCACAGATCAGCCCAGAGAAGAGTGGCTGCAACATTCTGGCGCTGGCTGGAGCAATTTGTGTTCATTAGTCTTTCCCTATCTCAATAAAATGCCATTTTAATTCCCACCTTTTTGCTCAAGTCAAAAACTTACTTCCTGGCAACCCTTTCTCTCACACCCAAATCCAATCCATCAAGCAATCCTGGGCTCTCTTTATTTTCATGGCTTTATTGGGAGGTAATTGGCATATCACATACAATAAACTGCATATAATAACTTGCATAAACTGCAACATTTAAAGTATGCCATTTGGGGGCGTCTGGGTGGCTCAGTCACATGTCTGACTTCAGCTCAGGTCATGATCCCAGGATCTTGGAATCGAGCCCCATCCCACACTGGGCTCCCTGTTCAGTGGGGAGTCTGCTTCTCCCTCTCCCTCTGCCGCTCCCCCTGCTTGTGCTCTCTTGCTTTCTCTCTTTCTGCCAATAAGTAAATAAAATCTTTAACAAAAATAAAAAAAAATAAAGTGTACAGTTAGATAAGTTTTGACCCATGAGACCATCACTATAATTAAGATAATTAACTATATCCATCACCAATAAGAGTCCTCATGCTCCTTTGTAATCTTTTCCTCCCCTTTCCTGCCTGTCTCCAAACAACCATCTGTTGCTATAGGTTGATTTATAATTTCTGGAATTTGATATAAGTGGAGTCATCCAGTATGTCTTCTTTTTTTGTCTGACTTTTTTCACTCAGCATAAGCACTGGAACTACAAGCAGAATCTGACCACTCTCACCATCTCCTCTGTGAACACTATACGGCCAAGCCACCATCATCTATCACCTAGAAGGTTACGTTAGCTTCTTACTGTTCTGGCTTTGCCTCCCTGAGGTCTACTGTGTCAACAGCGGCCAGAGTGATCATTTCATGATATAAATCTGGTCATCTCTCTCCTCTGCTCAAAACCTTCCTACAGCTTTCCACTTCCAAGTAAAAAGCATGGACGACACTGTCTTTATGATGGACTACACTCTTATTTGATCTGACCTCACTAATCCCTTTTACCCCCACTTCCTAATAACACCCTCCTCTTGCTCAGTCAGTTCTTCTCAAACTCATCAAGCCCTACTCTTGCATCAGAGCATTTGCACTTGCAATTCATCAACCTGGAACAGTTCCCCCAAATAGTCCATCTGACTAGTTCCCTCACTTCATCAAGTGTGTGTAGCAACACCATTTCTTGTGAGAGAGGCCTTTCTTTATCACTCTACATAAAATAGAGCTCCTTCCATGAATATCTAGTTCACTATCCAGCTTTGTTTTTCTTTCGAGTACTTCCACCAGCCTTACATTTATCTGTTTACTGCCTTCCCTTGTCCCAAATATAAGTTTTAGGGAAGCAAGGAATTTATTTTGTTCATCGCTAGGATAAAAATGCCTAGAAAAGTGTCTGGAATGTATGAGGTACTCGACAAATGATTTGTGGGATCAACCCATAACTCAAATATTATAAATTTTTTACAGCATTAATCTACAGGGAGCCTCCATATGTAAATAGTACCAAGAGGAAATATGCCATTAGAACAAGGCACTTTGTGTCTTCCCCTCAGCAGCACCGTCAACACCTGGAACAGAATCTGGAATACATTTATTGTTGATTGAGGACATATTTATTATGGAGAAAGTGAATGAAATTGCAGTGTATATTTTTCCTATGTATTACCAGAATAGATAAAGTAGATAAAGGTAATTCTAATTTTTCTTATTTCTATTTAGGTAGAATTAATGACAATTCATTGATGGAAAAGGCAAAATTCCAAAATGATCTAATTCAATATTATTTTACTAATATTTACTTTGACTAATATTCTGTATGCTTTTGTATGAAGGGTGAGAGATCTGTTTCTGAAGAACTGCCTACCTAGTTTGTTGATTTTCCAAGATTTTCATTTATCTGCATTCATTATCATTGTTGTTATTATTATTGCCTTAAAGAGATATTAACAAGTTCAGTGGACAGAAAAAAATTCTCAGCTGACCACAGTGAGGGTGGTTCTTTCTGCCAGTATATATACGTGTGTGTGTGTGTGTGTGTGTGTGTGTGTGTGTGTATACACACACACATATATATATAGATATATAATATATAATTATAGTGGATGAATCAGCATTCATCTTTAATAGCATTTGACTATGTGGCCCTGATGCTTAACATAAATTTGAATCCCAAGTATATTATTTTTGGAATTTTCACTGGGTAAAAGTTGAGTAAGAGTTAAAAGGATAAATATGTCTAGTTGGGCGGGGGGCATAAAAAATAAGACTTGGAGGGTTTCTACTTTTAAAGAATTTGCAGTCTGAGAAGGAAAGACAAATACATTTGAAACAAAGGGGAGACAGAATAATAACATATATAATTGTAAACTCCATGGTGCCTGCCCAGGAATTTCTAGAAGGCCTAAAACTGAAGTTACCAGTAAGAACACAGTCTACTGTCAATGATGAAACCACTCAGAGTTCAGAGAATGGTGTTAAATATTTATTGAGGGCAATAGCTTCCAGGCGAGATGGAGTAACAGGGGTCATACCTACCCTCCCATTTTAAACATATGAAAAAATAGGGCAAAATATATGAAACAATAATTTTTAGACATTGGACAACAAGCAGTGGAGGATAGTGATCTCTAAGAAGAGTGAAACAAATGAGGGGAGTGCTATGATTGCCTCAGCTTACTCTCTGGATGAAGTTTCCAGGCTACAGGCAGAGAAAGGACACTCAGACAGGTGATCTCCTTGAGTTGAGAAGATAGATTTGAAAGTCTGGGGAGGTCAAGGCAGCTAGACTTTGCAGGGAAGAGAACAGGAGAGAAAGGGAAAGACAACTGCACAGACAGAGCTCCAGAGATCTGTGGAGGGTTCTGTCAAGTCTTAACTGAACAGTGATAAGCACCTGTGTGTAAAGAACTACCTGAGGCCAGTGAAAGAACCACCAGTGAGGACAGAAAGAAAACTGTTGGAATAAAGAATAGTTTGTGCTCCACCAGCCAGAGAGGAAAATCTATAATAAATAGGGCATCTGGTAGATTGCTCAGCAAAGGGGAAATTGTCAGCTTAAGATTGAAAGCTACTCTAACAAAGCTTTAAAACAAACTTTGAAAATATCAAAATGTTTGGTGCACCCGGGTGGCTCAGTCAGTTAAGCATCTGAATCTTGGTTTTGGCTAGGGTCATTATCTCAGGGTTGTGAATTCCAGCCCCGCATCAGGCTCCACACTTAGGAGGAAGTCTGCTTCTCTCCCTCTCCCACTACTTTTGCTCAATTGTGCTCTCTCTCACTCTCAAATAAATAAAACTTTAAAAAGAAAAAAAGAAAATATCAAAACATGTCCAAGTAAATTAACTGCATTCAAGAACAAAGTTGATGAATATTTAAATCCAGCACCCATCAAGGTAAATTCACAATGTCTGGAATCCAATAAAAAATTATGAGGCATGGAAAGAAGCAGGAAAATATAACCTATAATGAAAAGAAAAATCAGTCAACAGAAACTTTCACAAATGACACAGATGAAAGAATTACTATACAAGGATCTTAACACAGGTCTATTCTGTATATTAGAGATGCTATAGAAAAGCATAAGCATGCAAAGTAGAGGATATAAAAATGATCCAAATTAAACTTAGGTGAACAAAAAAATGGTTGAAATGAAAAATATGCTGGATGGGATTAATTACAGATTAGACACTGCAGAAGAAAACATTACTGAACTTGAAGACATGGCAATATAAACTCTCCAAAAAGAAATGGAGAGAAAAGAGACTGGAAGAAATGAACAGGACTTCAGTGTACACCCTTCAGTCTAATATATGTGTAAATGAGGTCCCGGAAGGAGGTGGGAGACAGAAAATATGTTTGAAGAAATAATAAAAGCATTCCAAATTTGCTGAAAAGTCACAGATCAAGAAGCTCCACAAACCTCAAGCACAAGAAACATGAAGAAAACAACACCAAGGCATATTAAATTGCTTAAAACCAGTGATGATGAAAAAAAATGAAGTTCATTTACAGAAAAAAGACATACTATGTACAGAGGAGCAAAGATAAAATGACAGAAGACTTCTCATTGGAAAGTGGAGGCAAAAAAAAGTTGTTTGACATATTTAAAGTGCTGGTGGAAAAATGACACTCTGGAGTTGTATACCAAGTAAAAATATTTTTCAAAGATGAGGTAAAGTTTTTTCAACACATGATGCTGGGACACCTGGATATCCATATCCAAAAGAATGAAATTAAACCCTACCTTACACCATAAACAGAAATTAACTCAAAATGGATCAGAGACCTAAATGTAAGAGCTAAAACTATAAAAATCTTAGAAAAAAACACAGGGAGAAATCTTGGAGTAGGCAACAAATTCTTAGATATGACATCAGAAGCACAGCAACCAAAGAAAAAACAGATAAATTGGACTTTATCAAACTCAAAACTTCTGTGCTTCAAAGGACATGATCAAAAGAGTGAAAAGATTGGGGCGGCTGGGTAGTTCAGTCAATTAAGCACCTGCCTTTGGCTAGGTCATGATCCCAGGGTCCTGAGATTGCCTCACACCAGGCTCCTTGCTCAGTGGGGATCCTGCTTCTCTCTCTCCCTCTCTATTCCCCCTGCTTGTGCTCTCTCACTCTCTCTGTCAAATAAATAAATAAAATCTTTAAAAAAGAGAGAGAGAGTGAAAAGATAACCACACAGAAGAGAGGGAAACATCTGCTATTCGTATGTCTGATAAGGGATTTGCACCTAGACTATGTAAAGAACTCTTAAAATTTAATAATAGAACGACAAATAACCTAATTAAAAAAAAAATCCAAGGCAAATTATTTGAATGGACATTACCCCAGAGAAAATATACAATGGGCAGGAGAGTAAAAATGTACGGCCACCTTGGAAAACAACCAGGCAATTTCTCAAGAGGTTAAAGATAGAGATAACATACAACCAATTAATTCCACTCCTAGGTGAATAACCATAGAAATAAATACATATATCCAGGCGCCTGAATTATTTTTTTAAGACTTTATTTATTTGAGAGAGAGAGTGCAAGTGGAGGGAGGGAGAGGGACAAGCAGACTCTGCACTGAGCGCAGAGCCTGACTTGAGGCTTGATCCCATGACCCTGAGACCATGACATGAGCCAAAATCAAGAGTCAGACATTTAACTAACTGAGCCACCCAGGCACCTCTAAGTAACAAACTTTTAAATAACCTATGAGTCAAAAATAAATAAATAAATAAATAAATAAATAAATAAATAAATAAATAAATAACCTATGAGTCAAAGAAGAAATCAAATTGGCAATTAGGAAGTATTTCACAGTGAATAAAAGTGAAAACACAAAGTCAAAATTTGTGGGATACCATAAAAGTTCTTTGGAGGAAAATTTATAGCCTAAATGTCAGAAAAGTTTCTAATCAATAACTTCAGTTTTTATCTTAAGAAACTAGAAAAAGAAGAGCAAATTAAAACCCAAACAGAAGAAGGAAATATAAAGATAAGCTCAGGAATAAAAAAAAAATAGAAAACAAAAAGAAAATAGAGAAAATCAATCAATCAGACTCAGTAGGAAGAAAAACAAAGAGAGGTGACACTAATTATCAATACCAGAAATGAGAGAGAAGACATCACTGCAGATACTACAGACATTAAAAGAATATGGAGGGACGGGCACCTGGGTGGCTCAGCTGGTGAAGGGTCTGCCTTTAGCTCAGATCGTGATCCCAGGTTCCTGGGATGGAGCCTTACATCAGCTCCATGGGGAGCCTGCTTCTCCCTCTGCCTCTGCCTCTTTCCTTCTCTCTCTTTCTCTTTAAAATAAACAAACAAACAAACAAATAAATAAATATCAAGGGAATATTATGAACAACTTTATGACAATAAATGATCCAACTAGGATGAAACAGACAAAGTCCATTAACTTCAACCCTTATCATATAACATACAAAAATTGACTGGTAATACATCATAGACCTAAATGTAAAAATTAAAACTATAAAACTTCTAGAAGAAAATATAGTTCTCCTATGTTTCCATATTTCCCATGTTCTTGACCTTGGGTTTGGCAAATTTCTTTTTTTTTTCTTTTAAAGATTTTATTTATTTATTTGAGACAGAGAGAGAGAGCATGAGTGAGGGGGGTGGGGTCAAGGGGAGAAGCAGACTCCCACTGAGCAGGGAGCCCAATGCTGGACTCGATCCTGGGACTCCAAGATCATGATCTGAGCCAAAGGCAGTTGCTTAAGCAACTGAGCCACCCAGGCGCCTCTGGCTTGCCAAATTTCTAAATACACACAAAAAAACATAAGCTCTAAAAGAAGAGAAATCAATACATTGGACTTCAACAAAACAAAAACTTTTGCTCTCACTTGTATATTCACTGTTAATGAAAATGAAGAAGTAAGTTGCAGATTAGGAGAAAATTTTGCAAAATACATCCAAAAGAACTAATTCTAGAATATATAAATAAGTCTTATAACTTACACATAAGAAGACAACCTAATTTCAAAAATGGGAGCAAAAGGTTTAAATAGACACTTCACCTTAGAAGATAGACACATGGCAAACATGTATTTGAAAAAATATCCACCATGATTAATCATTAGGAAAATGCAAATCAAAACCACAATGAGTACCATTGTATATCCACTAGAATTACTAAAATAAAAAGACTAATCATACAAGTGTTGACAAAGATGAGGAAAATTGGATTTCTCCCGATACTGCTGGTTATAATTGGCAGTTAGGCAGTTTCTTTAAAAATTAAACCACATCTACCATATGAACCCAGTTTTTCCACTCCTGGATATTTAATCAAGAGGAATAAAAGCTATTTCCTCACTAAGACTTGTTCACAAACGTTCACATTAGCTTCATCTGTAATAGTAAAAATATACAAACCAACCAAAAGCCAGCTGTTCATTGACGGATACATAGGTATTAAACTTTGGAATATTGTTCAGGAATAAGGGGCTATCGGGGTGCCTGGGTGGCTCAGTTGGTTAAGCAGCCGACTCCTGATTTCAGCTCAGGTCAGGATCTCAAGGTCCTGGAATCCAACCTGGTGTGGGGTTCCATGCTCAGTGAGGAGTCTGCTTGGGATTCTCCATCTCCTTTTCCTTCTCCCCCAACTTGCACACATGCTCTCTCTTTAAATAACATCTTTAAAAAAAATAATAAGGAGGGGCGCCTGGGTGGCTCAGTGGGTTAAAGCCTCTGCCTTGGGCTCAGGTCATGATCTCAGGGTCCTGGGATCGAGCCCCGCATCAGGTTCTCTGCTCAGCAGGGAGCCTGCATCCCCCTCTCTCTCTGCCTGCATCTCTGCCTACTTCTGATCTCTCACTCTCTGTCAAATAAATAAATAAAAAATTTTAAATAATAATAATAAGGAGCGACTGATACTAGCAATAGCAAGGAGATTCTGAGTGAAATAAACCAGCCCCAAAAAATACACACTTAAAATTCTATTCCTATAAAATTGTAGAAAATTCAAACTAGTAATAGGACAGGGAGACAAGGAACACAAAGAAACTTGAAGATGATGGTTATATTCCTTCCCTTGTGGTGATGGTCTCTGGTGTACATGCATATGTCAGAACTCAGAAAACTAGATAATTTAAATACTTAAATAGAATTTATACATTCATTTTGAAATAGCATTTATATCTCAATAAAGTAAAAAGATTATATGGGGAAAAGTAATTTGTAATAACTGACAGAAAGAGGTAAAATATGGTTACATATATATACATGTATATGCATATATATATATATATATATATATTTGGATTTAGTGTGTTGCTTTTATTCAGTGGTTACAGCAGCAGGTGTGATGGTAGATACAGGTGTGGGGGGAGTAAAGTTGCCTGAGCCTGCCGCCAACCCCCCCAGCCCCCTGCCGGCTCAGTGGGGCGGGGTAGTTGCAGAGAGATATTCCATCAGACAACTTTTCTCTTGGGTGTTAACTTTTTGGTCCACAAACTGGAAAGGAAGGCTCAGCCAGAAATAAATACATTTATTTTGAGTAATGGCCTTTATTGAGCACCGTATGGTTATCCTTAAAGGTAACTGAAGAATCATAAACCAGGTAAATCCTAGTAAAAGTCTTAAACATGAAAACACTGTGATTGGCTACAATACAGTGAGTCAGAAGAGCGACAAACACATTTTTGTTTTATTCTGTTGGGTCAGCTTTTGCACAGCATCATTTCCTGCTGGACACCCTGAATTCTCTCTTCCCAGATTTCTGACTTTTTGTGTCCAGTGTCATGCGTTGTGACCAGTGTCTAGGAGATAGGTCTACTTGTTATACCCAATCTTGGGTATGTCATGTGGTTATTGTTATGCCCAATCTTGGCTCCTACCCTCCAGGGTGCAGGAGGACTCTGGACCCTATTATATTCTTCAAAGTGGAAACTCCTAAAAGATAAACAAATCTCTCTTGTTAACGTCACTTTTCTCTTAAATACAGGGTGGGGGATGGGAGGCAGAGACACCAGCCACACAATTAGTGCTAAAATGAAAATACATTTTCACATCCAAAACAGGTACAAATACTAAGTACCAAAGAATTAAAAGAAGGAGGATAGTAAATGATAGTAGTGGAATTTGAGTTAGGTCTTGCTGAGTAGGTAGGATTTAGATTCTAAAAAGAAAGCAAAGGGCAGGTGAAGAAAGTGATGTGAGAGAAAAGACAGCAGAATGTTTAAAGGACAGTAAGGGGATCTAATCTTACCAGAGTGAAATGATCCTAGTAAAGAGTGGTGGGAGATAAATTCGGGCAGCTAGAGGAGGTCAGATTATACAAGCTCTTGAAAATCAAGCACAAGAATTTAGACTTAATAGAGTTAAGAAACAGAAAGCTATCAGACTTTAAGTAAAGTGATCATATAACTGAAGTGGAATTTAAGCACATATCCTGTTCTGAAAGCCAAGGAGGATGGAGTTCTGTGTTGGGCATGGGCAGTAGGGTTTGATTCTTCCCCACAATCAAAAAGCCACGCCAAAGTTATGCCAAAGGGAATCTTGTACCGGGAGTGAGTCATACACAAGGATACAGTTGTATCCACCAGCATGTACTATTTGTCTAGTCCTGACAAATAGTGTCCCAATTTCTATTGTACGAAGAGAGAAACTCAAACATCTGCAATGGCCGCTAGCATACAGACTTGCATCTAAGTTCCTGTTTCCGGTTCTGCCCAGTTTACCCTGGCACCATTTTCGCAGAAGTCAAATATTTGATGTTTTGAAACAAATGTAGAACAGATTCCAGGGTGGGGCCTGTACAACCCAATATCTACCATGTAGACTGTTTGGCTTTATCCATTTACAGTTTTTAATATGAATTACCTCCTTGGCAAGACAAGAGCAGATGCAAGGGAAGTAATCGAAAGCACTGACCTAGGTAAGAGAAGTCCAGTTGTGTGACCCTAGGCAAGTCATCGATTTTTTTGAGTCTATAAAATTTTCATCTATAAAATTGGGGCTGATGTTAAAACCATGGTGTTTCTTTAAGAAGCATATCAGATAATATATTAAAAGGTGGCCCCTTCATGTTGTTTAAATCATTAAAAAGCAACATATCTGGCTCTCAGCCAACAGAGATGATTAATGGTACAGGAGTCTCCATCTCTTTGTGACTATCACAAAGGAGACCTTTTCTGATACCACCTTCCCTAGAAACTTCGCTTCTTGGTAAAAACCCACAGGGCAGGTAACAGCCTCCCAAGCTCTGATTGGCGGGTCAAAAGCGCCTCCTGGAGGAGACCTTAAAAACTGAGAGGGAGAAAATACATTCTTGGGGATAACAATCACAGCAGTCCTGTTACATACAAATCACACATCAAGACAAAGCAAATCTCCTCAATCATCAGCATTTTAAATAATACATGCAGTATAAAATTAGGAACAGGATCATAAATACCATTATGAAGACTAATCAAGTGTGAATACCGAGCAATTGCATATACAAGGGGTAAGAGTTCTCTGCAAGTATGAAAGCTCATTCCTTTTAAATCTACGCGGGATGTGAAATGGTATGGAATACATAAGAGGATGAATGAATGAGTGATTAAACAGAGAATCTAAACATAATCTGATATTTCCCTTATGTCTCACGAATTCTCTACAATATGTTGTCCAGTAGCAATATGATGCCAGCTGCAAGTAGAATTTAAAATTTCTAGAAGTCACATTAGAAAGGTAAAGCAAAACAGATGAAATCAATTTTAATAATACATTTTATTTAAACCAGTATAGCTAAATTATTTTCATTTAACTTGTAATCAATATAAAAATTACTGAGACTTTTACATTTTTTATTTCATATGAAATCTTTGAATTCTGCTGAGTCTTTTATACTTACAGCATATCTCAATTCAGACTAGGTACATTTAAAGACAGCACCGATCTAGAAAGCAGAGATTAAAAGTTAACATTAGATCCATACCATATAATTGTACATGATTTTTCATACACTTACAGAAAAGCAAATCTTAAAATCCTGTTACTGGACATAAAATATTTTTGGCCAAGCTCTTTTGAAACTTTTGCAAAAAGAGAAAGCATCATGGTGGTTATCTCAGAACCCCCAATATTTTGTTTGTTTGGAGTTAGAGGTTGAGATTTCTATTGGAATATCTAAGAATTTCATTTTCAGATTCTTCTTCAGATGAATCTGAAATCTTTAATGAAAAGCATAAACTATGGTCATCATTAAGCTCCTACACTAGTCATGCTTTTATAATTTATTTATTTTTTAAAAAGATTTATTTATTTGAGAGAGAGAGAGCATGAGTGGGGAGAGAGGGAGAGGAAGAGAGAGAATCTTAAGCAGACTCCCCACTGAGTGCGGAGCTGGATCTCACCACGCATGAGATCATGATCTGAGCCAAAATCACAAGTCTGACTTGAGCCATCCAGGTGCCTCTTTATTATTATTTATTTCTTATAATTATTTTAAACACATTAACCGTTCTTGACAAACATAAAGAAACCAAGAATGACGTTTATATGGGTAATACAACAAACAATGAGACTGCACTAGAGCCCTTATTCCTTCATGTTAAATTGTAGAAAACACAATTATGGGTAAATAAGGGACCAGAGCATGTTACTAGTTTAGGCAATGTTTCTTGCTAGACTCTATTGGCATTTTAGGTGGGACAGTCCAATGAGTTGCAGGATACACAACAACCTTGAGCCTAGCCATGAAATTTCAGTAGCATTTTTAGTCATGGCAACAGAATAAAAATTGCCCCCATGCACTCCCAAACTCCCCTCAGTAAGAATGGTACCACCCTTCTTGAGATGCACTGCTTGAGATGCACCCTAGTTGAGATGCACTGCTTAAGACTTTTGTTAAAATCCGATCAGTTAAAAAGCACCCGTTTGGGGCATCTGGCTGGCTCCGTTGGTAGAGCGTGTGACTCTTGATCCGGAGGTCGTGAGTCTGAGCTCCACATTGGGTGTAGAGATGACTTAAAAATAAAATCTTTCAGGGCGCCTGGGTGGCTCAGTTGTTAAGCAACTGCGTTTGGCTCAGGTCATGATCCTGGAGTCCCAGAATCGAGTCCTGCATCGGGCTCCCTCCTCAGCGGGGAGTCTGCTTCTCCATCTGACTTCTTCCTGTCTCTCATTCTCTCTCTCTCTCAAATAAATAAATAAAATCTTTAAAAAAAAATAATAAATAAAAAAATAAAATCTTTTAAAAAGTCCACCCATGTTTACAAATATGCTATATTTTGTGTTTTGTAGTTTCATTAGCTAAAAGAAAGATTATAAAATCAACCTGAAAAAAAAAGAGTCCCTATAGATCCAAGTGACTTTGCTCAACAGTTTTTTTGTCATTAAAGCTAATACCACCTTCATGGACATCTCACATTTCTGAATTTGTATTATTCTTCTTCCAAGAAGGGTTGCATATTGTTCTATTTCCACCTTCTCACACTTGTTCCCTCTTCTACACTGTCTTTACTTAAGTTTAGATCTGAATATATTGTATTGTTTTTCTTTGTGTTAATAGTCAAATCATGGGCACATGTTGAATTATTTGGAATAGATGTAGAATGTTCTTTTCTTAATGAAAGAACATGTTCCTTTTTTTTAAGACTGTATTTATTATTTTAGAGAAAGAGAGAGTGCATGAGCTAAGGGGAGGGGCCAAGGGAGAGAGAAAGAAGGGAAGCAGACTCCCCACTGAGTGTAAAGCCTAACACGGGGCTGATCCCAGGATGTGAGATCATGACCTGAACCAAAACCAAGAGTTGGACACTTAACTGAGCCACCCAGGTGCCCCAAGAACATGCTTCCTAATTAAAACTTAGGGAGACATAAGTCGAGATGGCACATGTAGCTGTATTAGGATAATAATTATAATAAATGTATATCATCTTCATGATGGCTGATGTCATTTACCCTATTATAACCAAGTTTCTCCACAATGGAGCAGTACAATTACTTCTCAGCATTAACATCTACTGACTGTATTTAGAGTACTCAGGGGAAGCACTAACTATATAGTCCGTGACAGTCATAAGGACTAAGATGTATTGTGGTATCAGTAATTATTTTTAGTAAATCTCTTTTTGGATGCAAAAATTAACACTAGTATGATTATGTGTTTTTAAAAAGTGTATGCGTGTGTGTATATATCACAGCCAAATCTCTGTTGTGACACTAAACTTTAATTAGTATTCTAGAGCAATAGTTGGCAAACTATGGCCCACAGGCCAAATCCAGTTTGCCACCTGTTTTTGGGAATGAGGTTTTACTAGAACACAGATATGCTCATTTGTTTACATTTATCTATGGCTACTTTTGTCCCGCAACAACACAGTTGAATAGTGGTGATAGAAACTGTATCACCCAAAAAGACATAAAATATGTATTATCTTTTTACAGAAAAATTTGCTGACCCCCGCCATCAACGAAAAGTTAAGAGTCAGCAAGAAATATGCACAAATAATTTTTTAAAGATTTTATCTATTTACTTGCCAGAGCAAGAGAGGGCAAACAGGAGGAGTGGCAGGCAGGGGGAGAAGCAAGCTCCTCACTGAGCAGGGAACCCGAAGCAGGACTCGATCCTAGGACCCTGAGATAGGACCTGAGCCAAAGGCAGACGCTTACCGACTGAGACACTCAGGTGTCCCCATTTTTCTTTTTTTATGGCTAGAATGGGTTTATGAAATGAGATGAAGGAGCTGGTAGTTTCTAGGACCAATGTCTCCTCCTTGTAAAAGGTGTGCATTTAGGACTAGAAAGCTTAACACTGTCATGTCAGAGGTGAAAAAACCTGGGGAAGTTATTTTGTTCAGATTTAAGAAATGTCTTTTCTAGAGAATTGTCAAGTGTATCTAATTTTGGGGATACACCTAATGACAGTTTTTCAGCATAGGTGAGAATAATGTCTTACTCCATGAGTTTAATGTGTTCATTATTATGTGTAATAATTTCTTTTTTTTAAGATTTTATTTATTTGGAAGGGGGAGAGAGAGAGAATGTACACATAAGCATGTGCACATGGGGAAAGGGGCAGAGGAAGAGGGAGGGGCAGACTCCCCACTGAGCGGGAAGCCTGACATGGGGCTCTATCCCAGGACTCTGGGTTCATGACCTGAGTCGAAGGCAGACGCTTAACCGACTGAACAACCCATGTATCCCAATATGTGTAATAATTTCACAATTATCATCTAACATATGAAATAGCATAAAAGGCTATCTACTGGATTGTAGTAGGACATTCTATAAGTCTATCATTAACTTTTATTTTTTTGCTGATTGTAGATCTCATGCTCACAAAGCTATGAGTAAAGTATATGGTCAGTTCAGTCTGACAGCCTTGCAAGTTTTGGCCAGTTTATTTTTCAGAGACCTATTTTGAAATGCACTTTTTAAGTTGATTTTGGACTCCATTGACAATGAAATTGTTGTTCAATTTGTGAGACATTACATTACAAGGTTTCTATGTAATGTGGCCTACGTGGGTGTCTATCACCATGATGGACAAGGATATAAGGAAGGTAGAACTTTTACTTTGAATCACGATAGAGTAACTGCATTAGACTTGCCTTTCTCCACAAGAGTATAAAACTAGACAAACTACTTAGAGCAAATATTTTCAGGCATTGATAAATAAGCAGCCCATGACTGTCATATCTGAGAACAAAACACACAAGGTAAACTCCATTATTAGGGAGGTGAAACTCAAGTAAAGTAGTGGCCTTCCTGAGAAGAGGATAAAGTTATCAGAGGTCAAAGTTATTGAAATGGCTGGAATTTTGTGGGTTAGAATACCTGAGCTGTGGTGTTTGTGTGTGTGTGTGTGTGTGCGCGTGTGTGTGTGCGCACGTGTGCGCACATGCATGTGTTAGGGCGGAGGGACACAAATGTGCCAGGCAAGTTTGCCTGCTGCAGGAGGAAGGCTGAAGAGTGATACTAAAAATCATGAAGTACTAAGAGACATCAGATTTCCAGCCTAGCCCAAGAGCAGCAACCGCACTAATAGTTCGAGAACTTAACTGAGAATCCAGAACCAAGCCCTTAGAAAAAGAACCATGCAAGCAGTAAGAGGCACATGCTAGGGCCAAGTATAAAACCAAAATGGACACATGCTACTAATACTAGTACCAAGGCTAACATAACAAAAGGACCCACCAGTAATTAATTTGCTTGATGCACAGATATAATACCCTTTAAAGGAAGACAACATAATCCAGACTCCCTATAATGTATTATCTACAAATATCTAACATATAATTATTTATTATCAAACATACAAAGAGATAGGAAGATGGGAAACATAAGAGAAAAGTAGTCTATAAAAAAATTTCTGGGGCACCTGGGTGGCTCAGCTGGCTAAGCATAGGCCTTCCGCTCAGGTCATGATCTCAGGGTCCTGGGATCGAGCCCCACATCGGGCTCCTTGTTCAGCAGGGAGTCTGCTTCTCTCTCTGCCTCTCTCTCTCTCTCCCACTCTCACTCTCTCTCAAATAAATAAATATTTGAAAAAAAAAATTTCTGTTAGGGGCGCCTGGGTGGCTCAGTGGGTTAAAGCCTCTGCTTTCGGCTCAGGTCATGATCTCAGAGTCCTGGGATCGAACTCCACATCTGGCTCTCTACTCAGCAGAGAGCCTGCTTCCCCCTCTCTCTTTGCCTACTTGTGATCTCTCTCTCTGTCAAATAAATAAATAAAATCTTAAAAAAAAATTTCTGTGAGATGACCAGATTTGGGGATTAGGGGAAAAAATTAAGTAACATTCATAAATATTTTCAAGGACTTAAAGGGAGAATAGTCATAATGAATGAACAGATAAGGGATGTCAGCGTATAGGTGAAACTTTTTAAAGAAAAAAATTCTAAGAACTGAGAAATACAGTAATTAAAATGGAAAAATTCACTAACGGGACTTACCAGCAGATTGAACACTGTAAAAACAACAGAAGTTAATTGGGAGACAGATTAGTAGAAATTATCTGGTTTAAAGGTCAGAAAGAAAAAAATGTACAAAGACTCAGTAACCTATCAACATCAAGTGAACTGACATACATATAATTGGAATCCCAGAAGGAGAACAGAGGGATAGCTGCATGGAAAAAAAAATAATACCTGAGGCAATAATGGCTTAAAATAGTGTAGATTTATTGAAAAAAATTGTACATGTATAGGAAATTCAGTGAATATCAAGTAGAACATATAGAGAACAAAAACAAAATCCATACATAGACACAGTATAATGAAACTGAAAACCAAACAGTAAAAAAAAGTCTTGAAAGCAGTCAGAGAAAAGTGATACATCACACATGAGCAAAAATAATAAGAATGATAGCTGACTTCTCATCGGAAACTAGAGATCAAAAGAAAGGTGCCTGGCTGGCTCATTTGGAAGAGCATGTGACTTGATCTCAGGGTTGTTAGTTTGAGCTCACATTGGGGATAGTTTACTTAAAAAAAGAGAGTGAGATCAAAAGACAATGGAAGGGCTTAAAGTACAGAAAGACAAAAATTGCCAATTCAAAATTTTATATCCAGAAAAAATATCCTTTAAAACTGAAGGCACAAAAAAAAAAAAAAAAAAACTGAAGGCACAATAGACATTTTTTAGGTAAATAAAAACAGAAAATTCAATGCATAAACCTCTACCATAAGCAATGCTAAAAAATTTCTTCAGGATTAAAGATGATGACATACCTGATGGAAACTGAGATATATAAGGTTTTAATCTCCTTTACTGTATAATTAATTTAGTGAATTAAAAGGACAATCATTTCTTATTTCTCCCTATCTGTGCCTTAGCTAGACTTAACTGGCTGGTTCTTCAGACTCGGGTGTTATTGGCCTAGGTCACTCATGTGGCTGCATTCAGATGGGAAATTGGCTAGGGTTGAAACTTCGAAAAGAGTTTCATTCACATGTCCAGTGACAGATGTGGTGGCTGGGATAGGTCTTTTTCTTTCCAAATGTTTTTTGTTCCTCAGTAATCGAGCTCAAACTTATCTGTTTTCTGGCTGGATTTCTAGAAGATAAAAGTACAAAATGCAAGGCTTCTTAAAGTCTGTATCTAGAACTGGCATGACATCACCTTTGGCATTTTTGCTCATCAATGCAAGTCAAAAGACCCACCCAGATTCAAGAGATGGAGAAATAGACTCTACTACTACTACTTCTTCTTCTTTTTTTTTTAAGAGAGGGAGCAGGGAGGAGCAAAGGGAGGGGAAGAGAGAGAATTTTAAGCAGGTTCCACACTGGGTACAGGACTCACTCTCACAACCCAAGATCATGACCCGAGCTGAAATCAAGAGTCAGATAATTAACTGACTGAGCCACCCAGACGCCCCTAGACTCTACCTCTTTTTTTTTTTTTAGGTATGTATTTTTTTTAAGATTAACTTATTTAAGAGAGAGAGAGAGAGAGAGAGCACATGTGGGTGGGAGGGGCAGAGGGAGGGGAGGAGAGAGTCCCAAGCAGAGTCTGCACTGAGTGCAGAGCCCAATGTGAGCCTCAATCTCATGATCCTGATATCATGACCTGAGCTAAACCAAGAGTTGGATGCTTAACCAAATGTACCACCCAGGCACCTCTAGACTCTACCTCTTAATGGGAGGAGCAACATGTATATGCAGGCAGGAATTGGAAGGATTTCTGGAAGCTATTTGAAGATAATCTATTAGAAGGAATGAAAGCACTGAAAATAGTAAACATAGGTAAATATAAAAAACATATATATATGTATATATACATATATATATGACAATATATATCTCTTAATTTCTTTAAAGTACCTAAGACTGTTTAAAGCAAAAACGATAATGAATGTAGATGTAACATATAAGACAATAAAACACAAAGGACTTAAGGGTGGTGGTAAATAGAACTCTACAAGGTAAAGCTCCTTTATTTTATGTGAAGTATAACAATTTTAACTCTAAGTAGATTGATAATTTAAGAATGCTTATCATAATTCCTAAAAAATATTGCTAAAACAAAATGCAAAAAGATACAGTTAAAAGCCAACAGAGGAATTCAAATGGAATACTAAAACATTTGATTAATCCAAAAAATTAGAAGTTAAGTGAGAGCAGAGGAACACAAAACTAATGGGACAAATTGGAAACAAATATCAATATGATAGACTTAAATTCAACAATATGAATTATTACAATTACTATAAGTGGACAAAACACACCAAATAAAAGGTGAAGATTGTCAGACTGGAATAAAAACAAGAAGATCCAATAAATTACTGTCTATAAGGGAATCACATTAAAAAACACATAAAAGGGGTGCCTGGGTGGCTCAGTTGTTAAGCATCTGCCTTCAGCTCGGGTCATGATCCCGGTGTCCTGGGATCGAGCCTCACATCAGGCTCCCTGCTCAGCGAGAGGCCTGCTTTCTCCCTCTGCCACTCCCCCTGCTTGTGTTCCCTCTCTCGCTATGTCTCTCTCTGTCCAATTAATAAATAAAATCTTAAAAAACAAAAAACCACATAAGTTGAAAGTAGAAAGATGGAAAAATACAGAACATACAAAATATAGAACATACAAACAGTAACCTAAGAAAGCCGCAGTGACCACATTAATATAATAAATTTCATTTAAAGATAAGCGTTTATCAGTGACAGATGATTTTTCATAATGATAAAATGGTTATTTCATCAGGAAGACATAAGAGCCATTGATGTTAATGTGCTCAATATCAACACTTCAAAATACATAGAGGAAAAACTGACAAAACTAAAGGAAGAAAGAAACGAATCCACAGTGTATACAATTTTAACTCCGCTATCTCAGTAATTACCAGTGGCACTGTATGAGAAGTCAGTGATGATACAGAAGATCTGAACAAAACTATCAACTACCTTAACCTCATTGACACTGATAGAATACAATGGGAAACAATGGCAGAACACATGCTTTTTCACTGGCCATGGAACATTTATCAAGCTACATCATATTGGGGGGATAAAACAATTTTCACAATATTGACATCTGACGAAGTTTTTGTTTTGTGATCACAGTATAAATAAATTGGTAATCTCTAACTAGACTGATGAAGAAAAGAAATATGGAAGATGGAAATGAACAGTATCAGTGTTTTAGATATCTATTGCTGCATAATAAACTACTCCAGAATCTAATGGCTTAAAACAACCACCATTTTATTGCTTGCATTTTGTGAGTCAGGAATTTGCAGAGTTTGGTGGGAATAGCTTACTCCTCCTTCATGTGGTCCTGCAGTTGCACTCAGCAGTTGACTGATCTGGGTCTCAAGGTCTGGGAAAGCCTGCCTCATGTGTTTGGGATTAAGATGCAGACTGTTGGCTTCATGTGGCTTCTCTCTATGTGGTGTTTCATCTGTCAGGAACTCTTTCTTCACGTGGTCTTTCTCACCAGTAAGATTGCTTGAACTTCTTCTTTTTTTTTTTTTTAAGATTTTATTTATTCATTTAACAGAGAGAGAACACAAGCAGGCAGAGAGGCAGGAATAGGCAGAGAGAGGAGCAGGCTCCCTGTGGAGCAAGGAGCCCAATGCGGGACTCGATCCCAAGACGCTGGGATCATGACCTGAGCCAAAGGCAGCCGCTCAACCAACTGAGCCACCCAGGCATCCCAAGATTGCTTGAACTTCTTTATGAGTAGCTCAGGGCATCAAATGGGCAAGAAAATGAAGCCATGCCTTTGAGGAGATATATATATGTATATATATATATATTTTTTTTTTCCTCAACTCTAAGTCTGGGGTGGGATCCTAGTCTATGTATTTTAAGGAGTTTGTAGCTAGATAATATTTTTCTCTATGTTATTATGTAAGCTGTCTTTATGTTTTCATTTTTGCTATACTCCTTTTTTATCTTGTTATTATGAGCTGTGATATAGTATAGACTATTTATGATGATGTCTTTCCAGCTGTTTGGTTGTCTAAAGCTTGTTCTTTATTAGATTCCTCTCCTTCTGCCCCTCTCCGCTCTCATGTGCATACTCTCGCACTCTATCTCTCTAAAATAAATAAATATATCTTTTTTAAAAAAGATTCATTCTTAACTTTCTTTTATCTACAGTTACCTCAAGTTGTCTGAGAATGGTAAATAAAAAATTTCTTCTCCATTTTTGCGAGGGCATAGATTTGTAGCTTTACAAAATCAGTTCTGGGTTGGTTTGAATGAAATTACACCTTGTGAGGGGCACCTGGGGGACTCAGTGGGTTAAAGCCTCTGCCTTCGGCTCAGGTCAGGGTCCTGGGATCGAGTTCCACATCGGGCTCTCTGCTCGGCGGGGAGCCTGCTTCCCCCTGTCTCTCTGTCTGCCTCTCTGCCTACTTGTGATCTCTGTCAAATAAATAAATAAAGTCTTTAAAAAAAAAAAAAAGAAATTATACCTTGTGAAATTCAAGAAAGGAAACCTCTTGTAAGCAGAGCTTGGAGGCCAGAAAGGGGAGCTCTCAGGCCCTACCACTCATTGCAGCCCTTTGCAGACCCAACAGGAAGAGATGATCTTGCATTCCCAACAGGAAGAAACCCACTTCACTATCCCAGTAGGAAAAACGAAGATTTTCTCCTTGCCCAGTAAAGGCCCAGTCAATGAAAAACTGTCACAATCAGTTAATGAAAAGCCACCACACTTCAAAGTCCCAGTTTACTCCAATGGACTTCTTATTTATAACGGCTCCTCCCAACTCTCCTCTCTTCTATATAAGAGCGATCTTCTCCTTTGTTTTCTGGACTTGCCTATGGCTTTTGCTATAGATATCTTGTCCCAAACTGCAATTCCTCTGCTATTCCTACACTTGATCTTAGCCAAAAGGCCGAGAAGCGATCCTCTGCTATTCCTGAATAAACACGTTTTGCTGGTAAAATAATAAGCTCTTTTACGTTCAAGGTCAAAAATCTCCCAGCAAAGGAAGAAATATAGCTAGATCAAGTCTCTAGATTAGAAGATTATGGCCATGTTATTTCATTTGTGTGCATTGCTGGACCATATCATCATTTAGATCAGCCTTGCTGTAGAGCACAGGCTTTAGTGAGGCAAATGGGCTACAACATAAGGAACAGCCATAGAAGTTTTCTTTCTTTCCTTTTTTTTTTTTTTTTAAGTAATACGTATGCCCAATGTGGGGGTTGAACTCACCATCCTAAGATCAAAATTCGAATGCTCTACCAGCAGAGCCAACCAGGCATTCCTGGAGCTTTCTTGCAAGCTCATACCTACTGCATGGTGTTCATGAGGAAAATACAGAATCAGGTATTTCTGGCACTTTAAGGAATTCTTGTAGAAATTCTTACTACATCGCTTCTCGGCCTTTTGGCTAAGATCAAGGGTAGAAATTCTTACTACATCCCTTAATCAATTCTACAATACTCTGATTCTGTCAAATGGCTCACTTTCAGGGTAGGGAAAACCCAAAATTCCTGTGGGAGCCTATGCCATTATTTGTGCAGCCTTAGGGATGAACAAAATCTTCACAATGGCTTTAAAGCTACCCCCTTTTAACTTTTATTCCTTGGTCCTAGTTCTGTTCTCTGATGCAATGGAAAAACGGTCTGACCCTTCTTTAACAGACCAAGCCTCCAAAATGCGGAGATACAAATTGTGTTCCCATGAGTCTCTGCTTCCTCAGAGTCATCTTCCCCAGAACGCCTCAACTTTCCCTATTTCACATTTAATCATCTTACTTTTGACCACTCTTTCATGTGAGCTCATCAGTGTTCCTCACAAAAAGTGACCCCAGGGGCGCATGGGTGGTTCAGTCGGTTAAGCGTCTGCCTTTGGCTCAGGTCCAGTTTCCAGGGTCCTGGGATGGAGCCGGCATGGAGTTCCCTGATCCACCTCTCCCCAACTGCCTGCTGCTCCCCTTACTTGTGCTCTCCCTCTCTCTGTCAAATAAATAAATAGAATCTTAAAAAACCAAAAAAACAGAGAGAGAGAGAGAGAGAAATAAAAGGGACCCCAAGACGTGTCCCCAGAGACATCTCTGCTGCGAGGGAAAAAGACTGTAACCCAAATTTGGGGTGTGTATGTGTCAAATCCCTTAAATTTAAAGCTAAAACTTTAATCAAAGAAAAAATAAGATTTCGAGGAAGCAATTAAGGGGTTAAGTAGATTTATTTTGGTCAAGACCACAGCCACGCCCCTGACGCATGCGCAGTGCACCCTTGAGCCAAGCAAAAACTTTTAAGGTTTTGGTACAGTGAATTACTCCGGTAAAGGGACATTCTGTTTTTTTGACTGCTCACCTCATGCAGCCACCATCTCCTCGTCCCAGTCTCCAGTTGCCTTTAAAGTCTTGCCATCTGCCCACCTGGACAGATCAAGGCGCAAAACCAGGACCAGTGCAAAGGGACAGCAGCAGTCCACGGCCATTTCCGGGATCGAGCGGCGGATGGTGACACCTCCGCCGCGGATGGTGACACCTCCGCCGCGGAAGGAGGAGTTAGGGGCGGAGCCGCGTCTGCGTGCTGCCTGAAAGCGCCGGCGGCCTTTGCGCATGCTCGCTCGAAGGCGTCTCTAACTCCGCTTCCGGTGGCGGGTCGCTCACGCTGTGCGGGAGTTCCGAGATTGCGTTCAGAGCTGGAAAAAAGTTGGGCCGCTTCTTCTGTTCATCAGTCATTGCCAGCGTTCAAAGTAGAACCTGAAGGGCTGTGGTAGGATTCACCCATGTTCTGCTGATACTTTCTTCTGATGTTCTGAAACCTTTATTTCTGAGAACGAGGCGGAAGGGGCGAAGAAGCTATGATGGTTACCGTGGCAACTGCAGGGCACCAACTTAGGTGTTGAGAATTTGGGAAGGGGGAGCTTCTTCTGTAAGGGCTCGTTAAAATACAGGTGCGTCGGACACAAATTTAACTTTAAACCCATACTCCTAAACCACAGAATTTGATTTTAAAAAGCGTACTCTGACTGTGATGTGCAGTAGCAAAATTGGAGGCGGGATAATTAGTTGGAAAGCACATTAAGTGATGGAGACACAGTTTGAAGATGTCCTGAACTAGGGTAGTGGTGTAGGACTGCGGAAAAGAGGGAAAATTGGAGTAATTCCAACAAGTAGTATCAGCAGGACCTAATCATCAGTTGGATGTGGGGAAAGAGAGACAAGGGCCCTGAGCGTCTTGAGGATGAAGTCCTCACTTAGCTGGGTATATGGCTCTCTTTCTAGAATCGTTTCTCATCATCCGTTCTGTCTTCTGACTCCCTCTTCTCCGCAGACCCAAGGCTCTATTCATGCCAAGTAGTTTGATGTCTTAGTTCCTAGAATATCGTCTTCACTTTTCTTATGACGTTGGGTCAGGTTATGTAATTTAATTTAGCCCCTCCGTTTTTTCAACATGAAAATGGAAGAAAATAATAGTACTTTCCTCAGGATTTTTATAAGGATTATATATCTTTATAATCTTTATAAAGATTATATATAAAAATCCTATAATCTTTATAAAGATTATATTTAAAAAGAGATAGTTTATATGCTTGGTGTATAGAAAGAGATCAATATGTATGAACTACTACTACTACTATTATTGTGCTTGTATCGTTTTATTATGTGTCATTTTGCTGTTTCTTCCTCTAGACTTGAGTAGTGTTGTTGTTTTTTTTAACTAAGAAGCAATTCTTATCTATCTTTGTATGTTCTTATAACATGAGTAAAGGTTAAAATTTTTTTTGAATATATCATTTATTTTGGCTGTTTCTGACATAATTTTATTTCTTTAAAGGAGCTACCTGTTAGAATTAATTTTGCTGAGCAAATGTTATTTATTAGATAAAAAGATAGCAGTATTTCTATGTAACTAAGAAGGCTGTGAAATAAGATGTACAGAAAGTAACTGATATTCTCAATTTGGAACAGGTATGAGTGATTTCAGTGAAGGATTGATAAGGTTCAAGACAGAGGATGACCAGGAGGAATCATGTGTATTCTCTGGTACAGGAATGGCTTTTCCTTGGCTCCAAAAGCATATAGGGACTGTGGGTAAGTAAAAGAACGTACAGCCATTTTAACTTTAATGCAGGGAGATGGTAAGATTCAATATGGATACAAAGTGAATAACCAAGCTGGTTTATTCAGTTTTCAAGATGGGACTATATGAGGGTTTTTGAGGCTGTAAGCAAAAAAAAAAAAAAATCATAAAAAAAGTACATCTTCTTTGCTACTTTTCCTTTGAACTAATAACAGTCAGTATTATGGTAGAGACACTTTTTTTTCCTCTAGCAATACTTTCTAGGCACTTATATGCCTAGCATTGGCCTAATATTGGGGACACATAGATGAAGAATTTATGGCCATTGAGGAGTACATATGTAGGAAGTGTTTTTAAGAAGTTTGTGTTGAGGGACGCCTGGGTGGCTCGGTTGGTTGGGCAGCTGCCTTTGGCTCAGGTCATGATCCCAGCGTCCTGGGATCGAGTCCCGCATCGGGCTCCTTGCTCCGCGGGAAGCCTGCTCCTCTCTCTGCCTCTGCCTGCCTCTCTGCCTGCTTGTGTTCTCTCTCTGTTAAATAAATGAATAAAAATCTTTAAAAAAAAAAAAGAAAAAGAAGTTTGTGTTGAAGTACATTGAAATTATGGGGCGCCTGGGTGGCTCATTCGTTAAGTGTCTGCCTTCGGCTCAGGTCATGATTCCAGGGTCCTGGGATCAAGCCCCACATAGGGCTCCCTACTTAGTGGGAAGCCTGCTTCTCCCTCTCGCACTCCCCCTGCTTGTATTCCCTCTCTCACTGTCTCTCTGTGTCATATAAATAAAATCTTAAAAAAAAAAAAAGAATTGTATCGAAGTTATTCCTAATAGAATTGATCTATAATAGGTTTCTAAAAAAGAATATTTCCCCATATAAATATAAATATAAGCGAGAGTTTTTGTGGGATATATTTCCTATAAGAATATATAAAAGAAGTGGTTATCTGTATATGGGCATGTTGGATGGTGTAGTTCTGGGAATGTATTAGAACTGACGCTTATTGCCTTCAAATACATCTCTCCTAGCCGATCCTCTCTCCCCTTGACTGAGATTCTTTTATTTATTTATTTATTTATTTTTAAAGATTTTATTTATTTATTTGACAGGGAGAGAGAGAGGGAGATCACAAGTAAGCACAGAGGCAACCAGAGAGACAGGGAGAAGCAGACTCCCCGCTGAGCAGAGAGCCCGATGCGGGGCTCGATCCCAGGACCCTGAGATCATGACCTGGGCGAAAGTCAGAGGCTTTAATCCACTGAGCCACCCGGGTGCCCCACAGATAGGTTTAAGACCAGAATTTATATGCTTAGAAATGTTTCGTAAGTTATGGATAGCCTGTTAAACCCAAAATACTTCATGTCTTCAATGAGAAAATAATTTCAGATAATATTGACATTGTAGTGATCAATAACCCTAATAGGAAAACAAAATTGCCTAGCAATTTTTTTTCTTCCTAGTAGATATCTTTCAGGGTTCTGAAAGGTATGCCCTCTAGACTAAAAACTTTGAAAGCAGGGGCCAATCTGGATTAAAACTGTATGTTGAGTACCTAGAATCGTACTTGACTCAAAATAGTGCTCAAAAAATATTTGTTGAGGGCCCCTGGGTGGCTCAGTCAGTTAAATGTCTACCTTCAGCTCTGGTCATGATTCCAGGGTCCTGGAATTGAGTCTTGCATTGGGCTCCCTGCCCAGGGGAGAGCCTGCTTCTCCCTCCTCTGCCCTCCACCCTACCCTCCCCGCTTGTGCTGTCTCTCTGTCAAATAAATAAATCTCAAAAAAATATATTTGTTGACTGACAAGTTTCCACGTTCTTTCAAGGACTTTAGAGATGGTTGATGGCACTGGTTCTTAATTGTACCTCCTTCCATGTCAAAATTTCTTTTCCCAGGCAGTTATTTTTGAAAGTGTATCAGCAACAAATAGGACGATCTTTTGCTCATGAAAGAATGAAGTGAGAGATATTCCTGAGGTAACTAGGCTAAGTTGGAAGGCAGAAGGGGAAGTCCAGTTTCCAGTCTGAGCGGTGAAAACTTGAGAGGGTCGGTGGGAGTGTGGCCTGAGGTTAGTTCTCCTTTATGTGAATCAATGAGGTTTTAGAGAAGAAGTGTTTTGTCAGTTTTCCAGACTACCTCCCTGGGACTGCTGCTGGTTCTAGGCAGCTTGCGTGTAGATCTTGCTAAATGCCGCTTCTTATTCAGAGAGCTAGGGGGGCATAGGATTCTGCATTCCTGATAAGTTCCCCAGTGATCCTAAAGACTTTCGTTTCCAAGACCACACTGAATAGCAAGCATCAGGATCCCCAGGTGATGTGTATGTATTTTTAGTTTGAGTTTGAGAAGCACTAGTGTAGAGCAGCAGTCTTCAAACTTCTTTTGCTTGGTTTTCCTTTTCCTTTTTTTTTTTTAATTATGTATTACCTTGCATGGTTTTAAGATGCCATCAAAAAATTGTATTGGGGGTGCCTGGGTGGCTAAGTTGGTTAGGCAACTGCCTTCGGCTCAGGTCGTGATCCTGGAGTTCCGGGATCGAGTCCCGCATCGGGCTCCCGGCTCCTCGGGGAGTCTGCTTCTCCCTCTGACCTGCTCTCTCTCACTTTCTCTCTCTCTCACTCTCAAAAAAAAAAAAAAAAAAAAAATGTATTGGAAGTTTAATAGTTGCAAAAGATAAAATTCCTAACATAGGTTGGCATTTTTAAATGAAATTATTTTATTTTACTTATATATATATATATATACTTTATATACTTATATATACTTTTACAAATATATCCAGTGGAATCTAAATAGCATAGGAATGTGATATGCCTTTCATCATCCACTTAAAAATATTTCTGAAAAAGATTTTAATTGATGGAGATTTTATACTGCTTATTTTCCTTTCATACTTTTCTCTTTGCAATAAACCTGTATATCTACATTTAATTTTTTTCGTTAATATTTTGTAAGACTTTAAGTATTAAAATTTCATCTGGAGTGGCACATCATAATTAGTAGTTATACACAGCTGATGAAAATAACATAAGTATTAAAAGTTGTATTAAAATATTATCTCTCAGGGGTGCCTGGGTGATCCAACTTTGGCTCAGATCATGATCTTGGCATTCCTGAGATTGAGCCCCAAGTCTGGCTTCTGCTCAGTGGGGAGTGTGGTTCCCCCTCTGCCACTAGTGCTCTTTCTTGCTGTCTCAAATAAACAAATAAAATCTTAAAAAAAATTATCTCTCAAATAAATAAATAAAATATAAAGAAAAGGGGAGGGATGCCTGGGTCACTTAGTCAGTTAGGCTTCAGCTTCGGCTTGGGTCATGATCCCAGGATTCTGGGATCATCCCTGCGTTGGGCTTCCTGCTCAAGTGAGGAGCCTGCTTCTCCCTCTCTGCTACTCCTCCTGCTTGTGGGCACGTTCTCTCTCTCTCTCTCTCTCTCAAAAAAAGTGTAAAAATAAATAAATAAAATAAAAATTGTGTTAAAATTTAAAAATAAATTTTTATTTCTTCTTTATTGTGATGAATATGGTGATCACTTTTTCCCAATTATTTTGTATATCTGTGAAGGAATATTATGTACTTCCAGAATGAGAAAAGATTTCGCTTCAGTTCTGTTTTGTTTTCATTGATATGATTCTGACAAACCTTAGTTACATAAGTAAGTAGGTGGCACTAGAGGGTAATTATAGCAATGTACCAGGTTTTTGAATTCTTGAAACACGAAGAAATAGTACAGTGATCTATTATAAAGAATTATTAGATCCTTTTACTTTTTAACAAAAGATTTATTTACTTGAGAGAGCGAGAGTGTGCAAACTGGGGAAGGGGAAGGGAGAGGGAGAGGGAGAATCCCAAGGCCACTCCCTGCTGAGCTCAGAGCTGGACGGGGGAAGAGTTAATTTCAAGTGAAGCTAGCTTTGATATTAGGGATGGACTGGGTTAAGTAATAACTACTGTTCCACTTGTTAACACTTCTGCTTATGGGGCGCCTGGCTGGCTCAGTGGGTTAATGAGCAAATGCCTGCGGCTCAGGTCATGATTTGGGGGTCCAGGAATTGAGCCCCGCCCGGCATGGCATCAGGCAATCCCGCTCAGCGGGGAGTCTGCTTCTTCCTCTCCCTCTGCCCCTCCCCCTTGCTCATGTGCATGTGGTCTCACTCTCTACCAAATAACTAAGTAAATCTTTGAAATAAAAAAGGCTACTGGAAATAACAAGGGAACGGACTCTGTAAAAAAAAAAAAGAAGCAGCAGCAGCCTGCTTATCCAAAATCAGTTTTTTAAATTTGAATTGGGATCGCTGTGGATAAAGACTCTTCTTCTCTTTAATCTATAGCAACCGGAGGAAAAAAGGAAAAGGATTTTGCTCAGACAACAAGTGCTTGTTTGAGTTTTATCCAGGAAGCGCTGCTGAAGCACCAGTGGCAGCAAGCTGCGGACTACATGCACAGTTACCTCCAGACCCTAGAGGACTCCGATAGCCACAAGAGGCAGGCTGCGCCCGAGGTAAGTGCCTGGGGGACCTACGAGTCTGCAGAGGCCGCCACAGACCTGGGCCTTTCTGCCTGTGGAGCTCCGCCCCGCAGAGCCTTTGCAGGATCTCAAACTGACTTTCCTAAAAGTTACCAAAAGTAGTTTTGGGTGGAGAGTTTGTATTGGGACTCTGTTTCTCGCACTTCTTTTTACTTACTAGGATTTTAAAGGCTACTTGAAATAGTTTGAACTCTCGGATTCCCCACTCTCCTTCCTTCCTTCCAATACTCTTCCTTCTTTCCCTGCATGGTTATCTTCCCCTCTCTGCAGGATGATGTTCCCTATCCTACAAACATGTTATTTCCGTCATCTTAAAGTCGTCTCTTGACCCCCCACTTCCTCCACAGGTGTGCCCCAGTTTTCCACTTCGGCTTTCAGCAGAACTCCTTGCAAGAATGTGTATACTTTAAGCCCTCTCCAGTTAGACTCCCCTGCCACCGGCATCACCATTTCTTCCCCGAGGGTAGGGTGGAGGGCAGCGGAGGGACCTTCCTTGTGAAGGTCAGCTGCACCCTGTTCTCAGCGCTCATATAGCTTGCGCTGTTGGCACGAGTAGAGACAGTAGATCACCCCCTCCTGTGTGACAAACTGTCTTCCTCTGGCCACCGGGACGCTAGTCTCTTGGTTTTCTCTCGCCTCACTGGCCTTCCTCGGCCTCCTGTGAAGGCTCCTCTTCTCCCGGGCCTTTTGACCTGGGAGTTCCCCAGAACCCAATCCTTAGTCCTCTTCTTTATCTGAACTCACTCCTGATGAGCTCATTCAGTTTCATGGCCTTAAATTCAGTCTCTATGATAGATGACTCCCATTTGTAGATCTGTGGCCCTGCCGTCTCTTCCCGTCCTCGGTCCTGTATCCGGCTGTCTGTTCCCCATCAGCGCTCGGATGTCCAACAGCCCTATCACACGAACATATCTAAAATGGATCTTCTGTACTTCACCATCAAACCTAGTCCCCCTCATCTCAGGTGGTGGTTATCTTACGTATCTAATCACTGGGGCCAGACTCCGAAGTTCTCTTTCTTTCATACCCTATATCCAAACCGTGAAAAAATCCTGTTGGCTCCGCATTCAAAATATAACCGAGGGGTGACTCAGTTGGTTAAGTGTCTGACTTCGGTTCAGGTCATAATCCCGGGGACCTAGGATTGAGCCCCCGTGTCAGGCTCCCTGCTACCCCTCCCCAACTCATGCGCTCCTGTGCACGCTCTCTCTCTCAAATAAATAAAATCTTAAAAAAAAAAAGCAAATTCAGTCTGAATACTACTCAACACCTGCTTTGCTGCTCATTGATCCAAGCCACTGTCCCCTCACTTAGGTGACTGCTTGTGCTCCTGCACCCCCCCAGTCTCTTTTCAACATAGTGACCAGGGTGATCCTTTAAAAAAAAAAAAGTTTTATAATTACACACCATACAGTTCACATACTTAAATTGTGCAATTCAGTACTTTTTCACGTATCCACAGAGATGTGCAGCCATTACCACAGTCTAAGTTTCAGACATTTTTGCTCCCCCGCCCCCAAAACAACCCTGCACCCGGTTGTGCGGTCACTCACTATTCTGCCTCTCCTTACCCCCCTCTGCAGCCCCTGGCAACCACTAATCTACTTTATATTCTGGATATTCCGTATAAGTGAATTTTATCATATACGGCCTTTGTGCATGACTTCTTTCCTCCAAACATAGTGTTTTCAAGTTTAGCCTTATTGCGGTATGTATTCGTACTTCATTCCTCTTTTTTTTTTTTTAATTTATTTCTGAGAGAGCAAGAGAGTGCGCATGTGCAGGGGGAATGGCAGAGCGAGGGAGAAGAGGGACGTGCAGACTCGGTGCTGAGCACAGAGCCCAACGTGCGGCTCAGTCTCATGACCCTGAGATCATGGCCTGAGAAATCAGGGGTTGGACGCTCAACTGACTGAGCCACCCAGGCGCCCCAGTGCTTCATTCCTTTTTTATTGCAAAGTAATATTCCATCACATTTTATGTATTGCTTCATCAGTTGTTACACATTTGGGTTGTTTGCACTTGTGGTTATTATGAATAATGATGCTATGAGCATCTGTGTTTGTGTTTTTGTTAGGGATGTTCGTTGAAATTTCTCTTGGGTATGTACCCAAGAGTGCAGGGCCGGGTCATGTGGTAACCGTGTTTAACCTCTTAAGGAACTACCAGACTGTTTCCCAAAGTGGCTGCACCATTTTACATTCCCACCAGCAATCTGTGAGGGTTCCTATTTCTCCACATCCTTGCCAGCTTTTGTTGTCGTCTATCTTTCTGCTTATCGCTGCCCTAGTGATTGTGGAGTAGTGGTTCATTGTGGTTTTGATTTGTATTTCCCCAGTGACTAAGGATGCAGCATGATCCTTTTAAAACCTAAGTCAGATCATGTCACCTCTGTGCTGGAAACTGCAGTGACTTCCCGTTTCACTCAGAGTAGCAGCCAGCGTCCTTATGACTGCCTGCAAGTTCTGTAGGCTCTGCTCACTCCCTTTCCCCCTTTGACCTCTCTAACCTCATTTCCTATTACTCAGATACTTGTTTTGTTTTTTTCCTCCAACCTCACTAGCTCCTTGTTCTTGCTTGAATGGGCGGTATGTACTTTGGCTTGATGGCCTTTGCCTTCCTTGGAAAGGTCTTTCTTCAGATTCCACTTTGATATCCATCAAGTCTCATTTTCAGTGAGGCCTGCCGTGACTCTTTAAAATTGCAACTCCACACCACTGCCCTCTACTTTCCATCTGTCACTCCTGATCCCTTTTGCCTGCTCCGTTCTTTTCCCATGATACTTGCAATTTAATTATTCTGTTTCTTGGTTATTGTTTGTCTCTCAACAATAGAATGTAAATTTCACAAAGGGGAGGGATCTGGAACAGGGCCTGGCATACACTTTTAAATTTGTTCAGTAAAATACAGTTTATCCATAAATAACTTCACATGAATATCTCAAGTAGCTTTTACTGATACAGTAAGCATTACACCATTTAGATATTTAGTAGAGCCAAAACAAAAACCCGAGCAAGGAAAATTTAACTATTGGTTGAAACTTTGGTTTATGGACAAAGCTATGTGCATCCATAAAATACTGGACAAGTTATATGTTCTTTCTGTTCAAAATTTGTGTTATAAAAGGAAAGTTTGGATCATTGGTTTTCAGACACTTGTCTGCCTCTTTTTTTAAAGATTTTATTTATTTATTTCAGAGAAAGGGGGAAAGAGCACAAATGGGGGGAGGGGACCAAGGGAGAGGGAGAAGTAGACTCCCCGCTGAGCGCAGAGCCCGACAGGGGGCTCCATCCCATGGCCCTGAGATCACAACGTGAGCCGAAGTCAGCCACCTAACCAGCTAAGCCACCCAGGCGCCCGTCTGCCTCTTTTTGAGTTAATTTGGGCTTTTGTTGAAAATATAGATTCTTAGGGCACCTGAGTGGCCCAGTTGGTTGAGCATCTGCCTTTGGCTCAGGTCATGATCCCAGAGTCCTGAGAGAACAGGGTGTCTGCTCCTCCCTCTGCCCCACCCCCCTGCTTTATGTGTGTGTGCGCGCGCATGTACGCGTGTTCTCTCTGTCAAATAAATAACATCTTTTAAAAAAATGAAATACTTTAAATTGGGGTAAGAGAAATAGAGAGTCAATCCCATGACTGAATCCAAGTTTTGAGTTGGCTCCAAGTTCTGTCACCGAAGTTTTGGTGCTCTGGGGAGAAAATATATTTTATTAAAATTTGGCTGTAGCTGATAACAAATTTTAAGTTGGAGTTCTAAATATAGATTAAATATAGTCAAGAGTTATCGAGCTTGATGGATCTCAGGAAACATCTAGTCCGTTGCTCTCATTTTGTGGATAATGAAGGTGAGACCAAGAGCAGTGAAGAAGTCAGCATTAATAGAAACCAAGTTTTCTGGGGCGCCTGGGTGGCTCAGTTGGTTGAGCAACTGCCTTCGGCTCAGGTCATGATCCCGGAGTCCCGGGATCGAGTCCCATATCGGACTCCCGGCTCTGCGGGAAGTCTGCTTCTCCCCCTGACTTTCTCCCCTCTCATTCTCAATCTCTCGCTCTCTAATAAATAAATAAAAATCTTAAAAAAAAAAAAGAAACCAAGTTTTCTGACTTTAATATTCTTGCCCCTATACTAATTAAAAATTCTGTCTTCAATATGGATTTTAACTTTCTACCTTCTTTAGACTACAGACTTTAAAATCGCACTAGTATAGCCAGCTGGTATTTTAATTTAATGGACGGAAGAAACTTTATCGCATAAGATAAAATATTTAGTTTTACTGGGTGAAATGAGAAACAGCAAAATGTTGACAGTAGTGGTATCTAGGAAAATGAATTACTGATTGTAAGCTGAAAAATAACATTCTTAGAAATTTGTTAAGGCAAGCATTTTCCATTTTTATTAGTAATTTCTGTTTTGACAGATTATTTGGAAACTCGGAAGTGAAATTCTATTTTATCATCCCAAAAGCAACATGGAGACTTTCAATACCTTTGCTGACAGGATGAAAAACATTGGTGTCATGAATTACTTAAAGGTGAGAATGCAGGTTTTGTGAATTTACATTTGCAGTGTTCATTTTTTTAAGAAATTTTTTTGTCTCAGTAATAAGGTAGGTAATAATGTAAAAGCTATGGAAAAGGGTAGGACACTTGGATAGATAAAAGAGGCTGAAAGGAAGCCATTTGCTTCTCCATTTCCTGCTACCTACCCTGTTCTCTGAGAGAAAATACCTTCTCTTTGTGTATCTCTGGCTACCAAAACCAGTCCTTGAGCGATGGCCCTTGTGCTTCATTATCATGATGGGCCAAATTCTAACATTTTTGCTTAAGTCATTTCAGTCATTTGCTTAAGTCATTCTCTAGGAATTGGTGCTTTTGGAAAAAGGAAAGAGCTAAAACAAATTGGGAATTTGAATATGTGAAAATAAGTTTTTCCTCAGCCTTATTAAGATAATAATCAACATATAACATTGTGTGAGTTTAAGGCTTAAAGTGTGATGATTTGATCCATGTATTAATTGTGAAATGTTTACCATATAAGGTTAGTTAACACATCCTTCACCTCACATAGTACCACTTTGTTGTTGTTGCTATGGTGAGAACATTAAAGCTCTAGTCTCATAGCAACTTTAAGGTATCCAATCCAGTGTTACTGATTATGGTTACCATCCCGTACATTAGATCCTTATCATCATGAGAACTTACTCATCTTCTCCCTGAAAGTTTGTACCCTTTGACTTACATCCCCCCATTTCCTCCACCCCTCAGCCACCATTCTACTCTCTCTGAGTTTGATAGTTTTAGATTCCACATGTAAGTGGTGAGATCATACAGTATTTGTCTTTCTCTGACTTATTTCACTTAACATGCTCTCAGAGTCCATCCACCACACGTTAACCAAAATGGCAGGATTTCCTTCCTTTTTTTATTATTGAATAATATTCCATTGTACATTTGTATTTATGTAGACATATATGATATTTTATGTATTCATCTATTAGATGGACACGTAGCTGTTTCCATGTCTTGGCTGTTGTGAATAAACGCTACAGTGAATGTGGGAGTATGGAAATATCTAAGATAGTGATTTCATTTCCTTTGGATATAGACCCAGAAGTGGAATTGCTGGATCATATGTAGTTCTACTCTTACTTAGTTTTTTTGAGAAACCTCTATCCTGTTTTCCATAGTGGCTGTACTTATGTTCTTAACAATAGGGTACAGGGATTCCATTTTCTCCGCATCTTGGCCAGCATTTGTCATCTCTTGTTTTGATAATAGCCATTCTGATAAATGTAAGATGATAGCTCATTCTGGTTTTGATTTGTATTTCCCTAATGGCTGGTGATGCTGAACACCTTCTTGAGTACTTGTTGGCCAATTGTGTGTCTTTGGAGAGATGTCTATTCAAGTCCTCTGCCCATTTTTATAATTGGATGTTAAAAAGAATACATTTATTTATTTATTTGTTTGTTTGTTTATTTGAGTTTTATTTATTTAACTTATCTCTACACCCATCATGGAGTTCAAACTCACAACCCTGAGATCAAGAGTCGTATGCTCCACTGACGGAGCCAGCCACGCACTCCTGGGTTTTTTTGCTATGGAATTGTATGAGTTCCTTATTTATTTTGGTTATTAACCCCAGATCAGATATATGACTTGCAAATATTTTCTCCCATTCTGTAGACTACGTTTTCATTTTGTTGATTGTTTCTCTTGCTGTACAGAAGCCTTTTAGGTTCATATAGTCCCATTTGTTGATTTTTGCTTTTGTTGCTTGTGCTTTTGGTATCATATCTAAAAATAATTATTGCCAAGACCGATGTCAAGGACCCTTTTTCCTGTGTTTTCTTCTTGGAGTTTTATGGTTTCATGTCTTAACGTTTAAGTCTTTAATTCATTTTGAGTTAGTTTTTGTGAGTAGTGTAAGATAGAGGACCGATTTCATTATTTTGAGAATATCCTAATTTTTCCAGCATCTTTTATTGAAGAGACTGTCTTTTCTCTCTTGAGTATTCTTGGCTTCCTTGTCAAAGATTAGTTGACTGTAGATACATGGTTTTATTTCTGGGCTTTTAATTCTGTTTGATTGGTCTATGTGTCTTTTTTATGCTTTAATTACTATAGCTTTATAATATAGTTTGAACTAAGAAGTGCGATGCCTCCAGCTTTGTTCTCTCTCAAGATTTCTTTGTCTATTTGGGGTCTTCTGTGGTTCCATACAAAGTTTAGGATTGTTTTTTTCTGTTTTTGTGAAAAATGCCACTGGAATGTTGACAGAATTACATTGACCTTATGGATGGCTTTGGGTAGTATGGACATTTTATTTATTTTTATTTTTTATATTTTTTTATAGATTTTATTTATTTGATAGAGAGATCACTAGTAGGTAGAGAGGCAGGCAGAAGCAGGCTCCCTGCTGAACAGAGAGCCCGATGCGGGGCTTGATCCCAGGACCCTGAGATCATGACCTGAGCCGAAGGCAGAGGCTTTAACCCACTGAGCCACCCAAGCGCCCCTGGACATTTTAGCAACATTAACTCTCATTCCATTCATAAAAATGTGTTAATATTCCTAATGTATAGGAGGAACTTCCTCTCCAGATTTTTTTTTTATTAAAGTCTCATCCAAAAAACATTGAGGTGTTTCCAGAATGTTAGATACCTCCCTGTCTGTGGTATATATTTGCTTTAAAGAGTACTTTTCAATAAACTTTTAAAATGCTTTGCTTTTTTTTTTTTTTCAGTATCTCTAAATAAAGTTATTGAAGCACAGCCATACTCATTCATTTCATTGTCACAGCTGCTTTTAGCATGACAGATGACAGAACTGAGTAGTTGTGACAGAGACCATATGGCCTGCAAAACTTAAAGTATTTACTCCGTGGTTTTTTGTTTTGTTTGATTTTTCCTTTTTTCTAATTTTTTTATTGCAGTAAAATATATATAACATAAAATATGTTATTTTAAGCAGTGTAGGTATACAATTCAATGGCATTGATAACATTCACTGTATTGTGCGACCATCACCAGCATTTCCAAAACTTTTTCATCATCCCAAATATAAACCCTGCACCCACTAAGCACTACTCCCCATTCCATCTTCCCAGCCCCTGGTAACCTCTAATCTGTTCTCTGTTCTGTAATTACTTATTCTAGATATTTTATGTAGGTGGAACCACATGGTATCAGTACTTTTCTGTCTAGCTTTTTTCACTTAACATAGTGTTTTCAAGATTTATTTATATCATGGCATCTATTAGAACTTTGTATGACTCATTAGCATTCTGTTGTATGTACCTATCACATTTTGTTTATCCACCTGTTGTTGGGTTGTTTCCACCTTTTGGCTGTTGTAAATAATGCCACAGTGAACATTGGTATACAAGTACCTGTTTGAGCCCCTGTTTTGAATTCCTTTGAGTATATACCTAGAAGTAGAATTGCTGGGTCATGTTTTATACACGTAAAATGTCTATAACTGTGTATAGGAGTAAATATAATATATGCAAAGATGACTCTACATTTAACTTTGCACCGTTTTACATTTTCACTGCTTTCTTATTTTGAAAAAAAAAAGATTTCCCCCAGTTTAGGATTCTTGTCTTACTAGAAAAAATGTTTCTGAGTTTCTGCTTATGTGCCAGCTGCTCTCTTAGGATCTTACTGTCTGGTAGCCCAGGTCTGCTCTAAGTGGGATTGACATGGAAGCAGCTTATAGTTCTGCATAAGGAAGAACATTCCATCTGAATAGTTGGAAGAAGGAAGGTCCTATCTCAGTGTGTGCTCCCTTTTCTTCTTTCAAGAAGAAACTGGGTAGCCATCTGGGAAGAGACGGTCAATTTGTGTGTGTGTGTGCGTGTGTGTGTGTGTGTGTGTGTGTGTGTGTGTGTATCAGGGGTACAGGTCTGTGATTCATCAGTCTTACATAATAGGGTCAGTTTTTTTTTTAATTTTATTAACATATAATGTGTTTTTTGCCCCAGGGGTACAGGTCTGTGAATCATCAGGCTTACACATTTCACAGCAGTCACCATAGCACATACCCTCCCCAATGTCCATAACGCAGCCACTCTATCCCTACCCCACAGCCCCCAGCAATTGTCAGTTTGTTTAGTGAGATTGAGAGTCTCTTATGGTTTGTCTCCCTCCCAATCCCATTCGTTTTTCCCCCCTTATCCCGCACAACCTCCTGCCCTGCCTCTCAAATTCTTCATATCAGAGAGATCATAAGATAATTGTCTTTCTCTGATTGATTTATTTCGCTTAGCATAATACTCTCTAGTTCCATCCACATCGTTGCAAATGGCAAGATTTCGTTTCTCTTGATGGCTGCATAGTATTAGGAGGGTCAAATTTTAACTAAATTATTGGTTGGGTTCTTTTAAGCCCATAGAATCTATTCAGTTGAAGTGAAGAAACCTGAAAGAAACCTATTTCACACTCTGGAGTCTGAGGGTGATAATGAGGATAGGCAGTAAAACATTTCTTGTTAATAATTTAAGAAAACCACTTACCGCTATTTTCCAGATAATGTGCTAGACATAGACCTTGCCGTGGAGGGAGACAGGCACGTACATGGGATAAATTACGGGTACCAGAGTAGAGATGCCAGATACAGTGAGAAAGCAGAGGAAGGGAATGGTCAGCTCTCTGGAATCGGACAGTGCTGGGAGTAACTGAGTAGGGGAGTCAGGGAAAGAAGTGATGCTTCAGATGAGGCTGAAAAAGCGAGCGGGTGTTCCCTGGGAGTTTTCGGGGAGAGGATGGGTGGGAAGGGCAGGGTTGGTGAGAGTTTGGTAGCCCTGTATCCAGTGCTTTAGTTACTCTAAAAGTCACTTGGGTAGAAGCCAGGGAAAGTCGGCTGGGCCCTCTGTGCCATCCCCAAGGAGCTTAGATTTTATTCTGTAGGCAGTGGGAGCCATTGAGGGGTTTTACATAAATGAGATTTCTCTGGCAGCCACATGGAAGGTGGATTGTAGCAGGGGCAGGATTGGAGAGACCAGCTGAGAAATTGTTGTGCGAGTTTGTGATGAAGGCCTTGAACTCTGATTCTCCTCACATGATTAACTGTACTTCCCATTATTCCCCTCCTTAGAGTCCTCCCTACTTGGGGTGCTCATTCTTTGTGCGTTTATTCTTAGGGTTTCTGTATCAGGCATTCACTTTTCTATCCGAAACAATGCCATTCTTTAGTACTCTTTCTTTTTTTTTTTTTTTTTTAAGATTTTATTTATTTATTTGACACAGAGAGAGAGAGATCACAAGTAGGCAGAGAGGCAGGCAGAGAGAGAGTGGGAAGCAGGCTCCCCAATGAGCAGAGAGCCTGATGTGGGGCTCGATCCCAGGGACCCTGAGATCATGACCTGGGCTGAAGGCAGAGGCTTTAACCCACTGAGCCACCCAGGCGCCCCCTTTAGTACTCTTTCTTAAGAGGTTTTCTCTGAGCTTATATGACATGTATAGAAGAATACGTTGATCCCTGCTATGGGCCAAAGTAGGTACTAAGTGGTATGCAAATATCTCATTTAATCCTCATTACAGCCTTCTGAAGGGTTAATAATTGTTCCATATAACCCGTCAGACTCACAAAGCACAAGTAACATACTCAACTTTACATAGCTTTAGGTAGCATCTGAACCAGGACTATCTTGAAAGCCCGTTTGTTTCACTAGATGACACTGTCTTCTGTGAGTTTATGTAATTTAGCTCATTTCCATAATGCTAATTATTTCATGTATCTTTCCTCTTTGCTAAATTGACATTTTTGATGACAGAGACAATGTTGTTACATCATCTGTGTCCTGCCAAGCGTATATGCCCAGCGTATATATTCACTGAGTTTTTGGATCGATGGATATCTAATGACCTATTTGTCTGGGCTTTTTCTTACTAATGCAGATCTCCTTACAACATGCTTTATACCTCATGCATCATGGAATGCTTGAAGATGCAAACAGGAATCTCAGTCATGCAGAGACATGGAGATACGGGGAAAAGTCATCTTCCCAGGAAGTGTTACTCAACCTTATTCAGGCCTATAAAGGGCTTTTGCAGTATTATACTTGGTCTAAAAAGAAGATGGAATTGTCTACACTTGGTAAGTGAAGAGGAATGTACTTGTGTCAATGAGACTGAATCACAGGGACAGTCAAGATCTTTTTTTAACTTAAATTCAATTAATTAACATATAGAGTATCACCCACCCACCCGCTTCCCTCACCCGCCTCCCCTCCAGCAACCCTGTTTGAACAAACTGAAACCAGTTTGTTTCCTATGATTATAAGTCTCTTATGGTTTGTCTCCCTCTCTGATTTCATCTTGTTTTGTTTTTCCTTCCCTTCCCCTATTATCCTGTTTTGTTTCTTAAATTCCACACATGAATGAGAGCATATAATTGTCTTTCTCTGGTTGACTTATTTCGCTCAGCATGATACCCTCTAGTTTCATCCACATTGTTGCAAATGACAAGATTTCATTTTTTGGTGGCTGGGTAATATTCCATTGTGTGTAATCTTCTTTATCATTTTATCTGTCGATGGACATCTGGGCTCTTTCCATAGGTTGGCTATTGCGGACATTGCTGCTATAAACACTGGGGTACAGGTGCCCCTTCGGATCACTACATTTGTATCTTTGGGGAAGATACCTAGCAGTGCGATTGCTGGGTCATAAGGAAGCTCTATTTTCAACTTCCTCTTTTTTTTTCTTAAGATTTTATTTATTTATTTGACACAGAGAGAGAGATCACAAGTAGGCAGAGAGGCAGGCAGAGAGAGAGAGGGGGAAGCAGGCTTCCCGCCGAGCAGAGAGCCTGAAGCGGGGCTCAATCCCAGGACCCTGAGATCACAACCCTTTAGCCGAAGGGTTAAAAGTCTTAACCCACTGAGCCGCCTAGGCGCCCCTATTTTCAACTTCTTGAGGAACTTCCATACTGTTTTCCAGAGTGATTGCACCAGCTTGCATTCCCACCAACAGTGTAAAAGGGTTCCCCTTTCTCTGCATCCTCGCCAACATCTGTTGTTTCCTGACTTGTTAATTTTAGCCGTTCTGACGAAACGCGTTGTGTGAGGTGCACACATTGTGGTTTTGATTTGTATTTCCCTGATTCCAAGTGATGGGAGCATTTTTTTCACATGTTTTTTGGCCATTTGGATGTCTCCTTTGGAGAAATGTTTGTTCATGTCTTCTGCCCATTTCTTGATTGGACTATTTGTTCTTTGGGTGTCGAGTTTGAGAAGTTCTTTATAGATTTTGGATACTAGCCCTTTATCTGATAGGTCATTTGTGAATATCTTCTCCCATTTTTTCAGTTGTCTTTTGGTTTTGTCAACTGTTTGCTGTACAAAGCTTTTGATCTCGATGAAGTCCCAGTAGTTATTTTTGCCTTTGTTTCCCTTGCCTTTGGAGACATGTCTAGCAAGAAATTGCTGCAGCTGGGGTCACAGAGGTCGCTGTGTTTTCCTCTAGGATTTTGATGGATTCCTCTCTCACATTTATGTGTTTCATCCATTTTGAGTCATATTTTTGTGTGCGGTGTAAGGAAATGGTCTAGTTTTATTCTTATGCATGTTTAAATATAAACACCATTTGTTGAAGAGACTGTCTTTTTTCCATTGGATACTCTTTCTTGCTTTGTTGAAGATCAGTTGACCATAGAGTTGAAGGTCCATTTCTGGGTTCTCCATTCTGTTCCATTGATCTCTGTGTCTGTTTTTGTGACAATACCATACTGTCTTGATGATTACAGCTTTGTAATAGCGCTTAAAGTCCAGAATTGTGATACTACCAGCTTTGGTTTTCTTTTTTCAACATTCCTTTGGCTATTGGAGGGCCTTTCTAGTTCCATACAAATTTTAGGATTATTTGTTCCAGCTCTGTAAAAAAAGTTGGTGGCATTTTGTCAGGGATTGAAGGATTGGCATTGAATGTATAGATTGCTCTAGTTAGCATAGACATTTTAATAATATTTGTTCTTCCAATCCATGAGCATGGAACGTTTTTCCATTTCTTTGTCTCTTCCTCAATTTCTTTCGTGAGTGGTCTGTAGTTTTCTCAGTACAGATCCTTTGCCTCTTTGGTTAGGTTTATTCTTGGGTATCTTACAGTTTTTGGTGTAGTTGTAAGTGGGATCGACTCCTTAATTTCACTTTCTTCTCTCTCATTGTTGGTGTATAGAAAGGTAACTGATTTCTGTGCATTGATTTTATATCCTGCCACTTCGCTGAATTTCTGTATGAGTTCTAGCAATTTTGGGGTGGAGTCTTTCAGGTTTTCCACATGGAGTATCATGTCATCTGCCATGAGTGAGAATTTGACTTCTTTGCCAATTCAGATGCCTTTTATTTCCTTTTGTTGTCTGATTGCTGAGGCTAGGACTTCTAGTACTGTGTTGAACAGTGGTAATAGTGGACAAGGGACACTCATGATCTTAAGGAGTAATCTCATTCCCCTACTTTGAAGATCGGTTCTTCCCAGATACTGCAAAGAGCAGACATTTCTATCGATATGAACTTCTTGACCATACTTTCTAATATTTCTGTTTTTATCAAACTTTTCAGACATAAATTAAGTCCATGCTCATCTTAGATTTATTGCTTTTTAAAATATTTCTAAGAAAGATTACAAATTTTTTTCAGGAGACATTATTGCTTACAATAACTATTTCTTCCTGTGTGTTTAGAATGGAGTTTAGTTTGTTTTAAAGATGTTTATTTACTTATTTTTAAGTAATCTCTACACTCAATGTGGGGCTTGAACCCCCGACCCTGAGATCCAGAGTTGCATGCTCTTCTAACTGAGCCAGCCAGGCGCCCTTATTTTATAATATTATTCATCAGAATATTATGTTTAGAGAATAGGGCAAGGTAAAATTGTTCTATTTCTGTACGAAGTTCATAACAGATAGTTTTCTTGATTGACCACACCAAGAACTGGCTGTGTGTCCTTCTCAAATGGAGTTCCCTTTCTCTTACTTCCAATGGTAGTGGTATCCTCTCCTCTCCACAGATTTGTGTTTGATTCTCTACATATTCCTTCCCTTGTATAGTTTTTCTCCATAGCTTCCCAAGGATTAACCCTTTTTTTTTTTTAAGATTTTATTTATTTGACAGACACACAATGAGAGAGGGAAACAGAAGCAGGGGGAGTGGGAGAGGGAGAAGCAGGGAGCTGAGCAGGTAGCCCGATGTGGGGCCTGGGATCATGACCTGAGCTGAAGGCAGACGCTTAATGACTGAGCCACCCAGGCGCCCCCAGGATTAACCCTTTTAATTTTCTCATCCTCCATCCAAATCTCAGTCCCCACATATATTGGCTCATAGGTATAAGCAGTAATTCCTTACTATTCTGATGTGATAAGTAGTTTGTGATAAGTTCCTTGGTCTCGTGGGCATGTAGGTTCACTAGTCTTAAAAATTCCTTTCCCTCTTTCTGAGTAGGATCTCTCCCAGGACCCTTCTGAAGTACTGTCTTCATCATGATAAGCCTGCCTCCCCATCTAGAATGCCATCTGCCCTGCAGGACTCATAGACCTGTCATTCTGATGCCACAACCCTCCTAAGTTAGCTGCCCATTGAACCTGTATTGATCAGCTCTTTATCGCTTGCTTTTTAATTAATTGTCCTAAGTTTTTTCATACCTGTTTTATGTTGTATCTCTTCTTCTAGACTAACTGGTCTGAGGTCCCATACTTTTCTTATGTCTTTTCTTAACCTTGCCATAATGCCTGGTATAATATTTCTTTTAAAAAAGGCTTGTTGGGGTGCCTGGGTGGCTCAGTGGGTTAAACCTCTGCCTCTGCCTCTGCCCTCAGTGGGTTAAAGCCTCTGCCTTACTAAAAATAAGAAGAAAAGGTTAGGACTAGTTCTGTGTAAGCACACTCTTTTTTTTTTTTTTAAGATTTTATTTATTTATTTATTAGGAAAGAGAGAGAGTGAGAGAGAGCATGAGAGGGGAGAAGGTCAGAGTGAGAAACGGACTCCCCATGGAGCTGGGAGCCCGATGTGGGACTCGATCCCGGGACTCTGGGATCATGACCTGAGCCGAAGGCAGTTGCTTAACCAACTGCGCCACCCGGGCGTCCTGTAAGCACACTCTTGAGAACATAATGCATGAATATGTATCTCAGTGTGGGCTTGGGTTTGTCTCAGTTGCTCGGCATGTCCTGGTTGGATTTGATGCGCTTGCGGACTAGAATCCCTCTTGCACGATAAATTCACACTCCACTCTTCTGACTCCAGTCTGCTTTTTCTTCTTTTGAATTTTCTTTTTATATAATTTCTTACCTTTTTTCCCTTTATTACCTCATTTCCAAGTCCCTATTGATATTTATGTAGTTGGTCCTCTGTGAAGAGGATACCTCCCAGTGCCTTTTGGGAGGAAGGGAGAGCTGGTTTTTTGCCCCAAATTGGCCAAAAATCTGAAGTATTTTGTTTCTATAAGCTGTCTCTTTTAAAGGGCTAACTTCCCTTAATTTAAACCTGTACGGTTGTGAAATATAACATGCAGAAGAAGTGTATAAAACAAATGCGTGATTGGGCGCCTGGGTGGCTCAGTCGGTTGGCTCAGTCTTCCTTCAGCTCAGGTCATGATTCCAGGGTCCTGGGATCGAGCCCTGCATCGGGCTCCCTGCTCAGTGGGGAGCCTGCTTCTCCCTCTCCCTCTGCCTGCCACTTCCCTGCTTGTGCTCTCTCTCTCTCTTTCTCTGTCAAATAAATAAATAAAATCTTAAAAAAAAAACCAAACGTGATAAAATGAATAATTTAAAACAAATATCTGTGTAGCTACCACCTAGATTCATTCTTAAAGTTCCGCATGTGTGCACTTCCTCCCATTCTGTCTTTTGGGGGTCAGAGGGGCAGGGAGACTTTGTGAAGAATTAGTATTATTCTTTAAATATTTAATAATAATAAATAATTGGGGCGCCTGGGTGGCTCAGTGGGTTAAAGCCTCTGCTTTCGGCTCAGGTCATGGTCTCATAGTCCTGGGATCGAGCCCCGCATCAGCCTCTCTGTTCAGCGGGGAGCCTGCCTCCCCCCTCTCTCTCTCTGCCTGTCTCTCTGCCTGCTTGTGATCTCTCTCTCTCTCTGTCAAATAAATAAATAAAATCTTTAAAGACAAACAATAAATAATTCGAATATAAATTATTCTTTAAAATTCTTTGTTAGAATTTACTAGCAAAGCCATCAGGGCCTGAACTTTTCTTGTGGATAGTTTATTGATTGCTATTACTGTGAGCAAAGCCCTCAATACTGAATGACTTTTAAGACTCTTTTATCTTTGGACAGATGAAGATGATTATGCTTACAACACAGCATCCCAGAATATGCTCAACCACAGCTGCAAGACATCTGTAAACCTTTGTGCATTGATTCAAACTCCTGGAGTTTGGGACCCTTTTGTGAAGAGTTATGTAGAGGCAAGTAGCCTTCTCATAAACTTTTATTAGTTTTGTTTTGTTATGAGCCTTACTTTTATTGATCAGAAGGCAACTAAACGGAAAAAATTGTTTGAAAAAAAAGAGGGGTGCCTGGCTGGCTCAGTCAGTGGAGCATGCAACTCTTGATCTCCAGGTTGTGAGTTTGAGCCCTGCGTTGGGCATAGAGAGTACTTAAAATAAAATCTTTAAATAAATAAAGAAAAAATTTTAAAATTAAAAAGAATATGTCTCTTTTTGGTCTGAATAATTTTTATTTTACTAATATACTGTAAATGTTACTTTTTTCCCCCTTCATCACTGGATAATGTGTCATGGTCAAATATTTATAAAATAAATAGCAATATAGTTTGTAAATGTTAAATTTATATTATTCTTACTGAAGTTAGAAGAAAAGCAGAGAGATACTTTACGATTTGGTGGGATAGAGAAGACCAGGGAACAAAAATCTGAAAGTGGGTCACAATATGTGGGATGGGATGAAGACAAATGGCTTTTAGGAAGTTCATTAGGGTGCCATGCCATGTCATCGCAAAGTCAATGCCAAAGGCCAGGGAGCCTTGGCATGGGCACTAGGAATAAATCTTCAAAATAACTGGCTTTTTGAAAGTTTCCTGGATGCTAACATGATAATTTATGTTGTCAAAAGATAATCTCTGAAACCACTGCCAGTGAATCTAGGAATTCCCACATATGGGTGGGAACGAAAGGAAAGGAATTCTAGTTCCCATGTGCTCCTTTTGTGGCTGAAGTTATGTCGGGCACTGAGGTTAGTTGCTTCATATGGTCTTTTGCAGTTGTTAGTATGCCCTCCTTGGAGGACTTCGTTTCTTTTTTTTTTTTTTTTTTAAAGATTTTTTTTATTTATTTGAGAGACAGAGAAAGTAAGAGAGAGCGTGAGAGGAGAGAAGGTTAGAGGAAGAAGCAGACTCCCCGTGGAGCCGGGAGCCCAATGTGGGACTCGATCCCGGAACTCAAGGATCATGACCTGAGCCGAAGGCAGTTGCTCAACCAACTGAGCCACCCAGGCGCCCGAGGACTTCGTTTCTTATAGGAATAGTTCCTAGGTTGAAGTTGCTGCATTTTTCAGTAACAAAAATGTGATAAGGAGGAAATGGGAGCCCACATAGACCTTTGTTGTAAGGGGTCTGTGTTCCATAGAGGTCATGACATACACTGGTGAGAGCAAACACTGACGTTACTGTTGTTCCCTTTGCAGTAAGTACTATTCGTCATTTTAATTAATTTTTGTTCCCATCAACAGAGTTAAGTTGTGCATTATCTTTCATACAGCTATCAGAATTTAGCTAAGACATTATGACTTATTTTATACAGATGCTGGAATTCTATGGGGATCAAGATGGAGCCCGAGAGGTACTCACCAATTATGCCTATGATGAAAAGTTCCCATCAAATCCAAATGCTCATATCTACTTATATAACTTTCTAAAGAGAGAAAAGGCACCAAGAGAAAAACTGATAAGTGTGCTTAAGGTATAAAACGGTTATTTCAATGTTTGAACAGGGTTGGGGATCTACTTTAAAACCTCCTTAGAGGTGCCTGATCTTGATCTTGATCTCGGGGTCATGAATTTGAGCCCCATGTTGGGTGTAGCGATGACTAGAGAAAAATAAATAAATAAATTTTGAAACATCCTTAGGTTATGCTTTCCAACTTTCAAATTCTAGCACTGATAGCAAATGACCATGTGTGCCCAGAGGTGGACATGTGAGGCTGTAGGCTCTATGTGACCCTCCACTGCCATCCCCCACTACTCTGCCCAAGTTAGGCTGAGGGCAAGGGATCAGTATTTTGGAAACCCTTTGTCACCCTTGTGGGAAAAGTCTGCTTTGATATTTTTTTAAAAATTAGCCTTATGGAAATTTAATTTATATACAGTAAAATACTTAAAGTATACACTTGAATGTATTAAAAACAATTTTTTAAAAAGATATTTATTTATTTAGAGAAGGAGAGAGGGGTTGGGGGGGAGAGAGAATCTCTCCCTGCGTGGAGCTTAATGTGGGGCTCAGTCTTACAAACCCTGAGATCATGACCTGAGCTGAAATTAGTAGTCAGACGCTTAGCCAAAAGGGCCCCAAGAAAAAGTCTTATCTATCAGTCATCTTTTGTTTATTTAAGATTTTATTTATTTATATGACAGAGAGTACAAGTAGGGGGAATGGCAGGGAGAGGAAGAAGCAGGCTCCCCGCTGAGCCAAGAGCCCCATGCGGGCTCGATCCTAGGACCCTGGGATCATGACCTGAGCTGAAGGCAGACGCTTAACCGACTGAGCCACCCAGGTGTCCCCAGTCTTCTTTTAAAAAGTACTTTAGCTGGGACACCTGGCTGGCTCAGTCGGTGGAATATGCGACTCTTGATCTTTGGGTTGTGACTTTGAGCCCACATTGAGTGTAGAGATTACTTAAAAGTAAAGAAATGCCTTTGTAATATATACAAATTACAAGATTATTTTTTTCTTCCAGATTTTGTATCAGATTGTACCATCTCATAAACTGATGTTAGAATTCCATAGGTTACTGAGAAAATCAGGTAAATAGTTTTTGTTTTGTATCTCTTTGTGTGGACAAGCTGTAGACTAGCAAACTATGGCCCATGGGCCAAATCTACCCCTCACCTGTTTTTGTAAATCAAGTTCTTTTTGGAGCATTTTTGTGTTGTCTATGGCTTTTGTTCTACAACAGCAGAGTTGTGTGGTTGTATAGTTGTGACAAAGAACATACACCTCACAAATCTTAAATTTTTACTGCCTGTCCCTTTATAAGAAAAATGTGCTCACTTCTTCTGTAGAATATTAGGTAATAGCGCAAGAGAAATGGCTTCAATTTGTATAATTCACGTTTAATCTCTATTGCGTTTTAGCTCGGTATAGAAAAGAACATACTTCAAAAAAAAAAAAAAAAAAGAAAAGAACATACTTCTTCAGAGAAGGAAGTCAGTTTAAGTCCAGTAGGTACTAGAGCTGCGTCAGTCCCTCACCTGTTAGTAGAGAGGGCGGGTTTGTTTGTTTGTTTTTTAAGATTTTTATTTATTTGAGAGAGAGAGGGAGAGAGAGAGCGCAAGCATGAGAGGGGAGAAGGTCAGAGGGAGAAGCAGACTCCCCGCGGAGCTGAGAGCCCGATGCGGAACTCGATCCCAGGACTCTGGGATCATGACCTGAGCTGAAGGCAGTCGCTTAACCAACTGAGCCACCCAGGTGCCCGAGAGGGCGGGTTCTTTAAATAGTATCCTCCCTCAGTAGAATGTAGCCCATTTAGAAATCAGTTCCACCACTGACTTCATTAGCCAGAATTAAATTACTGAATTTTTCAGATATCACAGGAGAGTATGAGCATAATGAATTATTTTAAACTGTTAACCAAACTAGAAGGCTTACAACTCAGTAGTAGTTTATCCACCAGATATATATTTTTAGCTTTGTGTACTTTAATACCTTGTGTAAATTCTAATTGTGCCCATTGCAGAAAAGGAAGACCACCGTAAACTGGGATTGGAGGTCTTATTTGGAGTCTTAGATTTTGCTGGCTGCACTAAAAATATAACTGCTTGGAAATACTTGGCAAAATATCTGAGACAGACTTTAATGGCGTAAGTAAAAGACACAGTGTTTATTACTGGATCAGTATCAGTAAAATTTCCCAATATTTTAGCTGATATCTTCTACTGTTTAAATAAAGTTCTTTGTTTATGTTTTTTGGTTTCTTGAACTGTGTCCTCAGCTCCTCTAAGTACATCAGAAGCAAGAAAATAAAGTCCCAAGTGAAACATACAAAAATTATATTAACATTTTTCATGCTGTCAAAATAAGTACTGTATCTTACCACTGTAGTATTAGGGAAGATGTACGTTCTCAAGTTGGAAATGATGGCAAAAAGTGGTCATTCTTACTCTTTGCTGGACTCTTCGTAAAGCTTTTGGTGATCCACGTGTCATCATCTTGTAAGATCTTATAGGAAGCAGCTTTTCTCCCAGCTGTTTTCCAGGAATTTCCAGTGGGGCTTTGAGGGCCTCATAAGATCATCGTAGGTTGTGTTCATTCAGCAAGTATTTGTAAAGTCCATTGTGAGCTGGAATCTGAAACTATACCTGTGATCATGGCATCATTAGTGCCACGGTTCAAGTGAAAGCAGGAGTGGTCCTGGTCATTTTTACTTTGTGAGAGGAAGGGGTTAACTTTGTGACAATGTTAAATCTCATTTATTTATCATACCCATCTTAATTGGTTAGAAGCTTTGTCATCAGTGGGAACTTGTGTCAGGCTTCAGATCTGACTTGACCTTGGAGATAGAAGAAGGCTGGTTATAAAGTGTTGCGGTGTGATAACTATAAAAGACTTTCCACATCTACAGCAGCATATAAACCCCAACTAACCCACAAGATTCGTGAAGGCAAAGAAATTCACTATTCAGTTTTTTAAACCCCTAGAAGTCTGCCACAGGACACAGATGAGTGCTAGTAAGTATTTGCTCAATTAAATTATTGGCAAACACTTAGCATTGTCTGGGTGCAACTGTCAAACCCCTGTGTTCACGTATTTGTATCATAATGGCATCTTAACTTCAGTAGTAATTTGTAGCATATAAAGTAAGGTTTTATAGTAACTTTTAAGTAATAATCATCATAGCTAACATTTATGGAACATTTATTAAGTACCAGACAACATGCAAAGATCTTTATATGAGACTGCTATACTTCTGGGCCAGTTTAATAACAATGCTCTGAGATGAGGACCCTTAATAGCTTCACAGAAATTGAGACTTAGAGAAGTTAAGCAACTTTCCCAGTATCACACAGATAGTAAATGGAAGATCGGAGATTCAAATCCAGGATTTTGAGTTCAGGGTGTTTGCTGTTAACCATTGTGTATACCGAACTGGCTATTTAATTAAATGAAAAGCAGAAATCAAAGAGAACTAAAAAGGATTTGCTTTCATGCATGTGCTATACCATGGATGGCCACACTCAGAAATTACTTTGAGAACATCTTCTTAGTCATCTTTCTACAGGCTTATTATTATTATTTTTTTTTTGACTGGGAAAATAACTATTTTCTTTGGGAGTGTGGACAGATGTCCAATCTCAGAATTTCTGGAATTGCTTCTTGGTGCCAGTGGCCTTCGTGACTTGGAGCACATTGAACCTTGCTCCAAGGGCTTGCTCAAGGGCTGGTACTCGCCCACTGTGACCACATCACCAATATGGACATCCCTAAAGTGGGGGGACAGGTGCACGGACATGTTCTTTGGCATTTCTTGAAGAAGTTATACTTTCGGATGTAGTGGCGGTAGTCTCAGCTCAGATGAAGCTACCAAGCTTCATCTTGGTCAGTCACCACACCAGCCAGGACCTGCCCACGGATGGAGACATTACCAGTAAAGGGGCATTTCTTGTCAGTATAGGTGCCCTCAGTGGCCTCCTTGGGCATCTTGAAGCCCAGACAGATGTATTTGTAGTATCACAGGCGCTTCTTGCCCGTTCCTCCAAGCAGGACCCTCTTCTCATTTTGAGCGGTTTTGGGGTGCTTTGGTAGGCAGGCTCAGTCTCATTGTCCGCCATCTTCCCAGCTGCCTGACAGAAGGACTCCACAGACTTCTTATGTTCAAATTTCGGCAGTATGGTCTACCTCCATCATTGACCTTCCCACTTGACATTTTTCTTTTCTAGGAATCACCTTGCCTGGGTTCAGGAAGAGTGGAACTCCAGGAAAAACTGGTGGCCAACCTTTCACTTCAGCTCCTTTTGGGCAAAAAGCAATTGGAAAGAGGATAAAGCATTGGCTTGTGAGAAAGCTTTGGTAGCTGGAATATTGTTAGGAAAAGGTACGAAGTTTTGTTTTCTTCTTACCTAGACATAGTTTTTGGATGATTTTCAAATTACAAAGTGTGACCACTGCCACAGCTTACTGGGTATAGTGCCCAAGGACGTTAGAGGCTAGAGAAATAACTGGGGAATGGGAAAATGAATGTTGAGTTGGGGCCAGCCAACCTGCTTGTCACGACTGTCCATGGACTGGAGGCAGCGATTTCATCTTGTTGATTGTGGTGGTTGGTTTTTATGCTGTAACTTGAGTATCTTTAGCGGCCAATTAAGATAGAGGAGGCGGACTGTTTTCACAGCAACTGAATGGTCTACCCTACAGTGTTAGAAAAAGAAAAATATTCTTTGCTGACCTCATTGTTGTATAATTGCTATTATATTCATTTGTCTGTTCCTATAAGGATGAAACATTTCTCCCTGTAAAAAAAAGTATACCTCCTATAACTTGTTTAAAAATCCTCTTAAAAGAAAGGGAAATTGATCTTTCACTGTGGACTGTCTTGGCTGTGAAAACTCCCTGCTTTGTGCCACTGCCCTGTGAGGACAGAGATGGGACCACAGCTGGGTCTGTCCAGAGATGAAGCGAATGTGTCCGTGTCCATGAGTAAGCAGTCCGTTGCTAGAGAATTCAGAGTATCCTAAAGAACGTCTTCAGCTTGGTTTTAGATATGGTCGATACTATTTTGGAGTTAGTATTCTCAGTTGAGTGTCTCAGATGGTTACTAAGGTTAATAAAATGCCAGTTTCTCAGAGGAAAGAGACAAATAAATATGAAAGCGATCCCAAGATTTCTCCGCACACGCCAAGGAACAGAAATGTGATTCAGACTGTGATTTTCTACTTCCTCATGAGCATAGAGGGATCTGGTACAGATCCCTAAAGGTGTCTGTGTTTGAGCAGAGTCTGAAAACCTGGACTGGTTTTTCGGTTCTGTCACCGTTTCCTGTCACTCAGGTCAAACAGTTAACCTGTGGGAGCCTTCTCTGAGCCGGCTTTGTTAGCACCTGTCCGTGTTGCTTACAGGATGGTCGCAAGCATCAAGTGAGCATCACATCGAAGTGCTTTATAAATCCAGAAGTACTGTATGAATATCAGCCATAACCATGCCTGAAAAGGGGTCCCTCTCTTCCTTCGGGCCTTAGTGTCGGGGTTCAGTCTGGTCAGGAGTTGAGCTGGTTACCCTCCTTATATCACAGGATTCAAATTCTGGTCATGGTCCGCCTTTGCCCCATGCTCACAGTGGGGCCTAGGAGCTGCCCTTCCCGGGCTCTGTGGAGGCAAGCCCGGCCCTTCCCCCTCGACTCTTGTCTGGTGGCTCAGGAGGAGGTAGGAGTTTGTACTTTATTTGGCTTTTTCTCGGTGTTAGGATGGGAGCAAAATTCCATCTTTCTGTATTCTAGATAGAAGCACAGGTCTGTGTACCGAGTATTTTGTTTTTGCCAAAGTGGTAGGTGTGTTTAGAAATACAGGTTATTAATATTAACACCACAGACCCCACTGCTTCCCAGCTAACAAAATGTTAGTAATTCTGGCATACCGGGGGCGCCCGGGTGGCTCAGTCAGTTAAGCCTCTGCCTTCGGCTCAGGTAATCATCTCAGGATCCTGGGATCGAGCCCTGCATTGGGCTCTCTGCTCAGCGAGGAGCCTGCTTCCCCTTCTCTCTCTGCCTGCTTGTGATCTCTGTCAAATAAATAAAATCTTTAAAAAAAAAATTCCAGCATGCTGTTTTCAGGGATAATAAAGTGGTTACTCTTGGTAAAGTATATTTCCTAGCAATTTCCCAGAGATGATGGATGGATTAGATACATGCTGAGACTATAATGAAATCAGTTTTTCTTAGGTGATTTATGGTCTCCGTCACTTATCACATATAAAAAAAATCTCTCGTAATATCCAGTTTACATTTTTTCTAACAGAACTTTGATTCATGTCTGAAATATTTAACCAGTGATTTGCTTAGCATTATAAGAGTTTGAAAGGCAGGTAGAAGAGCTTCTCATGAGCGTGAGGTGGCTTTCTCAGAGCTGCAGGGCCAGCGCCCCGCTGCTCGCCTCGTGCCGGCATGACTAGCTGATTTTTTACAGAGAACTTTATTGTTACAGATGCTTCTCTGGGCTGTTGTACAAGCTAACCTTGAAAGGGAAGCTGTAGTAATTTGCTTTTGGAGAAGAAGTATGTAATATATGAATATGTGTATCATACACCTATCACCTTAACTACGGCTTGGGAGGCAGGGTGGAGAACCAGTTGAAGTATGTGCTCTAATTATGATGGATCAGAAACGTTTTCATATGTAGGAAGCATACATTTCATCGGCGACATTTCTTAGAATGTGCTCATTCATACTAGTATACATCATACAGATCCCCCCATTTTCTATGCCAAAATTTTTAAAATGTAAAAATATACTTGAAGAACTGATGAGTATTAAAACTCTTTGTTTATTTTGTTTTTTAGGTTGCAGATATTTTCGATTTATTTCCACACAAGACGATCAAGTCTTAAGGAAAAAAATTAAGTCGATAAAGAAGTCAGTGAAAAAACACAGTATTGTAAATCCAGGACTCTGATATTGAATATTATTTCAGATGCGTAGCTACAGAATAGTAGCTCAGTGGGTAATTGTTGAATGTATTATTTATTTGGTGTTTCTAGGAGGTAGTTTATATGGCTGCAAAAAAGTTATTTTTATATTTTTCTATATTTTCTTTTATTATAACTGTAGCTAAAGAAACAGTCTTGCTGCCTTTGTTCTTTGTAAATACATATTTTTCCTTTTTTGTACTGTGAAATATAATATTTATTACGGAATAACCTCCACATAAGAAATACATCTGTTTAATGTATAGAGAATACAGCTGTATAGCAGATAATGCCATTTACAAATAATTTCCTTCTGACTATTTGATAATAAAATATAACTTTTAGTATTGTTAAGTGAATTTATATTCTTTTTTAAGATTCTAAATAATCCATGTTGGGTTTGCCATTGTAAAGAATATGTTAGAGGGCGCCTGGGTAGCTCTGTAGGCTGAGTGTCCAGCTCTTGATTTTGGCTCAGGTCATGATCTTAGGGTCGTGAGATCGAGCCCTTCCTGGGGCTCCGCACTCAGTGGGGGTTTCTACTTCTCTCCCTCGACCCCTTCCCCTGCTCCCGGGTATTTGGAAGCGCGTGCGTGCACGTTCTCTCTCACTCCAATACATAAATCTTTAAAAAATATTTATATATATTGGTCATGAGGTCTTTTGAGGAATTTTGGAAACAGAGAAGGATTTAGGAAAGGAATTATCTTTCTTTTTTGATATTAAGACATAGCAGTCTGGGGCTTAGTACCTGACATAGAGGTACCTTTGACGCCAGAAGACTAATTTGGGTCAGTGAGGATAGAGGAGTGACCTGACTTCAAAGAGCTCTGGTTTGTTGTTGTTTTGCCGGGCACAGCAATCCTCTGAGACATGCTTTGGAGCTCCCGTGTCCCTCACCTTTCTCTGGGAACCTGGGAGTGGCGGTCGGCAGCTGGGCAGCGAGGAGAATCTGCTAATCAGTGTCCCAGCGTCACCCGGTCAGCCCAGTGGGAAAGCGTGGTACACAAGCCAAGAACAGCTTTCTTGGAGCAGGAGCTGCAGCTTCATAATATGTTGTGATAACTAATAGAGTGAGTGCTGCCTCCACAATGGCCCGGCTCTTACGCCTTTATGGTTCAGATGACTTGTGTTTGAGTTCCAGGGAGGCCCACTAACTTTAGAGCGAGTCCAGAATTTAGATGGCAAACCACACATTTTCCCCATGGCTTATGTTCCTACTAATTTCAAACCATCTACAAGAGGGGCGCCTGGGTGGCTCAGTTGGTTAAGTGTCTGCCTTGGGCTCCACTTGGGTCATGATCTCAGAGTCCAGGGATGGAGCCCTGCCTCGGGCTCCCTGCTCAGGAGAGAGTCTGCTTCTCCCTCTCCCTCTGCTCCTTTCCCTGCTCATGCTCTCTGCTCTCTTTCTGCTCTCTCTCTCTCTCAAATAAAATCTTAAAAAAAAAAAATCTGCAAGAAAATTGGGGGATAAATTATGTTTTGTCATTAATTTGATTCAGTATTTTCTACTTAGTGAGATGACTATCAAACAACTACTCATCCTTATAATATACACATGAAACAAGTAGGTGCCCCTCAGATCAACATAAACCGAGTTCAAGCGACCACGTGAGTAGGGCCAGCTTTACTGCCGGGAGTTGGCAGGTGGGTTATGTAGGAGTTCTGCAGTAGATCAGTACTGTAGGAATGAAATCCCCCGATGACGTGGACGACATCTCAAAGTGTAGGCTGAGATTGTCACGGCATCTGCTCCCTGAAACCTTTAGTCAAAAGCTATTCAATACGATTGATGAGTTCTCGTGATCTCTGGCAAACGGAGGTGGGAATGAAAGAAATGAGTAGATACGGTTCTTGGTTTCCACACAAAGCTTAGTTTCCTAGAACTTTCATATCAAATGTCCCTATGGAATTAGGCAGTAAGAGCAGTGCGAATCAACTGTGAAATTTTTTTTACGTCCACTAAAATCAGTTTCATGAATTAGTATGGCTAAAATTTATCAGGCACTTTGGCTTTTACATTTTATCTCAGTATCACCAGAATCCTAAGAATTACCCGTTTTACCTAGAAAAAAAGTGGGGTCTCACAGATTAAGTGACATACACAAGGTCAGAGCTGGCAGGTGTTGGCACCAGGAAACCTGACTGGCGTGGTTCCAAAGGTCACACTCTCTCTGTCCTCCCGGCGTACTCAGTGTTTGTAACCTGCAGAGCACTGGGCTAGGTAGCACGGCGAAGAATAGAGCGGATTCATATCCCAGAGTCTATCAGCTCCAGCAAAACCTGTCCTCTGCCAGGCTTGGTAGGTTCCTTCTCTGTGTCCTTACTGGTCCCTCCATATACAGCCTCTTAGCCAATCACTCCGTTATTACATTGTCTTTGTATATCTTTCTGGATAGTATATTATCTGGGCTTAATAATCTCAGATTGTCAATCCCTAACAATTTCTGGTCGTTAAATGCTGAGTAGAACTGAATGGAAATTCATGAAAGTTACCGACCTCGTGTGCCTGGGCCAGAGGGAGTCGTATCTTGAGATGCTTGTGCCAAGCGTGAGGTCTCCGGAGACTGGTCGGCTTGAATTCTGGGTTTATCATTAGGTAATTCTGTGACTTCTTGGGCAGGTTACTGAGCTTCCATAGTTCCTTTACCCATAGATGAGAGACAGTAGGATTTATCTCATCGGATTGCTATGAATAATGAAAAATATAGTGAATGCCTAGGATAATAATTAATACTTAACAAATCTTAAGTAAGTGACCATCCACCATGATGGTTTTAGACACTAAATAACAGGAGCTAAATAAAGATAATTTAAACTCTTGTTTTCTCCTAGAAACCTCTGAAATACAGAAATTGTGTAATAGTTGAGCTAATGCTTCCCACTAAAATACACCTGTCTTTCAAGCTACGTACTATCCAGCCGTCAACCATGGACTTGAGGGCTTCACACACATTTGCGATCGCTCAGTCCGCACAGTTTCTCCTTGCTCAACTGCCCCGAACTCTGATCTCTGTCTCACCAGCTTGGTGGGGCTGCCATGCTTTGCTTGGACTCTGGCCTGATACACTGCTGATGAGAAGTTGTCCCGAGATAGAAAAGTTAGACTATTGTAGGACTTACTGTATGGGTTTCACCCTAGTAATCCCAGCCTTGTGTTGTCTGTTGGCTGCTACTTTGAAACAGTTGTCTCATATATTTTATCTAGATTAAATGATATGTAAACTAACTAAAATTAGGACTTTTTGCCTATCAAAGATGCCTCTAAGAAAATTAAATACAGCCTCTTAAAATTTATATATTTGTGGAGCTTCTGGCTGCTTCAGGTGGTAGAGCATGCGACTCTTGATCTCCAGGTTGTAAGTTTGAGCTCCATGCTGGTTATAGAGATTACTTAAAAATAAAATCTTAAAAAAAAAAAGTCTTGGGCGCCTGGGTGGCTCAGTGGGTTAAAGCCTCTGCCTTCGGCTCAGGTCATGATCTCAGGGTCCTGGGGTCGAGCCCCGCATGGGGCTCTCTGCTTGGCAGGGAGCCTGCTTCCCCCTCTCTCTGCCTGCCTCTCTGCCTACTTGTGATCTCTCTCTCTCTGTCAAATAAGTAAATAAAATCTTAAAAAAGTCTTATTGAGAAAAAGACATAAACATATACATTCAACATATACTTTAGTCATTAGTTCCAAGTAATGACTAAAATGTTTCTATGTGTATGTGTTTGTTAACACATGAACTGACAAAAGATTAAAATAAATTCAAATCAATAAGCAGGACAAAGAACCCAATTGAAAAAGATGGGCCAAGCTTATGAGCAAGTATTTCACAGAAGAGGGTAAACATGGACCAGAAACACATAAGTTGGGGAAATGCAAATCAAGAGTGGAGTGGAATACCAGTTCAGACCCATTCATTTAGCAAAAATTAAGATCCTGAGGTTGAAGAGGATGTAGATCCACAAGGTCTCCCATACATAGCTGATGGGATGTAAAATATTGCAGTCATTTTAGGAAACAGTTGCTTTGCCATTTACTAAGACTATCCTTGAGTGTTTACTTGAGAAATGCTTGTACATGTAAGCCAAGAGACGATAGCACTCTTCGTCATAGTGGCACAAATGCCCATTGGCATGAGACTGGACAAACCGTGGTAGAGTCATGTAAAGAAAAATGAATAAACCAATTTACACTGACAGAGGTGGGTCGTAGTAACATACCGGGTGAAAGAAATGAGTCCCAGCCTACCACTTTATGACTCCATAGAGCCCAGACTTTATTATAAAGTTCAAGCTAATGACTAAAATGTTTGTAAATGCATATAGATTGTAATGAAACTACATATAAATAAAATGGACAAACACTGGTGGGAGAGGCAGAGCGATAGGATGGAGGAAAAGCAGGGTAAGGGATGTGAATTACTGTTAATGGCCTAGTTTTTTAATTAAATGGCAGGCTTCGCATGGACTAATGTTGACAGTGTGTTGTGAGCCAAGGACTGTGATTTACCCCATTTGGTGCACTTCGGGTTACTTTAAACAATGAGAAGGACCATACAACATATGCTTCCATTTATATGAAATGTCCAGAATAGGCAAGTCTACAGAAATGGAAGAAAGTGCATTAGAGAGTGGTCAGGGCAGGGGAAGGGAGGTGGCTGGGTACATAAGGTGGGAGCGATAGCCAAAGGGTACAGGGTTTCTTGGGGGGGGATGAAAAATATCCCCAGTTTGGGGTGACGGTTTCACAATTTCCTCTGTGGAATATACTACAACGCATTTAATTGTACACTGTAAATGAGTTTATTATATGATGTGTGAATTTTATCATTGACACTTACCACTAGAATAAACACCAAAAAATCAATAAGGTTAATGGAGTCAGAAAGGTCTGGACTCAACAAAGCACCTCACCCAACTGAGAGCCTCAGGGTTATTCTGTAAAATGGGGTGATCTGAGAAATATTTACCAATGAGTCTTTTGTTTGTTTGTTTTTAAATATATTATTTAGGGGCGCCTGGGTGGCTCAGTTGGTTGAGCAACTGCCTTCAGCTCAGGTCATGATCCCGGAAGACCCGAGATCGAGTCCCACATCGGGCTCCCAGCTTCATGGGGAGTCTGCTTCTCACTCTGACCTTCTTCCTTCTCATGCTCTCTCTCACTCTCTCTCTTTCTCTAATAAATAAATAAATAAAATCTTTAGAAAAATAAATATATTATTTATTTGTCAGAGAAAGAGAGAGCACGAGAGAGCACAAGCAGGCAGGGTGGCAGGGAGAGGCAGAGGGAGAAGCAGGCTCCCTGCCAAGCAAGGAGCACGATGTGGGACTCGATCCCAGGACCTTGAGATCATGACCTGAGCCGAAGGCAGAGGCTTAACCCACTGAGCCACCCAGGTGCCCCGACACACATCTTTTCTAAATGAAGATAAGTAAAAGTGATTGCTGTACTCTCATGTTTTGATACATTGTGATGGAATGAATAAGATCTGGGCTACATTCCAGAACACCTAAATTTAATTTTTTAATTTTTATTTTTTTAAAGATATTATTTATTTTAGAGAGTGAGAGAGCACGCAAGCAGTGGGAAGAGCAGAGGCAAACTCCGTGCTCAGTGTGGAGCCCAATGCGGGGCTCGATCCCACGATGTGAGCCAAAATCAAGAGTCAGACTCTTCACCACTTAGACGGCTAAGCCATCCAGTTGTTCCAGAACACCTAAATTTTTTTTTTTTTTTCTAATTTTTTTTTTTAAAGACTTTATTTATTTGACAGAAAGGAGAGAGACCACAAGTAGGCAGAGAGGCAGGCAGAGAGAGAGGGGGAAGCAGGCGCCCAGCTGAGCAGAGAGCCCGATGAGGGGCTCGATCCCAGGACCCTGAGATCATGACCTGAGCTGAAGGCAGAGGCTTTGACCCACTGAGTCACCCAGGTGCCCCCAGAACACCTACATTTTATTGCCATTTTTCCCGTTCATCCAAAGCAGGATGCTAAGCATTTCATGGAGCATCTCCAGGCTTAATTCACTTGTCTATACATTGGGAATATGGTATCTCCCCCGTTTACCTCAGAGAATTTTTGTGAAGTTCAACTGAGATGAGAAGATACTTTATAAACTGTAATACAAATGAAGAGTTATTAATACATTCCCTAATCTCAAACACACCCATTCATTTTCATAGGGCGAGAAGGCAGATAAACCGAGCGAGAAAACCGTGAACTCTATGGAAGGGAGTGAGCCAGAACATTTCTTTTTCTATTTTTTCTCTTTTAATCCATGACATGATGCTAGAATAAACACCAGACGTGAACCTTTCAACCGTATTTTTGAAAGGCACTTGCCAGGGGCGCCTGGCTGGCTCATCTGGAAGAGCATATGCAACTTGGATCTCAGGGTCATGACTTTGAGCCCGACGTTGGGTGTAAAGATCACTAAAAAAAAATAAACTTAAAAAAAAAGCGTCCTTGCTATATGAAATAGTGTGTGCGTGTGGCTGCTACGGGTTGAATTGTGTAACCCCCAAAAGATGCAGTGAAGTCCTAAGCCCCAGTCCTTCACAATAGTGACCTTGTCTGGAGATAGGATCTTTCTGGAGATAAAGGAAGGTCGTGAAGGTGGGCCTAATCCAAAATGACTGGTGTCCTCACGAAAGGGAAATCTGGACACAGACACGCACAAGGAGAATTCCATGTGAACACAAAGACAGAAATTGGGGTGATGTCTCCCTAGGCTGAGGAAGGTTCGAGATTACCCGTAAACAGATTCTTTGTGGCCCTGAGAGGAGCCGGCCCTGATGCCACCTTGACCTCTGTCTTCTACGATTCAGAAGGGTTAGACACCTGCTGTTTCAGTGCGGTTTGTGATACTTCGTTACAACGGCCCCCGTGAACGAATACAGTATTTTTTACAATGGTCTGTTTACTTCCAAGGTTGGAGCTTAGGTGATTTCAGATACTCAGTCTGGTCCCAACTTGTAGCTCAGACTGAGCTCCTACGCTCACCTAACAGCCAAAACTTGTTTCCTGGTCTTCTCCACCTGCACCTCCTCTGATCGCCCTGCTTCACCCTGCTGCGGATTTTCTTAGCCACTCCAGCCTGATGCCCTCTCTCCCTCTTGGCGATTCCTTTCGGCAAGTGTGTTCCTCATTGTTACCTTCATATCATCTGCCTCCTGTTATTTGGACCTTTCTTCTCAGAGCATAAACTCCTTGAAAAAAGTGTAGTTTGTGCATCCGTTTTCTATCAAACATTCCTCTTTCTGCATAATGCTTTGTGCATGAGAATAGCATATTGATGGGAAAATTAATAAGTGCATAATTATTATATAATCACATGTATTGTATAATTATATCAAAATATTATGTTTTCTCATCTGAAATATTGCATCTTTTAATAATCAGAAACTTATGTTGTCGGTATGTCTGATGGGACCTGCTAGCTGATCTTTTCTTGCTCATTTTGAAATCCTTCTTTGCCTAAAATATTAAGATCTGATTTGAATTTACGTGTCCTGGGTGGATAGGAATTATTATGTCCAAGTTTTTTTTTTTTTTAATTTTACTTATTTATTGAGGGAGAGAGAGAGAGAGTGTGCGCACGAGTGTGGGAGCAGAGGGCGAAAGACAAGCAGAGTCCCCTCTGAGCATGGAGCAGGTCTCGGGGCTTGATCCCACGACCCATGAGATCATGACCTGAACTGAAGCCAAGAGTTGGGCACTCAACTGACTGAGCTAACATTCTTTATTTTTTATTATTATTTTTAAAAGATTTTTATTTATTTGTGAGAGAGAGAGAGAGAGAGAACAAGCACAGGGAGTGGCAGAGAGGTAACAGACCCCCTCTTGTGCAAGGAGCCCGATGTGGGACTCCATCCCAGGACCCCGGGTATCATGGCCTGAGCCGAAGGCAGACACTTAACCCACTGAGCCATCCAGGCGTCCCTGCTATAATGCTTTAAACACAGTCATTAAGAATTATTTTCCCAGAAGCAGGCATTCCTTTTGAGCTCAGTATTTTTTGTGGCAAAGGGAAAACGGAGACATGGATGTCAATAAAAGTTCTAAAAGTACTTTCAGGTCCCACCGGGAATGAGAGAATGCACTCATTCTTACGTCTCGCGGAGTCAGACTGCTACGTCCCATTTCTGAGAAGGTCATGGTGCACGGGTCCGTGGGCCGAGTTGGCCGGTGGCTGTGTTGCTCCTCCCGCCCGGGGCTTCCGGAGCCGTGACGTTGTCTAACCCTTCAGCAAACAACCCCACCGAAGCGGCAGGGGCGCCAGGGAGTTCTGGATGCCGGATTATGCTTTAAAAAGCAATATTCAACTAGGGATGTTATCGAACAGTATAAACGGGAAAGCAGGGAAGTGTTGTCGATTATTAACGACTCCCTCCTCCTGACTTTTCCCTTAGTGATAAGAAGGTTGTTTGTTTGTATTTTCAGAGCCACCTGGGCCTTCCTGATCCACAGCAATGAGGGCACACACTTGACCAGTCTCCTTGTACCCCCTGAGGATACCCCGGAAAGGGAAAGGCTCTTTGGGGTGGTGAGCAGGAGCCCTCCATAGAAGCCCATCTAGGCCGATAAGAATCTTTGATTTCATCTGCATTTCAAAGGGCAATTTTTGCCGGTAAGGGAATTTCAGGGTGGAGTAGAACCATGGAAGGTACCAAAAGGAAAGTGAACTCTGGCGATGCCTGTGCAGGCTTATGCCCAGGTTCATGCCTCTGTCTGGGTTTGGGGTTGTTTGAGTTTGGGACTCCCTGTCCTTCAGCCACTCATTAAAGATTATACATATATATATATATATATATATTTTTTTTTAATTTATTTTTTGAGAGCGCTTGCATGTGAGCAGGGTGAGGGGCAGAGGGAGAGGGAGAGAGAGAATATCACACAGACTCCATGCCCAGCACCAAGCCTGATGCGGGGCTTAATCTCACAACCCTGAGATCACGACCTGAGCCGAAATCAGGAGTCGGCTGCTTAGGCGACTGAGTCACCCAGGCAGGCGCCCCTCATTTAAGGAATATTGATCCAAGTCTTACTATGTGTGAGGAACATGTATAAAGTGAAACACATTCCTAAATGCTAATGTCGAAACATATACTGAGGGCAGAGGTGTGCCCCGAGAGCAAGCGTAGAGTTGGCAAAAATAAAGACCCCAGATGTTCTGTGGTTCCTGGCGACACTGCCCAATAGCCCTTTGCTGACTCCTTGTTTCCACGAGGCCATGCTCCCTCCTTTCTTCTTGCTCCTGCTGTGGATGCAAGATTTTTGGCCTGTCCTCGCTTCCTACCACTGCCAGGATAGCCCTCTCCGGATCGCAGGGACCGCACGGCTCCCCCTGCCTCCCCGGCCGCCCCTCCGTCATCTCACATCCAAGCCGGGACCCGTCGGTGCCTTTCCGCACTCCAGGAGCGCCCGCATCTTCCCCTTGCACACTCCGAGGTCTGCGACTAAGTAATCTGACGTGTTGTCTCCCGGAGACTCCCAGCGGCTCAAGCTTGTGAAGAAACTGTAAACAAAGTGTGAATTTCCTGCTTCCCAACCCCCCTGCCCCCCCCCCCCCGGGAGGAATTCTTTGCAGTTTTAATGCATCACAGCAAGCCTGCCATCGACACCCTTGTATCTTTTCCTAAGCAGCCCTGTACCCTAATGACTCGGCAGTGGGGGTCAGAACTTGCACCAGCTTCACGTTTAGGCGGGACTGGAGGGGACGGGGACACCTCTCACTGTCTTCATCGGAGACACTTGGCCACCCAGACCGCAGAAAGGACACCGCTCAGAAACCACCTCAGGGAACTTGGTGGGGGCGGGGACAGAAGGAAGGAAGAAAACACCCTGGGGGTAGAGCGGGGGGTGGGGTTGGGGTGGGGGGAGGGAGGGAACTAGGGCACCGCAGGGGAGCCAACCTGAGCCCTCGCGGCTGCCAGAGTCTTCCCGAGCCCACAATGCTGAGGACATCCATTCCCGCGGGTGCTCTGAGCTGCTGGGCCCTCAGGCGTCCTACCTCTTCTGGCATTTTCCACCTCTGCCTCACATTCTGGTTGGGCCAGGTGGGCTTGCTGCAGGGACACCCCCAGTGCCTGGATTACGGGCCCCCCTTCCAGCCCCTACTGCACCTCGAGTTTTGCTCAGACTACGAGTCCTTCGGCTGCTGTGACCAGCACAAGGACCGCCGCCTCGCTGCTCGGTACAGGGACATCATGGATTACTTTGACCTCAGGGGCCATGAGCTGTGTGGGGGCTACATTAAGGACATCCTCTGCCAGGTAGGCCTGAGCTTACGGAATCCCGCAGGGTGGTGAGGGAGCCAGCTTGGCAAAGTGTGGGGTGCTGGGCTTGATGGCGGGGGGAAAGGGGGGGCTCGTTGGGCACCCAGCCCTTTAGAAAGCTCCCCAGGCAGCCGGCCCCCTCGGAGCTCTGGTCTTTAGATGGGCACACGGAAGCCGGGGGTGCTGGGTTTGGATTCCAGCGGGAGGCCCAGAGGTCTGCCCCTGGGGTCTGGTGGCCTCCGGGGAGCAATCCACGCAATGTCCTCTGAGTTCCCCTGCCCAGCCGCAGGGGTCACCGAGGGCTTGGAGGGAGTGGTGGCACCTGCTGGGGCCCATTTGTGCCGGGGTAGGGGGGTGTCTCCGGTGTGATGGTGGTGGTGGCGGAGTGGGGGAGCTCTCCCCCGCATTCTGGAGCTGGACTGACGGGGCTCCAAGCCGCTGGGAGGCAATGGCTCATAGAGGTTCTGCTTCTGCTGGCTCTCCGGGGGCCAAGACCCACATCCCTGGCAGGCATCCCGCATCACCGAACTCTGGGAAGAGGTGGTCAGGGTGCAGGGGAGAGGCTGCCACGGGGAGGGGTGCTCCACGAGGTGGTGGGGGCGAAGAGGCAGGAAGTCCAGGCTGACCTGTGATTGGAGACCCCCCCCCGGGGGGGGCGTGTCAGCACAGCTCCTGGGCGCTCCCGCCACCCCCATTCCGGGCGCACTGGCCGCCGCTCTCCCCATTGGCAGGGCACGCCGCGGATGGCGACGACGCTGAAGACAGCCACCTGGGCTGCATCTCCCCGGGGCTGTACTCTCCCACCCCAGGCACCACCCCTCAGCTGTCAACGGGAGGATTAACTCTGGGATGACCTTGGAGGGAAGCTGGGCTCTACTGAGCGCCCCCAAGACGGTTCATTTCCGAGATGCCCCCTGGTAAAAAGGTCTCCACCCTCCCTAGGGCTCCCCTCCCTCCTGCTTTCCCTACTGGGAGAAGTTTCCGAAAGCCAATCCCAACAGCTCTCCTGTTTGAGGGATTTGAGGAGTCAGAATAACCTCCATGAGTCTATTTACTAAGAGTCTCAAGCCCCTCCTCTTTCTTTCCACACACGCGGAGTGTGTTCCAGGCAGTGATTTGGCAGGAAGTTATTATGGTCCTGAATTTACTGTTAAGGAGTCAGTTTTAAAGAACTTGTCGAAGATCAGACAGTGCACGGGCACGAATCTAGAGGCTCGGGATCCGAGTCTCCTGCCCTTTTGATCATATCGCGCCAAGATGGAGTCCCAACAGCACCGACCCATTCACTTCATGGTTTTCTGACCTGGGCCAAGTGTCTGTCCCATTAGAACAGCCTCGGTGCATCTTGCTCATTTGCCTGTCCTCAGGGCAGAGAACAGAGTCTGACACCATGGGGGAGACTCCTTCTGGGCCTTACTTTCCTTAAATAGAGAAATGATACCCTGGGGTGCCTGGGTGGCTCAGTGGGTTAAAGCCTCTGCCTTCAGCTCAGGTCCTGATCCCAGGGTCCTAGGACCGAGCCCCGCATCGAGCTCTCTGCTCAGCAGGGAGGCTGCTTCCCCCCTTTCTCTGTTTACTCGTGATCTCTTTCTCTCTGTCAAATCAATCAATCAATCTTTAAAAAAAAAGGGAGAGAAATGATATTTTGAGATAATTGAGTCAAAGCAACTGTGCAGACTCTAAATTTATGCCTGAGTGTGCCATGGTGGTTATATTTCCATGGCCCCCTCTGTTCCCTGGTGGCTCTACCCGATGTCTGCCTCCCTCTTCTCTCCACTCCTCCAGAGTGGACAGGCCAGTGGGGTGGGACTCAGACCAGTTCATTTTGCTTCTTGTCAGCAGCTCTGACAGATTTCCTGAACTGAAACAGACCACCCAAGGAGAGACACTGAATCTGCTAGAAGGACTCTTTCTTCCCCTCTTTCCAATAGCCAGGAGCTTGCTCTGCAACCTTCCATCAGGGGGACCTCAGGCATGTCGGAGAAATGCAGCTGTCCCTTTGTTAGGAGTTGCCGGTCTTTCATTACTCTCAGGAGCTGGTTGTCTGCCCACAATAATCTATTTTCCTCTTTAAAAAGTGCCGTAGTGTAGGGAGCCCCGAGTAACAGGCACTTGGCATACAGGTCTTTGGTGTTTGTGTAAAAGGCAGTGTGGCCCCATAGCCACGGTTCAAATTTGTGTAGCTCCCAGTGTGGTGCTTTGTATACAGGAAGCACTTAAATGTTTTTAACAGGTAAGTGAAGAAATGACTAGATGCCTGGTCTCTGGGAGTGATTCATCGCATATCCAGTTTGGTGATTTTATTTTTAATCGTAAACTATTTCAGACATACAGAAAAGCACAGAAAATGAAACAGTTAACACCCTGTATCTAATACCTAGATTTAACAAACGTGAAACTTTTGCCACATTGCTTCAGATTTGGATAAAGAAGTCTTTTTTTTTTTTTTTTTTAAGATTTTACTTATTTATTTGACAGAGAGAGACACAGTAAGAAAGGGAGAAAGGGCACACAAGCAGGGGGAGTGGGAGGGGGAGAAGTAGGCTTCCCGCTGAACAGAGAGCCCGAGCCCAAGCCGGATGAGCCCGATGCGAGCCCTATGAGGTGCTCGATTCCAGGACCCTGGGATCATGGCCTGATCCCAAGGCAGATGCTTAACCAACTGAGCCACCCAGGCACCACGAAATTAGTACTTTTTAAAAAAAATTCATCGCTTACTAAATCTTTAAGTGTCAAGAACGAAGTTAAAATGCTAAAGGCGGTAAAGTGACCAGGAAAGATTCTCCCCCCCTTTGCCTTCCAGGAGCACTAACTGACTAGAAAATTGGGGTCCCAGAAAAGAGCTTTACCAGTAGTTGGTCATAGAAACTCCAGACTCCTGATTCTTTCCTAGACCATTTTTCCTCCTGCGTGCTCAAAAATTGGACCAGCCCCATTGTGGCTAATCTGACTACCAATCAAGCTTCCCTTTCTTTCCTAGGAGTGCTCGCCCTATGCGGCTCATCTCTACGATGCTGAGAACCCTCGGACACCCCTCCGGAACCTTCCTGGCCTCTGCTCTGACTACTGCTCTGCTTTCCATTCTAACTGCCACTCTGCCATCTCCCTACTGACCAATGACCGTCACCTCCAGGGGTCACGTGAAAAGGATGGAGCCCATTTCTGCCACCTCCTCAACCTTCCCGATGAGGACTATTGCTTCCCTAATGTCCTGAGGAATGACCATCTCAACCGCAACCTGGGTGTGGTGACTGAGGACCAGCAGGGCTGCCTGCAACTCTGCCTTACTGAGGTGGCCAATGGGCTGAAGAACCCCGTTTCCATGGTCCACGCTGGGGACGGCAGCCATCGCTTCTTTGTGGCCGAGCAGCTGGGGGTGGTGTGGGTCTACCTGCCTGATGGGAGTCGCCTGGAACAACCCTTTTTGGACCTCAAGAACATCGTGTTGACTACTCCCTGGGTAGGGGACGAGAGAGGCTTCTTGGGGTTGGCTTTTCATCCCAGATTCCGCCGCAACCGCAAGTTCTATATTTATTATTCGTGTCTGGGCAAGAAGAAGGTAGAAAAGATCCGGATTAGTGAGATGAAGGTTTCTCGGGCTGATCCCAACAAAGCTGACCCCAGATCAGAAAGGTGAGACACGCCCATTGGAATGGGCGACTCTACTGTGCTCCAAAACAGTGCCAGTGCTCCCTGTGAGATGAGAAAGGGAAACGTCTCCGGGTTTGGAGACACTAGCTTGTAATACCGACCAAGGAGTCATCAGTAGAGAGATGTGGAGCCACAAGAGACTTGCAGCCACAAGGGTTTGAGAAATGATTATAGATAATATCAAAATATTAGATATCATAGTGGCCTCTGATTACTGTGCGGTCATTGAATTCTAGTCCCCTTGCCTTAAAGATGGATAGTATCCTTCCAGAAAGCTGTGGCCCAAGGCCATAGAGCTATGGATGCTTGGTGTGATGAAGGACTTAATTCTGTCACTCCAGGCTCGTGGTCTTTCCACTCTACCAGCCTGTCTTTTTTCCTTCTTGTTCTTTCTGCCTTGTCTCTCTTGTCCCGAACGGCCAGGCTAGGGGACTGAAATGGAGACCTAACTGACAGATTAACACCTTGCTGGGTTGCCCACAGGCAGCGATTAAGAGTTCTGGTAGAGCAAGAGAATAAGGTCCAGAAAAGGGTGATTGTTACACAGGCTGTGTCTACAGCTCATGAAATCATGACAGGAAAGAAAAATGACCCATGAAGGAGTCCTACTGGGCAACAAGAGGAGTCTTAGTGCTCCAAGCTTTGTGATTCTTGGAAACTCTGAAGCAGATCTTGGCTGGCTTGGACCAATCATTTCTGGGTGTCTAAACAGGATGTAGTTTTAGTTTATGTCAAAACCTAATGCCTGGATTTTTTTCCTTCCAGAGTCATCTTGGAGATAGAAGAACCAGCCTCTAATCATAATGGCGGACAACTTCTTTTTGGTGTGGATGGCTACATGTACATATTCACTGGGGATGGAGGACAGGCTGGAGATCCCTTCGGCAAGTTTGGAAATGCTCAGAACAAGTAAGCAGGGTGGGTCCTTGAGGGTGAGCCCTTGGTATGTTTTTGCTGAGATGGAGTCTACAGAGGGTCAAACCCAAATCACTTACTGCAAGATGTAGCCCCCTCTGTTGAGGCAAGTGGGAGGGGCATATAGTTTTCTGTCCTGCGAATTTCAGGCACAGCGTATTCTGGTAAGTAACACTGTGGGTGCTCAGTGCAACTCTCAGAGTGCTGCAGAGACACGGATTCGGAGTGTTCAATGTATATTCGCGGGTCATCATTTACCACACCAAGATCTTACACACTGCAGTTCAACTCAGCGATCTTATTGAGTGCCGCGCTCCAGGTGCGGTGCTAGGCCCTGGAGACATGTGAGAAGGTAGTTAATACGCGATATGTATTGAATGATTACTGTGTGTCAGGTACTGTTCTGAATACCTTATGTGTATTTAAGAATATAATTCGATTTATTTATGAGAGAGAAGGGGAGAGAGAGCACAAGCAGGAGGGGCAGAGGGAGAGAGAAACTCCAGCAGACTCCATGCTAAGTGTAGATCCAACATGGGGCTCAAGCTCATGACAGGACCTGAAACCAAGAGTCGGACGCTTAATTGACTGGGCCACCCAGGTGTCCCAAGAACGTAATTCTAACATCTCATAAGGGCAGGAATTTTTATCCATTTGTTAATTAATGTGTCCCCACCACCTCAAATAGTGCCTGGCTATTGGGAGTCACTTAACGCGACTCCCATTTAATCACTCTCTAAATGGGAGTCACTTCAGAAATACTTATGGAGGGGAGGACTCTTATGAAGTGTAGGTATTATGATAGTCATTTCACCGATGGGAAGATAGAGGCACAGAGAAGTAAAGTATCTTGTCTAAGGCCACACAGCAATTAAGTGGCAGAACCAAAATTCAAACTCAGACGAGCTGGTGTGAGAGCCCAGTGAGGGCCTCTAGATAAAAGTTTCACGATCCTTCTGTCCTTTGTACCAGCAAGTACTTGAATGCCATTATTCCCGGGAATAAAATATCGAGGTTATGATAATCAAGAGCTAATAGGGGTGGGGCGCCTGGGTGGCTCAGTGGGTCAAAGCCTCTGCCTTCGGCTCAGGTCATGATCTCAGGGTCCTGGGATCGAGCCCCACATCGGGCTCTCTGCTCAGCGGGGAGCCTGCTTCCCCCTCTCTCTCTGCCTGCCTCTCTGCCTTCTTGTGATCTCGCTCTGTCCAATAAATAAATAAAATCTTTAAAAAAAAAAAAAAAAAGAGCTAATAGGGGTGCCTGGGTGGCTCAGTCTGTTAAGTGGCTGACTCTTGATTTTGGCTCAGGTGGGGTGTCTGCTTGTCTCTCTCCCCCTGCCCCTCCCCCCTCAAAGAAATAAAGAAATCTTAAAAAAAAATTAATAAGAGCTAACATTTGTCAAATACCTACTATTGCGAATTGCTTCACCTGCTACAGGCAAGGTAACTCATTTAACCCTTACAACCACAACTACACTGTGAGGTAGTGTTTCTCTGGCTTGTTTTACAAATGAGGAAACTGAGGCTCAGAGGCCACAGTCAGTGGCAGAGCCTCGCTGAAAGCTGTGTTCTTTCTATGACCACAGAGCTCTGTGAGGAAGAGTAAACCAGCTCCTTTTAAAAATTCATAGTATTAGTGCCCGCTTCGGCAGTACATATGCTAAAATCAGAACGCTCCAGAAAAGATTAGCATGGCCTCTCTGCAAGGATGAAGCGCACATTCGTGAAGTGTTTCTATTAAAAAAAAAAATTCAGTGTTCAACCAAACCTGAGAGAAACCATCTCATATAAAGCATTCTAAAAATTGAAGCTGCAACTATCTTGCTCAGGGTCGTATGGACCGGGATCCCTTCAAACCTCTGCCTACTAGTTTTCCTTGAGCCAAAACTCGGCAAGTCTTAACATTTTTGGTTTTTTTTGAGAATTTATATATTTTTTGACACAAAGAGAGAGATAGTGAGAGAAGGAACACAAGCAGGGGGAGCGAGAGAGGGAGAAGCAGGCTGCCTGCGGAGCAGGGAGCCTGATGTGGGACTTGATCCCAGGACCCTGGGATCGTGACCTGAACTGAAGGCAGACGCTTACCGACTGAACCATGCAGGCGACCCAAGTCTTAACATTTTGCATAAATCTCTCTCTCTCTCTCTCTCTCTCTCTATCTCTCTACCTATCTCGTACAGACATGACATTATGTATATATCTTGTGTACATATGTATGTATCTGTAAAAAATCCTGTCTTCCCATGTGATTCTTAGTAGTTGTTTGGCATTGACTATCAGTAAGTCCTCCTGGGCAATCCCTGGTCTGGTGCTATTTTATTTTATCTTGTATCTTATTATTTTATTTAGTTTAAAAAATTTTTTTATTTTTATTTATTTATTTTATTTAGTTTTAAATTTTGAGTACTTAACACAAAATCTACCCTCCTAAAAAAATTTAAGCATAATGGGCACCTGGGTGGCTCAGTGGGTTAAAGTCTCTGCCTTCTGCTCGGGTCATGATCCCTGGGTCCTGGGATCGAGCCCCACATTGGGCTCTCTGCTCAGCAGGGAGCCTGCTTCCCCCTTTCTCTCTCTACTTGCTTTTTTTAAAAAAGATTTTATTTATTTATTTGACAGAGAGAGAACACAAGCAGGCAGAGAAGCAGGCAGAGGCAGAGAGAGAGGAGCAGGCTCCCTGCTGAGCAAGGAGCCAGATGTGGGACTCGATCCCAGGACGCTGGGATCATGACCTGAGCCGAAGGCAGCTGCTTAACCAACTGAGCCATCCAGGCGTCCCTAAATAAATAAAATCTTTAAAAAAATTGAAGTGTAAAAAAAGTTGTAAGTGTAAATACAATATTGTTAACTATAGGGACAAATGTACAACGGATCTCTAGAACTTACTCATCTTATGAACTAATGTCCAACAGGTGTATGAAAGATGCTGAGTGTCACCCCTCACCAGGGAAGTGTAAATCAAAACCACAATGAGCTATTACATCAGATCGATTAGGATGGCTCTTTATCTCATCCCCCCCCCAAAAACAAACACAAAAGATGGCCAGGGTTGCTGAAGATGCGGAGAACTTCGTATACTGTCAGTGGAAATGCAAAAATAGTGCAGCTGATCTGGAAAACAGTATGGGGAGGCTTTGAAAACATAGCAAATAAAAGCAGCCAATGACCTGGCAAGCCCATTTCTGCGTATTTATCCTGTGCCTGTTTCCCGGCCTTCTTTCTTTCAGAAGTTCGCTGCTGGGGAAAGTGTTAAGGATTGATGTGAACCGGGCGGGCTCCGACGGCCGGCCGTACCGAGTGCCCCCCGACAATCCGTTCGTGGCCGAGCCAGGGGCCCACCCTGCGGTCTATGCCTATGGCGTCAGGAACATGTGGCGCTGTACCGTGGACCGAGGGGACCCCGTCACGCGCCGGGGCCGAGGCCGGATATTCTGTGGGGACGTGGGACAAAATAGGTTTGAAGAAGTTGACATCATTGTGAAAGGCGGGAACTATGGCTGGAGGGCCAAGGAAGGGTTTGAGTGTTACGACAGAAAGCTTTGTCACAATGCCTCCTTGGGTAAGTCAGGGTTCTCTGGGTGATTTCTGGAGTGAACTGAGGGGCTTGGAGGTGGAAATAGGGAGGAATATGACCTGAGCGTTCTGCCCTGCGTGTTGCTCAGGGGTCTTTGGTTATGGCCTGTGGGATCGAGCTTCTCGGGTTGGCCCTCCGGCCACAGGCCCCAGAAACAACGGTGGGGAGTGCTTGTCGACCCGATGCATTGGACGCTTGGGTGGATTCAGGGACTGGGACTGACCGAGGGACCTCTAGTTTAGATCAATACCCACAGGACTCTTAGGCATGCTCTTTTGAGAACTGTTAGCAGAGGAAAATTGGTGGCTATTGGCACAGCCCACTGAAACGGCATTCCATAGGCAGGCAGGTGGTACATTCCATCTATTTTATTACTGGTGCTTAATCTTTTTTGATCCTCATAAATTACCAAGGAGTCTTAGAGACCCTCACAACTTTTTCAGATCCTTAAAGCTGAGTCAGCCCAGGGGACAAACTTAGGTGTGTGGATTCTCAGGTCGCTGCCTCACACGTGGGGGAGCTTTTGGCTTCCTTTCTGCTTGCAGAGGCCAGTCAACTGGGAAGCTCACAAATATTGTGTGATTTGTTGAGAAGAATAAACGTGATTCTCTTGGCCCAGCTGCCCTTCCAAAGCCCAAGAGAGAAAGCCTTCCCTGCTTAATCAGGCAACTACATTTGAAAGTCCCCATCTTCCTCCTTGAAGCTCTAAATTTTTTTTCTTTTAAGAGAGAGAGAAGGTGTGTGTGCATGCATGAGCAGGGTTGGGGGGTGGGGGAGAGCAGCAGGAGAGGGAGAAGGAATCCCAAATAAGCTCAGTGTAGAGTCCGACAGAGGGCTTGACCTCATGACCGTGAGATCATAACCTGAGCCAAAATCGAGAGTCAGATGATTAGCCAACTGAGCCACCCAGGCACCTGAAGGTCTCGATTTTTAGCTATGACACTCTCTTTGTTCCTGCACAGGTGACATTCTGCCCATCTATGCTTACGATCATGCAGTGGGGAAGTCAGTCACTGGAGGATATGTCTACCGTGGGTGTGAATCCCCAAATCTCAATGGCCTCTACATCTTTGGGGACTTCATGAGTGGGTAAGAAAGGATTGATGTCTTCTCTCATTTTTTTTATTTCAACATTTTTATTGAGAAACAAATTACATGTGGTGAGACAAAGTCTCTAAGAGCACAGTTGGATCAAGTTTTACAATATATACACTTGTAACTATGTTAAGATGCAGAACATCATCACTCTGGAAGGTTCCTTCTTGCCTGTTGCCTGTGAGTACCACCCCTTTCTCACACTCTCACACATACACATCAGCCAGAGGTAACCACTCCCATCACATTAAGTTTGCTTCTGGAACTTAATATAAATGGAATCCTATGTATGTTTTCTTTTCTTGTACATGTATGTTTTTTTTCATTCAGTAACATCCGTGAAATTTATCACTGTTGTCACATGTATCAGTTTCTCTCTTTTATTGCTTCGTAATATTCAAGTGCATGGCTATAACAGCAGTTATTTCTGTATTCTATTTTGGCTATTTATATATTTGTTACATATATTTAAGTGTGTGTGTGTTTGTGTGTCTGTTGACCATCAACCTTGTCAAACTCTTATTAGCTCTATTGGTTTGTGTGTGTGTGTAGATTCTGTTGGATATTCTATGTAGACGATCATTTTGCCTATGAATATAGATACTTTTACTTTTTCTTTTCCTGAACTGCAAGGCTGTTAATGTTATTCTCTTGACTTATTGCTTCATCTTAAACTTCAGTATGATGTTGGATGGAAGGTTTCCGTTTTCACCAATGAGTATGATGTCAGTTGTGCATATTTGTACATGCCCTCGTCAGGTGAAGACGTTTTCCTTCCATTTCTAGTTCACTGAGAATTCGTATTAAGTATGGATGTTATGTTTTGTCAGATGCATCTTTGCATCTTGTGAGAGAATCATGTGGTTTTCTCATTTTTAGGTTTTAATATAGTGAATGACATTGATTCATTTTTTTGTCATTGAAGCAGTCTTATATATTGTGTATATATACATATATATAAGATATATATATCCAATATATTGTTGGATTGATTGGATTTGCTAACATGTTGTCGGAAAATTTTGCATCTGTGCTCATGAAAGGGATTTCTTTTTTGGAATATCTTTGCCAGATTTTAGCATCAGGATAATGCAGGCTTTATTAGATGAGTTGGAGAGTGTCTCCTCCTCTTCAGTTGTCCAGAAGAGTTTGTATAAAATAGGTATTATTTCTTCTTCATATGTTTTTTCCAGGTGAAGTCACTCATCCAGGCCTAAAGTTTTAGACAATGTATAGTTGTGTCTTGTCTGGTGATTTCTTCTGTCTTTGTTTTTTGTTAAAGATTTTATTTATTCATTTATTTGAGAGAGAGAGAGAAAGAGAGAGAGAGAGCAGGGGAAGGAGAAGAGGGAGAGGGACAAGCAGACTCCATGCTGTGTTGCTGTGTTTAGGCTGATGTGGGGCTCGATCTCAGGACCCTCAGATCATGACCTGAGACAAAATCAAGAGTCGAGGCTTAACCAACTGAGCCACCTGGTGCCCCCATTATTTCTTCTGTCTTCTAATTGGTACATTTAGACCATTTATAGTCAAAGTGGTTATGGACATATCTACCGTATTTATTAATGCTTTCTATTTGTTGCCCTTGTTCTTTGTTCTGTTTTTGTCTTCCACTCTTTTTCTGCCTTTTGTGGATTTAACTGAGCACTCTATATAATTCCATTTTCTTCCCTTTCTTAGCACGTCAATGATACTTTTTTTTCTTTTTCAGCGATTGCCTAGAGTTTGCAATATGCATAGACAGCTAATCCAAGTCCATATTCAAATAACATTATGCCACTTCACAATGGAAACTGAGGTCACTGAGTAGATACTGTCATTTTTTCCTTACTTTTTTTTTTTTGAAGATTTATTTATTTTAGAGAGACAGAATGAGCAAGCAGGAGTAGGGGGAGGGGCAGAGGAAGAGAATCTTTTAAGCGGACTCTCTGCTGAGTGAGTAGCCCGACACAGGGCTTTGAGCCCACAACTTAGAAGATCATGACCTGAGCTGAAAGCAAAGAGTTTGATGCCCAACCAACTGAGCCACCTAGGTGCTTCGAGACTGTCATTTTTTTTTTAAGATTTTATTTATTTATTTGGCAGAGAGAGAGAGATCACAAGTAGGCAGAGAGGCAGGCGGAGAGAGAGGGGGAAGCAGGTTCCCTGCTGAACAGAGAGCCCGATGCGGAGCTCGATCCCAGGACCCTGAGATCATGACCTGAGCCGAAGCAGAGGCTTTAACCCACTGAGCCACCCACACGCCCCTGTCATTTTTTTCTAATACATATGTCTGGTGTTCTGAATTTCCCCTCAAGTCCTGCTTTAATGGCATCCCATAAATTTTGATATATTATGTTTTGTGTTTTCATTTTCATTCAGTTAAAAATATTTTCTAATTTCCCTTTGACTTACCTTCTCACAAGTTAGTTTGAAGTGCATTAGTTTCCAAATATCTGAAGTTTTCCTGAGGTCTTTGTGCTATTGATTTATAACTTAGCTTGATTGTGGTCACAAAGAGACTGTATTTGATTTGAGAGATTACCCTGGATTACCTACGTGGGTCCCTAATGTATTCAGAAATATCATTGGAAGAAGGAGGTAGAGGGAAACAGAAGCAGTATGATGAGCCCATGAGTCAAGACACGAGGACAACTATTGGAAGCTGGAAGAGGCAAGGAAATTGATTCTCTTCTAGAGCCTCTGAAGGGAGCACAGCCCTGCCAACACCTTGATTTTGACCCAGTGGGAGCCATTTTAGGATGTTGGCCTCCAAAACTGTAAGAGAATAAGTGTGGGTTGTGGTAAGCCACCAGGTTGTGGTGATGTGTTTACAGTGGTGGTAAGAAACAAATAGAGTTACCATTTTCAGTACTCCTCATTACTTCGTGCATATTTCCTTCTGGGGATGTCACTTTTGTAATTGCTTGAAGAACTTCCTTTAACATTTTTTGAAAAAATGGGTCCATTGGTGATGAATTCTTTCTGCTTTTGCCATCAATTTTTCCCCTTCCTTTTTGAAAAATATTTTCACTAAATACAGAAGTCTATGTTGACATATTCTTTCTTTAATTCTTTAAAAATGTTCTCCATTATCTTCTGCTTGGCCTTAGTTCCAATGAGAAATCTGCTGTCATCCTTCTATTTGTTCCTCCATATTTAACATGTTGTGTTTTCCCTGCCCACTTTTGAGATTTTATCATTAGTTTTGTGCAATTTCATTATGATATATATTGGTGTAGTTTTTTTTCATATTTCTTGTGCTTGGATTTGGTGGCACTAATTGGATTTGTGAGTTTATAGCTTACATCAAATCTGGAAAAATTTTGGCTGTAATTTTTTTCAAATAGTTTTTGTTTCCCCATCCTCATTTTTCCTTCTCATTTAGATACTTGAATTATGTGTGTATTAGGCTGCTTAAAATTTTCCTGCAGCTCACTGATGATCTATATGTGTTTAAATTTTATTTCTCTATGTTTAATTTTGGGTAGTTCCTATTACTATATCTTCAGTTCATGAATCTTTTCTTCTGCAGTGTCTAATGCACCATTCATTCCATCCAGTGTTTGTTTTTAAATCTCAAGTGCTGTATTTTTAAAATACATCTCTAGAAACCTGATTGGGTCTTTTGTATATTTCTCATGTCTTTCCTTAGCTTTTTGAACATATGGAATCAGAGTAAAAAAATCACTGTTTTAATATTCTTCTTTGCTGAGGTTAACATATGTGTCATTTCTTTGTCAGTTTTGACTGATTTTTTTTCTTTTTTTTTTTTAAGATTTTATTTATTTATTTGACAGAGAGAGAACACAAGCAGGCAGAGAAGCAGGCAGAGGCAGAGAGGGGAGCAGGCTCCCTGCCGAGCAAGGAGCCAGATGTGGGACTCGATCCCAGGACACTGGGATCATGACCTGAGCTGAAGGCAGCTGCTTAACCAACTGAGCCATCCAGGCGTCCCCTGATTTTTTTCTTAATTATCATTTCTCTTTATATTCGTTTGTACTTTCCTTCTTCTTTACTGCCTAGTAATTTTTTACTGAATGCCAGACATTGTAAATTTAACACGGTGGGTGCTGAATATTGTTGTATCTCTGTAAATGTTCTTGAGCTTTGTTCTGGGACACAGTTAAGTTATTAGGAAATAGTTTGATCCTTTCAAGTCTAACTGTTCATTTTTGTCATGTAGGACCAACGTAGTGCTTCTTTAGAACTATTGATTCCTCAATATTAAGGCAGGACTTTGCTAGAAACTCTTTCCAGTGCTCTGTGAATTATCCTTACACTATGCTTGACCCTGAGTAAGTGCCAAGTACTTTTCTTTCTAATTCTTTCCCCTGATTTAGGTAGTTTCCTTACATGTATGTGCTGGTAAGTATAGTGATGGATACTCAAAGGAGACACTTTGCAGATCTCCGGGGCCTATTCTCTGCACCCTCCTCTCCTCTCCAATATCTGTCCTTCAGGCTCTTCCTCCATAGGTCTTCCTGGACTCTCATTTCTGTCTTTTCAACTTAAGGAGTCTGCTGACTCTGCCTGTGTTTTCCTTCCTCATGCTGGAAGCTTTCTTAAGGTAGTAAGCTGGGAAAATTTTAAGACTTAGCTTGTTTGTTTCCCATCTCTTAGGGAATGTAGTCCTTCACTGGCTGATTTCCAGTGTCTTTTAAAAAATTAGTGTTCTATTTTTGTCTACATTTTTTTTTATTTTTTTTTAAAGATTTTATTTATTTATTTGACAGAGAGAGACACAGTGAGAAAGGGTACACAAGCAGGAGGAGGGAGAGAGGGAGAGGCAGGCCTCCCGCGGAGCAGGGAGCTCGACGCGGGGCTCGATCCCAGTACCCCGGGACCATGACCCGGGCCAAAGGCAGACGCTCAACGACTGAGCCACCCAGGCGCCTCTTGTCTACATTTTTTAAAAATTTTATTTATTAGAGACAGAGACTGAGAATGAGAGGGGAGAAGGTCAGAGGGAGAAGCAGACTTCCCGCAGAGCCGGGAGTCCGATATGGGACTCGATCCTGGGACTCCAGGATCATGACCCGAGCGGAAGGCAGTCGCTTAACCAACTGAGCCACCCAGGCGCCCTTTTGTCTACATTTTTAACTGTTTAAGGTGTGAGGGTAAAATTACCCCATCTTTGTTAGAAAGAATAGTAATATTTTCATACCGGTTCTTGGTTCCAGAGATGGGGTAGAGCCAGTAATCGGTCAGTTCCTTTATCATCGCTCATTAGACCTTTGGGATTAAATTGTTCTTGTTTTTCCCACAATTCCCACCCACTCCATCTCCTTACATATCGCTTGGTTGATATTCAGTGATTCTTAGTCAAAGCCCATGTGCCAAAATCACTGGAATTGAGCATCTCTGTTGCTATAAAATGTTTCATATGGCACCCTAGTTGACCCATCTTCCTTTTCTTTTTATTCTAAAAACCTGCTTTTAGGTCAGACAGATGACTACATAGACATAGTAATAACACAAATAGCTACCAGTTCTTGAGCCCTCACTATGTCCCAGGCATGCTGGGGAGCCATTCATGTGTGTGTATATATAATATTTTATTTATTTATTTGACAGGGAGAGAGAGAGTTCACAAGTAGGCAGAGAGAGAGAGAGGGAAGCAGGCTTCCTTGCTGAGCAGAGAGCCCAATGTGGGGCTCGATCCCAGGACCTTGAGATCATGACCTGAGCCGAAGGCAGAGGCTTTAACCCATTGAGCCACCTAGGTGCCCCAACCATTCATGTATATTATCTTACTTAACCTTTGCAACTTTGGTCTGTGGTAAATTCATTTGACAGATGAGGGAACTGAGGCGTAGCCATTGAGCACCTCGCCAAAGGTCACAAACTCATAGAAATTGGATTAGTCTTTTGTAATGGTGTAACCTTCCCAGGGCACCAGGCTCCTCCTGTAACAGAAGATGAGCTTCTCCATCAAGGGACAGTGGGGGACTGAGGTATCTCTGAAGCAGCTTTTTGATTCCTGGGAGAAGCTAGGTATTGATCTGCTAGGGAAGGAGGAAAAATATCTTGCAGGGAGAAAATATGGATTCCTATAATAAAGGTTTTGTTTTTCATCTAGTCGACTTATGGCTTTGCAGGAAGATAGAAAAGCCAAGAAATGGAAGAAACGAGACATTTGCCTCAGCAACACTGCGTCCTGTGCCTTCCCAGGGCTGATCAGCACCTACAGCAAATTCATCATCTCTTTTGCTGAAGATGAAGCAGGTAATAAATGTCCAGGGTTATTCTGTTTCTGTTATTGGAACTTAAATCGTCACAGGCATCGTGAACTAAACATTTGTTACAATAATTATTCTTATTATTATTGTTATTTAAATCACAACTACACTTCAATTTTTCCTACCATTTAATTTTTTTTTTTTAAGAGAGAGGGAAAATGTGTGGCAGGGAGGGGCAGAGGGAGAGGAGGGGGTGGAGAGAGAGAGAGAGAGAGAGAAAGAGAGAGAGAGAGAGAATCTTTAGCAGGCTCCACACTCAGCACAGAGTCCCAACTCGGGGGCCTGATCTCACGACCCTGAGATCATGACCTGAACCAAAATCAAGAGTTGGGTGCCTACCTGAGTCACCCAGGGGCCCCATAGTCAACTTTTATAATGTCCTGGATACTGTTCTAAGCCCTTTACAATTTTTTATGTTATTTAATAATTACAATACCTCCATGATGTAATGATGATGCTTATTTTGCCAGTGAGGCAACCGATGGAAAATGCCAACCCAACCCTTCTTGACTGAGACCCACACCTCACTGTGTGGGGCAAATCAGGGTTGACACTTTGGTCTTTCGGTCTTTGGACCGTGAAGGAGATTCATGTCCTCCTCCCTGATTGGATTCTGATCTGCGATCACAAGAACGTGGACGGGGCCAGTAGCGGGGCAGACATGGTGGACGCTAGTATCTATCCTCCTGGTGCTGCCTGGGAGGGAGCGCCTCTGGTGATCAGCCCCAGACTGGGCTGCGCTCTTTCCTCACCCGGCCAGAGTCTGTGAGGCCAGTGCTGTGAGTGGGCCGGGGAGAATTTCTGTCCTGAGAGATCTTGGTTAAAAGGGTAGACAGCTCGGTGGGAGGCTACTTGCTGGACAGATGAGGTATTTAGTAAGGGCATCGGCAAAGCAAAGCGTGTGTGCGTGTGTGAGAGATAGACAGAGACTCCACTCTACTGAACGGCCTCGAATTCTGTAATCAGAAAATGGGTTTTTAATTTCAGCGTTACTTAAGTCATGCTACATTTTGAGAGATAAAATTTTATTTTGTGAGGAGGATGGGGCCTGTGATCTCTTGGGTACCTGGCATTGCATGTAGCCACGCTTGGAGTCTCGGAAGAGAATGACATGGTCGCTCAGGGCCCCTTCCAGACCCAGGCTTCTCTGTGAGGGTGAACCAGGGCCTCGAAGGTTTCCTCAGTACTGGGTTTCTTTCCACTCTGAGTCATGGGGTGGCAGTGCCAGGCCTTCACTTGAGCAAGACATACGGAAATCCCGTCAGCTCCTGGACCTTTTCCTAGCTTATAGTTTGAGATGAATATTTTAGAGGAACAGAGGATATTTGAGAGAATTCAAGCATTCTTTTTTTTAATATTTTATTTATTTATTTGACAAAGAAGAGAGATCACAAGTAGGCAGAGAGGCAGACAGAGAGAGAGGGAAGCAGGCTCCCTGCTGAGCAGAGAGCCCGATGCGGGGCTCGATCCCAGGACCCTGAGATCATGACCTGAGCCGAAGGCAGA
>CM052814.1:10402600-10416107 GCA_028533885.1 Nasua narica
TTTTATTTTATTTTTTTTTAAAGATTTTATTTATTTATTTTAACAGAGAGAGAACGCAAGCAGGCAGAGAGGCAGGCAGAGGTAGAGAGAGGAGCAGGCTCCCCGCCGAGCAAGGAGCCCGATGTGGGACTCGATCCCAGGATGCTGAGATCATGACCTGAGCCGAAGGCAGCTGCCTAACCAACTGAGCCACCCAGGCGTCCCGCTTTTTATTTTTTGATGAGTTCTGAAAGCTCTTTGCAGAGATGAGGTAACCTCTTGCCCAGAAAATGGGACCAAAATAATACATGACTTCTCACCTATCAGATGGGAACCTAAAAAGAAAAAAATGAGTGGGGTTAATTGATGGAGAAAATTAAAATTTTATTAAGTACTCATTATGTGCCATGGATGGTGCTTAGGGTGTGTGTGTGTGTGTGTGTGTGTGCGTGTGTGTGTTTAGGTACAAGATGAATGGAATTTGGTTACTACACCGAAGGAACTATCAGTCTAATGGGGGGAAAGTCCACCTGCTGGGAAACCGCAGCAGGGCAGATGGTAAAAACTGATGGCTTAGAGTTTATGGGGGCCCTGCAGCCAGCCTCTCTCGTCTGGATTAGAATTCTGGCTCTTATGCTCTTGAAAAAGCATCAGACCTTGATGGACGTAGTTTCCTCCTCTGGAAAATGGGGAACAGGACTCAGACCTTGTCAGCTGGGTTGTCGTGAGGAGGCGGTGGGTAACAGATGTAAATGATGTAGACTCGTGCCTGGCAAAGAGGGAGCCCTCGATGCAGGAGAGGAATCATCGCCGGGAGCTTACCACACGAGCCAGTATGACATTTTCCATTTTCAACGATATTCGGACTCTGCGATGGCAGCCCAGTGGTGAGGCGGGTAGACCCCCTGCATTTCAGATGTAGGGAGGCTGGCAGTCCATTTCCTTCCCCATCGCTAGCCTTGCCTGCGATTTAGATGCTGTGAGAGCCGCCTTGGGTTGCTGTGAACCTTTGTGAGTCTTGATATTATCATCTGTTAAATGGGAAGACTTGTCTATTTCGCCAAGCTAGCGTGCGGCTGAGATCCCCATGCAGGGCTTCCCAGCCTAAGTGCTCAGTGGATGGGTCTCTATCTGCAGTGACACATGTGTGCTTCCCTGGAACCCCGCACTGCCCTACACGTGGGGAATATTACTAAGCCTGGAGGAACGCAGGTGGAGACAGCTGGGGTCGAGGGGCAGTGGGGGGAGATGAGGATTTTGAGACCAAAACTTGGTAACATTAATCCTTATTTTCAAAGCTCTTTCCTCCAATTCCTCTACCTCTCCCCAGCTGGTGCGATTGTACTTGCATCTGACCTGGCGGGATTAAGTGTGCCCCTGGATTCAGGGGACAGTGGTGAAGGTGAGCTGTCTGACACTCTCATCTGCATGACGGGATAAACTGTCCTTGAATCTAATCCACGAAGTAAGTGTAAAGCTATTAGGCAGGTCTCTAGGCAGAGCTTTATTGGACCGAAGGGTCTAGAGTGCCTCTCCATACCCGATAGGTAGTTTGGAAAGACCGAGCGTGCATATTAATTCCCTGTCTCTGCAAAATGAAATCCACTTTTGAGCAGTAACGGCTGGTTTCACAACATGCCAGGATCTGTCGCCGGTGCGTGGAAGCGATCATGATCACAGAATATGCTTTTCGGGCTCCCCTCTGGCCTTGGGGAGGCCGTGCCCTCTTCCCAGGGTGGCTCGCTTTCTGGCGGAGCTGGTCTGCCTGGCTGTTTTTAACTCGGCCAACTGGCCATGGGAGCCAGCCTGCTCCCTCTACAGCGGTGCGTGGAGTTGAGAAGATGGCTGAAACTTTCTCTGCAGCGACAAACGGGCTCAAAAAAAAAAAATGTTTAACCATTCTCCCCTCTCTCTTAACTTTTGGCCGCAATTCTTCCTGAGAGGTAAGTGCCAGGGAACATCAGCAGGGACATGAGTAGTGAAGGCTGAGGCAGTGGGAACTGCATCTAGGAAAAAGTTAGGGCTGGAATAAACAGTCATTTTAGGCAGCAGTTTGGGGGAAGAAAACCTAGTTTGGATTCTCTTCTTTGGTGATGGCTTCCCTGTAGGGAAATGGTGGCCATTTACAGATTCCAGAAGAAGGGGTCATCTGTACCACATGACATTTAACTGATGTATTTTCTTTAAAGTATTGTTTCCTAAGTAATAAGCCAAGCAGCACTGTCCTAGAGTGATGTTCCAGGAGGAGGGCTTTGTGGTCACACAGGCCTGGGAAGCCTGAAGACTACAGTGCCTCTTGGAAATTCACAGCTCTTGCTGGCAGGTTAAAGGCACTGAGAAGTCCCGCAGAGAAGAAAAGGGTGTTAATTTGTTTCACCAAGCACTTCATAACGTTAAGTTTGCCAACAGAAGCCACGAGGGAAAAACATCAGATGAAGCAACATATTCCCATGGCTGCCACTGGTCTGTGGTCACCGTCCTCGGATGCCCCCTCCTCCCCCCAGGTGCTCCTGCCTCCCAATGACGCACGGGGGAATGGACTGGTCTCTGGCTTGTGGATTGGGCAGTGGGCTGGCCTGGTCAGGCTGGTGGCCACAGAACGGAGGATGGCATTGCTGCTCAGTCAAGCTCTGAGGCCCTTCTGCTTGTGCAGGGGACTCTCCACTCTTCCTGGTATGTCATCGAGCCCCTTGGTGTTACAAAGGGGTTTTGCCAGCAAACCTGGCTTCACAGCACAGTTTAAAAAGGGTTCTTTTCTGTGGCCTGTCCCAGGAGGTTATCTAAAGTGAGAGGGGTGGGGGCTCCTGGGTGGCTCAGTCCGTGAAGCGTCTGCCTTTGGCTTGGGTCATGTTCTCAGGGTCCTGGGATGGAGCCCCGGGTTTGGCTTCCTACTCAGTGGGGAGTCTGCTTCTCCCTCTCCCTGTGCTTGCTGCTCCCCTGCTTGTGCTTTCTCTCTGTCAAATAAATAAATAAAATCCTTAAAAAAAATAAAGTAAGAGGGGTGGCAGCAAAGTCAGGGGCGATGAGCATCTTTCCTGATTTCCCTCCTTGCTCTGAGAAGCAGGGCAGGAAGGCAGCTCCGGCTGAGCAATGCTGGTCAAAGGAGAGAATCGAAGAATTTGAGACCATACCATGGTCTTGGTCAGTGCGTTCGAGTCACTTAAAATGCTTATTGTGCTGGCTGGGGCACGGAGATGAGAATAGTACAGAGGAACAAAAATAAACCACCCCAGGGAGGGCGCAGGTAAATAAGTAATGGCGAAAAATAGCATGTTGGGGAGGGACTTACATGGTAGGGGCAGGGAGGGGCCAGCAAGCCTGGGACCGGGGGTCTGAGAAGCTCGGCTTGGAAGTGGGAATTTCTTCTTGGACAAAAGGGCAGGGAGAGAGGGGAGAGAGGGCATGCCAGGCAGAGGTTATAGCATGGGCAGGAGAAGAGGTTTCCACAAGGGGCACCTGGGTGGCTCAGTTGGATGAGCGTCTGCCTTCGGATCTGGTCATGATCCCAGAGTCCTGGGATCGAGCCCCGTGTTGGGCTCCCTGACTCAGCGGGGAGCCTGCTTCTCCCTCTCCCACTCCCCCTGCTTGTGCTCTATCTCTCTCTCTCTCTCTTTGTCAAATAAATAAAATCTTAAAAGAAAGGAAAAAAAGAGCTTTCCCCAAGCAGTGAGGGTGGGGGAAGAACCCCTCCCCCAGAAGGTACTAGCTCTGGATCCAGGTGGGGAGAGGAGGGGAAGAGGAGAAAGAAAGACCACAGGTCAAGGGTGTCGGGGTAGGGAGAGCGGGTCCCCGTCCCTTCAGTGCCGTGGAAGCTCTGCTGAGTCGTCGTATGGACCAACACATCATGTTTGGGGAGAATTGTGGGCTTGTTTCGGGTGTGGGGCACAAGACCTAACATCTCGTCTTCTCCAGGAGTGATCGTCGGGGAAGAGGGGACGGGGTCTCGGTCCAGCCTTCCACAAAGCCGGCGCCAGCATCAGAAGCTGATCCTTCACTTCAGCACCTCCCGCCCGGGCCTCACCGAGGTGATGGCGGGACCCTCACCCCTTCCCGACTTGGGGGCAGACAAGCCGGCCCTCTTCCCTCCGGGCCGTGGTGGAAGGGCCTTCCTGCTGGGGCCTGAATGGCAGCTCTGTCCCCGCCTCAGGTGCCGGTGGCGACGGAGAATGCCCCCATTGTGCGGGGAAAGGGCTTCTGCAGACCTGTCGGGGCCTGAATATACACAGCGACCCGGGCTGCAGTTACGCCCAGAGTTGCCATCAGAAAGAAAATAAAGGAGATCTCCATGTCCGCCAAGATGTCACATCTCAGAGATTTAAAGCTGGGCGGAGCTACTTGCTGACCTCCAGCCTGCTCACGGGGGGCACATCCGTCTTCCCCGTCTTCCCCGAGGTAATTCTCCAGGCTCCCGTTGACGCTGCAGCGGGACCAGGCTCTGCTGCCGAACACCAGGCTGAGCCCGCGGGTCACCGAGAAGCTCGGCCTGCTGCACGAGGCCCTCCCTGGAACACAATGCACGAGGACTTTGCTTGCTTTTTTCCTCTTTGTCTTAATCACCCCTCCCAGCGGCCTTCTTCAGGGTTCCCAGGGAGTAATAGCAGCAGGGAAATGTCAGAGAAGAGAACCAGGGCAATGATGGTGGCCCACGCGGCTTAGTGGCCTATCAGGTTCCATCTCATGCTCCGCAGAGAGGACCTTCACCAAGATTCTGCAGGTGTTTCTGGTGCACGGGACTGGGGGCTGAGACAGGTTGGAAGACAGATCGGGTGAGCAGACCCAACAAGCATATGGACCTAGGAGCAAAAGCCAGGAGAGAGGCAGGGTCCTGGGTGCCAAGAAGCTCAGGGAGAGGAGGACCAGGAAGGGGGACAAGTACATCATGGGCGAGGCCCAGAGGCCCAGCTGTGCGGTCTCAGTGCTGCGAGATGAAGAGAGGCTTCTAGAGAGCCAAGTGCAGGAAGGCGTTATGCTTTTCCTTGTAGGGCCCTTCTCAGGAAGGCGTTATGCTTTTCCTTGTAGGGCCCTTCTCAGAGTCCTCAGCGGTTAGGCTATGGAGGAGGAGGATGGTCGTGAACTTGTAGCAAAAGGACCTGCTTGGGGGCAGCTTGACCCGAAACAGCAGGGGTTTATGAACCAACCTTTTTCTCTTCCTCCTGTTTCCGTCTCCTTCCTCCTTCCAGGCGCGAGGTGCGAGTGTTCGGGGCCGAGGTGCTAATGGGGATGGGGCAGAGCTTCTCATGTTGGCCGGGACTGTGGGCGCGCTTTCCTGTCTCTGGTTAGGTGGTCGAGGCGGTGAGAATGGGTGAGGGGTCTCCTGTTTGCTGCCTTTTCACCTTGAAGCTGCGCACCTCTGTCTGGGGGGAGCTGAGGGGCGGCCACAGTCATCGGTGGTGGTGTGACTGTCACGGACAGGCGGGGAGCGGGGGACGCCTGCGTGGGACATTGAGTCAGGCTTTCGTCCCACTTCCTGCGGGGAGGGTGAGACGTTCAGGGCTCCCAGCAGAATCCTAGGTGGCAGAGGGCTCTGGGTTGTTGACGATTTGTTCCCACCTGGAGGGACAGCAGGGCGGTGGCCACCTGGCTGTCTGAGAGGCAGGAAGGGGCCCAGGTGCCTCCGGTGACTTGCCCCCTATTATGGTTTGGAGAAGGGAAGCTGTTCCCAGCCCTGAATTAGAGTGATTCAGTTCTCTCTTGGCGTCATTGGATCACGAGGTCAGGGTGTTTATCTGGTGGGGTGATCAGTCCACAAATCCTTTCTCTTTTTCCTTCCTTCGCCTGCTTTTTTCAAACACACACTCAGATCAGCAAACTGGAAAAACAACAAAAAAAGACAAGCAAAAAAAAAAAAAAAGAAAAAGAAAAAGAAAAGTACAGCCTAGAGGCAAATCGTAAGCACTCAAGAACAGAAATTGTCTTCGTAGGATCCCCCCTTTTTAACTGTTACTCCCTACCCCCCACCTCCCACTTTCCACGTTAAAGGAATTATATAGAAAGCGGGAGTTTTCACTGTAGGAAGCCCGAATCCGCTTTGTGATGGCTTCACGAGAGGGTTAGGAATAGGCTATTGCCAGGGAACACCTGCTTGGGGGTGTTGGAGACCATTCTTTGCCTCCCCCTGGGAGAGGGGGTGGAGGCGGGCGTGTCAGTGTGGGGCTATAGACCCTGAGCTCAGAAAGGGGCCCTGGGGCAAATGGGGGCCCCTGCCCTTGACCTTGGCTCTCCGGTTCCATTCACCTCTGCTACTTTGTAAAACGCTTTTGAAAGCACAACTTATGATTTTGAGGTCCTTCACATTTTTTAAATGCCGGGTAAAGCCTGGTGGCCTTGTCCTTGTAATAGCTCTGGATGCAGGAATAAAGGATCTATGTGCGAAGCTGTAGTAGTTAAAAGAACAACTGAAAATAGTCAAGAAACATTTTATATTCTTATCAAGTCCTTTAAATAGGTCTTGGGTCCCTAAAAGTCCCATGTTGGAGTCGTGAACTTGTAGGAATCACACGTCTTCGTCCCTCACTAGACGATCAGTTGTCATGGTTTCTATGCTTGTAGAGCCAGGCTTTTCCCTGTGTCACGGTGTCCTTGGGGCAGGAGGGACTATGAGTTAGTCATTCATTCCTGCCTCGCCTGGGTGCTTTGCCTCTGCCATCTCACGAGGTCCCTCCGCCCTCTCTCCCCACCCTCGACACAAGCTTGTGTCTCTCCCTGTTGTGCAGGTGAGGACAGGGAGGCTGAGTCAGGGTAATCTGTCCAGTAGGGTCAGAACGAAAGGGCAGGAGTTAAGAAGGGTCAACGCTGGGACTGGAGCCCAGGCTAGTCTCACTTGGAAAGCTTTGCTCTTTCCATTAGACCCCGCCATCTTTCTATGGCTCTGGTTCCTGTTTTAAAGGTCACCAACACAACATATTCCATCTTTTCAGGTCAGGTGTGCCAAAATTCCAGGTTTGGCTTCGGACCCTTGGACTCGGTGATTGCCTTCGAGGTGGAGCCCGGGATCTGCGTGTACACCCCCTGCCTCTCACAGCTGTGTGCTAAGTTGGGTTGATAGGGCAGGTGGCACATAAGGTGGATAATTGATTTTCTTCTTATGAATATTCATTTGAGGTTATGTCTCCATCTGCTCTCCTTCTGCAATTTGAAAACGGCCACTGAGTACTGAACGGGAGCGTGCCTGTCCCTCTCCTTCTAGGTCACTCCTCATACCACTGGAGGAACAGGGCCGAGCCAATTACTTTTGGAAGGCCGGAACCGAGAGCGCTGGGCGGATTGTCGGGGCTTGGGGCTTTTCCAGATTGCATAGTCTTAATTGTATCGAGCTCTTTGGAGCCATCTGATGAATTGATTCTCAGCATGGCCATCTGCACAGAAATGCAGGGCTGGTTTCGGGACCGGGAGGCAGTTACGCCCGAGTTATGTGGCCGAGCCCCCAGGCAGCTCTCAGAAGGGGAGGACTCCTAGGTCGCCGATAATAGTCTATGATGGAGAAGGAGAGCCATCAAGTGCAGAGGCCTCATTAGTTTTGATGGATCTGGCCCAAATAAGATAACACTTTAGTCCTTTGTGTAAAAGCCGGGCTAAGTACCAAATAAAAATATCTCTTTGGGCCTATAGGAATTGACTCTTGGGGGAGGGGAAATTTGGTGACCCTCTTGCTATGGTTCAAGGGTTCAAAAGTGACTAAGTTTGTGTTGAAGCCATGTCTTTTGCCTCAGAAGAGGCTGTCTGCCCGATATCCTATCAACAAGGACTGAATATGGAGTAACTCTTCCCCCAAAATGAAATGTGGTAATTGGTATTCCTACTAATGATCTCTCAAGAGGGAAATATGTGAAGTGGCCCCTTGTATCATTGCAGATGGACAAATCTTGTTCACTGAAATTTTAATGTAAAATGCATTTCATATTTCCAGTTCTGGGGACAATTATAGTGTCTGGGATTTCCCCCCCACATGCCCAAGCAGTTCTGGGACACCAGCTGGGTGTCCTACAACTCAATTCTGGAACTATCTGCCTAGAGATAGTGTCAGATCCCACAGCCTAAAGGCTCAGTCCTCCATTCCAGGTGCCAATCTCAGGTCGGAGCTGTCACTTGTACATCTGACCCCCTCCACGGGTCTGACTATTTTGCTGCTGGCTCCTGGGACTTTGGACACTTGTGTACTCGCTAGATAATTGGTTTATTACAAAGGACACAGATATGAATGAACAGCTAGGGGAAGAACTATATAGGATAGGATGACCCTCTGTCCTTTGGAATTTGGGCCCAGCATGATGGCACATGGAAGCATTCTGGTTTGCCAACCTGGAAGCTCTTCAAACCCTGTCCTTTGTGGGGGGGCAGTTATGGACGCTTCATTCCACAGGCAAATCATTGGCCTTTTGTAATTGATTCAACCTCCAGCCCCTCTCCCCTCCCCGGAAATCAGCAAGTGAGAATGGAAGTTCTAATCTACTCAGGTTGGCTCCCCAGGCAACCAGCCCCCATCCTTAGTTCCAAAAATCACTTCATTAAGAGAGAGAGAGAGAGAGAGACAGAGAGAGAGAGACTCTTAAGGACAGAGAACAAACTGAGGGTCAAAGGTGGTAGGTGGGTGGGGGGATGGGCTAGATGAGTGATGGGTATTAAGGAAGGCACTTGTTATTATGAGCCGTGGGTGTTGTATGTAAGTGATGAATCACTGAATTCTACCCCTCAGACCAATATTACACTGTATGTTTTTTAAAATTTATTTTAATTTAAATTCAATTAAGTAACATATATTATTAGTTTCAGAGGTAGAGGCGTATATATATATATATACCTCTCTATATGTACATCACATCTTCTTTATGCATTCACTGTCAATGGACATCTGGACTCTTTCCATAGTTTGGCTATTGTGGACATTGCTGCTATAAATATTGGTGTGTAGGTGTCCCTTCCAATCACTTCCTTTGTATCTTTGGAGTAAATACCTAGTAGTACAATTGCTGGGTTGTAAGGTAGCTCTATTTTTTTTTTATTAACATGTATTATTTGCTTCAGGGGTACAGGTCTGTGAATCAACAGTTTTACACAGTTCATGGCACTCACCATAGCACGTCCCTTCCCCAGTGTCCACAGCACAGCCACCCTATCCCTCTTCCTCCACCCGCCAGCAACCCTTAGTTTGTTTCCTGAGATTAAAAACTCTTACGGTTTTTCTCCCTCCCTGGTCCCATCATGTCTCATTTTTTTCCCTCCCTTCCCCCCACAACCCCCTGCCCTGCCTCTCAAATTCCTCACATCAGAGAGATCATATGATAATTGTCATTATCTGATTGACGTATTTTTCTCAGCATAATACTCTCCGGTTCCATCCATGTCATTGCAAATGGCAAGATTTCATTTTTTTTTGATGACAACATTGTATTCCATTGCATATATACCACATCTTCTTAAACCATTCATCTGTTGATGGACATCTAGGTTCTTTCCATAGTTTGGCTATTGTGGACATTGCTGCTATAAACATTCGGGTGCACATGCCTCTTCAGATCACCACATTTGTATCTTTAGGGTAAATACCCAGTAGTGCAATTGCTGGGTCGTAGGGTAGCTCTATTTTCAACTTTTTGAGGAACCGCCATGCTGTTTTCCAGAGTGGCTGCACCAACTTGCATTCCCACCAACAGTGTAGGAGGGTTCCCTTTTCTCTGCATCCTCGCCAATATCTGTCGTTTCCTGACTTGTTCATTTTAGCCATTCTGACTGGTGTGAGGTGGTATCTTACTGTGGTTTTGATGTGTACTTCCCTGATGGGGAGTGATTTGGAGTGCTTTTTCATGTGTCTGTTTGCCATTTGGATGTCTTCTTTGCAGAAATGTGTGTTCATGCCTTCTGCCCATTTCTTGATTGGATTATTTGTTCTTTGGGTGTTGAGTTTGATAAGTTTGTTATAGATTTTGGATACTAACCCTTTATCTGATAAGACATTTGCAAATATCTTCTCCCATTCCTTCGGTTGTCTTTTGGTTTTGTTGACTGTTCCCTTTGCTGTGAAATGCTTTTTATCTTGATGAAGTCCCATTGCCCTTGCTTCCCTTGTGTTTGGCGATGTTTCTAGGAAGAAGTTGCTGTAGCTGGGGTCGAAGAGGTTGCTGCCTGTGTTCTCCTCAAGGATTTTGATGGATTCCTGTCTCACATTGAGGTCTTTCATCCATTTTGAGTCTATTTTTGTGTGCATTGTAAGGAAATGGTCCAGTTTCATTCTTCTACTGTGACTGTCCAATTTTCCCAACACTATTGGTTGAAGACACTGTCTTTTTTCTTTTGGACATACTTTCTTGCTTTGTCAAAGATTAGTTGACCATAGAGTTGAGGGTCCATTTCTGGGCTCTCTATTCTGTTCCATTGATCTATGTGTCTGTTTTTGTGCCAGGACGACACTGTCTTGATGATTACAGCTTTGTAATAGAGCTTGAAGTCTGGAATTGTGATGCCGCCAACTTTGGGTTTCTTTTTCAACATTCCTCTGGCTATTTGAGATCTTTTCTGGTTCCATATAAATTTTAGGATTATTTGTTCCATCTCTTTTAAAAAATTGATGGCATTTTGATAGGGATTGCATTAAATGTGTAGATTGCTTTAGGTAGTGTAGACATTTTCACAATATTTGTTCTTCCAATCCATGAGTGTGGAACGTTTTTCCATTTCTTTGTGTCTTCCTCAATTTCTTTCATGAATACTTTATAATTTTCTGAGTACAGATTCTTTGCCTCTTTGGTTAGGTTTATTCCTAGGTATCTTATGGTTTTGGGTGCAATTGTAAATGGGACATACTCCTTAATTTCTCTTTCTTCTGTCTTGCTGTTGGTGTATAGAAATGCAACTGATTTCTGTGCATTGATTTTATATCCTTTACTGAATTCCTGTATGAGTTCTAGCAGTTTTGGAGTGGAGTCTTGGGTTTTCCACATAAAGTATCAAATCATCTGCAAAGAGTGAGAGTTTGACTTCTTCTTTGCTGATTCAGATGCCTTTTATTTCTTTTTGTTGTCTGATTGCTGAGGCTAGGACTTCTAGTACTATGTTGAATAGCAGTGGTGATAGTGGACAGCCCTGCCATGTTCCTGATCTTAGGGGAAAAGCTCTCAGTTTTTTCCCATTGAGAATGATATTTGCTGTGGGTTTTTCATAGATGGCTTTTATGATATTGAGGTATGTACCCTCTATCCCTACACTGTGAAGAGTTTTGATCAAGAAAGGATGCTGTACTTTGTCAAATGCTTTTACAACATCTATTGAGACTATCATATGGTTCTTTTACTTTCTTCATTAAAGTATTATATCACATTGATTGATTTGCAGATGTTGAACCAACCTTGCAGCCCAGGAATAAATCCCACTTGGTCATGGTGAATAATCCTCTTAATGTACTGTTGGAACCTATTGGCTACTATTTTGGTGAGAGTTTTTGCAACTGTATTCATCAAGGATATTGGTCTGTAATTCTCCTTTTTGATGGGGTCTTTGTCTGGTTTTGGGATGGAGATAATGCTGGCCTCATAAAATGAGTTTGAAAGTTTTCTTTCCATTTCTATTTTTTGGAACAGTTTCAAGAGAATAGGTATTAATTCTTCTTTAAACATTTGGTAGAATTCCCCTGGGAAGCCATCTGGCCCTGGGCTCTTGTTTGTTGGGAGATTTTTGATGACTGCTTCTAGCTACTTACTGGTTATGGGTCTGTTCAGGTTCTCTATTTCTTACTGGGTCAGTTTTGGTAGTTCATATGTCTCTAGGAATGCATCCATTTCTTCCAGATTGTCCAATTTGCTGGTGTATAGCTGCTCATAATATGTTCTTATAATTGTATTTCTTTGGTGTTGGTTGTGATTTCTCCTCTTTCATTCATGATTTAATTAATTTGGGTCCTTTATCTTTTCTTTTGGATAAGTCTAGCTAGGGGTTTATCAATCTTCTAATTCTTTCAAAGAACCAGCTCCTACTTTTGTTGATTTGTTCTACTGTTCTTTTGGTTTCTACTTCATTGATTTCTTCTCCGATCTTTATTATTTCTCTTCTCTTGCTGGGTTTAGGCTTTCTTTGCTGTTTTTTCTCCAGCTCCTTTAGGTGTAGGGTTAGATTGTATACTTGAGAACTTTCTTGTTTCTTGAGAAAGGCTTGTATTGCTATATATGTTCCTTTCAGGACCACCTTTGCTGTGTCCCAAAGATTTTGAACAGTTGTGTTTTCATTTTCATTTGTTTCCATGAATTTTTAAAATTCTTCTTTAATTTCCTTGTTGACTCATTCATTCTTTAGTAGGATGCTCTTTAGCCTCCATGAATTTGAATTCTTCCCAACTTTCTTCTTGTGGTTGAGTTCTAGTTTCAAAGCATTGTGGCCTGAAAATATGCAGGGAATGAGCCCAATATTTTGGTACTAGTTGAGATCTGATTTGTGACCCAGGATGTGATCTATTCTGGAGAATGTTCCATGTGCACTAGAGAAGAATGTGTATTTTGTTGCTTTGGGATGGAATGTTCTTAATATACCTGTGATGTCCATCTGGTCCAGTGTATCATTTAAAACCTTTATTTCCTTGTTGATCTTTTGCTTAGATGATCTGTCCATTTCAGTAAGGGGGGGGGTGTTAAAGTCTCCTACTATTATTGTATTATTGTGGATGTGTTTCTTTGATTTTGTTATCAATTGGTTTATATAATTGACTGCTCCATGTTAGGGGGATAGATGTTTAAAATTTTTAGATCTTCTTGTTGGACAGACCCTTTAAGTATGATATAATATCCTTTCTCATCTCTAATTATAGTCTTTGGCTTAAATCTAACTTATCTGATATAAGAATTGCCACCTCAGCTTTATTTTGATGTCCATTAGCATGGTAAATTGTTTTTTGCCCCCTCATTTTAAATTGGGAGGTGTCTTTGGGTCTAAAATGAGTTTCTTGCAGACATCCTATTGATGGGTTGTTTTTTTATCCATCCTGTTACCATGTGTCTTTTGATTGGGGCATTTAGCTCATTTACATTCAGGGTGTCTATTGAAAGACATGAATTTAGTGCCATTGTATTGCCTGTAAGGTGACTGTTACTGTATGTTGTATATACAATATATACTGTATATTGTCTCTGTTCCTTTCTGGTCTGTTACTTTTAGCCTCTCTCTTTGCTTAGAGGACTGCTTTAAATATTTCCTGATGGGCTGGTTTGGTGTTTATAAATTCTTTTAGTTTTTGGTTGTCCTGGAAACTTTTAATCTCTCCTTCTATTTTCAATAACAGCCTAGCTGGATATAGTATTCTTGGCTGCATACTTTTCTCATTTAGTGCTCTGAATATATCATATCAGTTACCAAAATTGGGGAAATTTTCTGCTATAATTTGCTCCAATATACCTTTTGCCCCCCTCTCTCTTTCTTCTTCTTCTGGGATCCCAATTATTCTAATGTTGTTTTGTCTTATGGTATCACTTATCTGTCAAATTCTTCCCTTGTGGGCGAATGGGGGGAAATCGGAGGGGGTGATGAACCAGGAGAGACTGTGGACTCTGAG
>CM052814.1:10416207-10637755 GCA_028533885.1 Nasua narica
GGGGGTGGGCGAGCCTGGTGGTGGGTATTGAGAAGGGCACGTATTGCATGGAGCACTGGGTGTGGTGCATGAACAATCAATCTTGTAACACTGAAAAATTAAAATAAACATATTTGGGGAGAAAAAAAATTCTTCCCTTGTGGTGCAGTAGTTGTTTATCTCTCTTTTTCTGAGCTTCTTTATGCTCCATCATTTGGTCTTCTATATCACTAATTCTCTCTTCTGCCTCATTTATCCTAGCAGTAAGAGTCTCCGTTTTTAATTGCACCTCACTAATAGCTTTTTTGATTCCAACTTGGTTAGATTTTAATTCTTTTATTTCTCCAGAAAGGGATTTTATTTCTTCAGAAAAGGATTCTCTAATATCTTCTGTGCTTTTTTTCGAGCCCAGCTAGCACCGTGATAATCATCATTCTGAACTCTAGTTCTGACATCTTACTAATGTCTATATTGATTAGGTCCCTAGCCATAGGTACTGCCTCTTGTTCTTTTTTTTTGAGGTGAGTTTTTCCACCTTGTGATTTTATCCAGATAAGAATAGATGAATGAGGGAACAAAATACTAAAAGGGCAGCAACAACCCCAGAAAAATATACACTCACCAAATCAGAAGAGACCTGAAACCAGGAGGAGAAGAAAGAAGAAAAAAAAATATATAAGATATAATGTATATATCAGAGCCACACACATGATTTTGGGTATATTTTGGTCTGTTAGAAGAAACTGCCTCCCAAAATTTTAAAGAAAGAAAAACTTATATATATACAAAAATAAGGGTAAACATGGTGAAGGAATGCAATATGACTGTAAAGATGAAAATTAAAAGAGACTATAAAAAAGGAATTGATAAGATAAGAAGTTGGTTAAAAAAAGAGGAAAGAATATGATCTGGCTGGAGACTAGAACAAAGCCATGTGCTAGATTTAGGGTATATTTTGATCTGTTAGAGGAAACTGTATCTTAAAATTTTAAAGAAAGAAAAACCTGAATGTATGCAAAAAATAAAGTTAAATACAATGAAGGGATAGAATATAACAATGAAAATTTAAAAAGATTTTTTTTTGTTTTTAAAGATTTTATTTATTTATTTGACATAGAGACAGATCACAAGTAGGCAGAAAGGCAGGCAGAGAGAGGGAGAGGGGGATGCAGGCTCTCCAGTGAGCAGAGAGCCCGATGCAGGGCTTGATCCCAGGACCCTGAGATCATGACCTGAGCCAAAGACAGAGGCTTTAACCCACTGAGCCACCCAGGCACCCCTAAAAAGATTTTTTAAAAAGTATTGATAAGATAAAATAGGTAAAAAGGTTAAAATGGGAAAGAGGAAAAATTAGAAAATAGAACAAGAAAAATAAAAAATTAAAAAAAAATTAACTTTGAAAGACTAAAAAATCATAGGAAAGAGCCATGAATTGTATGTGTTGCACTCTCCCAGCTCTAGTTTTCATTGATTGATGAACTTGGTCTTGGCTGGATGTTCTTGCTGATCTTCTGTGGGAGGGGCGTGTTGCCGTGAATTTCAAATGTCTTTGCCCGAGGCGGGATTGCACCGCCCTTGCCAGGAGCCAAGCTAAGCAATCTGCTCGGCTTCGCTCTCGTAGCTTTTATTCCCTGAACGCTTTCCGTACTGCCCTGGAGGAGGAGAATGAAGATGGCGGCCTCCCTGTCTCTGGCCCTGTAGGAGCCAAGAGCTTGGGGCCCCACTGCTCAGTGCGCCCTCGGAGAAAAGCAGTCAATCCCTCCCATCTCCTTGGTCTCCGGCTGCGCTCGAGCTCACCTGGCCCGTGGTGGAGTGTTTCTGTCTCTGGCGCGCGGCCTTGTTTGGAGTCTCCAAACCCAGCCGATTCCTGCAGCCACTCTTCCCGGAGGAGGAAGGTGAGTTTCCCCGTATCTGCTGCTGGTGGGGTCTCTACCCAAAGAGCAGTGGCCTGGCTGTCCCTTAGATAACAGTTTAAGGTAACCCTGAGCCGAGAGCTCACTCCTCGGCTCCATCTCTGTGGCTAGCTTCCCCCTTCTGATACCTGGGAGCCCTGCCACCCTCAGGCACTCCTGGTCTTTCTGTGACCCTGTGGGTCCTGAGACCACATTGTCCCAGCGAGGACACCAACCTCTGCTTGGCCTCTAGAGTGGCGACCCTCAGTGGAGCAGACTTCTAAAAGTTCGGATTTTGTGCCCTGCTGCTCTTTCACTTGCCAGGAGCTGGCCCCTCCCCCCATGGTCTATCTTCCCGTCGCTTCGGATTCACTGCTCCGAAAGTCCTATCTTCTGCAAAGTGGTTGATTTTCTGTTCCTAGAATTGCTGCTCTTCTTCTCTTCTATCTCCTGATGAGTTTGTAGGTGTTCAGAATGGTTTGATAACTATCTAGCTAAACTCCTGGGACCTAATGATATTTCAGTTTCCTACTCCTCACCATCTTGCTCCTCCTCTACCTTATTTTTTTTTAAAGTTTTTTGTTTATTTAAGTAATCTCTACACCCAACATGGGGCTTGAACTCATGACCTCAAGATTAAGAGTCATGTACTTTTTCAACTAAGCCAGCCCCTATCAAGGGGATTTTAAAGAAAGTTTTGCTTATGCTGTGAGAATGTAGACCTTTTTCCCTGCCTTCCCATGAAATCATCAATGAAGTATTCATTTATATTAGTGAATTGTGAAGTTTGGTCAATTTCTGGGAGGCATTAAAGTGCTACAAGAGTGGGAGTTGTCATGACGTTCATGTGGGATGTGGTCACGTATGGCTTAGAGAACCACTGATGTTACACATGATCTAGTTATAGAACTATCAAGGATGCACATTTTCTAGTTTCTTTACAGCAGTTAAAAGGTTGTTATTTATGATTAAGTGGCTCATCTATGCATTCTTCATGTATTTATTACTGTCTGTCAAGGCTACTGTGCTAGGTACCAGGCATGTGTCTCAGAACAAAACTGCCATGGACTTTGATCTGGGTTGGGGGACATGCTACAGATAAACAAAAGGAAATTATAATATAATGGGGTATGATGAAAAAGCAAGTGAGAAGTTGCTAGGGGAGTCCATGAGAACATACAACCTAAACCCGGGAGCTCATGGGACTTTCTGGGGGAAGTGACACCTCATCTTAAACCAGGAGATAGGTAGGAGGTGGGGGGAGCAAAATATGACCCCAAAATATGCCACTTTGGCATATGGATTATTTTGAGCTGAAGGCTATGAAGACCTGGTAGACTCAAGAAAAGCTTTAAACTTTCCCTTAAAGACCTAAAAGAAATTTATATGGAGGGCTTGGCTCAGAAAGAGAACTATTACCTAAGATAACTCTTTATCTGAAAGATCTTTCTGTATTACAGGGCAAACAACTAATGGCCAAACACTTGATCTTCTTATTGTCCTGTGAATTATTCTTCTTCCCTTTGTAGACCCAGGTACTTAGCCTGTTCCTTAGCTCAGGATGGCATATAACCCTCAACTGACTGACTTGTCCTTGGGCCTCATATTTTTTTATGGGGCTCCTGTACATATGTAATCAAATTCCTTTTTCCCCTGTTAATCTGTCTTATGCCAATTTAATTAATAGACCTGCCAAAAGAACCTAGAAGGATAGAGAAACCCTCCCCCCGCCATGGAGGTAAGAAGATAAAGAGCTATAGAGAGATGATTAATGCTCTTAGTCTGACAAGCAATTTGTTGAATAGGTGCTATTTTCTTGTAACCATTCTTCCATTTTGATTCTTGCTTGGGAGTTCCATATGAACATGATACGTTGACATGAAATGGAAACTTAATTGAGGCTAAGGCTCTTGAAATCTTTTCTAACAGAAAATCATCCACTGAGCAAACCTTCTAGGCAGAAGAACAGTCCAATATGGTGGGTTTTCTGGCTGTTCTGTACATCCAGATTGAGGGTGGACACTAGAAATTAAAGATTATAAGGGGCACAAACATGGGGTTGATAACAAGTCTCACAATAACAGAATTTAGAAGTAACCCTTAAAGCCCGAGATAGACAGTTTAAGGATAAATACAAGCAAAGCCTTTACAGAGTTTGCTTTATAGCACATTTATTCTCTAAAATGTAGCACAGACTGAGATTATAGAAATGTTCAAGACCTTGGATGGATTAACGTGTGATGGTTTCATAATAGGTTGCTAAGGGAATCAAGAGCTATTTCGAATAAATCACACTATCATCAAGTTTTGACATCACGGAAGATTAAATTGCCTCAATGATACTACCAGAAGGGGATACTGGAATATATGGATCATGAGACCCCCCAGTGACAATCATAATGCTCTTTCCCTAAATGGGTGTCTTAAATAATATATATAGAATAATGTTTTTATTTGTACAATTTCTTTTTTCTGGAGACAGATACAGCCACAGAGAGCTATGACTAATTGCGAGCAACAAACTACATGTCTATTACATGTCTCCTTACCCATTTTCACCTGTTACATTTCATCCATAACTTCTGTTGGTCTTCTCTCTCCATACTTCTTTTCTTTAGACTTTGATTCCATACAGCTGACATTTTTTTTTTTTAAATCACCAATGCCAGCTGATTTATTTCCTTCAGAACTGTGAAACTGAGTCTCATGAGTTCACCATGGTGGGGGTTTCTTTTACATATGTTAGTAGGAGAGTCAGCCAAAGTGGAAGACATTAGCTCATCATTTGATATGGTCCCTGGATGAATTGATTTGTAAGTGGAAGTCTCTTTGGTTGATTACAGCAGGATGTGGAGAATCATCCTCTAGAAAGGACTGTGGAAAAGAATTTCAGCAGAGTGAGAAAAGGGCTATTATGCTTTTTTTTTTTAATTAATTAAGATTTTTTTTTTTTTTTAGAGCAGTTTAAGGTTCACATCCGATCTTGTTTTTAAGGGGCCTGCTTTCCTAAACAAGTGGAATCAGGAACCAGTTATTTAGACAACTGTTGTTCCCACTTAGTTTCCATGAATCATCTGATTCATCATTTGTGTGTTTAGGGTACATTTTTGTCAGCATTTTCAGGTTTCTTGACACAGTTTTCCATGTCACTTTATACTGTGCAAAGATCATGCCATAATTTGGTGAATTACAAGGAAAGGCAGCAGAATTATCAAGGAGTGGTGGTAAGGGTGATCTTGGGGATCTAGCCTGACACTTTCTTGAACTCCTCTCTCTAACCTGTTCCTGGCCCCTCTCCCCTGGGATGGGCTTGGCCTTGGTGATCCTCATCTACCTTCAGAACTATATTGATACCCAAGTGTCTGGCTCCCACCCCTCAGAGTCTCCTTTAGCCTTGGTTTGACAGGTGCTTTGTCTTACTACTTCTGCCCTGTTATTAATTCACTCTTTAAGTTCTGGAGCTTTCATTTGAATATGGAGAGGAACCTTGCTCAGGAGGGTAGGCAGTTGGGATGGAATAGGATTTCTGGCAAAGGAGTGACTTTTCAGCACTGGCTGTATCTGGTAAGACACCATGTGTCTACCTATCAAGGTGTGGTAGGAGAGTTCCTTTGATGGGATGGGGAGGAGGTGACTTCTGCTTCCCTAATATTCTTTGGTTCTAAGATTTGAATGACAACTTACTATTTTTCTTTTTTTTTAATAGATTTTTATTTTATTTACTAGAGAGAGAGACTGAGAATGAGAGGGGAGAAGGTTAGAGGGAGAAGCAGACTTCCTGCAGAGCCGGGAGTCCGATATGGGACTCGATCCCGGGACTTCGGGATCATGACCTGAGCCGAAGGCAGTTGCTCAACCAACTGAGCCACCCAGGTGCCCACAACTTACTATTTTTCTATACAGTCTCCAAACAGATTGGTTTTTGTCATATGTGTCAAGTAAAATATAAATTTTCTTTGATTTTCTTTTTACCTGAAAGCTTGTGTCCTGATTGCTGTATCAACTAAAATTATCCTCTTCTTAAATACTCCCTCCAACTTTTGCTAATTTATTTGGGAGATTAAGGAAAAGCTACAGAATTAATACGGGATCATTGTAGTAGTGAAATAATACAAAGATGTATGTAAAATAGCTAGTAATAACTGGTCTATACACAACTGCCTTAAATCCTATCCTTTTGAAATAACCAGTGTTAAAAAGCCTGTTGTACTCATGCTTCTACAAGCCTCCAGAAACATACTCAATGTGTATAGGTTCTTTTTTCCCCCTAAACATGAGCTCTTACTATCTAATATCCTCTTCCTTGTATTTTCCCCCTAAAAATACATCATGGATATCCTTCTGGATGAGTAGGTATCTTTAACCTTGCTCTGTTTCGTATAGTAGCCCCTGGAAATGTGTGGCTACTGAGCACTTTAAATGTGGCTAGTTCAGATTTCTAGGGCTTAGTATGAAAATAAAAAGAATGTAAACTGTCTTGCTATTAGTTTTTATGTTGACTACATTTTTTTTTAAAGATTTATTTATTTATTAGGAAAGAGAGAGAGTGAGAGAGAGCAGGTCAGAGTGAGAAGCAGACTCCCCATGGGGCTGGGAGCCCGATGTGGGACTCGATCCCGGGACTCCGGGACCATGACCTGAGCCGAAGGCAGTCGCTCAACCAACTGCGCCACCCAGGGGCCCTATGTTGACTACATTTTGAAATGATAATGTTTTGGATATATTTCATTAAATAACATATATTACTAAAATTAACTTCACCTATTTCCTTTTACTTTTTTTTTTTTAAAGTAAACTCTACTCCCAATGTGGGGCTTGAACTCATGACCCTGAGGTTACAAGTCTTATGCTCTACTGAGCCAGTCAGACACTTCTGTTTCCTCATACTTTATTTATTTTTAAAGATTTTATTTATTTATTAGATAGAGACACAGCAAGAGAGGGAACACAAGCAGAGGGGGTGGGAGAGGGAGAAGCAGGCTTCCCACCCAACAGGGATCCCAATGCGGGGCTTGATCCCAGGACCCTGGGATTGTGACCTGAGCCAAAGGCAGAGGCTTAACAACTGAGCCATCCAGGTGCTCCTATTTCCTCATGCTTTAAAAAATTGTGACTACTAGAAAATTTAAGATTACTTGCATTATGTTTGTACTGGACAATGTGTTAGAATGCTCTAACCCATTCTTTCAATAGTTAATTATATTCCAAAGAACTTCATGTAAGCTTTAGTAAGTTGGTGAGCTATATCTGTATGAAAGTATTTTTATTTTTATTTTTTTTAAAGATTTTCTTTATTTATTTGTCAGAGAGAGAGAGAGAGATCACAAGCAGGCAGAGTGGAAGGCAGAGGCAGAGGGAGAAGCAGGCTCCCGGCTGAGCAAACAGCCCAATATGGGACTCAATCCCAGGACCCTGGGATCATAACCTGAGCCGAAGGCAGCTGCTCAACCAACTGAGCCACCCAGGTATCCCTGTGTGAAAGTATTTTTAAAAAAGATTTATTGGGGCACCCGGGTGGCTCAGTTGGTTGAGCGTCTGCCTTTGGCTTGGGTCATGATCCTGGGGTCCTGGGACGAGCCCCTCATCGGGCTCCCTGCTCAGCAGAGAGCCTGCTTCTCTCTCTCCCTCTGCCCCTTCCCCCCTGCTCATTCTTTCTTTCTCTCTCTCTTTCTCAAATAAAAACAGAAATCTTTAAAAAAAATAAATAAATAAAAATAAGAAAGATTTATTTATGTATTTTAAAGAGAGTGTGTGTGTGAGTGGGGTAGGGGCAGAGGGAGAGGGTGAGAGAGAAGCAGACTCCTCACTGAGTGGGATCCCAGTAACCCAGAGCTTGATCCCATGACCCCAAGATCAAGACCTGCACCAATATCAAGAGTTGGACACTTAACTGACTGAGCCACCCAGGTGCTCCTCTGTATGGAAGTATTTTGTTTGAAACTCTTCCCGCGGAGAACTAACCATTATGGTCTAGAAAAGTGACCATTTTTCTTGAAGACCACACGAAAGCTGTCATACCTAATGCAAAGTGCGGATTTCTAATAAGATACTGGGCTACCAGCAAAATCACCAAACTACACCTGTTATGCCAGCAAGTCTCGCTTTTCCATTCTACTTGAATAGCTATCATATATGCAGATAATTTTACAGAATTACATATTTTCAGCACAGAGGCTGGAGGCACTGGACCTGATAGAGCAGGTAGAGCTTGTAAGGTTTTAGGGAGGTTTCAGATTTGGGGTAGAGTTTGCTCATGAAATGCATGTGGCATTGTAATTTGGGAGAATATTCTAGGAGGACAATAGTTTGGAGAGACTGATTGATAAGCTATGCAGAACCGTAGAGAATGAACCTTGGTTGAATCAGAAGACCTGGATTGGAATTTGGGCCCAGCCACTTAAAAGCTATGAGATCTTGGATAAGTCACTTAGCTTTTCTGGGCCTTGGATTTCTTGCTGAAATGAGGGGAAAGGACTCCCTATATGGTGACTTTTCTTCCATGCCATGATGTTTCTCAAGCCGATGGGGGAAGCTAATGATTTGAAATGAATGAATTTGCCATTAAAATTTTTAATTAAAAATTAAGTCCATTTTACAAATATGTAACAGTAATAATGTCATATTTGTGTATATAGGAGATATATATGTGTATATAGGAGATATCTAGCTAGCTAGCTATCGTCTTTATTTCTAATTTCCCACACCATGCTCCTAGTTCTTCTTTAATTTTTCTCTATTTTGTGGTCATGGTTACAGATGACCTGGACTTGCTTATCGCCATACCATTAGTGGTAGAGACAGGTCTAGATTCTCAGTCCTGTTCTTAATTTGGTTCCCTGTTCTTTAAAATACAATACTGCACTGCTTTCCAATAGCTTAAAATCTTCATACATTCTGTGACTAAATCCTTCCAAGAAGAAAAATATGGGGGTTGTATATCTTGGAGTGGAAAATTTGGGCAATATATATCTTGGACATAAAGTTTGGCTATATTATAGGAAAATATTTATAAGTAGGAACTCTAGAACATGGCTCTATTCTGCTAATGACTATTACAGAAGGCTTCACATTGATTGGAAGGAATCTCTTTTGGGGGACTCTGGCTGCCCCTGTGCAGTGGTCCTCACTCTGCAGCTCCAGGGTATATCTGTGGTTATTTGTGATGTTGGAGGCTAGAGGAAAAGAGGGTTGCCTCATAGCCAATGGAAAGCATCAGCTTAGTGATTCCTGCATTAGGTTGGCTGACTGTCCAGGGTTAATGACCTTGATGCAAAGCCTCTGTCAGTCACTGGATGGGTTTGGATGACTTCCACCAAGCAGGCCAGGCAAATTTCAAGGCTTCAGGCTGAGCTTCATCAGGAGAAATGATAAAGCAGTGGGAGGGAGGCACATCAGACATTCTGGTTGGGGCTATAAGCTTGTGTGTGTGTGTGTGTGTGTGTGTCTAGAAATGCCCAAGTTACCCTTAGCTACCAGGCAAAGGTCACCCTACTCTTTTAGGTTATCTCCCAAAGGCCATTAAATGCTCCAAAAAGAAATTGATCTATTGTAACTCCGATAGTTCTGAGGCTGACTGTACTTTCCCAGAGTTTCACATTATTCATTTCCAGAAAGTAATTTTAGTTGATTGCCTTGTGGTCTTTTTGAATGAGGCATTTTATGAAATAGGAGAAAATTGAAAGGGTTGGCTCACCATCAAAATATGTCCATTCTGAATGCTCTTAAGGGCACTGCAACTGCCAATTTGGGATGGAAACTTGTTGGAGTTTCTTTCCCTGGAGGTTTTTAATGGGAGGTGAGACAACTACCTTTCTTGGTTCATTTAGTTGGATGCCTGCCTTGGACAGGTGTATCATATGACCTATGATCCCTTCCAGTGTTGGCTTTTTATGATTGGGTAGATGCATGAGACTATATTAGGTTCAGGATTTTATCCATCCACTTTATTATTTGGCCCAATGTCTCTTAATCTTGTCTCTCTAAGCAGATTTTAAATTATTTGCAGACTTGGATGATACCTTGTGTTTCTTTCATTTTTCCCAATGGGAGAGAGAGAGAGAGAGCATGGGGATAAGTTATGGGGAAGGGTTCTGGAGGAGACAGTGTCCAGAGAGATAGGAGCAAAGTGCAGGGTGGAAGATTGACCATTAGTGAGAGGAACGATGCCACATCTTCTGAGGTTGGAGGAAAGGTATCAAAACTGATATGGATGTAAATAAATTAAAAGATAGTCATGCAAAAAGATGTGGGAGATTCCATTTTATAATCTCAGTTTCACTGACAAAGGATGAGGAAAGATCATTCACTGAAAGAAAGAAATTTAAGGGATACAAACAGAATGGTAACCATTTGGAGTAACTGTTATAGGGAATGGAAGAGGTTGCTGACCAAGAACAAGTCAAAGGTCTGGTGGGTGATGCTGGAGGCTCAGATAAATTCTGAAGCCATGAATAGGTGGCAGAGCCAACTATGAGAACATCCGGGCTTTTGTCAGCAGTGTGCAGCTGATGGGTGGCTGTGGGGATGGAGCAGGGGATTGGAGCACGGATTCAGGGATGGGATTCCCCAGAGCAATGTGGTAGAGACAGAGATGCAATGTTATCAAAGTGAGCAGACAGTGTTCAGAAAACCCATCTGGGAGTGTAGAATTGGTGAGGAAGGAAACACATTGCTGGGTGCAAAATGGGAAAGCCAAGGACCTGGAACACTCTGCGAGGTCAGAAAGCAAATGAAATGGGAGGAATAGGGAAGTGGGAAAACTTGGAGGGTAGGCAAATATGGCCATAGAGTAGAATATTGGAGTTAAAGCTTTTTGGGTGATGACAGAGCTGAGAGTGTAATGAGGACGGGTGGTCCCGATGCAGTGCAGTAACTACGAAGAGTTAGGGAGATCTGTGAACTTCAAGATCGCATTACTGGGATCATCAGCTGGGTGGTTTATGGTCACGGACATGCGTATCTCCTAGGATTCAGGTAGGAGTAGAGATGAGAAGGATCATGAGTAAGCCCTCAAAGAGCCATGATGGGAGGAGCATTCAATGCTTTGGGGACTCATAGGGAGGTCTTCTAAACGAGACCTGGGAGCCTCACAGACTTCTGGGAGAAGTGATAGCTAACATGAGCCCCCCAAAATGAGTGAGGTTAGCCCAGGGAGGGAAAATTAAGGCAGGGAAAGGGTAAGATTTCTCCAGGTAGAAAGAAGGAGGATGTTAAATAGATCAATATTTTATAAAGTGTGTCACTTCATAAAATGAAAAATAATCTGGAGGCGCAGAGCCCGTTATGAAATAACACAGTCTATAGCTTGGTAATCTTTGCCACTTGCAGTAGCCCTTATGTTGTTATTTTTAATTAAAAAATTTTAACTCACACTTCTGGGGGCTATCTTTCACACCTTCTCATTCATAACATACTGTGAAAGGAAGGAGATGAAGGGTTCGTAAGGACCCGTCCTCCTGACATTCGGTATGACTTACCCCTCTGTCTGCAGATTAATTTCCAATTATAGAACAAGTGCATGATTTATTCTACATGACCGAATGTGGGGGGGGGGGAGAAGGAAAAGAAAGACGTGGAGCCGGCAAAGCAGAGAACAAACAAAGGAAGATAGTTAATCTACCCAAGGGCATTTTGACTTGTGCCTTGGCAACATGCAAATGAGGGGCACTATTACTGTGTGCAAATGTTCACAAGCTACAGGTGGATTAAGAAAAGGTAAAAGCACTCAGAGAAGAGAGCCAACACGTCTGCAAGGAAAAAAAGAAAGTCAGAAAAGAAGCCAACTCCATTTCAACCAAGCATGTTGGGTCATAAATTATATCCAAGGAGATTTAGCTGAGATGTTGGACTTGGAACCCACGTTCCTTTTTCCACCTTGCTCTGCCTGTGAGAAGGGGTTGGATGTGGCACAGTGTGAAGAGCCCTGGCTTTGGACCAAAACGGAGCTGGGCCCAAGTCCCGGCTCTCTTACAGTGCAGGTGAGTGTGCCTGAGCTTCTCCAAGCTTCCTTTTCTGCATCAGTGGAAGAAGCAGCAGCAAAAAATTCAAGTCGAAGGGTGGACGTGAGGTTTGGGAATTATGTAGGTGAAGCGCTCAGAGCAGTATCTGAGATGTAGCCAGTGAGTGGAAGCTATTGCTAATATTACTACTTCTATCAGCGCTCTCCTCGATAAAGGAGTCCGCACAGTCTGTGCGGCAGACGGAACGCTCGCAAGGTATATTTTATATGCGGATGCCACACTCAACAAATCCTTGCCCTGATACAATAATTCAAAATGCAAATGGTACCACTGCAGTGCTGCAGACGGGGTCATACTTCCTCCAGAGGCCAAGTACACATTTGTCGGAGACCTTCTATTTGTGTGTGTGTTTCTGGGGAAGGGATGTTGGGGAGATGGGAAAGCAACCGCGAGGCTGGAAGCAGCTTCCTTCTTCTAAATGCATAGTCTAGAATCATTCTACACCAGAGGAATTTTCTTTTCTTTCTTTCTTTCTTTTTTTTTAAGAATTTATTTATTTATTTGACAGAGAGAGAGAGCACACAAGTGGGCAGAGCAGCAGAAAGAGGGACAGGGAGAAGCAGGCTCCCCACGGAGCAGAGAGCCCGATGCGGGGCTTGATCCCAGAACCCTGGGATTGGGACCTGAGCCGAAGGCAGATGCTTAACCCACTGAGCCCCCCAGGCGCCCCCAGAGGAGTTTTCTTAAGCTGATTTAGAGAAATAACCCCATCCTTGTAGCAGTATACAAATGCTGCCGGGATCCATTTTTCAGAGGGAAGACAGTGACTCTCTTGGCAGCATCTCCTGCTCCTTCTTTGAGCAGGGCACCTAGAGGGGCAACCTCTGAGTGGCTGACATAGGAAGTGTGACCTGGTGGAAGGTGAGATTCAGTGCTGAGCCTCTTTGTAAGATGCATGTGTCACAGGTCTTGAAGGACTCCATCGTTCCCCTCCCTGGCTTATGCCTTGGCTCGCGTCCAGCTGGACCAAGGACAGCGGACCTTTCTGTTTTAATTGTGCACCTGAGCAAGGTGCCAGGGAGCGGCTGTCTTCCTGCCTGATACATGCATTAAGTCAAGTTTAGACTTGACCGTTTACACAGCTCCTGGCAAATACATTTTCTACGTGTATAATCTCTTTTTTGATGTCCCTGGAAATAAGAGGGCAAACCTGGTGTATTAGAAAAGCTACATGAAAAAGGGTCATTAGGAAACTATAGCAGGGATCAAGGCGAAATGTAGGAGGTAAAGAGAACACTGGCTTGGTGATTTTAGAATAGAGAATCACGGTGCCAGGAGGGGGAGTTTCTTCCGGCAAACACAGTTACATTTCTAGGAAAGTTACCTGAGAAAGCTGTGGGTTTGCCTTCTTTGGAATGCTTGAGGCTGGACCTTCATTTGCTCGGAATAGGTGAAGGAAGTCGGGCTACAGGCAGAGAGATTGATTAGATAATTGCTAGACCCACATCGTACGTTCGGATTCCATATTCAAAGGTAGAGCTGCACATTTTAAACAATGCATTTAAAAATATTTATGTATTTATTCAAAGATTTTATTTATTTATTTATCTGAGAGAGGGAGAGCACCAGCAGGGGGAGCAGCAGGCAGAGGGAGAAGCAGACTCCCCACTGAGAAGGGAGGCTGATACGGACTGGATCCCAGGACTCCAGGATCATGACCTGAGCTGAAGGCAGATGCTAAACTGACCGAGCCGCCCAGGCGTCCCCTACAAATATTTAGATGAGCTGTGCCACTAGCCGAGTATTACATTGTCTGAATTCACTTAAGCGAACCTGGATCATATCGGCAAATGTGTGCTGGCCATTGTCAAGCCGCTCCCACAGGTATGACGCTGGGATTTATCCTCAGTGACTACCCTCCCTCTCTGGCCCACTGCCCTTGTTCCTTTTCTGGCCGAAGCCTCAGGATTGACAGCCTGGTTTGACATCCATTTCCGACCTGGCCCTGGCTCCCCCATGCGATGCAGTGTATGAATTTACTCACTTACCTCACCGCGGTGACTGTCTCCTGCTCTCCACGGGCTCCACTTTGGGCCCAAGGAACTGAACAACTGGGACCAGTTGGCACCTTGTCCCCCAAAGCTCTACTCTGACGGAGGAGAGAAAGTTGCATTAATGCCTTGGGGTTACTATCCCTGTTAAGGGAAGAACAATCAGAAAATTCATAGTGCCTATAGCTGTTTCCTAAACCAAGGGTATTCATCTTCTTTATAGGCATCAGGAAATAAAAGTGTGCTTGCAATTCTTCAAGTTTCATTAAAATTTGCAAAATTTTGCATATCAAGCCGGGGAGTCAGGCTCTACAAATCTTTCAAAGCTAATGTTTTTTGTTTTCATTTTTTAAAGATTTTATTTATTTATTTGACAGAGAAAGAGAGATCACAAGTAGGCAGAGAGGCAGGCAGAGAGAGAAGGGGAGGCAGGTTCCCTGCTGAGCAGAGAGCCCGATGTGGGGCTTGATCCCAGGACCCTGAGATCATGACTTGAGCCGAAGGCAGAAGCGTTAACCCACTGAGCCACCCAGGCACCTCTGTTTTTGTTTTTCTTTTAAGATTTTATTTATTTATTTGGCAGAGAGAGAGAGAGTGGGAGCACAGCAGGAGGAGCCACAGAGGAAGAGGAAGAGGGAGAGGGAGAAACAGAATTGCCTGATGTGATGGGGGCTCCACCCCAGGATCTTGGGATCATGACCTAAGCCAGAAGCAGATGCTTAACCAACTGAGCCACCCAGGTGCCCCTCAAAGCTAATAGTTCTTCTTCTTCTTTTTTTTTTTTAAGATTTTATTTTTTTGTCTATTGCCTTGCAAATTTTGGCCAGTTTATTTTTCTGAGAGCTATTTTGAAATGTACTTTTTTTTTTTTAAGATTTTATTTATTTATTTGAGAGAGAGAGAGAGAGCACACAAGCAGGGGGAGCAGCAGGCAGAGGGAGAAGCAGGCTCCCCACTGAGTAGGGAGCCCGATGTGGAACTCCATCCCAGGACCCTGGGATCACTACCTGAGCCAAAGGCAGACAATTAACTGACTGCGCCACCCAGGCATCCCTCAAGGTAACAATTCTAATGACAAGTCCTTTTAATTAAAAATTTGGCTTGAGTCTGTGGCCATACCACCCTTAATGCGCCTGATCTTGTCTAAAATTTGATTCGGGAAAGAGGTGTGCAAATACGTGCCTAAACTTACTAGTTGTTCACGGACATTAATCTTTAGCCAAGTGGACGTGGCATCAGACTCCTTATTGCTTCTTGACGGGGCCTTGAAAAAACGGGGAATTCTGGACTTCAGTTCTCCCCACTACGAAAGTGTACCGCGGGCTTTCAACCGCAGTCTCACGGTCAGGTGAGGAGTCAGTCTGTTTCACAAAATTCTCACCGTGGATATCCTGTTCACTAAAACTGCATATGGTCAAGAGAGCTGTGCCCTGTCTGGGAGGGACACCATCAACCAACCAGTCATCACTACCATCGTCTCTCCGAAACCACCCTGATGGCCCACGTCAGACTCCACAAAACACTGTCACGCCAGTGATCTTGTTTCATTCTCTCCACAGCCTTCGCCGCAAGTCAGACATCCTTTCCCCCCATTTTGCGGATAAGTAAACTGAGGCCCAGAGAGGTGAAGAGACTTGCCTGAGGTCTCACAGCTTGGAGGTGGCAGGACTTGGACTAGAAAGCCGCTCTTGGAAATTTGAGTCTGTGCTCTTGCTGCCGCATTGAAAGTGTGTGTAGTCACTCTGCAAGGGTCCCTCTGAGTGCTTCATAGGGGTGATTCGTCATCATCGTAAGTGCCTGGGAACCGTCTGGACTTATTAATCCTTCCACCTCCTGACCCTTACCCTCGTCTTCATCTCCTCCAGAGGCGGACCCAGCCTATTAACATGCAGCGTCCTTTGGTCATGCCCTGCAGTATGGAGACGGGGCTTCATTTGTTCTGATGTGGAGCCTCCTGCTTCAGGGTGCGGCTGCCGCCAGCCACGGCTACCCTGGCCAGGAGAGGCGGGAACGCAGGACCGTCATCTCTCAGGCTGCTCTAATGGGGCTCTGCCATCCAGAGACCTTGTGTCCGCAGCGAATGATATGGGATGAAAACGGAGCTTCCAGAATTAAGCCACCACAGGAAAAAGGAAAAGTAGATTCACAACAATAACGATAATGATGGTACATTTTGGTACATCTTTTAGTTCAGGCTAGGGATGACAGAACGTGGCTTTCTATTACTGTGCCGATGCCCACAGCGGCTTAAAAACAAGTTTGTAAATAGCGAGGAGGAGCCCCGAGCTGGCAACTGGTTTTCTTTGTCAAGTGTCTTCAACTATAATTATATCGACATGTCCCTTACATACTTGTCTACTTTGACCCGCTTTCTCCATCTGTAAAGTGGGCATGATTTTGCCCAGCCTCCTCCTCCATTACGGGATGCACCAGATGGCAGGTGTAAAGTGCCTGAATGAAGTGTTGCATAGACAAGATCATAACAAATATCTCCAGCTACTTGGCGCGAGGGGAGGGAATGTTAGAAAGATATCACTAGGGCGCCTGGGTGGCTCAGTTGCTTAAGCAACTGCCTTCGGCTCAGGTCATGATCCCGGAGTCCCGGGATCGAGTCCCATATCGGACTCCCGGCTCTGCGGGAAGTCTGCTTCTCCCTCTGACCTTCTCCCCTCTCATTCTCAGTCTCTTGCTCTCTAATAAATTAAAAAAAAAAAAATCTTAAAAAAAAGAAAAAAAGAAAGATATCACTAGTTGGTATTTCATCGTATTTTATGAAATATTTTCATATGCATTATTCCCGTGTATGTTGCAAGTTATTATTCCTTCTTGCCTTTTAGACATCAGAAAATGGAGCTAATGTTCAGATCAGATCACTGCCGAAAGGCAGAGTTGCGATGGCTTCTGACCCTAGAACACTGGCCTTTTCCCCTACAGGGTGCTTCTCCACTCATATGATGTCCACATTAGGTTTTTGGGCTTTACTCCAGTTTAAGTAGTCTGCATTTGGCTAACCGCTTCGGTGTTTTACTGCTGTGTTCTCTGTTGTCCTGCAGTATTGGGAAGGTTCCTCTCCTACTTTTTTTTTTTTTTTTAGTGGTAGGAACAGCTCCCTGATTAGAGTCTGTATCCCTGCCCTGGGCAGCACACAGATCCATTGTGTTGGTTGCAGAGCATCCTTAAAACACTGCTAGAGCACAGCCTCCAAAGCTATCCCATGGCCAATATTATGAAGGTATCTGTGGTTATACCATGTCTTTGGATGAGAGATGAGGAGTAAATGGGATGCTGGTTTCTGAGAGGGAAACCTTGGGGTTTACTCTTGTCTTTCACTGTAATGTAGTTTTATTAAGACATAATTGGAAACATTCTTTTTTTTTTTAAAGATTTTTTTTTAAATTTATTTATTAGAGAGCGAGAGACTGAGAATGAGAGGGGAGAAGGTCAGAGGGAGAAGCAGACTTCCCGCAGAGCCGGGGGTCCGATATGGGACTCGATCCCGGGACTCCGGGATCATGACCTGAGCCGAAGGCAGTCGCTTAACCAACTGAGCCACCCAGGCACCCATAATTGGAAACATTCTAAATGTCCATCAAGAGATGATGGGTTAAATAAATTATTATATGTCATTATAGAGAATAAAGTAAATTTGTATTGCTGATATGGAGAAATTGCCAATTAATAGAGTTAAATAAAAAAGGGATATATATATATATATATCCATTACTATGATCCCATTTTTATAAGGAAAAGATCTATCATCATCAATCTTAATATTCTTCCTGATGAATAAAACACTCTACAATGATATTCTCAAAGTAAGGAAGGAGTCACAAGAAAATTTTAATAGTTGTTAATTCTAACGCATAGCATAAGGGTTGGAGGGGGAGGTAGATATTAACTTATTTTATGTCTTTCCATATTTTCTGGAGTTTTCATCATAATACGCATTTTCTCTATGGCTTGGTTTCTTCACTTACAAAATAAGCATAATGATAAATGAGTGGAATTTTGGATCATGACACCCAAACCTTGGGGTTCACCCTCGGTTTTTCATTGTAATGTTGTTTTTGTTAAGAAAGACATTGGAAACAATCTAAATGTCCACTAAGAGGGGATGGGTTAACATCTCATAAGATTGTTGAGAGACTTGAATGATTAAATACGTATAAGGTGCTAAGGATGATGCCTAGCAAATAATAAGTGTTCAATAAATGTTAGCTGCTATTAGTTTTGTAGTTATTAGTAAAGAGGAATAACTGCTTCCCTTTGATTCTGCTGGACCCATACAACTATCAATAGAAAAGCCTCAGGGATTCACTTCTAGGTCTGCCATCAGTGGAGCCCAAGTCGGCGGTGAGATGGAGCCCAGGCTCAATGATTCTGCCTGTCCTTTTCCCCCTTACTGCTACAGATGGCTGCTGCTTTGTGTCTTAGTAACGGAGAAGATGTTGTGAAGGTCAAGTGGACTACATTTTCAAAATGTTTACATCAGATGGAGGAAAAACTGTGTGGTGTAATAAAGAATATATCTGTTATTTGTCCCTGGTTCCTGGCACAAAGCTTCCAACCCCCCTGGAATTTCCTGAGTTGACAGGAATGTCTTAGTTATGCCAACAAAGTGAATCATGGCCCTTTGATAGCTTCAAGATGGTGCCACCAGAAAGACCAAACACGTGATCAGGAGGTTGGAACTTTGGATCATCTCATCCTCTGAGGAAGGGAGGGGGCTAGGGATTGAGTTCAATCATATGGCCAATGATTTAATCAGTTGTGCCTATATCATGATATGCCCATTGAAACTCTGCACGCTGAAGATCAGTGGAGCTTCCTGGTTGGTGAACGTGGATGTGCTGGGAGGGCGATGTGCCTGCTTCCACATGGAAGCTTTGCACTCCGTCCCAGCCCCAGCCCTATGTGGGTCCTTCACAATGGGCTGTAATTCTAAGTTAGCACTTTCCTGAGTTCTGACTTGTTCCAGTGAATTCTTGTACCTAAGGGGATCATGGGAAATCCCTGCCCCCCAATTTGTAACCAGTTTGTCAGACATGTGGGTGGCCTGAGGACCCCTGGAACTTAAGCTGGAAGCTGCACTAGGGGCTTCTTGTGGGGGCTGGGCCTTTAAACCTGTGGAGTCTGGTGATAACTCTAGGTAACCAGTGTTAGAACTGAGCCGTTACGGTCTACCCAGCGTGGTGAAAACAGTGCAGTCACCTGGTTTAACTGATCATTTACAATTGTCTCTCCCACTAACTAGAGAGCCCATGTTCCTACAGTTTTTATGGGGCAGAGGAAACCAAACCAGAGATTTATCTGGAGCTATCTGGTTGTCATATGCCCTTTTTCAATTGTTCTTATCCTCTACCCTTTGATTCTTGTGAAAAGTCATCTGTAAAAATGGTGGTGAAACCAGATGAGTGTCAATTTTTCATTTATGCCTGGGAATTTTCTCCCCATAGACCAAATGAAAGTCTTCTTGGTACAAATTGCAGTAACTGGTTTTCCTCATTTTCTTTTTTTCCACTAACTTTCCACAAATAGGGACTTCCAAGGGCATATGTTTGCTGAATAGCAATTTCATTTACAAGACCTCCCCAATCTATTAGACTTGGAGCTCACACAAGAGTTGCTTCTCTGCGTTTAAATGTAACTCATTAATTGTGAGACACATTACTCTTCCTCACTGCTTAGATTTTTAAGGAATGCAAATTACATTTTATTTCAAAGCTGAGAAGAGCAACCAAGTAAGTGCTAAGAATTGTCTTGACTGGTTTGAGGTAATTGTTAGAGGAGGACATAACAAGTGCTCTAACCATAAACTCACCAATTCCTGTGGGAATTGGAGCTCTTGCTCTCCTGTGTCCTGAGGCAGAGGTTTTATTTCTTTTTTTCGTAAAACTTGAGTATCTGTCTACAAACCAGCCACCATTTCCCATCACTAGCAGCATATTCCAGCATTTTCCTGGCAAAATAAATGGGTATGTACTTAGGAAATGCAGATCCATTCTACTACTAGCATAATGGAACGAAAGAAGAAATGAAAACATATTTTTTAAAAAAATATTTATTTATTTCACACACACACACACACACACAGCATGAGTGGGAGTGTGGGGAGAGAGAATCTCAAGCAGACTTCCTGCTGAGCATGGAACCCAATTTGGGGCTCAATCCCATGACCCTGAGATCATGACCTGAGCCAAAACCAAGAGGCAGCCACCCAACTGACTGAGCCGCCCAGGTGCCCCCCAAATGCAAACATGTTAGTAAATATACATGATACACAAGCACCTCAAGGCCACATAGGTCCAGGGTTTCAGATGACTCGTCTTGCCCATATGACTCCCCTCAGGGGATCAGGGTGGGGACAATGGCGAACTATACTTGTGAAGACCACAGAGAATTTAAAAAAATCTTACAGGTGAAAAGATCTTCTTACATGAACCCCCTTCCTCATCCCCTTATAAAAAGTCATCTAGATTCTGTAGGAACAGTCAAAATACTGTGAAGCTTCCCATGGACTTCTGGGTGGTACACCCTCAGTTAGAAGGACAGCTCTAACTGCTACATGTTTCCTTTTATGTTTCTTGCAGCCATTGGTCCTCTTTCGCCTTGCTGGCCCCACACAGAGGCAAGAGCAGCCCTTCTCACGCGGGAGACAGTGTTCCCCTGGCAGGCACGGCTGTTGGTTTCCTAGCATGGCTGCAACAAAGCCCTGTAAACTGGGTAGCTGAAAACAACAGAAATCTCTTCCTATGTAGTTCTGGATTCTAGAAGTGTGAAATCCAGGCATTGGCAGCATTGGTGCCCTCTGGGGCTCTGAGGGAGAGTCTGTTTCACAGTTCTGTCCTCGCTTCTGGTGATGGCGCACCAGCCTCGGAGTTGCCTGGCTTGTAGCTGTATCACTAGTCTCTGCTTCCACTTGTACATGGCACTCTTGCTGTGTCCCTGTGTCTTCACATGTGCATCCTCCCTCAGGTCTCTTCATCCTGTGAGGACATCAGTCCCACTAGATTAAGGACCCACCCCACTCCAGTAGAATTTCATCTTCACGTGAGTAATTATAGCCCGGTGACCCCATTTTCAAATAAGCTTCCACTGTGAGGTATTGGAGGTTGGACTTCGACATGTCTTTGCTGGGGGACAGAATTCAGTCCACAGCAGCACTCGAATCCCTTGGACTGTTCTTGGTAGAACAAAACTTCCGGGCTCCTTGTCTTGTCTATCTCTGTTCACAGGGTCCAGTTGTCAATGTCCCCTTCACAGTTGTGGTTTGAGAGACAGTAAAGCAGAGGACAAGGAATTGACTTGTACTCTTGCTTTTTTGAATCTAGTAATAAAATGTTTCTAGTTGTAAATGGTAGAAGGGGTGAGTTTCAAAAACTGGCAAATGAAACTTTTAAAAATCCTGGTTGTCCATTAATAAGAAAGTCCTTAGTTTTCTCCTGTAACTGAAACCTCCCCTTCTCCAAGCTGGCCTCCTCCCCCAAACCCATCCCTGACTTTCTCAGATCCCAGGGCATTGTATCACATGCTCTCCTGTTCGCAGAGTAGTTATTACAGAAAACATGAAAGTGAACCATACTCAGAGGGCAAAAGAAGCCATACGAGGACAACCTGGTTGGGGATGATGTCTGGATGGGAGATCGGAATCCTTGGAGCATTTATATTTTGGTGGACTGAACTGTTTAGGATTGATTTGTGGCCACAATCAGTGCTGAATCCTACAGTGAAATCATGTCCTCCCCCAGTGGGTTGTGAGGCATCGAAGTCGGAGTTCAAGGGGGTTGGGCTGATGTCCATTAGCTACCCTACTGCTGAGCTTCTTTCCACGCCCCTTCCTGCACAACTCAGGGGATCACTGTGAAGCCTTCCCTGTGGTTATCCCGTTCTGAGACTCTGACCTCATCATTACTCACTTTGTCATGTTCTTAGCCTCTGACTATAAGAAAGGGATCTTCTGCTGAGGGCGGGCCACAGCAGGTCTTGGCCGAGACATGGGAAGGGGATTATGGAAAGTGGTTAAAAACAGCTAGTGAATCACTACTTATGTTAGGGTCACGGTGCTTACAAGTATCTTTGGGTAAATATTCCCAGCATTACATAACCGGCATTCCCACAATGCATTTGAATCAGAAAATCCTCAAATGTATTTTTATAGTTTTTAAGAGACACTTTCATTCTTACAACATTTACTTTCCATATTTTTCAAAATCTTTTTTAAAAAAAAGATTATTTTTTTGACAGAGAAAGAGAGAGACAGCCAGAGAGGAACACTACAGGGGAGGAGGAGAGGGAGAATCAGGGTTCCTGCGGAGCAGGGAGCCCAATGTGAGGCTCGATCCCAGGACCCTGAGATCATGACCTGAGCCGGAGGCAGGCGCTTAACGACTGAGACACCTCGGTGCCCCACTTTCCCGTATTTTTAACAAGAGAGAATGTAATTTCTGAATCGGCATTTGCGACAAAGTGTATCAATAAAGCATTGAGTTGGCTCAGTTGGTTAAGCATCTGCCTTCAGCTCAGGTCATGATCCCAGGGTCCTGGGATCGAGTCCCACATCTGGCTCTCTGCTCTGTGGGGAGCCTGTTTCTCCCTCCCCCCGCCCCCAGCTTGTGCTTGCTCTCGCTATTTCTGTCTTTCTCAAATAAATAAATAAAATCTTAAAAAAATTAATGCATTGGGTTTTGCAATATTTTTCTTGTGTTATCATTATAGGAATAGGCTATGAGTCTAAGCAGATTCAGTTGATGCCACTGATTTATGGGAACATGATGCATTTGGAAAGGCCTAGAAGTCTTCTTCACAGACAGGTGGTAAGAGTAAGTTGTCATGATGGCAGCAAGGGAGTGATAACTGCTATTCCTTTAAGGTTTTAGAAATATTATCTACCCTCCTGGATCCGCAATTAGCCACTGTTGTTCTCTGCCTTTCTGAATCCCCATGGGTTTGATGAAAATATTCATATTTCTATTTGTAGGGAGTACTATGGAACAAAAAGCTGTTTTGTATCAATGTTTATGGGGAAAGCAGAACTTGGAGTAGTTTTGGAGGTAATTTATTTCATAATGCCAATGGGACACATATATTTTGATCATTGGAATGTTTTACTTATTGACATGAATCCAACGAGAGAGAGATTCAATTTCACTTAATTAAAGTATTTATTGAGTGCCTACTACACATAAAGTACATAGTAGTTGGTGTGGATGGGTCTATCAAAAGTACCTTTAACACAAAGCAGAATGAAATAAGTACCATAAATGAGAGGTGTTAAAAATACCATTTGGGGTCAAAGGAAGAAGGTCATTTATTATTTCAGCTGAATTCTGGTGAAAAAAGCACCCCAAACAAAAGTAACACTTCATCGAGGGTACAATCCCATGAAAGCAATGGCGAGGCAAAAGAAGTGAGTCAAGAAGGAAGAGCGAATGCAAGATGGCACCTGGCCAAACTGATTACAACTTTGCAGGAAACCAGATGACTGTTCAGTTGTGTGGACCATCTCCAGAGAGAATGCAAAGAAGAGTTATCTGCCTGTCATAGAGAAGGGAGAGGGAACAATTTATTGGCTAGCTTTTGCCTCTCACCATTCTGTCATTAGTCAAAATCTGCTCCATGGGCACCAACCCCCTCATGATTTTGGGTTCTTATCCAGCCTTCCATGGTCTGTTCATACCCACGGGTGCCTCTTGGCCTGTGGTGGCAGCAGTGGTGGCTTGGGCATTGTGATGGTAGGAACAACATAAGCTGTCACTAGGGTCACTCTGGCTTGGGATTCAGGCAAACAAGTAAGGTTGTGGGTGAAATGACAGTGAGGAGCAAGTCTGGGGTGGTCCATATCTATACTGTCAAGATTAGGAAAAGTTTTAAAGAAGAAGATGGCACAAGAGATGGCACTTAAAAGGATGGGCAGGGTTTAGATGGACAGAGATAGGAGGAGAGAATGTTATTTGTAGCCCGATTTGACTCAAAGGCATAGGTTGGGACATCAGGGTCGGTGGAGGGCATAGTGAGTAGTCGACTGACTCTAAGATATGTGTAGAGAAGTGGGAAGTAGGTTGGAAATGGAGCTGGGGCTTGATTAGGGAGGGCCTTGAGGGCGAGTCTATCAGTCACCTATTCCTGTATAACAAACACAAAAATCTTACTGGCATGTAACAACAGGCATTCATCGCATATTTACTGGTCGGGTGCAGCTCCAGGCTTCAGGTTTGTGGACTGGCTGGGCAGCTCTGCTTTTGACATGCTTTATATCATTCTGGGGCCCAGATTGGAGGAGCAGGAGCTCTTGGGGGTGGGGGGAAGCTCTTCTCCTAGCGATGGCAGAAGCTCGAGGGCTTGTCCAACCACGCAAGCATACTTCCACTGCGGCTTGGGTCATGCTTATTAACATACCATTGGCCCAGGAAGTCACATGGCCAGGGCCCAAGTCAGCGGGGTGAGGAAATAAACCCCGTCCCTCTAAGATGGAGGCTAAGATATGGATGCATACTTTTCCTCCAGAGAAATAAAGAATTGTGTCCAATAATTCAACCTAGCAGAGCCAAGGTGAGAAGTTTGTAGCCTTGAAGTCAAGAACAGTGTTTCATTGATTGCATCTGCACTTACAGAACCCCCCACGGTGCCTAGACCGTAGTAGGCGCTCCATGATTGCTGAATGTGGTAGCGAATGAACGCTAACCAGCACGCGTGCAGCACTGTGGCAAACATTGCAAACTGAGTGAAGGGCCTACCTCTTCCAGCGTTTTCCCCAGATCAGGCTTCAAGATATATAAAACGCATATCCAGTTAGATTAAAACACAGATTTCAAAGTAATCTTTCCAAAACATTGCTTTTCTATGTCCTTACTCAAGAGCTAATTTAATGTCTTTTGGTTACAATGTCAAGTGAAACTTCTCCACCTGACCTTCCCTAATCTGGCAATATTTCCTACAGGTCCCTGATACAAACGGTCCAAGCCAGTCTTGTCTTGTCTTTGATGCTCCCTCTCACCCCTATTCCTATCATGGCTGTTGTTTCCTTAGTCCCTCCCAGACTGCTGTCTTTAAAGGGGATGTCTTGTCTCCTTTCAGATCTTACGATTTACCCTCCTTGCTTGGCTAAATGTCTCTTTTCCCACAAAACCTCTGTTCCAGACCTCACCAACTCCTCCTTTTTCTGGACACCTGTTCTACCTGTGGAACATTTTAACTCTTTATTGTCTGCCCAATTATGGTCTCATAAGGGTGTGTCCCTGATAAGAGGTTAGCTAGGCTACTCCAAGGTACTGTTCTCTTGGCATCCATTCTTTTTGGCCAAGTGGCCCGCAGGGACCTGAAACGGACACAAGCCCCCTCATCCATGCCCTAGATAGCAGCCAGAGCATCACAAGCAAATGTAAGTTCCCGACGTGAGTCCCCAACGGTCCTTGCAGTCAACGTTGTCTCCACCTCCCACGACCTTCCCCTTGTGTGTCCCTTAGATAAGACTCCATGGGGCTTACCAAAACTCCGCTCATTTGGGTTTAAATAGACCAATCTGGCCTTAGCCTGGAAACCCCAAAACACTCTACCCATGGAGCCTAATAAAGGCATGTGCCTGAGGTCCTGCCCCTCTCTCTGCCTGTACCCACCTCTCTGAGTGGTCCCTCAGGGCGTGCTGTGTACTTTCTCCAGGACCTGTGAGTAACAAATTTCTCTATTTCAGTTTCTCTTGTAGTCTGTGGTTGAACACAGCTCACCATCTGGCACCCAGGGCTCTACTTAACAAATGTTAATTTAATGAAGTCATAACAATTCCATTTACACAACCAGTTTGTGAATATTTGCAAGGCAGAGCGCAAATCCTTTGCTTCTCTGGGTTTTCACACTGTCTAGCATGGTGCTTGATACAAAGGAGATGAATAGTAAGTAAGGACTCACGGACTGATCTTGTATGCACTAGGTACATATTTAATGAACTCGGCTGTTAACTATCTGGTGTGATTAGGAAACAGACTGCTTGAGGGCAGCAGTACAGCCTTCTCTGTCTGTGTGACTCCACCGGTTTGTCCCGACACAGCCCCTTGAGTCAATAACTAGGGGACTTTTGAAAGGTGATCAGCCTATCTCGCCATAGTAAATTATCATTTAGCTTCTTCACGATTAAGAGGCCGATGGGAAAAAACAGAATTCTTTTCAACAAAGCAAGCTAAGCTCTCGGTGTTTGCTGAACATGACCTGTGGGAGCGTGTCTGCCTCTCTGCTGGAGCTTCAAAGATGTTGCAGATTATGTCATCCCAAAGGCCCGGAGAGGATGCCCATTGTCCTCTGGGCTATGTGTTATCTCTTGCCATTATGCAAATGAGGTATGAAAATAACAGGCTTATTTCTCCCTCTGAAACCATGAAAACAGTGAACATATGGTTCTAGTTCTGCCCGGGATAAAAGGGAGAGGTTGACATTGTCCTTTCAGTGAAGAAGAGTCAGTGTTTCTCTTACCACCTCCTAACGGGATATTCTTGCTTGAGCACTGCTGACTCAGAGGGCTCTCTAAGCGAAGCTGGCATTTCAGAGGAAGCTAGCTTTGGGATTTTGCTGCTTAGAAGTCTGAATAAAAGCTGTCCCTTTTCCGCATTATGTGCTGTTTACTACAACCTGCAGTTTTGTTGATTTGGAGGGTGACTGGAGAAAGTCACGAATAGTCTAATCCTCTGTACATCTCAATTGTGTCCTTCTTTTCCCTCTTTCTACGCCTTCCTAGTGCCTTCTCTCCCTGACCAGCCATCGCTTCAGGCCATGTTCTCCCGCAACTGTCCAGGACTCCATGATGATGTCCCCTTGGAATGGGACCATTGTGTGCTCCCAGCTCCTATCCACCTTCTTCCCAGCTTCAGAACTTACCTAATGTGCACTTCGTTCTCTCAGGACCCGTCTGCTGAGGCTGGCCAGATTGGGTGTAATGTCATAGACTGAAACAGCTTAATGATAGATTTCTTAAACAGAACTTTCTGTGAAATGCCAGGCAGTCACAAGGTGATCCTGACGCATCTTCTTCCGGCATCAGTTTTGTTCAGTGGCAAATGATCGTAAGTATCTTGGAAAACTAAGATGAACGCTGTTAAATTGTAGAATAGAATGCAAAGTTCAAGTGAAGTGTGAACAATGTTTCCTAGTGCTCTTGTCTGTAAAAACAGAAAGTAGAGATATAACTGAGTATCACAGGATAATTTTCAAAAAGGAAAAAACCTATGTGCACACTTACATATAGACTATTATAAATGCTGAAATGAATTTGTTAATAGATACAGAAATGGTTATTAGGCTGGTATATCTTAACTGATATATAGGGCCGTGAAAGCTAATGTTTGGGATTATATTTTCTTTTTTCATATTCTTTTTTTTTAAAGATTTTATTTTTAAACAATCTCTACACCCAACACGGGGCTTGATCCCACAACTCCGAAATCAAGAGTTGCATGCTCCACCAACTGAGCTAGCCAGGAGCCCCTGAAATTACATTTTCTAAAGAACAGAAATATGTACCCCTCCTGGACAAAATTTGTTTACATTTCTTAGACAAGAGTCATTTTTATTACTTTCAGTTCGCTACACTTTGCAGAATTGTAAAATAAACTCAAACATAACCAAAGGCATACCCCTCTACAGAATTGGATAACCTTCCTGGAGGCGGGGGATGTGTGGTCCTTGTAGACAATACCCAGCTTTTCATTGGAAGAATGTCCAGTAATCTCTTTTGCCTCTTGTGAGTCTTTCATGAGTTCCCTAACAGATCCTAAGCTCTGTCTCAATCTAGCTAGCAATAAGTAATTTTTATCTAAAGATAGAAGAACTGGGGCACAAGGGTGGCTCAGTTGGCTAAGCATTTGCTATGATGCTTAGGTTATGATCCTGGGGTCCTGGGATTAAGCCCCTCATCAGGCTCCCTGCTTGGCAGAAAGCCTGCTTCTCCTCCTCCCTCTGCCTGCCACTCCCCCTGCTTGTGCTCTCTCTCTGTCAAATAAATAAAATTCTTTTTCTTTTCTTAAAGATTTTATTCACTTATTTGATACACAGAGAGATAGCAAGAGAGGGGACACAAGCAGGAGGAGCGGGAAAGGGAGAAGCAGCCTTCTCGCTGAGCAGGGAGCCCCACGTGGGGCTGGATTCCAGGACGCTGGGATAATGACCTCAGTGGAAGGTACGCTTAATGACTGAGCCATCCAGGCGCCCCAATAAATAAAATTCTTAAAAAAAAAGATAGAAGAACTAATTGGAAAAAAAAACCCAGTCTTACCATTCTCAGTAAGAAATAATTTTTTTTAAAAAAATTACATTTATGTTTAATAATTATTTAGCAAAATATTAATATATTCATGTTATTTTGATCAATTGTTTATTAATAACCATAACAATAACTAAATCCAGAGAAATTATGTATACACTTACAGCCTTATAGTTACCAAAAACTTAAAAATAATTTAAATAATATATATATTTTATTGCATAAAATTATGATAGGGTGATCAATAAGAGATGTTTAAATAAGTAAAATAGTACATTAAGATGAAGTGGAAAGAAACTAAAAGAGAAAAAGAAGTGACAAATTTTCTGACATCATAAATTGCTCACGTATTTAAAAAATGTGCAATCGTGGCTATCAAATTATGTTACTTAAATTCCATTGCCTATACTTAAGAGAGGAATGTGAGAATGTATTTTAAAATATTGACGTTTATAATACCCATAAATCACATTCTTTGTGACTCTCTAAACTTACGGTGAAAGGTTTGAAATGTCAACTAAAAAGTACGAGGGGATATATACATTTTCAAAAAACTTTTAGAGAGCATGCAAATGGAAGTCTGAAGGGGAATATCCTAAGGAAACCGTCTGCCATCTCATAGGAATATAACATTTTTATTTCGATAGTTACTTTCAATACAGGATTCATACACAAGCAGTTTTCCTTTCTGTGCCGGTGGCAGACATTGCTAACCGATCACAGAATTCTTTCTTGCAGAGCCTGAGTGGTCTCTCTCTATCCACACAGTCTTCAGGAGGTCATTATTGATGGATTGGGGCACATGATTGAATCGAAAGGATCTCAAACAAAACTCTTATCTGGAAGCTCTGATAATGGTGGAATCGTTTTGGGTGAGTGTGGTTAGGCCTTCGGAGCATTCCCTGTCCTTCCTATTCGCACAGGTCACTGATGAGACAGAGGGGTGGCTCTCTGATGCTCCAGGGAGCATCCTTTGGAAGTCAAGGTCTTGCCTCTCAGAACCTGCTGCTCATTCCCCAGCTTCCTGGTGCTGCCCTCATCTGACCTATGAAGTCAAGTGCCCCAAATCTGAAAGTTGACTTTTTCAGCACTCTCCCCAGCACTGGGTACTTTCTCTGTCCTTTATGACTCAGCTGTAAGAGCTGAGGTGGAAGCAGTTCTCAGGAGTCTGGAGTGTAGACATATGAGTGTAGACATCACTCCCTTTGGGAGCATTTCTCAGAGGAGAGCCGTTAAGGGACAGTGTTCCATTAATCTGTGTGACTGTTTGCCTTTGAAGTGAGGCTGGTTGGTAAGGAAGGTCAGGAGCATTCCTTAAAGTATTGTATTCCTGAAAGTCTTGGCCCTGGTGACTCTCTGACCATCCTCTATGTATGAAAATAGTGACATTGGACCGCCAATGTTTTAGTGGCCCCTTCAATAAAATGGAACTGACTACTTTCTCTTATGTTAAGGAAATGTCATAAGACAAACAAGATTATATACATGAGTTCTCTGATTAAAACCAGATGCCCTGTAAACCTCTCCTCCTATAACTTCTTTCTGCTGGACAAGCACTAAGTATTTTTAAGTAGGCACGCTGGAGCCTTGCCCATTTGGATTTAAGTGGTAGACACAGGGATCCTAAGAGCTGCTAAGACACATACTGCAGGCATTTGCGAGTGGACCGGTGATTAAAAGTACCTTTTCATTAATGGAATATACATGCATATTATATCATATATATTTAAATTTGAAAATGTAAACATATTGATATGATGGAAACCACAATACTTAGAAAAAGCAAAAGGCATCCTAAGTGCAAAAATCCTTGTGAGACATCACAGGTAATTAAAAACTCAGAGAATGTGATTAATTATTATACATAGTCCTTGCATTTCAAGCTCATTTAAGTAACTGTCTAAATATAACATGTGTACAAAAACTGAGTTGTGCAATAGATGGGAAGATTAGACCCTACATGAGGATGGTCTTGTGACTAAAGCATGCTATGTGTGCGTGCCTGGGTGTGCATAGGGGTGTGTGTGCGTGTGTGTGTGCATTTGTTTGAATGTGCAGGGGGGCCTTGGTCAAGGGAAGGGCCAGAGGGTAGCCTCTAAATGGCACTTTCGCTTTTACTGTGTTTTTTTTCTTTTTTCCATTTAGGGAGTCATATAACAAAATGCAATTTTTAATTGAGTAAAAAAAGCTACAGGTGTTAGGTAGTTTTTCTTTTTTTTTACTTTTTGTATTTTTTTACTTCCTCAAATAAAAATTGTAAGAAAAAACCTTCGCTGAAATATCTATTGCATTTTGTCTTGTCCAACGTGCCACTTGCTATTGTCACCTCCTCAGATCATCCTGTAGATATTCGAGTTCCAATTCTTGTCTTTGGTGCCCCCTCTGGATGTCTGGTGGTCTTTCTTTTGTAGAGAAACTGCATCCATCAGAAATACTTTGGCCCCGGAAGACTGAGATGCTCTCTTTCCAGGGGATGGAGGGACTCAGAAGGCTGCCTCAGGTCAGAGCAGTAAATCTCAGAGGTGTAAGGAAGAGGGCTATGCCGATGTGAGTGTAGACATGTGGGTGTAGACACCACTCCCTTTGGGACAAAGCTGGGAGCCTTCAAGGCTGGGTCTGGAGAATGGGCAACTCTGGTTTTTTTAATGTCTAAAGGGCTCGTCTGTCTGTTGGGAGCTAACTTTGCTTGGACTTTAATCAGAATTTAATTAGGTGCCTTCACCAAAGCCCTCTGCAGAATGGCACATACACAGAAGGCCGAACTGAGACTCTTAGGAAAGAAGAGTTTATTTTTATTTATTTATTTTTTAAAAAAGATTTTATTTATTTATTTGACACAGAGAGAGAGAGATCACAAGTAGGCAGAGAGGCAGGCAGAGAGAGAGGGAAGCAGACTCCCTGCTGAGCAGAGAGCCTGGTGCGGGGCTCGATCCCAGAACCCTGAGATCATGACCTGAGCTGAAGGCAGAGGCTTTAACCCACTGAGGTACCCAGGCGCCCCGGAAAGAAGAGTTTAATCAGATGCTACCTCTATGGGGTATGGGTGGCTGGAGTAGGTGACCCCTCCCTGCACTTTCACAGATGAGGGATATTAGAGTTGGAAGAGATCTTCATGGCAGTCAAGTTCTCTCATCCAGTCCCTGTATTATACAAAGGAGGAAGCTTGAAGTGACTTTCCTCAGGTCACACTGCTGGTTCGTGGCCCACCAGGGCTCTGGACAGAAGTACGCCACGAAATACTCAGGACTTGTGACTCCCTCTGTTACCACTGCATCTTTTCTATTCAGCAGAATCCACTGTGTCCAATGAGCAGTTGTATTAACATGGACAATGAGCGGATGTGGAAAGAACCTCGTTGGGGAGCGGTGGACGTGATAATGGCAGCTGGTAAGATGAGTTTTCTCATCTGCAAAATGAAAACATTGCAGTAGATGAATGTTCAGTTCTTTCCTCCTTGCAAGTCTCTGAGATCCTGCTTGTGTGATTGAGGATTACAGGTGAGGGATTTAGACCCTTCGTGGGCCCACCTGTCGTGACAAGGAAGCGTTTGGTTTGGAGTTTGTAGACTGAGTTCTGCCTTTGCCACTCAGCTGTCTTGTCGTGATGGGCACTGACTCTCGAAACTCAGCTCTCTTTTCTGTAAGTAGGGAATAATGATGTCTGCCTTATCTACTCATGGATTCTTCATCCTCATCAAGGAACACAGATAATGATTGGAGTGATGATTTTCCCAATTCTCTTAAGGATCTATAGGTGGTAACACGAGTGAGTAGGCGAGGAGTCAGTTCATCGACGGGTATGCATGCATGCGTGGCGGTGTCTGCCTTCAGCATCAGAGACTACTCTATTCTAGAATCTCAGTTGACGAGGGCCACTGTACAAAGTGTACAGCACCCTGTGCAGCACATATAACATGACGAAAGTGTAACAGAATATTTTCCTTTGTATCTAACTCTTTGTTAATTCTACATCCAAATCCCTTGTCCGGAGATTAGGGATGTGAGTCTGATGCCCTTCCCCCCATTCTAAGGATGAATTGGTGGGGCGCTAAGGGTCAGGGGGCTGGGTTGGGGTGTCAGGGTGTGCAGGAATGGGCTCTTTGATTCTGACCATTCTGACCAAAACTTCAGCTGCCCATAGTGGCTTTGTTCTCCTCAGCTCTTCTCCTTTCCGTGAAGAACTCAGGAAGTAAAAATACCTGGATTCGAGATTGGCTGAGAAATCAGTAAAGGCTCATACGTGGGGACGGGACACATCTGGCTCATAGACTTCCTCGCATGAAGCCCTGCAAACAAGTACCTCTGAGAGTCCTTATGTGGACACAGTCCTCTAATAGCTGACCTTAAAGAAAATAATTGTTACTAATTATTATTTTTTTAAAGACTTTTTATTTATTTATTTGACAGAGAGAGAGAGATCGATCACAAGTAGGCAGAGAGTCAGGCAGAGAGAGAGAAGGAAGCAGGCCCCCCGCTGAGCAGAGAGCCCAATGCGGGGCTCGATCCCAGGACCCCGAGATCATGACCCGAGCCGAAGGCAGAGGCTCTAACCCACTGAGCCACCCAGGCGCCCCAACTGTTACTAATTATTGACTGCTTTCAATGTATTAGACTCTGTGCTAAGCATATTACATAATATCATCTCATTGGACCCTGAAAACCAGTTGGAGACATAGACATCAAAATAGTCTCTTTATAAATAAAGGAAAACTGAGGACCAGGAGAGTTAAGCACTTGCTCAAGTAACACTACCAGTTCACTGCTAGTTAGTGGCCAGGGCTATGGCATGCCACCCCTCTGGGAGCAACGTTCGCATTGTAGTCTCTGTGAATGTTGTCCCTGGAGGCGACAGGGACACCTATCTCAGAGATAGGGAGTGGGAGAACTGAGGTGTAAGTCCAGCTCCGTCTGACCTTAAGTTCTATTGTGAGTCACTGCGGCATGTGCTTCTCTTCCCCACTCGGGGTTGGATCTAAGTGGTTGATGAGGTGGGAGCGGGTGGCACTTCCTTCCTAGATCTTGATCCATGTGTGACTTATATGTGGAGCCTAGTAGGGCTGGGCCATCGAGAGCGCCAGTTCTGACTTCAGAAGGGGGCTTTGGAAGGTGGACGGATGGTTGAAAGCCTGGGCGGTGTGTGTGCATGTGTGTGTGTGCACGCATGCATGTCTACGTGCGTGTAACTGTGGTTCCACTCGCTAGGGCTGTGATTTTTTTGAGGAGCGACAGCAGGAAACCCCAGGACATGGTGTTGGCTGGGACGGGGAGACACTCGCAGTGAACTATCTTCCTAGCTCCGTTCTCCATGTCGCTGACTCTAACGTGTGTGTGAATTGTGTGTGCGCATGTGTGCACGTGTTGAAATGGAGTTCTGCACCCACAGTGGAGGTACTGTGGGGAAGGAGGGCAGGGAATGTGCGAGAGGCACTTCCCCATGGGTACCGTCCTCCGGCTGGCCATGTGGCTGCATTCTCTGTAAGGTGTAAACACTGTGCCCTCCTTTTCTGAGTGCCCATGCGGAGCTGAGACGAAAGAACGGGGTCGGAAGTCAGATGACCCGGGTAATGGCTGACTGGCCTTAGGAAATACGCTGACCCTGTGTGAGTTCCACCTATCACGAAAAAAATGGGAGAGATGGTGCTCATTGCTCATTTCACCAGAAAGCTAGAGCTTTCCCAGAGCCGAGCCCGCCCGCGACAAAGCAATCCATAAGTCTAGCTTTGGAAGGGGGATGGCCTTAGTCCTTTTGACGAGCACTGTTATTTGAAGGAAGTGTTTTAGCCGGAGCCCCCATCAGATTTCCACTGTCATACAAACTCTGAAACTGATGCAGTACATTGGAGGCACCTCCTAAAAATTAACCTTCAGTCCTACACCATTCTAATTATGGGCTTCTCTTCAATGCAGTTTAAAAAGAGACAGTGCTTTGTCATTCATTCTCCACGCTCATTAAAGGTCTCTCTCCTTTCAACACCTCACTTTTAGATTGGATTTGATTTTGGAGATGATGGAGGCAAAGATGCTGCGGGAAGCGTGGTTGTTACCCTGGCGTGCTGGCCGAATCGCCAGTGCTGTGATATCGTATGCAGAGCACTCGGCTCTGTGCTCTGTATGCAGGGCTGGTCCTCGCTGGCTCTTCGGAGGCGTTAGTTTTAATCCACATTGTCCCTTTGTTCTCCTACAGTCAGAATTAGTTAAAGTTGTTTCATAGAGGGATGGGGAGTGTGGGTGAATCTCCTTCTGCTTAAGCTGACTTTCATGCAGCACAGCTTGGCTGTTCCCAACTCCCCACCTGATCTTCCCTTTCCCCCTGGTTACAGGCAAATGCCTGCTTGCCCCGTGGTGGCCGCTCCTTCCCTGAGGGTAGTTCGTGGAGGTGGACGTGTGCTTTTCCCGGTTGATGTTGTTGCTGGTGGAGGGGTGGATTGTGATGCCCTGATCCAGTTCGTGTGTTCTTCTCCCCAATCCTTTTCTGAAAGGTTTTACAAACCCTAGCAGCTGTGCCTCACTTTGGAATTATTTAGGAGCCACCCCACTGGAGGGCGGGAGGACCCAGGGTGGACAACCTTCCCGTGCCTGTTTCCTCGAATGGCTCCCCTCCATCCCTGAGCCTGGATGTGGACAAAGTAGTTCACAACCGCATCCTGACTTCTGTGCAAAACCAGCCGAAGAAGGTCTCCCTCCCAAGAATTCTCTCTTGGGCCCCTGAAGAATCAGTTTGCTATCAACTTGAAACCAAATCTCGACTTAGGAACTGAGCACATGTTCTTCCTTGAAGGCACGGGGGGAGCCCTGAGTGACCACCTCTGCTACTGGGGGCTAACGTGAATATTAATAATCCTTCACAAGCTCATGGCTCTGGGCAGACATGGTCTCTAGTTGTGAGGCTGCAGATGGGCCAAGGAGGCACGTGGTTCAGGGCGCCAGCACCCTCCCTCCCCCTTCCCCAGGAAGGTCTCTGCAGAAGGGGAGGAGATGGACAGCTACGTGGCTGCTCCTGTCCCGTGGCTGACCCTGGGCTCACAAGGGCTTATGGCAGCTCTTACCTGGGACAGGTGAAGCGGGTATTTAGAGTGTCTTCAACAGTGCTGTGTTTCAAACAGGGTTGTTATGGACTGAAATGTCCAGCCCTCCCCCGCAACCTGCCAAAGTCATGTGTTGAAGCCCAAACTCCCAATGTGACTGTGTTTGGAGACAGGGCTTTGAGAGAGGTAACTAAGGTTAATGAGGTCATAAGAGTGGGACCCTAATCCAATTGGCTGGTATACTTATAAAAAAAGAAAGGGACACCACGGGTCTGTGTGCCCTGTGCAACGGCTATGAGAAATGGCCATGAGAAGACATAGTCGGAGTCTCTTATGGCTTGTCTCCCTCCCTGGTCCCATCTTGTTTCATTTTTTTCCCTCCCACCCCCCCATGACCCTCCCACCCTGCCTTTCAAATTCCTCATATCAGAGAGATCATATGATACTTATCTTTCTCTGATTGACTTATTTTGCTTAGCATAATACCCTCTAGTTCCACCCACGTAGTTGCAGATGGCAAGATTTTGGTTTTTTTTTTTGATGGCTGCATAGTATTTCATTATATATATACATACCACATCTTCTTTATCTATTCATCTGTTGATGGACACCTAGGTTCTTTCCATCGTGAGACTCTTGATCTCAGGAAACAAACCGAGGGTTGCTGGGGGGTGGGGCGGAGGGATAGGGTGGCTGGTGATGGACACTGGGGAGGGTGTGTGCTATGGTGGGTACTGTGAATTGTGTAAGCCTGATGATTCACAGACCTGTACCCCTGAAGCAAATAATACATTATATGTTGCTAATGAAAAAAAAGACATAGTCAGAAGGCAGCCATCTGTAGCCAGGAGGGAGGCCTCAGGAGAAACCAAACTGGCTGAGACCTTGAGCTTGGATTTCCAGTCTCCAGCACTGTGAGGAAATACATTTCTGTTGTGTAAGCTCCCTAGTGTGTGGTATTTTGTTACGGTGGCCCCAGCTGACTCATACAAGTTATCGTTCCACTCCTCTCCCAGTTTAGGCTGTCAATGCCAGTAGGGATTTTCAGTGTGCAGGTACTCATGTCTTTACGGTCGGCATTTATCATACAGAGGCGGTACAGTGTCCAGTGGTCGGAGCACAAGCTCTGGAGTCCCACTGATTGAATTCAAATCCTGCCTCTGCCACTAACTAGCCTCGTGATCTTCAGCAAGTTACTTAATCTCTCTGGGCTACCATTTATTCATCTATAAAATAAAGATAATAGTAGTACCAACGTCAAAGAGCTGTTGAAAAGATTAAGTAAATCAATCCAGGAAAAGCGCTCAGACGAGCACCTTGTACAAAATCTATGCTCAATGATGTTTCTATGGTCATCATTTCTGATGTGCTTCCATGAAACTGTGGCCCCACTCCATTCTAAGCATTATATGGAAAATGACTATGTTCTGTAAGTCCAAGCACCTAGCAGGGTCAGTTTTTTCTCGTCATCTAACAAATATTTACTGAGCAGTGACTTTATGCCAGGAGTGATTCCAGGTGTGGGGATCAACGCTGAGTAAAGGCAGACATGGCTCCTGTTCTTTAAGAGCCTGCAGTTCGGACACATCTTGGGGGCTAAATAAGTATTTGTTAAAATAAATGAATTATACTCTTCGTGTGTCTCTATAAGTAGCAAGCTCTGTAGGGTAGGGCAATGAAAAAGGACTTGAACTAAAATTATGGCTTAGTGGGTTTCTGGTTGTGTGACTTTGGGGGAATTTCTTCACTTCCTGTGTATCAGTTTCCTCATCTGTAAAATGGGGGTCATAAAAGTACTACCTTCCCCACATGTCTGTGGCTTCTATACTGTTAAAGTGGAGCAAGATCTGAGGATGTGAAGGTTGGCACTAAATTAATTCATGCATTCATTTACTTTCTTCATTCACTCACTCTTTCCTTCAACTAATACCCGTCCAGTGTCTACTGTGGGCTAGGAGTGTTCTAGCCACAGGAAGCATTGCGATGGATGCACAAAATTCTTGCCCTCAAGAAACTTATATTCTAAGAGGCTACATAAAATGAAAAAAACTGAAAAAATGCGTGTTATAATTTATGTGATGTTAAATGCTATGAAGAAGAGAGTGAACAAAACACAGTTGCTCGAATGGTAATGATTTTGATTAGGATCATCGTAGGGGATTATGTTTTGGTATTTTGGTTGAAATTTTATTCAACATTCTTTTCTCTCTTATATCCTTTCTGGACAAGGACATTCTAAACTTTGGTTGGCTGGCCCCTGGGGCTCAGAGGATCCATTGGATACCGGTCACTTTGGAGACTGCTCACCCCTAGGGTAGTCTTTAACATTCTGGAGGGTTCCCACAGATGTACAGCAAACAAGGATTCAGTTCTTCTCTCAACACTGGTTTACTCTGGGTCAGTGGTCGAAGTCCCAGCCTCGTCCTGGGAGAATGTGAGCTTCTCAGGTATGTACCAGATGAGAAGAGCATCTGGGGCGAAGTAGAGAGATTCGTGCCCTTTCCAGCTCTCCCACTGTAGGAAGGGGAAATAAAAGGAGATTAGGAAAGAAGAGATGCTAATTCTTGATCCTCCCCCCTCAGGAATCTGCAGGCTTGTGCTTATAGTCCATTAATTACTTCTTTAATGACAGTCTTCCCCAGCAGGTGATTAGCCCCTGAGGCAGTGACCACTTCTGTCTTCCTTGTTCACTTTTGTACTTGATAAATAGGTGTTGAGTTGAATTATATGTTCTTTAGGGATATTACTAAATATCACTAAGTCAGAATTACATTTGGAGGCTGCACTTATTCCGTAAGATGCTTATTGGATGAGCCCTGTCACACACTGGGGTCTCCAGGAAGCAGAGTCAGAGGGGGAGTTTAGCTTACGGGCTGCTTTTTAAGGGACGCCGTTGGCATCAACGGCCATGGAAGGGAGGGGAGAGGTTAAAGGAAGATGGTTAGAAGGAGAAGTCCTACCAAACTGAAGGTCCCACAGCCTCAGCTGGTTCTCTGGGAAGCTCTGGAGTTAGAATGTCTCTTCAGGGCTGTACTCATTATTTATTGCTAAGTAGCACTGACTCCAACACTTATCTCACAGCCTCTGTGGGCCTGGAATCAGGACATGGTTTAGTTGGGTCCGCTGCCTCAGGGACTCCGACGTGGCTGCAAACAAGGTGTCAGCAGGGGCTGTGGTCACATCCGCAAGCTCAGCTGGGCAGCGTCTGCTTCTAGGCCCACTCCTGTGGTTGTTGGCAGGATTCAGTTCCTCCTGGGCTATGAGGTAAAAGCCTTAGTTCACCACAAACTGCAGGTAGAGGTCCCACTCTGTTCCTTGCCGTGTGGGTCTCTCCACAGAGTATCTCACAATGGAATGAACGGGCCAAAGGGAAAGAGAGTTCTAGCAAGAGAGAGAGAACGAGCAAGTGAGCTAGCAAAATGAGAGTCACAGCGTTTTATAAGTTTGTCACAAAAGTGACATCCCGTCACCTTGCCATATTCTCTTTTTTTAAAAAAACTTTTCATTTATGAGAGCGAGAGAGCGAGAGAGAGCGCACTAGCAAGAGCACGAACAGGGAGGAGGGTCAGAGGCAGAGGGAGAAGCAGAGTCCCTGCTGAGCAGGGAGCCCAACACTGGGGCTGATCCCGGGACCCTGGATCATGGCCTGAGCAGAAGGCAGACACTTAACCGACTGAGCCCCCCTGGCACCCCTGCTATATTCTCTTTGTTAGGAGCAAGTTACCAGCTCTAGCCCACACTCGAGGAGAGGGATTTCATGTGGGGATGAAAACCAGGGGATGGAGAACATAAGGGCTGTCCCAGGCTGGGTTGAGACGACCATGGTGGCTTAGTCACTGGCTGTGGACCATATGGACAAGAGTGTGACCCTGGGCGAGGTGGCCCTTGGCCACTGAGGTCATCCGCACCGGCTAACAGTTGAGGGCTGAGGCGGGAAGTCCTCCCCAGAGGGGGCTGGAGAGGCATGCTTACATGTTCTCCATTCCACATTCCAACTGTGGACAAGCACGACCGTGGAGTTCGGCTCAGTAGCAAATTCCGTTGATGAGCATGGGGGAGAAGAAAGGGAAAGAGGGACAGTTTCTTTCTGGTATTTATATTCATGAAGAATGGTGCTACTTAATTTTGTTTCTTCCCTTTATTTTCCTCTGGTTTTGACCCCGGGGTTGGAACTTTCTCAGAATGTTAAATAGAAACTCAATCTGAAAATAAAGTTGTGCCGTAATCATCTGTCACCCCCAGCCACGGGTGCGAGACATAGGTGGTGGCTCATTCTGTCCCACTGCTTGCAGGGGAGTGTTTGAGATCGCGTCTCTGGAGGGTAACAGTGGCACAGGGCTCTGAGTTTCCCCTTTACATCCTTCCCCCTCGCCATCCATCTTCTATACATTTTTTTTTTTTTGGAGAGAGGGAGAGAAGGGGGGAGGGGCAGAGGGAGAGAAGGAGAGAGAGAATCTCAAGCAGATGCCACACTCAGCGTGAAGCCTGATGTGGGGCTCGATCCCATGACCCTGAGATCACGATCTGAGCTGAAATCAAAAGTCGGACTCTTAACCCACTGAGCCACCCACGCGCCCCATCCCTCATCCTTTTCACTCATGATGGCAAATCCATACCCTTTGGGTACCTGGGATGATGGGATCTCAGGAGCCAGTGATGTAAGGCACCACAGAGGTCCTCCAGAAGCAGAGCCCGAGATGAGAATGCTGTGACAAGTGGGGTTGTGCATTTGGGACAGTGGATGGGGCAGGGAGGTGCCAGGTGATAATGGGGTCCCTGATGGCCACTAGCTTTAGTCCGGTCCCCCAGGAGGCTCTACAGCACAAAGCACACACAGAGTTCATCCTGGAGGGAAGCAAGGGGTCCGACCTGCTGTCCCTCCATGTCCGTCAGCCCGTCAGGGGCTAAGATGTGTGGTGGGGACTGGGGGAGGCACCGAGAGCACCCACCACCATTCTTTCTTCTATTGACTCACTGTCTTCTCTGGCTAATTTTACCGCCAGGGCAAGTTTTCCTTTATGGACTATGGGAAAGAACAAGGCTGGGAATCACATAGATGTAGATGGGAATCTAGTTCTCATTCTTTGGAAACTGGCCACCTTGGGTAAATTATATTTTAGCCTCAGTTTGCCTGCCTGGTGAAGGGGTATGATAACACTCACCTCCTAGGGGTGTGGGAAGGACAGAAGGGTGATAGTTGTGCAAGATAGATAGATGCTTCTTGCAGCGCCCTCCTTGTCTCTCCTCTCACGGTCTCTCTTACAGTGACACAGGGCAGTCTCTTCTTTTCCGGGCATGGCCCTTCAGAGCTCTGAAGTTTGTCACGCTGCTGCCTTAGCCTTCTGCTTTCCTTGTTAATGTACTTCTTTTCCTTTGGCTCATGTGACAGCTCTCCAGTACCCGCAGTGCTCACCACTGTCCCCTGCATGAGTTCCAGCCTATCGCCTTCCCTCCCACCCAGTGGCGCCCAGCACTGCATGTGGCCTTCTTCCACGGGGTGGGGGTGTGGGGGTCTGATGAGAACCATGCTGCTCTCTGGCCCCACACTAACCTCTTAGAGACGGTATCCTTGATTGCATTTGCTTTTCTGACAACATTAGAGGCTACAGTTATAAGTAGCAAGCCGACTTAGAGCTCCGCTGGGAATGCCAGAATACTGTCCTCTTTCCCAGGTGTCTATAGAGATCTGTGGGCTCCTCCTCCTTTGTCTGCCCGCCCAGGCAGCTGGAGTTCCCTGCCAACATGACATCCCATGTTGCGGAGCCGGCTCCCATCCTTCATGTCTCGGTGGAGCCTCCGGATTGTAGAGCTACAATCTGTATCGGGAAGGCTCTGCTAACTTAATGGAATGCAAAACTATGCAAGCCGACTCCAGAGGTTCTGATGTGCCTCTTAGAATCTCAGAGATGGGCATGTGTAGTTTGCACAAGCTCCCCAGCTGACTGACTAAGCTGTTGTCGCCACCTTGAAATTCACTGCTCTGCAGCTTCTGCTTCTGGAAACGAGAGTTTTCCTACCTCGGCTCTTATCCAGATGGACCAGATGTTGTTATAAAGCCCTGAAGCATCTGAATCTTTGCAATGCCTCCAAAGTCTTAACTCTCTCGAAGGCCAAGTGGCATTTCCAACCCACCAGTCTTTGTGATTTATGTTTGCTCCTCCCTCTTTCCCTAACCACCCCCACCCGCCCTTAGCCGGCTGCCTGGAGCTTGGGTGGGCTGCCTGAATTTGCAGGCCTTTCTCTCTCCCCCTACCAACCCCCTCCAGGTCTGTCCCAGGAGAGGAATCTCTCATTTTTCAAAGAATAAATCTGTAAAAGAAGCAACATTTCCAGAGCAGTAAATCTTTGCTCTGTGTGTGTGGGCACGCATGTGTGCATATGTGTTTCTGAAATCCGCGCGGCGTGTATTCCCGTGTGCCTGCAGAGAGAATAGAGCCGATAGCATTGCAAGGCCTTTTAATGTCTGAAGAGTCAAGGCCACAGAGGGAAGGAGGGGCCCAAGAAAGTGAGAGGGACATCAGCCTCTGTGAGGAATAGGATCATCTGAGGGAAGGGCAGTGCTGGGCGGAAAGTGTTTCCAGTTTGATCTGCTCCCAGGTGTGTCTGGGCACAATTCCGCGGGAGCCATGGAATGTCAGAGTGAGCTGCCCCTCCGCCTTATGGCGTGCAGGCTCTCTGCTGCTTTGGGGAGGTCGAAGGGAATTCTGGCCATCCCTGTATGCTGAGTCCCTTCCACTTGGCCATTCAGACGCTGGGCTTTGTTGTCTTAGACACTGCGTTGTATTTCCTCTTTCCTGTCTAGAGGAAACGGTCAGAAGAGACCCCTGGAGAAGGTTCTGAATCAAGCTGAACTCTTCACAGAGTTTCCCTAAAAAGTTGTGAGTGAAAACAAAACTCTTCCAGCCAACAACCAAGGTACTCACTAGCTAGCCCCACACAGAACCCAGATGCGTGGAGATGGTAAAATCACTGGGCCGAAATCCGGTTTCCCGGCTCCCGTTCCTGTGGGTGTAAATGAGATCAGTTGTGGTAGAGGTCAGCGGGGGAGAAAGTTAATTATGAGGGAGGCGACCTGTGGAGACCAGGCTCTCTCGCTGGACCACAGGGTTGCTAATGATGGCGCATGGGCCACCCTGACTCCTCATGATTTGGGGAAGGGGAAAGATAAGGATAACTAAAGTCCACTGAGGGGTTTTCCACCCTATTTTAGCCTCTTCTCTCCCACAGATGAATTTGATGAAAGAAAGGCACCAAAAGAATCTCCAGAGAAATCATGGGTCTGGCTGTTTAGTCAGGTCTGGGACGGGGGGTGGCGGGCATCGAGGCCCTATTCATGCACATAGTCTGAAGAGAGTCTGTCTCCTTCAAGCAATGAGTGGAATATTTCTGTGAGCATGAGTGACAGGCGAAGGTGGGTTAGAGAGAAGGAACAAAGGGCTAACAGGAGAGAAGAGTAAGAAAGTATTTGGGGTTTATTACTAAAGAGAAAACGTAGGCTCAGAGATAAAATGAGAGCACAACGGGGAAAGCAGAGGACACTGCCCGAGCTGGAAAAAGGCCCAATCCAGGGGTGTCCAGATATGGGGGTTCTGTCCAAGCCCACCGGATGGGCTGCTGCCTGATAGAAGGATTTCAGCCCAGAGGCAAAGTTGAATAGACTGAGGCTCAGCAGCAAAGCCCTCGCTCCCCAGGGACAGCAGAGGTTGGCACAGGGAGCTCACTTAGCTCAGGCTATGAGGGAGATTGAGTGAGGTGGGTAGTGACTCCCCCAAACTACAGCCCACTGAGAACTCGTGTGCTGGAAACTCCTGCAAGAATTTGTTCAAAGCTTTAACCCCATGCTGTGGTCGGCAAATCAGTGTTATCCGATGCATTGTGACTTTGTCTCCATTGGACAGAATTCTGGCCTTGGATTCAAAACACGTCCTGCTGAGAGGCACCCCGGGGAAGGTATGAGAGACGTCACCCCATGTACGTACTTACTTATGAAGGGGCACTTTCTCCCTTCTTTCCACTTCTATCCGTTCTCTCCCCCACTTCTGTCCACTTTTGATCTTTGGTGATGCACAATGATATCCAAGGGGCCGAAGAAATGTGTTTGAAGGAGTCTTTTGGTTAGGGAGGCTGTTTTTATCCTAGATTTTACTCAGCCAAGGCCTTCCCGAGCTGTCATGACACAGCTAGATTTGTTAGAGTCTTTTCACTTCTTTTGTTTTTGTTTCGAAAAAGTGCTAATGAACAGAGAAACACAGTCAACACCCAACATGCTCACTTGTTATAGTAGCTAGTTTGTGCCATGCGTTGCATTAGGCTAATGATCCCTAATTAAACTAACTACATTAACTACCTCATAGATGGCGGCGTTGCCACTCAGTCCCATGCGGTAGTGGTCCCATGAGAATATAGGCCCAATGCTGCCCAATTTTCTACTTTTTCGAGAAACTGGAACAGTGTCCACAAGTTGGAAATCACGTCAGGGTTCATTCACTTATTCAGCCAATATTTACCAAACACCTGCAATGCCAGTAGTCACTGGGGTCCAGTGGTAAACAAGGACCTTAAGGTCTCTTGCTTTATGGGAATTTTTCTAGAGGGGAATGTTGATATGTTTATGCATATATAGGTAAGGAAACAACCAAATGCATACTTTTGGGTAGGGTTATGTGCTGTGAAGGAACTAAACAGGGCAATGGGCTAGAAAGTTGTGGAGAGGCAACCTCTCTGGAAGGTGAGCGACCAGCATGAGGAGAAGGAGGCGGTCATGCACACAGCCTGAGGAAAGAGCATTTCAGGTAAGGGGGGATAAGTAAGTAAGTGAAACCCCAAGGCTTGGTGTCTTCAGGGGCTGAAAATAGTGGAGGGGGTGGTGTGGGAAATGGAAGAAGCCTTCTGAGTTAGAAAAGTTACTTCCTACCAAACATTCCTTTCACTCTTTTTGGGTATGTTCTGGACTCCTTCAAGGGCCTTGTGGAGGCTGGAGGTGCAGAGATCTAGTGCTGTCATGTTGCAGTGAGGCAGGGTCCCCAAAAGGGGAGCTTGGACAAACCAGCTCAGGGTTTTGACCCACCTTCCTTCAAATGTGTGGAGGCTTTCATCCCGCAGCCCAGATCTTTAACCTGGGCTTCGTAGGCTTAGGGAGATGGGAGGCAGAAAGAGTATGCTCAACTCTTCTGAACTGGTTCTAGTGCGATTTGTATGTGAGGTTCTGATGTATGAGCTGGTGGCTCTGGCGGTCCTGACGGCCGCCATGTTGTTTTAGAAGGAAGTACAACAGGCCCCTGTGACAACTCTGTTTCGTGGGCACAAGTTTTTGGCTTCTGTTTTAGGGAGATGATTTTTCTTGAGATGCTCATTATTTATGGATTCCATATCACCAACTCCATTTGGAAACATATGAAGCTGGTTGGCGTGTGGGGAAAGCAGCTTGGGAGAGGTCCGTCAGCAAAGCAGAAGTGTGTAAAAATCACCTCCCACAGCACAGGCCTCCATTCAGGGCCACAAATCAAGCCCAGGCATTCCGCTGCCTTGGGACAGTGGTGGGTTCTCTGGGCCTGTCATCCTCAATCAGGCTGTCTCTTTCAGAGAGCTAGGTCAAAGTCAATTTTTATAAAACTATTATAGAAACCATATGTGTGTGAAAAAACATATTGCCTTCTTTTTCCCCGTGGCTGGTAAAATTTCTTCTTCTTTTCCTTGGAGCCTTTCTGAATTGGAGACACTGTGAAGCTCAGTGGAAGAGGATTACTTTTCATGCAACACGAGTCCAGCAAAAGGGGGAATTCATTGCAGGAGTGAATTGTGGACTTTTCCAACAAGAGTTCTTTTTAAACTTATGGCATATAGGGACCTATTGGTCACTGCAATGAGTCAGATCAGCCCAGAGCATAAAATGAGTCCTAGAAGTTTCACGGCCCAAAAAAGAAGAAAGTCTTAACATTTTACCAAGTTCGTTTTCGTTCCCATTGGTATAATTGTAAATCTGAACTCTCAAGGCCCCAAGTTCGAAACCAGCCATGTTAACTTTTATTGATTGCAATGGAAACAAGAGAAAGATACCCTCTTTCCCTGACCTATTTCCTGGGCTTCCTGGGACAATATCTATATCTGTACTCTTACTCTTTCTGCTGTTCCTTAAAAGCATTATCACGTGACTGAGCTTACCTGGTTCATCATCTAGGAGTAAAGGGATGTAGTGACTTCTCATGTCTCCTCTCCCGCTGTCTCAAAACCAAGTGGGACGAGCTTTACTTTATAGTAAAGCATTTTCTTTACCATCTAAAAGGCCAGACCTTGAATTCTAGAAGCTAGAATGGCATTTTAGAATGTCATTTTTTTTTTTTAAACAGAATCAGCTACCAGTAAAATAAAATACACAGTGGATACCAGTGGTTCTCAAGGTGTGTTCCCCTAAACATCAGTGTCATCTGAGAACTTGTTAGCAATTCTGATCCTCAGGGCCCAGCCCAAACCTACTGAATCAAATGCCTCTGGGGGTGGGACTCAGCAGTCTGTTTTCAGCAAGTCCTCTGGGGGATTCTGACTTATATTAAAGTTTGAAAGCTTCTGCTATATACTAATGATGTTCAATGTCAAAACATGTGTTAAAATTTACTTTTTATATTAATTTAATAACTCTATATAAGTAAAAGAAATCCCTTATTTTTTCTCATGTTAGTGTACTGCTTCTCTGGCTTCCACTCTGGAGGATCACCAGCTTTGATGAGGGGCCGGACTTCTCTCTTGACCAGGATAAGGAAGCCTGGACAGAGAAGGAGATAGGGAAGCACCATACTCTGTAGCTAAATAGTTTCTCTGCAGAAATGCTCCTTGCTGTGTCTTCTGGGTTTGAGGCAGGAGATCTCTTTTTAAGTTGGGGTAGGGTAGATTTGTTTGACTTTTTCTTCTTCATTTTGCCCCACAAATACTGTCTTCTGTTAAAATATGGTAAGAGAACCAACCAACACTGTCAATGCTAAGAGGAAAGTGAGTGCCAAGGGCAGGTATGGTTAAGGTACGAAGTTTCTTCTTGGTAATTTCTTTCTGCTTTTATTTAAAATGAGAAAAAATGAAAATGAATTCGTGTATTTTGAATTCTCACCAATAGATGGTATATATTATTTTTCAAATGCTGAAAAGCTATTGTTGGAATGAAACAGACAGCCTGTAACAAATGATAATTTAATAACTGAGTTGTATTGGTAGTGAGGGATGAAGGTAGGGTTACCAGGGGAGGGGATTCTGAACTCCCCATCCCCCTTTTTAAAATATTTCCTTTTTGAGTAGTCTCTACACCCAGTTTGGGGCTGGACCCCATGACCAGGAAAACAAGAGTTGCAGGCTCTGCCAACTAAGCCAACCTAAGCCAGCCAACCCTCCCACCTTATCTCCCCTTTTTTTAAACACAGGACAGGATGTGTATACAATTAGTATTGAACATTTTAATACAAAGCAGCATATTTGGTAGACTTCCTGTGTTGAGATTCATCATCAATTACTTCTTCTGTGGGAAACAGCTGTCCACATTTCCTTTAGGAAAGCGCCCCTCATCCTTTCCCAACAACGTGGTTTTATTTGAACTACATTTGCAGGTTGGGGCCTACAGCTCCGATTGGCTTAAGCCAGCAGGGCAATTGCCATCTCCCAGCTACAGTGATTGGTTCAGTCACGGTGATGTAGTCAAGTTACAGCCAATGAGAATCAAGATAACATTTGCTGGAATTTTGGGGAAATTCTTCCCCCGAATTCAGTGGTAGGGAGAGGAGCTATGAGCCTGATACCCTAGGGTTGATCTGTATAGTGAGGGAGGCCCAGTGAGGATGGCTTGCAAAAGCACAATGTCAAGAGATGCAGAAAAACAGGGGCTGATAATTTGGATTAAACGTTTCTAGAAGTCAGTCGTACCCTTGGATTTTGAGACACATGAGCCAACACATCCCTTTTCCTGTTGGAGCCAGAATCATTCCTTTTTCCTTCTCTCCCTCTCCCTCCCTCCTTACCCCTTCCCTCCCTCCTTCCCTTTTCTTTTTTCTTTTCTTTTATTTCTTTTCCTTTCCTTTCCTTTCCTTTCCTTTCCGTTCCTTTCCCTTCCTTCCTTCCTTCCTTCCTTCCTTCTTTCCTTTCCTTTTCTTTCTTTCTTTCTTTCTTTCTTTCTTTCTTTCTTTCTTTCTTTCTTTCTTTCTTCTTTTTTCTTTTTTCTTTCTTCTTTCCTCTCCTTCCTTCCTTCCTTCCTTCCTTCCTTCCTTCCTTCCTTCCTTTCTCCTTCTTTCTGTCATTTATACCTCAGGGAATCCTGAAACTCACAGGATTTATCACCAAAGTGATCACGAATAAGATTTGCCTCCTGTTAGATGATTCAGAAGGCCCATTAGGAATTTGCAGGGCCATTCTCTGTGTTAGCAGTATTTTCTTATTTTCTGCATTCTGAGTGTAGGACCTCACTGCCTGGGGATAACTGCTCCTTGCAGGGTTAGCCAATCCTAGGAGACATCAAAGGACTCTCCCAGGAACATACCTTTCATATGAAAAAGAACCAATCCAGGGCCCATTCTCCCTGCCACCTCTTCTATTTGGCTCTTTCATTCCAGGAGGGTATATTCCTCTGTCCTAATTATCCCAGAGCCAGGTACCAGGCAACTAGAGAAAGCCCCTATCTCCAGAGCCTGCTGAAATTATTCATATTAGCTGATCTCAAACTTGTTTACCTTATCCTGCTTTGCTTTTTGTGTGGAAGCCACAATAGAGCTTCTTGTCCACACTTTCCCCTTGCTCTTTCTTTCCCCTGACTGACCCTGGTGCCTCCCTTTATGGCCCTGAATGATGTAGTATACTCCATCCTCTTGGGGACTGTGAGTGACAAACTATTTTTTCAATGGCTGTAATCTCCTGATCTGTAGGCCTCTCCTCCCTGAATAGTGATAAAATCTGTATTTTAAAACATTGTCATGAACTGAAGATATTACAGTAGGAGGTATGCTTGGGATGCCAGAAAAGGCCATTTCATGAATATTCTAGGAGGAGGGAACAAAGAATGCCTGTTGAAAATTTCCTTTTGTATTTGTTACAAGGGGGTTAATGAGCATCAAAGCCATTTATCCTGCAAAGATTGCACAGCAATAGGTAATGATGGTTGGGATCCGGTGCTCTTTGGAAGGCATGTTGTATTTTATCTTGTTTTATAGTGGAGGTGGTGGGGAGGTGAGGAAGTTTTAAACAAGTGCAAGTGGGGATGCCTAAGTTTTATGGTTCTGTTTTCCATCCTAGCAGCCCTCTGAGGGTACAAGCAAGATCAAAAAGCATTATATCAATTTGTATCACAATTTTTAAAATATCACTTTTCATCTAAGAATTTCTTATAACCAAGAAATGAGGAGCTGGAATAGTGCCATCATTCATCTACTCTACAGCCCCAAAGTAAAACACCCCAGTGCATCCAAATCCCCTACTTTTTTCTATCGGTGATTGGCCCCATGAATCATTTAATACTGGCAAGATGTGCAGGCCAAGCAGTATAAAAAAAAAGGAACTCAGGTTTACCATTTGGGGTTCTAAACACCTGGTCGCCTTCTCTGGGGAGCCGAAAGCTGGAGTTCATTCATTCTCACATTTATTCATTTGTAATGGGATGCCTGTTGGAGATTAACTGTTGAATTTCTGAAGTTGGAAAACCACTATTTTGGGGATTGCAAGTAGTTTCGGAATTATCTCTGTGTAAAGCCTTCTTTGACAGTCTGTGTGCTTGGTTTCAAGACAAAGAAGCCAAGACTGAATAGCTTAGGCCGAAAATGAATTTTAGGGGAGGATAATGGAAGGATATCAGCTCACAGAATGGACAGAGAAAGCCGAAGAATTTAGCTTGGGAAATGGGCAGAAACGAAGGGCGACTTGGCAGCAGACAGTCAGCCTAGGATGTGGGGCCATTTCTTCAGGATATCACTACTACTGTTAGACTCTCCTGCTGCTGGACAGAGCCACTTTTTTTGGACCTTTTCTAACCCTGGTTCTCTGCGTTGTATATGGTTACGGTCAACATAGGACTTGTGATATTGTGATTTATAATAAGAAATATATACCTGGTTTTTGTTCTATTCTTGGCACAGCACTCTTAAAACCCTTGGAATTTCCTAAGCAATATAAGCAATAAAGGTGTCTTTTGTTATGTTAATGAGATAACTTTTGGATCAGATCTAGGTAATCTAAGGATAGGGCTGGTGCCAGGGAACCCAACCAAGTGACTAGGGGGTTGGGACTTTTAACCCAACTCTAGAGAGAGGAGAGGAGCTGGAGATTGAATCAAATATTAATGGTCAGTGGTTTGGTCAACCATACTTATGTAATGAAGCCTCCATAAAAACCCAGAAGGACAGGGTTTGAAGAGCTTCCAAGTTGGTGAACACATGAAGCATCTGGGAGAATGATGTACTCAAAAAGCATGGAAACTCTGTTTTCTTCATACTTTGTGCTATACATCTCTTCTTTCTGGCTGTTCCTGAGTTGTGTCCTTTTATAACAGGTAATCTAGTTGTTTTCCTGAGTTCTGTGATCTACTCTAGCAAGTTAAACAAACCCAAGGAAAGTGTCATTGGAACCTCCGATCTATAGCTGGTAGGTCAGAAACCAAGTGACAATTGTATTTTTAATTGATGCCTGAAGAAGGAGGCAATCTTATTGGACTAAGTCCTTATTTTGTGGAATCTGATACTATCTCCAGGCATATAGTGTCAGTATTGAGTTAATTACTTGGTGGCGGTTGGAAAAAATACACACATTAGAGGACCATATGTTGATCACTGGTTCAGAGCACATACAATATCCTATAAAACTGCATGCATATCACAGAATATTGTTTCCAAGCCAGCATTGTAACTGAGGATTTGGTGGACCGTTGCACCATTACATAACTGTCTTTAGGTGATGGGGTGTGTTATAGTACCATTGAATTCCATGGACATCAGCCAGATTGACTTCTTTTCTTTCTTATAAAGTGAAACTCTTGGTGAGAAAGTATGTTCTAAGGGATATGATTGTGTATAGGCATACAGTAAGTCCACAAATGGATCTCCTGGCAGAATCATGTTGGATGATGCAGAGAAAGCAAATTCACATTCACAAGTCCGTGTCTATTTTGGTGAGAACAAATTGATGCCCTTCCATGATGGGAGGGGTCTAATATGAGCACTGTCTGCAATGTCACCCCTCTGGAGTATGATGCCCCATCAAGATTCTGAGTAGGGTGTTGTTGGTGAGTTGAAGGTTATGTTTTTTTTTTTTTTTAAATCTAATGGGAGCATTGTTTCCATCAGTAGGTTATGAAGCTGCTGATTAAGATGTGATACTCTGTAGAGAGGAAGGATTGATGATGTGGGAGAGAGAGGTTATAATTGCAGGAGTAGAGTCCTTCACTGAGGTGAGCAGGGATGAGTCACCAGTGCACAAGTGAAGGGCTGCTGAGACAGAACCAGGAATGGTCCATTCATTTCAACGGAGGGAAGGGAGAGCCTGCGTGTACAGATGTTTCTCATTTGCTTCTATTTTTTTAGTGAAACAAAGCATGAAGTTATCAGCAAAAATGGGGATAGGGAGAGGAGCTATCAGAGGAGATAATAGATTTATGGAGGAGAAAGAAAAAGGTGTGAAATAGTATCTTGAAAAGTGGGGAAGCAGGTTTACTGCAGAAAAATTATGATTGCTGGGCAGTTTTCAGGATCATGAGTTTATGAGTTTTTTGCAGTTGTGTCTCACTGTGCGGTGTGGGCATGGAGTTGGAAGTGTCCTGGCCAACTCAGAGAATCACAGGGAGGCTGGAAAACCAGGTGTGGAAAATAAGCAGTAATCAGTGGAGGCTCAGCAGAATGAACATTTGGGCCAGAGTGTGGGCACTGCTGCTGCCACAACCTACAGCTGCCGGTGGACATCTTCCCCGTGGGATACTAAAGCCACTGGACAAAGGTTCCAGGGCTTTCCAACTATGCAGGTCTGAGCACAGAGCTAATCTCTCTGACCTTTGGTCTTTATTCCACTATCTCATGACTTAAAATATTGGCTGTCACTGGCCTAAATAGAGCCTTCACATGTAAATTCCTCTGCCAGAATATTGTTGTAATAAATACACAAATCAAGGATGACTATGCCCGGTGCACCTGGAGTTGAGTAATGTAAGAATGGACACAGCAGTAGCCCTGTTCTTGATTTGGTTGCCAAGGTATGGAAAGGTTGAGAATCAGCCACCTTTAGCTCTGTGGACCAGCACAAGGGGGTTCCCCCAAATTGGGAAGGAGCTTTGGATTCTGCTTGGCAACCCAATGAAAATGTCTGATATACTTCCATAGTTTAGGAGCTTTTCTTGGATAACCAGGCAAATATAAGGCACAAACCTACCAATATGTTGAGGAAGATCTGAACTAATAAGGTAATTTAAATACAAATGACTAGATGTTGTCTTTTGTCTAGTAACACAAGTTGAATGTTATCTTCAGCAGCTAGATTCTTCCCACTTCAATGTGGATTTGTGCTATGTTGGATAATTTTCACTTTTTTGTTGGGAGATATGGAAGTCTTTCTGACCTAGATTTGTTCATAGGAGACTGGACTGTGCCAGGAAGGACATTAAGCTTGACCAGAGGATTGACATTGATAAGTACCAGGACGGGGCTTAGCAGTGTTACCTGGGCTGTGAGAGTGATGTTTCTCATTGGTCCATTTAAGAGTGAATAAACTCACATTTTAGAATTTATTGATAAATACAGTGATTGCTTTTGGGGGTAACAGGAGCCAAATCGCACATTGTTCCTGAAGAGAATGATGTTTCCACTGTCAGTTGCCCTAGGGTGGGAAATGAGACTCTGAGGGAGGGTTTTCCTGCCATTCCCTGGTCTAGAATAGGAACCTCAGGCAGAAGAAGGTTTGGAAATTCTTATGGGAAGGTTGAGCTGTCACCTTCCCTCTTCCCCAATACATAGAAGCCTGAGGGGAAATAGGCAGAGGTATGGAGTCAAATACAGGTCGGGGACCCTGAGGGTATCCATATGGAGCAGCCGATGAAAGTGGCTTGTGTGGTCCCTTGGTCTCTCAGAATCTAGTTAATGAACCTAAGTGTTGTACACCTGCTCTTAGCAGTGCTTTTGGCAGTTGGGGTGGGGCTCAGGCTGGAGTTAAAGTTATATGAAGTGAGTAACAACAGACCAATTAAAAGATGGTAACCTGGAGAACGATAGATGGAAGAATTTTGTGTCAAGCAGGACAGATCTTGGGACATGTTAACCTTCTCTGGGAATGTCGGAATTACTTCATGAGAATAAATATGAAAAAATAAGAGATTCCCCAAGGGGGATCCATGGGATGTGGGCTTGGATTACTTGTATTAGAGGTTTAAAGAGAAATGCCATCTTGAAGGCTAAAGAACTTGGGGACCCAGAGGTGGCACATTTAATAAACACATACTTTTATTGACCTTCTAGCAAGTGACAGGCACTTTTTTTTTTAAGCATATGAGACAGACACTTAAATAAGATGCATTTTTTTCCTCCCTCAACACTTAGCATGGTATCTCAGATTATGTTTTCATGAAAGGGAGGTAACGTCTCCAAAGTTATGTTATAACCAACATCTAAGCATCGGATCTCTTCATCTTCCCCATCCCTGTCTCCTCCGGTGGATTTTCTACAGCATTTAGTTGGGCTGATACTGGCCAAGGTGCAATGCAGCCACGTTAACATTCTGGTCATATCCAGAGTTTCCCCTTCCCTGGCTGTGATATACGGCTATCTGCAGATTTGGTGTTGCAATCACAGACGCTGGGAGGGAATGGCTGGGTGCTAAGGGGGTTATCTTCCCCCAAAACAGGATATAGAGCAGACCTGGAAATCTCCTTTGCCTTCTGGGGGTCTCAGGGACAGAGGCCAGAGTTCAGTATCAGTGCAGTAAATCCTGAGGCCTGCAGCGAATCCTGCAGAGGAAGCTTCCCTAATTTATGAAAGACAATAGCTGTCGTTTATTGAGTCCCATCCTGCAACAGATGCTCTTCACATAGTATCTTATGTGACCTTCAACAACACTTCAACTCCATGAGGTAGGTGAGAAAACTAAAGAGAGAGTTTAACCAAATTGTTCAAGGTCACAGGATGAGTAATGAAAACAGAATCGAAATTTGAACTTTTATCTTTCCAAGCCAAATTCTTAAGAGTATGTTTCTCAAAGGGAGGTAATTTTGCCCCTGGGGGACAATTGACAATGTCTGGAGACATTTTTAAAAATTATTTTTAAAATTTATTTATTTGAGACAGAGAGAGCACAAGAGGGAGGGGCAGGGGGAAAGGGAGAGAGAGAGACTCTGAAGCAGACTTCATGCTGAGTGCAGATCCTGATGCAGAGCTCGATCTCACGACCTTGAGATCATGACTCGAGTTGCAACCAAGAGACAGGCGCCCCTGTCTGGAGACATTTTTGGTTGTATTGACTGGAGGATTACTGATATTATCTAGTGGGTAGAAGCCAGGGAAGCTGTTAGACATCCTACAATGCCCAGAATACTCTCCTTTTACCAGCTGAATTGTGTCTTCCCAAAGAGAATGTTGAAGTCCTCAACCCCACTACCTCAGAATGTGACTATTTGGAAACAGAATGGTTGCTCATGTAACTAGTTAAGATACTGTCAGTTGGAACAGGTGTATGCCCAATCCAATGTAACTGGCGTACTTCTAAGAGGATGGCCATATGAAGACACAGGAACACAGGCAGAACTTGTGAAGATGGAGGCAGAGACTGGGATGATACACTTCTCTCTGCACCAACTGGCTGAGAACACAAAGGATCGTCGGTTGTCACCAGAAGCTAGGAGAGCATCATGGAACAGATTCTCTTTCACAGCCCTTAGGGAGAACCAACACTGCTAACACCTTGATTTTGAACTTCTGGCCTCCAGGACTGGGAGAGAATACATTTCTGTTGTTTGAAGCCATGCAGTTTGTGGTAGTTTGTTACAGCAGCCCTAGCAAAGCAATTTATCCCCACAACAAAGGATTATCTGGTCCAAGATGTCAATAGTGCCCCTGCTGAGAAACCCTGCCTTAAGAGAACACTCCACTTCCCTGCTCTTACTTAGTAAGCATCCTGCCCCCTTTCTCTCCTTTCCAGGGGCTGCTGAACATTTCAGGGAGGTTGGGAGCATTTGTGCCTGTATCCAGAACCAGGGGACAGCAGGCTGTTCCGGTGAATAAAATCCAGTCTTTTAAAATGTTGAACATGGTTAGTCCATCTGGCAACTCAATTAGCCTTGATCTACCTCAGGAGCGAGAGAGATCCTGGCTGGAACTGCGCTGATAGATTGTGATATTGTTTTCATAGAGTAAGACCCTGGGTCTCTTCCCAGCCTGGGCTAGAATGTCTGGCTTTCAGTACTTGGCTGGGTGGGCTGAAGTTTCCCATAGGATGTCACAGTCCGTTTTATTAGTCTCCATTTTCCTCATAAGGCTTAGGGCTGTGTTTCACCCTGAACCAGAGTGATATTTTTTGTGAATTGGAAAAGAAAACACTCTCCCAGATTGTAGCCTAGAAAAGTGGTGTGGTAGGAAGACCAATCTTCTTCAGAGCAAATGAAACCAGCCTTCAGTGCACTTTGCTGATTCATTGTCTGGTAAAGTGCTATTACTACGAATGTACTGTCTCTGAGCCTGGAGAGCCCACTCACCTCTTGGGTGTAAAACCCATTTCATTAATGAGTCTGGCATTTGCAGAGCTGTGCTCTGGTTTCCTCATAGCCATAGGGGTAGTAAGGTGAATGATAAAGGCAATGTTTTTTGCTTGGACTTGGTGGGGTTCGCCTCCTATGAGTACGAACATTTTAATGACATGGTGTCTCCAGGCAAAGACACAAAACACAGAAAGACCTACTCAGAATGGTAGGCAGCTGGCATGGACTTGGGAGCCAGCAACTCTCACAATTGGTGCAGAGGTTTTAAAAATGGATTCTTCTCATTCACTGAGCAGAGTTTGAAGTGAGTGAAATAATGGCTCCAGAATGAGCCGTGACTTGTAAAGAATCCAGCATTGGTCAATGGGAAGCCGATCTTCCAGGAATGGCACTCCCAGATTTCTTAGAGGGAAGTGAGGATGACCTTGACTTTGTTAACATGCTATGTTTGCATTGGGAGGGCTGTTTCAACTGGCTTGTCCAGGGAAAGATTACACGCTCTATCCATTCTGTGCATCCTCTCTCCTTCTGCCCAATGCTCTGGCGTCTGGCGGACACTCAGTGATACTGCTCATGGGCACTGAAACTGGCAGTGGAATTCTTTAGTTCTTTCTGGGCCCACCCTCTAGCATCTTTATGCCTCAGTATGTTCACGGGATAAAGGGGGTGAGTGAGAAGGAGCCTGTAGGTGGATTGCAACATGGAGTTGCTAGGGGGATGCTTCCTACCATCATGATACTCCATTTCTTGACCCTTGACATGGGTCAGTTGACTTCTGAGATGTCATTTTGAGATGCTTGACAATCTAATGCTTCCTGTAAGATATTTATCTGTAGTTACTTAGTTCTCAGAATAGCAGGATTCACATAGCAGGGAGTGCTGGAGACTAGTAAGTGCCACTTACTAGCTGTGTTACCATGGGCAAGTCAGTTAACCTCTAGAGACTTGAGTTTGCCCATCAGTCAGACAGGAGCGAGGTCTATGTTGTTTATTTCCAGGGATTCTGTGAGCATCAAATCTGATAAAGCATGTGAAGGGGCTTTGGAAACAGCAAGGCATTATTTAAAGGTCAAGTATAATTATGAATAAATTCTGATTCATTTTTAAGTGTTCATGGTTTTCTGTGATCCTTCTCCCAGTCAGCCCTGCCTTTCATGCTGAGGGGACACTGAAGCACTTTCCTGGGCAGTCTGATTTCTTTTACTGTTTGTTATCCTGCTTGCTCTTCCGTGATCTGGCTCCAATTTTAAGATCTTGAGATTGGTTCTTTCTGTGAACATGTTTTCTTCTCCTCGTCATTAATTAGGATGAGGACAGCGACTTATGCCCGGAGACACAGATGCCAAGGCATAGCATGTGAAAGTGGCACATTACTTCTCCATCTTGAGGTAATGCCTTTCATTTGTGCCTGGGTTTAATTTATGATTTAAAAAAAGTCTGTTTGCAGCCTTTTGTGGCATCTTCATAGTTAAATCTGCAGCTGCTGTGGAGCACTAGTGAGCAAGGGGGTCTGATAACGTGGTGCTGGGGTTTCTGGTGCTTAAGAAGTGCTTGAGAGGCTTGGAGGGGGCACTGCCATAGTCTGCTAATCCAGATCGCTGCCATCTTGGAATCTGCATATGTAAGAACTGTGTAGGGACGTTTCCCCCTCTTATGAAAATACAGGATAGTAACATGGTGGTTTTCTTTCTTTCCTTTCTGAGCCTAGCTAAAATCATTCCACTGTTCCTTCTGGAACCTCATGGCCAATGGTCTCAACATAGCCATTGGGCTGTCTTGCCTTCCATACACACCATCCTGTCTTTCCACTGTTCTGTCAAGGTATGGAGGGAGGTGAGCCAGAATGGACAGCGTGTAGCCACCCTCTGGGGCCCTCAGTGACCGGGGGGCTTGTACCTGGAGAACGGTGATAAGAAGAAGCAGTAATGTGTCAATATGGCTGCTGGGCCTAGACCTCAGTGATGAGCACATCCCCTGGCTAGTTCCCCTCAGAGGGCTGCTGGGGGCTCCTTTTCTAATTCTGACTGAGATGGTCATCGGGCTACCCAGAGGGCTAGTAGCGGGCATTCACTGACATAGGGCTATGGCATCCACACTGGGATTCTAAAATTCTTTGACTTTCCTGAAGCTTACTACCCAAATTTAGGAATTAAATCATTCACCCACCTTTGCCTATCTGCAGGTGGCAGAAATTTTAGTTGATTTGAACAAGGGATTCATTGGCTGAAATATATACTGGAAAATGCATCAGTGCTTTAAGATATTCAGAAAGAACAAACAGATTTACATAATGCTCTTTCAAGGGAAAAGTTTCTCTCACATAAATTATCTTCACAATCCTGTGAGATAGGATGGGTGAGAATTGTAATGTCTTTTTACAGTCAACAAAACAGAAGCTTGGAGGTTGATTAGCACGAATTACGTCCCTAGTAAAAAAAGAACCCAACCTGTACTTTACAACTTTCATTTCTGGGATCAGGGCTCTTTCCTTTTTAGGATCTTGGGATGGTTGAACCATGGGAAGGAGAGGAAAGGGGAAATTGGATTGAAGCTCACAGGTTTAATTTCAGTGATGCTTCAGTCAATTTATATAATTGAGTACATTGGAGGCCAAGAGTTTTGTTCCATGTAATTTTAGGAATTTCTAATCTTTATCCTTTTTAGAATAGTGGTGTTCAACCCTTTTAAAAATTTTATTTTATTCTTACTTTTTTAAGGCAAAGGACTTCCCTCTTTGGTCAAATGAATGGAGTATGATATAAAAATCCCAGTATATAAAACTTAAATTGCATGGTTGTGTTTGTGTGTGTGTGAAATCTTTCCTGATCCATCTCCTCTCACCCCTCAGGTGCCTTGAGACAGCTCTGAAAGCTTGAAGAAATGAGGATGGAACTTTCAGGTCAAAGGGGTTTTGTCTTCTCTCTTTCCTTTCCTCTTCCCTAGTTTGGTCACCTATCTGTGTTTTACCTGTCTTCTCCAAAATGGTACCTGAAGACCTCATGGCATTCTCCCATCTTGGCACCCAGCACCTGTGAGGAGCCTGCTTTTGTTATACATTCCAACAAAGGCACAAGAAGAAAGGTGGTAGATGTCTGTCTTTGTGTTTTTCAACTGCTCTTTATTTCTGTTTTGTCCAGAAAACAGAGGGCATAGCATGTGGTCCAAGGACACCTCTGTTCTCAGACAGTTGGTCAATGAGCCAAGCCCTCAAGCCTATTCTGGGCAGTCAGCATCTTTTCTGGGCAACGAATTCTCCTGAGTCAGTGGCACAAAGCACTGAACCATGGCCCAAGGTTCTCCAGCTACATATGGGCTCTGGGTATGCTAAACATCTGTTTGCCACCAACCACACTGGGATAACCTATTTAAGTCCAGATGATTAGTGCCCAACTGCTAAATGATCTAGACACAGCCTTTCCCTGTGCAAGTATAGCATTTCCTAAAAGTCTTATAAGCCCTGGGATGGCAAGGAATCCTTGTTGGCTGTGCTTTGTTCCTTCTACTTGTGGGTTATTACCCTACCTTGAGCTGAGTGGTTTTCTGTGGCATTAGGGAGGAATCTCATGCCTTATTGGCTCTTTAGCTAGGCATATGGGCTTCTCAGTAAAGCAATCATTGGATAGATAGACTTTCTTGAAAATTCTTGTTCATATGACTCTTGTGTTTTCTCCTTGTGTTTCAGCACCTCTTAATAGAGGGCAGCAAACTCAGCTCTCTCCTTAGATAGGGAAGTACTGACATGCCTTTGAACACTCTCTTCGCCCCCTTGCTAGCTCTGCGTCCCCCCACCTCTTTGCCAAGAAAGGCTTGCCAATGCATGGAGCATTGACTGGGTCTTCTGAGACAGATTAGCCAGCTCCTTTCAAGGAGACACCAGAGCTCTTATGAAATTGCACCGTATTTCTTACTCCTGGAGTACATGCTTATACAGGTAGGAGTCAAGCCCTGTACTGGGAGGATGTGCGTGACCCCACTTGGGTTTTCTGTCCTGAGCCGTGTGCTCCAATTCAGCTTTATCCAAAAAGTCCTGTATTTGGAACTCTTAGGCTTTTTTTGCAGTTAGGTATAAAACTGTGTTTTGTTTTCCATTGGGCTCCATTGTGAGGACTCTCCTTCTATTGAGAATTCCAGAGGGAAAAGGTGAGAAGTGTGATTTGGAAACTCCACCTCAAACCCTAACATTGCAAAGAACCTAAATATTTTACAGCTTCTGGAGAACATTCTCTTTGTTGTTGGGTTTTGGAGATCAGGTCACCTTCAGTTACTCACTTTTAGTTACTTTCTAATATTGTAAGGAATGATCATAGACAGCCTTGTGGCAAGTTTCAAATGATCTCAGTGCCCCCAGAACTCTCTCTCTGACTCTGAACAATTGAATGTTCCCTACTCAAGTTTCTCAAGGCCATGTGGTCACCTCTCAGCCATCACACCCACCTGCCACTGTTCTTTGTCCCATTAGGCTTAGCGGTCACAGGTGTTTTCTGCATGGCCACTTTGCCCAAGTTTATAAAGAGAAGAGAAATAGGAAGGTGAGGTGATGCAGTGACCTCAGTCAGTGTAAAGAGCTAATCATGCTCATTTAGAACAACTATGCAATATTCCTTTCTTGAGAGTTTTTCTTTGATGGATCTAAGTCATTCTTCCTTGAAAAATTTCTTTAGTAGTACAAAAATTTACTCCATCAGTATAATAAATGAGTGACAAGGAATTTCCTTAAGCAGGTAAAAGACGTAGGCATGGTTAGTGTGGAGTCAAAATTATTTTGTCAAAATGAATTCATGGAGGAAAATGACGGAAAAGGGGAAGATACTTCGAACTCCCTCCTCCATCTTTGATTTCTGATTTCCCTCAACCTCTTAAGGAAGCTTCCATCTGAGGAACTGTCAATTCTCTAAGTAGGGCAGCCCTCCCTTAGTTGTAAAGTAGATGAAGTGTCTATGGTCCCCCTTCTGTTGCCCCTTATTCCCTCTGTGTTGTCACCCTCTTCTCCTCTCATGAGGTTCCCAGTGACAACTTCCTTTCTCACCTGTCAGAAAAGGCTCCTGTATCAACCATTTGTCCAAACGATGATTTGTCCGTCTTAGGGACGCCTACATTTTGATTTGGGTTCTAACTGTAGGGTTGACTAACCTTGTACCCTATTAAAGAAGTCCTGTTACCTACAAGCTAAGTTATTGTGTGGGGAGATGAGGAATACTTCCTTGGAGTCCCTGACATTATAACGTTGGGAAAGCATCTCCCCAAATACCTCCTCACTCCACCTGAAAGGATGATCCGTTCATCACTGGCCTTTCCCCAGACCATTTCCAAACCCCCTGTTTCTCCAGGTTTCTCAATGCCTAAGGCCACGTGTCCTTCATCAGTATTTCCCTGATGCCAATCCTGTAGCAGCCCCAAGTGCTTTTATAGGATGCGTGCATTGCTGTAGAAGTAGTCCTTAGGCTCCTGGGTAGACACTAGCGGATGCACACCTGCCTTCCCCTCCCTGAGGTTTTGTGGCCATATTGTTCCCTTGTGGGACCCTGCCAGCTACCTCTGCCTGTGGGAGGTGGCTGCGAGATCCCTGACCAAATCAAATTCCTGGAAGGCCAGATTTATATGCAAGAGGAAGGCAAGTCAGAGCTGATTAGTTCTGTGTCAGTTGTCCCTCAGGCCACATTTCTCTGGCCTCAGGTGGAGGCATGTATATGTATATGCTGGCTGGGATTACCGTATGGGTACTCTACTTTGGCTGATGGATGAGTAATGTATAGGTAGCTAGTGACGCATTTTGGGATCCATGCAAAAGAGGCAGCCCCCGGTAAATGGAAGGATTGGTCATTACTGTGACTCTAACAGTGAATGCATCACAGCAGCGCCACTTCCTCCAGCCCTCTAAGCTACTGATTGCAGCTGGGCTAATGCATTGCCTCCGAGGAGCATCTATTGATGTGCTGCAGAGGAATTAACTTTGACGTAATGGAATTTTGTTTTCGCCACTGCTCATAAAAACAACTGCCTTGAGCAAATGAAAATGTGTGTGGCAATTTGTGCATTTCCAGTAATGACTGTACCCAGGCAGAGGGTTCTTACGGAAGGAAATGGCATCCCTGCAGACCGGGGGCTGGCTGATGAATGATTAATGAAAAGCAGCGCTACCAAGATGCTGGCCCCGGAAAGATAAGGGAGGATGATGGTGTGAGCTGGAGGGGAGGGGAGGTGTATGGAAAAGCGTGCTCCACTCATGGGCAAGATTCCAAGGCATTTGGCTGGTGTTAGAATCACTGCAGGGGAGCATGACCAAGGTCAGTTGCCTTGCCCTGCAGCTGGCAAAAGAAGAAGCCTACTCAGACCATTCCCTCCCCCTGCCTCTTCTTGGAGACCCTGACCTTCTCTCTTGGGACAGGGCATAATGCTTTCCCTCAACTCTACTCTTCTGCCCTGTGTACAGCACCCCACATCGCCCCACTGTCCATCACCTCTTCTTTCAGAGACAAATTCTCTCGCCTCTATTTCCCTGCAATCCCTCCCTCCATTTCCCTGATTCTTTGCTAACAAAATCCTGAGGATCACTGCCATTTCCGTCGTTACTACTTACCAGTCCCTGGGTAGCAGAATGCTCCCTACAGAGCCCCACGAGGGACCCCAGATTCCAATTCCACTCACTTCTACCCTCCGTGTTGTTCAGATAAGGCCCTTAGGTGATTTCTGTACTTGGCCTGGCCTGCAACCTGGTACCATAATAAAATTCTGAGGTCACCCATTGAGTCTCCATCTGTCTCACCCCTGGCATAGTCAAGCATTCAGAGAAGGAATCTGGGTTATTTTTGAATGTATATTTTTTTAAAGCCAGAATTCTCTGCACTGGGGTCAGAAGAACTCTGAGCCCCAGAGGTGGGGCTTTTGGTTCCTGTACCCACAGACAGGGGCCAACAGCTGCGTTGGGACTCTGCGAGGGGCAAGGTTCTGAGCCCATGTCCTAAGCTGCATTTCTCCCTGTGCTGGGGGTCATCTCAGACAGGCTTATTTCTTCTGCTCCCAGAGTAGCAGCTCGAAAGAATTGCCCTTCACTGGAAGACAGTAGTGTGGCTACTTAAAGCTTGCCGGGCAGGCTGGACCACGCAATGCATTTGACCTCAATCCATTTGTTTTATGGTTCAAAGTGACTTTGGTTCTTCTTTGCACACAAGTATCCTTCCTCTATGTAATGATAAGGATTGAAGACAAAAGTCTTTCTTCTTATCACAAAGCAAAAGAAATCGAGTAAGATATGACCAGAAGGTATTTTTTTTTCTTCCCTCTCTCGCTGAAAGTAGTTTTATACATAGTGAGAGGAAGAGAGTGGCATTCGCGGTGCTCTTGCTGTCTTAAGTCTTATTTGAAAGAAACAGGGAGACTTATTTTTCTCATGCCCATTGCAGTACTGTCACAAACTCCAGCCCATATGCCTGCCCTAATGAGAAGATTAAAGACCTGTTAATGCCATTTGTTTTGTTTCTAAACAGTAGGTGACAGGAGAGCTAAATATTCTCTCTGACCTGATGCAGTAGTTCTAAAAGCACCAGGACCAAATGGCTGAGTGACCTTGCTTTTTATGTTCAATTAAATGGACCAGACATAAGATCTATATTTTTTCTGAAGTGTTGAGATGCATAGATGGGATGCAAAATTTCTTTGCCTGTGCCCCTGGGAAAAACAAAGGAAACATACTGGGAATTCCAAGTGTCCCTTTGAGTCTCATTTTTCACTCAAACCCTGCAACGCTCTTGTTTGATAGCAAGGCTTGGCTTGGGGAGTTGGTGGCACAGGGTCATGGATAGTGATTCATGGGCTTATATTTTCTTGTGGATAATACTGTGAACAAGTAGTCTATTCAATACCACTTACCCGTAGGACGCTGTGTTGGGTGCTAGAGGGGTTATAAAGAAGCATAGACACTTCTGCTTTCAACGATTAGAAAATCTTGCTTGGAAGCAAAGCATTTGTTCATTGAAAGAGATCAGTACTGAGAGCAAATGCCAAGTGTGGCAAGATTGAGTTGCCACTGACCTCTCCTTCCTTAAGATTTGAGGGGCCAGAGAAATCACTGAAGCAACTCTAGCTAAATGGGAAATGCGGTACTGATTTATTTCTCTGAGCAATAACCCCAAGTATTACTTCTGATGAGTTGTCCTGAGGAATATGAATTAGATCTGAGGTTGCGGTGAGGACTCACTTCTCCCACCCCAGTATGACTGGACCTCTACAAGGAATTCTGAATGGTCAAGGACCACAGAGAAGAGTGGACCGTTCCCATGTGTGCATGCTGCATGAGGGGGGCAGGAAATGAAGGAGAAACTGCCACTGTTCACAGGAAAAACAACAGCAATAACAACAATTGGCCGAGTGCCAGATTTCAAGCACATCTAACATGATTCCTAGTAAAACATGGGTCCATGAATATCAGGCTTCAGTCAGATTCTAACTCTTCCTTTCCTGGAGCCTTTAGAGCCAGAGCTTAGAATTGTTTCTTCTAATAATCCTTCACGTGGAGAGGTCGCTCTCGAGTGGAAATATGAAATATGAAGAGATGTGTGATGATGTGTCAGATGTGGTAACATCATAGATCGATGGTGGGGGACAGGGGGAGAGAAAACTCTAGGCTGGCACAGGAGTGGAGACAGTCTGGGAGGTCTCCTGGAAAGGTTGGTTTTGTGTTGACTTAAAGGTGGGGATGGGATAAGAAGGGAGCAGACTTGCCAGGTGGTCGATAAGGACAAGCAATGAAATGATGTATGGATGCAGTGAGAAGAACACCATGGCTGGAGCACAGAGCAAAAAAGCAACGGAGACCAACTCATGTGTTTGGAGTGGATACTCTCCCATTACCCGCCATTATTTGGTGAAGCTCTTGGAAATAGATTACTTGTAAAAATTGCTTAGGTGGATGCTCGCAGAACTTCTGGGGCCTTATCACCACAAAGATGAAAGAGATCTTGAGCAGGGAGAGAAATTCCCACCAGCAAATATGGCCACACTTTTGTAAAGTTTCCCTTTCTGTGGCTTATAATAAGGTAAAACATTTTTAGGAAAAAGAAGGAAATTTTGAGCCTGATGAACCTTGCGTGGTTTTCTGATGTGATATATTTATTGCAGGAATCTCCCCTCTTACGTCTCTCATAAGACATATCCAGCTCCTGCTTGAAGAATTCTAGAAGTCTTGCTACTTTTTTGGGCATCCTTGGTCCATCTCTCCTTTTATAGAACACTCTCCTTGTCCTGAAATTTTCCTTCCTATAATTTCCAAACACAATTCCTAAAATAATAGAGGAAAAGTCCATTTCCAGAACACAGCTCAGCTCTTAAATACTTTAAGATGCTACTTCCTTTTTTAAAAAAAATTATTTAATTCCAGTATAATTAATGTACAATGTTATATGCATTTCAGGTATACAATATAATGATTCAACAATTCTGTACATTACTCAGTGCTCATCAAGCTAAGTGTATTCTTAATCTCCTTCACTTACTACACCCATCCCTCCACCCACCTCCCCTCTGATGACCATCAGTTCTCTATATTTAAGTGTTTTTGTATTTTTTTTCCTTTGTTCATTTGTTTCTTAAATTTCACATTTCAGTGAAATCATATGATGTTTGTCTTTCTATGATTGGCTTATTTCACTTAGCGTGTACCCTCTAGATTCATCCACTTATTGCTGCAAATGACAAGATCTCATTCTTTTTTATGGCTTAGTAATATTCCATCACACACACACACACACACACACACACACACATACACACACACATCACTCCTACCTATTCATCAATCAATTCATCAATCAGTGGACACTTGGGTTGCATCCATATTTTGGCTATTGTAAATAATGCTGCAATAAACCTGAGGGTGTATGTATCTTTTCAAATTGGTGTTTTTGAATTCTTCAGGTAAATTCCTAGGATTGGAATTAATGGATCATATGGTAATTCTGTTTTCAATTTTTTGAGGAATCTCCCTACTACTTTCTACAGTGTCTGTCCCAATTTGTATTCCCACCAACAGTTCATGAGGGTTCCTTTTTCTCCACATCCTCTGCCATCGCCTGTTGTTTCTTTGCTTTTGATTTTAGCCATTCTGACAGGTGTGGTGATATCTCGTTTGGTATGGATTTGTATTTCCCTGATGATGAGTGATGTTATCTTTTCATTTGTCTGTTGTAGGATGCTGCTTCTTTTTTATTTTATTTAAATTCAATTAATGAATATATAGTATATTATTAGTTTCAGAGATAGAGTTCAGTGATTCATTAGCTGCATATAACACCCAGTGCTCATTACATCACATGCCCTCCTTAATGTCCCTCACCCAGTTACCCCACCCTCCCACCTACCTTTGCTCCAGCAACCCTCAGTTTGTTTCCTAGGGTTAACAGTCTCTTATGGTTTGTCTTCCTCTCTGATTTTGTCTTATTTTATTTTTCCCTCCCTCCCCCTATGATCCTCTGTTTTGTTTCTTAAATTACGCCTATGAGTAAAACTGTACAATAATTGTCTTTCTCTAATTGACTGATTTCACTTAGCATAATACCCTTTAGTTCTATCCACATCATTGCAAATGGTAAGATCTCATTTTTTTTGATGGCTGAGTAATATTCCGTTGTAGTATATATACCACTTCTTCTTTATGCATTCATTTATTGACGGACATCTGGGTTCTTTCCATAGTTTGGCTATTGTGGATTTTGCTGCTATAAACATTAGGGTGCAGGTGCCCCTTCAGATCAGGATGCTGCTTCTTTGGCACCTCTTCGCTAAGCTCCACAATCTCAGTCTCATGTATCTAATTTTTGTTAGTACCATCTTATTTTTTCATTTTTTTCCCCACTCAGAACCCTGAACTTCAGCAATTCTGCAATCCCATGAGGACTGACAACAAAATGGTCTGACTTTCTTTTCACTGCCTGTCATCCTTTCAGCTTAAATTCTATTATCATTCCTTCTCCTCTTTATATGTACCTTCTGTTGCCTGTCCTTCACTCTCTTTATGGCTTTAGTAAAACCACACCTTGGAAAATCTTCCTGTCCATCTCTTCTGTGTCTATACTCATACAGTTGAATGTTGCTGGAGAAAATCTCAACCCTGAGCATGGTTTGATTTTGTATTCATGACCATGAACTTCAAATGAGACCCAAATGTGGCCCAGCATCATTATCATAATGTATTTCTCTGGTCCATTTATCCTCCCACTTTCCCAGGCACTACTTCACCATTTCAAGTCTCCCACAACCCCTCCTCCATCCTTGTTCTCACCTGCTGACCTTGATTCCTGTTTTACTAAGAAATTGAAGCTGTTAGATGAGAAGATTGGCAGATTCCTAGCCTCACATTATACCCACATACCAGCATCCTCATCCATACCTCTGCCTTCCTGCCACATGGATGTTTGGGCAACCCTATCTAAATGTTATCCCCTTTCACTACTCAAGGGCATTGCTCAGCAATTCTCTGATTCGTAAATCATCAATGTTCTCTCTCCTGCTGGTACAAACATGCTGTTAATTTCCCCATTTAAAAAAACCTCCTCTTGATTCCACTTCTCCTATCAACTACTTCCCTAATTTTTTTTAAAAGATTTTATTTATTTATTTGACAGAGAGAAAGAGATCACAAGCAGGCAGAGAGGCAGGTAGAGAGAGGGGGGGAAGCAGGCTCCCCGCCCAGCAGAGAGCCCAGTGTGGGGCTTGATCCCATGACCCTGCGATCATGACCTGAGCTGAAGGCAGAGGCTTTAACCCACTGAGCCACCCAGGCGCCCCTACTTCCCTAATTTTTGCTACCCCTTACAACAAACTTCTCTGAAGCATCCAAAAGCATGGTTTGGGAAACAAACTGAGGGTTTTGGGGGGGGGGGAGTAACAGGGTGTTGGGTTTTGAGAAAGGCAGGTGTTCTGATGAGCATTGGGTGTTATATGTAACTAATGAATTATTGAACATCACATCAAAAACCAATGATGTACTATATAGTGGCTAACTGAAGTTAAAAAAAAAAAAAGAATCCAAAATCAAAATCTAAAAACCTAAATCTTCCATCTCCAAATCTTCTTCTCACATTTTCTTAAACTCACCCCAATCAGGCTTTCACCAGTCTCCCACCACCCTATGTTGCTAAGTCCAGTGATCAATTATGGGTCTGTATCTTACTTGACACCGTTGATTATTCCCTGTCCCAAAGCTTTATTGAAATGTAATTGGCAGTATTGAGAAGGGCACGCATTGCATGGAGCACTGGGTGTGGTGCATGAACAATCAATCTTGTAACACTGAAAAATTAAAATAAACATATTTGGGGAGAAAAAAATAAAAAAAAAGATAAAAAAAAAAAGAAATGTAATTGGCATATAACATTGTGTAAGTTCAAGGTCTACCACATGTTGATCTGATGCAATTATCTACTGCAAAATCATTACCACCATAGCATCTACATCCCATCACATAATTACCATTTCTTTTTTGTAGTGAGAACATCTAAGATCTAACTCCCAGTGATATTCAAGTATAAATACAGTATTATTAACTATAGTTGCCATTATATCCCTAGAACTTGTTAATCTATAACTAAAGTTTTGTGCCCTTTGACCAGTATCTTCCCATTTCCCCTACCTCCCAGCCCCTGGTAACCACCACTATACTCTCAGTTCCTATGAATTTGGCTTTTTTTTCCCCCTTAAGATTCCTTATATAAGTGATATCATACAGTATGTTTTTTTCTGTCTGACTTATTACCTAATATAATGCCTTCAAGTTTCATCAAAGTTGTTGCAAACAGCAAGATTTCCTTCTTTCTCATGGCTGAATAATATCCTTTATATATATCATATATATATGATCTGTTGAGAGACACTTGGATTGTTTCCATATCTTAGATATTGTGACTAATGCTGCAATGAACATGGGCGTGAGATCCTGATTTTAATTTCTTTGGCTATACATATCCAGAAGTGACACTGGTGGTTCATGTGGTACTTTTATTTTTAATATTTTGAGGAACCATCATAGTGTTTTCCATAGTGGCCACACCAATTTGTATTCCTACCAACAGAACATAAGGGTTCTCTTTTTTTCACATCCTCATCAGCACTTGTTATTTCTTGTCTTTTTGATGTTAGCCATTCTAACATATGTGAGGTGATACCTCATTGTGCTTCCAATGTATGTTTTCCTGATAATTAGTGATGTTGAATACCTATTCATATATCTTTTGGCCATCTGTATGTCTTATCTGGAAAAATGTTTATTCAGGTCCTCTGCTCATTTTTAATTGAGTTGTTTGTACTTTTGCTATTGAGTTATATGTGTTCTTTATGTATTTTGGATATTAACCCATTAATATTTGATTTGCAAATATTTTCTCTTATTTTGTAGGTTACCTCGTCATTTTGTTGATTGTTTCTTTTGCAGAAGCTTTTTATTTAGTTTGATGTAGTTCCACTTGTTCAATATTGTCTTTGCTTTTGGTGTCAAGCCCAAGTTTCGATAAAAAGGATAGAAAATCATGGATCAGAAGGGGTCTTCTCTTTCTGGCTGAAATGGCTAGTCGTCTGCTTCCTGCCTTTAGATGTGTAAGGATGTAATGCTTGAACCTATAAAACCATCTCATGACCTCGAGGGTCACTCAAAGCATCATAGGTATAGCCCAGTGTCTTTGTGGGAAGCTTTTGAGCCAATCCTGGCATTACCCACCTGCAGACTTCTTGGAATAAATAGTAAATATCATTCGGTTCAATGATATTGTTGGCAAGGTTTTATGTTACTTACTGCTGAATGCAACTTAATTGATATAGTTTTTTTCTTTATTTTTTTTATTAGAAATTTTATGATCAGAATTTCATTGCCGACTATTGCCTGGTTTTGGAAACCAACTTTAAAAAAGACATATTCAATAATAAAATCCCTTTATCTTAAATTTATTTCTCTTCAATTTCCTTTCTAAAGTCTATAAAATTTCTAAGCCCATCAGTAACTAAGCAGTTACTGAGTGCCTGTAGTATGTCCAGTATTGTATGAAGTATTGTATGTATGTACTTGGAGAAAAAGTAATGAACAAGATTGATTGTTGCTTTATGGGTTAATGGGGGAAATACTGATTTGCCTGGCTTTATCATCTCTTGATATTTTGAATTCTCAGATGATATTTTCCCAAAGGTACTTGCCATTTCTCTGTTCTTCTTTTGATCAGGATGAAGACCAGAGTCAGTTCCCACTGTTGCTACGTCTGCTTCCAGAGAGACGAAATGATCAGTAAAACAAATGTGTGACTTACCCGCTATGCTCTGTCTAAATTGCTCAGTGGGGCAGATGGTAGCATGTGGCTGAGGCACTGACCTTGCATACCAGCACTGTTTCACCCAATTTCCTTCAAGTGAGGAGTTCAGAAGATTAGAGAAGGTTTTTGCCAGGCTTGGAATCTATTTGGGTTATTATCTTTGATTACTTGGATTGCTTTATCCCAGAGAAACCAGACTTCATTTAAATAAAAAAATTCAAAAAGACTCGGAAATCATAAATTAGCACATTAAAATGTTCGTGCAATTATCTGGACGGCAACTGCATCTCCCTAAAGCCGTGCTGTGGCCTGCGGAGTTGACAAGGCAGAAACAGATGGCCTGGGTTTTCCTTGAAATATACTAATGAAGAGAAAAACGTGACTTGGCCCTTTATCATTTTAGATTATGCCAAATCCACACAAGCAAGGGACTCTAGACATTTGGCCTGAGCTCTGAAATGTGCAGAACAGACACATCCTGGCCTGTGATGTCTGGCACTTGTGGAGTGTTTGATGGGGGACAACTGGTGCTTGTCTAGGTGGGTTGTGGTCCCCCTCCTCGTCCACCATGCCAGTCTCCCATGTGCTCTCATTTATCTGCCTGACTTCCACTGACTCCCTCTACATGGGTCACACCATAGGGTTGGTGAATGTTCTCATTAATCCCTCTCTTGCTTCCTGTTTTCCTCTGTTCTTCCTTTTTCGAACTTCTTCTGGAAATACTATTCAGGCTGTTTAACTAAGTGGACTGTTCTCACCTTTTCACTGATTCCTAATAAACTCCTGGAGTTGGAAGGACCTGGAAGGGTCCTTCCTGACTCCCCATCTCCTCAGGAAACACTCCCACTGGATCACAAAGGTGGGACCTCTACCACATTGTCTGTAGACATAACCCAGTGCACAAGAATGTCCGCCATTGGGAAATATGTCCTGACGCTTAACTCCGAACCTTCACAAGTCACATTTTCCTGAGTCTATCCTCAGCAAGGCTGGTCTTGGTATTTACCCTAATATACTTGAAGGGCCTTTAAAAGTCACTCTAAAGCAGTGGTCCTCAACCAGGGGCAACTTATTTTTGAAAAGCATGTTGATGGATTTTCCTTAAGAGAGATGCCCCAACCCCACCGTCATGCAGGAAACATCCATCTGCTTTTGAATTTGAGAAAAATAACTACAAAGGAAGGGAGGATAAGGGGTGTGTGTGTGTTCATGCGTTCGTCTGTGCACAGGTGTGTATGTGTGGCAGGAGGTACACAATAGGGCTTAGGTTGTATATCATATTTGTTTTAAAGACGTAAATTTATTTCACTTTATGAAAACGTTTCATTTTTCTCCCAAGAACTTATTCAGTTGGCCTAAATAATGCATTTTAGCAAAATAAGAGTCATAACTCTTTTCTCTTTCTTGCTCCAGCAAAGGGGTGTATCTGTGAAAGTTCATGAGAGAGGTGATGACCTTTCCCTGGAAAGTCAGAGTCCTACACCCAATTTATTCTCAAAACCAAATTTGTGCCTCCCTTGTGGGCAAAGCCAAAAGTGAGTAGAGGAGCAATTCTGTAGACTCTGCAATAATGGCCACCCGGGAAGGGCTCCTGCACGTTCAGTTTAGATTTGTAAAGCATTTTACGGTTTATGCAGCCTGGTATGTACAAAGTCATATGATCTTCACAACGATCCTGGGAGTTATGTATGTTTATTCAAGGAAGAAACCAAGACCTAGAGAGGCCTTTGAACCTGTGAGTGGAAAGTTGGCCATGAACCTGGCTCCAGGTCCGGGGCATTTCCCAGTACACCGCTCCATCTCCAGCAATGCCTCCTTTCCAACTATGTCTATGGGTCTGAACCAACCTGTCAGAGACATCCACGGCCAGGTGATTTCATGTTTCCCTCTCACTCTGCAACACAGCACCAGTGAAGACCCTTGGGTTTAAAGACTTTATTTATAATTTATTTGAGAGAGAGATCGAATGAGCGAGCGAGTGAGAGAGAGCACAAGCAGGGGGAGGGAGAGGCAGAGGGGGGAGGGATAAGCAGACTTCCTGCTAAGTAGGGAGCCTAATGCAGGGTTTGATCCCAGGACCCTGGGATCGTGACCTGAGCAGAAGGCAGACACTTAACTGACTGAGCCACCAGGAGCTCCGGACCCTTGGCTTTAAACCCAGTTCCTCCACTTACTTTCTCTGGGATCTTACACAAGTTACTTATCCTCTCCGTAGCACAGTTACCCTGTCTGTGAAATAGGGATCCTTCTCCTCCTCCTCCTCGACATCATCACCACCACCATCATCATTATCAACATCATCATCATCACCATATCTACTTCACAGGGTTCTTGTGAGGATTAATTAAAACCATGCTTGTGAAGTCCAAGTGCTTGACACTTGGTAACTGCTCAGTCAACATCAACCATAGCTTCTACCACTTTAATTCATACACCTCCATCTCCCCGTACCCTCTTGCCCACATCCAAGTTCAGTGTTCAGAAGCCTTTCTCCATCTGTACCTGTTGGGCTTGCATCTCTCCTGGCAGAATCTGTTCTGAACGCAGAGCTTGTCATCCCGCCATGTCATTCCTTCACGCACTGGAGAGGCCAAATACCTCATGCATCTTTTAAGAACACAAACCTGCTGTGATGAGGGATGCATGTAATAAAATAATAATAAAAGCAAATAATGGAGACAAGTCTTGAAAAATTGAGGTGAAGTATGATCACACAGTAATATTTAAATTTTTTTTTTAAGATTTTTTATTTATTTATTAGAGAGAGAGAGACTGAGAATGAGAGGGGAGAAGGTCAGAGGGAGAAGCAGACTTCCCGCAGAGCCGGGAGTCCGATATGGGACTCGATCCCAGAACCCCGGGACCATGACCCGAGCCAAAGGCAGCCGCTCATCCAACTGAGCCACCCAGGCGCCCCAGTAATATTTTAAATATGGCCGAAGTGGTGGACCAAATTGAGAAAGGCTGTCCAGGCTGCTGTGAAAAGTCTCATAACAGAGCAGGAAGCTTGGAAATACAGCCCTGCAATGGACATGTTGAGACATTTTGCCTCAGAACTGCCCCCACTGGGCCCTTTGTTCTCACTGACTCAGGCCTACCTGCAACAATGAGGGTCATGGAAAGCAAGAGGGATGTGCTGTTTTCAGAATCATCATGATTTTGCTTCTTTTGGTGGTAAAAGCACTGTATAATCACTTGAAAAAAAGTTAGAAAATGCAGAAAAGTGAAAATAAAATAAAACTTGCTAGTATTTCCTCCATGCAGAGATAGCTACAGTTAACATGAACACTTTTGATTATTTTCTTGGCATAATTCTTTATTTTTTCTACAACCTTCCCACTGCCCCTCTATGCCAATATCCCACATGTAGGGCTCTCTCTCTTGGGGACAGAAAACGTGAAGCTCCTTCTCTCCAGGATATCTTTCTCCCCCCTCACCCTCTTTCCCCAGCTCCACCCATCCTGCTCATCTCAGCTCAGAGGTCACCTACTACAGCAAGATCTCCCGAAACCCCAACCAAGATGGGGGGATTTGTGCACTTTACATGGGCACCATTTTTGTGATACCTTGTGTCTATATCTTTGTATTTACAGTGTGTTTAATGATCTGTGTAGATATCTGCCTACCATATTAGACTGAGTGTCCTTGAGACTTACTCATTGTTATTTTCTCAATACTTAGAATAGTGCCTCATGCAGAGTACGCACTCCATGGGTGTTTGCTGAATAAATGAATGAATGACCTTAGGAGAGAAATTAGACTTGTTTTGTAGGGTTGCAAGGGTTAAAACTAGGACTAGAGGTTGGATATTGTGGGGTGACATACTTTGTTTCAATGGAAAACAACATTAAAGTGGGTGAACAGAGAATGGACCATTTTGGAAGGCAGTGAGTTCTTGGCTGCTGAAGGTATTTAAATATAGACTTGGCAACCATACCAGGGATACTGTAGAGCCTGGTCAACTTCTAGATTAGTTAATGTTGATCTAGAGGATTTTGAAAGCTCACTCAATGTTGAATTTCCATTGTTTTATATGGCAGAAGTCATGAAATGATGTCATTTGTGGTTAGAAATTCCAGGTCTTGGTAGCCCTGACTAGGGTGCTCATGGATGAGATGAGAGTTTTCACTTCAGTATTGATGTAGCTTCAAGTAATTGTACGAATACGCTCTTATATCAAGTGTTTTTCTTAATTCTCTATTCACACAGCTTTGTTTCCAAATAAGTCACAGCCTTCCCAGAGCTACAGATTTATTCCACCAACAGTTGGCTCTGAAACCAAATGCCAGTGAATCCAGCTTCCCAATCCTTTGAGGAAAAAGATGGTGACCTTTTCCTGAACTCCCTTGTTCTTTTAGCTTTTATTTGCTTTGCTCTCTTCATATAACCATCATGAAGATTTGCAAGATACTTTCCCTGTTAGGAATACTGTTTCCTGTCCCTCAAGGAAGGCCTGCTCAGTCACTTTATTGAGCTCATTCCCTTTAAGTCTGAGATAAATGAGAAAATGCAATAAGGCACCTATTTATAGCAGCCCCCAGCACTTGGTAGGTGCTGCCTTCCAATGACGTCACTTCTCCTCTAGTGGTGCCTATTTAAGGCCTCTCCTAAAGGCTCCATCTTCCTGACTTGGATCCTCTCCCAGCCCCTTGTGAGCTATCAGCAGTTGCAAAGCCCACTTTCTCATCCCTGATCAGAGCTCCTTTGCCCCTTCCTCCTTGTTGTAGGCTCCGCTCTCCTCTCTCTGTGCACCCACCACCATCTACTGAGTACATTTGTCTCATTGAATTCTCTCCCCAGAAGAACGGTTATGGAGTAGGACCTTGTGCCCCGTACTTCTTTGACATCCCTGAAAACAGCCCATGGGCCATTTTTCTTTTGCAGATTCCACTGCTAATCACCACAGGGAGGCAGCCATGCAGTAAGGGAAATGATAGATTTGGAGAAGTTACTCCTATTCAATAAGGTTAAACAGGATTGATAGCACCTCTGGACGGTTGTGGGGTGTAAACGAGGCTACTGCTCTTTCTCAGAGGCTCTTTTTTATTCCTATCTTATGAGACCGATAGGAAATCCTCTTCCCTCATTGATTTCTCCTTTAGTCTTTGACAGTGGACCTCTTCCAGCTTGTATTCTAGAACACCATATTGCAGTCATCTGGGCGATTTGCCTTCTTCACCTCTGCTAGGCTGTAAATTCCTTTTGAGACCATCCAGCCCATAGGAAGTGCTCAAGGAATTTATGTCTTCTTGTGTCTTACTGATTTTTGTTTTGCTGACACTTAATACTTAGCAGATAATAAATGGTCAACAGATATTAGTTAATTAAATGAGTGGCTGGCAGAAAAATCAGGGCTTATAGACTTTAGAATTAGATTTTAGGGTGGAAGATTATCAAAATGTACAAAATTGGTAAACATGGGTAGATTCCCTTGACAAGAGAGAAGAGAGTAGCAGCAAAGAACAGAGGATTTTGAGGTGTGGGGGGTGGGGTAGGATGGGCAGAGGAAGGAAGTGGATGGTAGCACCATCTGGCCTTTCTGGCTTCAGTGGATCCAGAATCTGAGAGAGTGAAGCACTCCCCTTTCCCAGATCCTCCAGCTTTGTCCTGGGGCCACAGCTCAGATTCTTCAGCTTGAGCCTTCATCCAGGGCCCATGCAGCCACCCACTTTTGGAGCTTAGAACTTTCCTGGGTCATCATCTCTAAAAAACAATCAGTTTTGCATTTTTACAATATAATTTCCAGCTTGCTCTTCCCCCCAAATATGTTTTTTTTATTTTTTCAGTGTTCCAAGATTCATTGTTCATGCACCACACTCAGTGCTCCAGGCAATCCGTGCCCTCCTCAGTACCCACCACCAGGCTCGCCCAACCCCCCACCCCCTCCCCTCCAAAACCCTCAGTTTGTTGCTCAGAATCCAAAGTCTCTCAACCAGCTTGCTCTTAACATATTATTTTCTTTTAAAATTTCATAATTTATATCATATTTTATGTTTCAAATAGGTAATATATACAATGGCGTATGGTGATAATACAAAGCAAGTCTCTTTTCTCTTGCTTTCTTCCAGACCCTGAGTTGCCCTTCCCAGAGGTCTTCAGCATAATAAGATTCCTACATCTCCTTCTAGATATTGTCTTTGGATATATAAGCATGCTTTTCTTTTCTTAGAGAAATGGCAGCATGTGGTTTTTCTTATTTTTATATCTTGCTTTAAAAAAAGTTATAATACATCTTAGAGTTCCATATTAGTTCATATAATGCAGTTATATCTTCCTTCTCTCACACACATGTGAATATATCGTAGGTAGAATAAATTCCTAATGGTGCAATTCATGTGTGCAAGGATATGTTTACTTTTTGCTAATAGTATTAGTACTTTATTAGTATTAGTAGTAATACTAGGGATTCACTCAGTGATTTACTATGTCAGTCACTATTTAAGCATTATGCATGTAGGATATCTCATTCCTTCTTCATTCCTTGAGGAAGGCACTATTATCACCTCCACTTTCTAAAGGAGCAAATGGGCATAAGACTTGCTTATTCACACAGTAAATGGCAGAACTCAGGTTCAACCCAGGCAGTTGGGCTCTGGATAGCTTAGGGTTCTAAACTGCCTTAAAGGTGAATGCGCTGGCATTGAATCAGAGGAAATCACTCTTCATACCGACACAGACCCGATTACACCTTTTTCTTGCACACTTTTCTTGGCTTCAATTTAGAACTTATTAATAAACCCTCTTGAAGACCCCTGCAGGAAAGGGGAAGAAAAAGGGGAAGAGAGCTTCCTCTCCCTTCCTAGAAGCAGCAGACACACCAAGGAGACAGGTTTTTTTGGATGGAAAAATGTATCTCCTTCTGGTCCATCAAAACATGCCGACTGTTATAGTGTACTTGAAAAATAAGAAAAGGACCTCAGAATGAGTAATCTAACCATGTTTCTTATTAATTCAAGGCCAGTGAAAGCTACTGTCTCCTCAAAGACAAATAGTGCTTTTGCCCTTTACTGGTGGGCTTTCGGTCTGTTGGTTTAATCCCACTAGACCAAAGCTATTTAGAATCTGCAAATGAATCATATGATCAGGTTGGATCCTTTCCCCCGTCACCCATGCTGAAGACTTTTTTTCCCCCTTTAAGTCAAGAAAGGATGAAATAATGACATTTTCAGAGTACTTAGTCACTTGAGAGTCTCATCCAACCCAACAGAGTAAAAAAAACCTGTTATGGACACGAGTGGACCACAGGGAGGTCTCACACATTCTCCATTTTTATAGTTGTCTTTTTGAAATTAGAACTAAGAAAAGAAAATAATGACTTTGTGATATTTTTATTTTTCAGACTCTGCAGTTGAAAAACTCCCCATCTCCTAGGAAAGTATATTCATTTTTATGGTTATTCAAAACCACTGATGAATGTCCAGTGTGGGTTGTTCGGTACTGGACACTGGACAAGCAGTGAGAGGCCAGAGAGGCCCAGTTCCCACCCTTGTGGCTTATTGAGGCTTATCAAAGCTGCATAAGACCATGGGAGGAAAGTTCGGTATTTAATTATTGAGCCAGATCTAAGCAAGAAAATAGTCTTTTGGGGAGGGAGGAGAGAGGAATACCCTGATGGACTGTTTTGGAGGGGGGGGAGGTTGAAGCCCATGGAGATGGCACAGCTGAAGACAGACACATGGAGAGGCCTGAATCATCCTGTGTAAGACCCTAAATTATGTTAGGAGGTTGGGCCAATGAAAGCCTTGGTGGCCCAAAAGAATTTTAGAAATCTCGATGTCTCATGGCCAGGGGTTAGGGTCCTTCCAATGTAGTTCTGTGACTCCCCCCTCTGGTCTGCACAGGAGTCCCTGGAGCTCTTTGAGAGGTTCTCGAACTCTGTTCAAACTGTTTTCTTGGCAGGACCAACCTTCCGCCAGCTGTGACACAACTCCTTACACCCACAAAGAAGGCATGCAGAAGTTAGTGTGTCTGTCCCTTCTCAAGCCTCAACACCTCCATATCTCTACTGCAAAATTCCTAAGAGACTGATCATGAGGAGGGACTTTTAGGCAGAATGGATCATCTGTCTTCCCCAGGAAGCCATTAGGCCCACACACATCCTGCCTCACTTCTTTGTTTACCTCAGACGAGCAAATTACACTTCCTAGGACTGAGCTATCATCTGGACTCTCATCCCCCACCTGGGTCTAGAATCACCCATCATGGACTTCCCACTAAGCACTCCCTCCCTCTTTCTCCTATAGTGTGCCTTCCAGAAGGTATGACCTGTATTAAAAAACATTATTCTGACACTTTTTAAAATGGTAAGGAAGCCCTAATTCAAGACTCTCTCAAAAGATGTCAAGACTATTGCAACACGGGGAGAGAGGGAGCGCAACTCCAAGTTCTGTGAAGACAGCTGGTCATTCATCACCCAGGAGCCGGGTAAGGGGTACAGGGAGTGAAAAATTATTCAGGGGAGACATAAAGGGTGGGTGGGTGGGAGGATTCTTCTTAAACAAATGTAATAGAATTCTTGCTGAAGGCAGGCCAGGATGATCAAGGGATCATCTCGGGAATCTGACTTAGAGGATTCTTGCTACCATTGAGGGATCAGACCTAATAAGGATGGGGGTTCTTTTTCCTTATTTCTGCTCATATTCTTGCCATTTTCTTATTCCTCACATATGGCTAAATGATTTTTTGAAGCTCCATGTTCACACATCTAATTATCACAGAGAATTGATCATATGTATCACAGAAAATGCCTCTCTACTGCAAATTGACTCTCAAATCCTCCCTATTCTTACTGGAGGGAGAAGACCCAGTAGGTTGCTAGTCTGTAACCTGATGGGATAAGCTCAGCCCCAGCCTGGAGTACCATGCCTGGCCACCCTCCTCAGTGTTCCTTCCTCTCTCCTTTCCACTTTCCCTAAGGAAATGGGTTGGAGTAAAAGCTAATTAAAAGTTAGCATTCGGGAACATTCGGAATAGGGACTAAGAGTCACAATGAGGCTGCTGGAAGGGATGGGTAGACAAGGGACAGACTGGCTGCTATTAAGGAAAAAGACTAATCATCACCACAATCACCATGATAATAATGATGATCTCAACTTTTTTTTTTAAAAGATTTTATTTATTTGAGAGGGAATTATCTAGAGAGAGCATGAATGGAGAGGAGGAGGGAGAAGGAGAAGCAGACTCCCTGTTAAGTGGGGACCTGGATCTGAGGACCCTGGAATCATGACTTGAGCCAAAGGTAAATGCTTAACCAACTGAGCTACTTAGGCACCTCTATGATACCAACTTTTATAAACAGTCCTGTGACATAGATTCTCTGAGAGGCCAGTTTTGGTGAAGGCAATTTGAACCTAACCTTTTGGCAATTCCCAAGTCTAGAACTTATTCACATACTAGACTAATTGTGTGGCTGTAGGCCTCAGGGCATCTTTCTTCATCAGCTAGTGCAACCAGGCTGCTTATCTTGATGAAGCCTCCTGAATCAAGTGCAGGCAGCATGGAGCCCTCCAAAGTCTTTTTGGCTGGTCTAGCTGCTGAACCCAAGAAGACAGCATCACTGCCAGGCAGACTGGAAGCACCACGGCTACGTTTCCTGTGGCCCCACCATGTATGTCAAATCTATAGACCCAAAAGGTATGCTTCGGTGTGGCAAGCACTAAGCAATAGTAGAACAAGTAAAGAATGCCAAGTTCAAAAGACAAGGTGGGAAACAGTTCTTCTCTATATGCCTACTGGCTCCTTTTAAACTAGGTTTTTAATATGTTGGTGTTCTCTTAGAAAGGCGTATCAAAATAATCGCAAATAGGAGACTTTCTTGTCATTTGTAAAATGCTTCAACCCTCATGCGAGTCCTTAGACATGTTTTCTTTTTTTTTTAAATTTAATTTTATTTTTTCAGTGTTCCAAGATTCATTGTTTAGGCACCACAGCCAGTGCTCCATGCAATACGTGCCCTTCTTAATACCCACCACCAGGCTCACCCATCTCCCCACCCCATCCCCTTCAAAACCCTCAGTTTGTTTCTCAGAGTCCACTGTCTCTCGTGGTCTCTCATTTCCCCCAATTCACTTTTCCTTTCCTTCTCCTAATGTCCTCCATGTTATTCCTTATGCTCCACAAGTAAATGAAACCATATGATAATTGACTCTCTCTACTTGACTTATTTCACCCAACATAATCTCCTCCAGTCCCGTCCATGTTGGTACAAAAGTTGGGTATTCATCTTTTCTGAGGGCTGTGTAATATTCCATTGTATGTATGGGCCATATCTTCTTTATCCATTCATCTGTTGAAGGGCATCATGGCTTTTTCAATAGTTTGGCGATTGTGGCCATTGGTGCTATGAACGTCAGGGTACATGTGGCCCTTCTTTTTACTACAGCTGTATCTTTGGGGTAAATACCTGGTGGTGCAGTTGCAGGGTCATAGGGTAGCTCTATTTTTAATTTCTTAAGGAATTTCCACACTGTTTTCCAAAGTGGCTTTGGAATAGCCAAATACTTTTCTGTTATGAAATATTAATCTTTCAAGTTTCTCCCAACTTACATTCTCACCCAACAGTGTAAGAGGGTTCCCCTTTCTCCACATTCTCTCCAACCCTTGGTGTTTCCTGTCTTGTTAATTGTGTCCACTCTAATGGGAGTAAGGTGGTATCTCAATGTGGTTTTGATTTGAATCTCCCTGATGGCTGATGATGATGAACATTTTTTCATGTGTCTGTTAGCCATTTGTATGTCTTCTTTGGAGAAGCGCTTTAGACATGTTTTTAAATACAGACTATGGCAAATAGAAACTTGTACATTTTTTTCTCTTGGCATTTGCAGTCATTTGGGGTATGAAAAAAGACATTTAAAACACAATAACTCAAGGTCCTAGGGTTAGTGCTTGGAAAAGCACAGCAAAGGGAACCACGGCAGGAAGGTTAAATGTTTTCATATAGCTGTGGTTCCTTTTATCTCAGATCTCTACCCTTAAGTTTTATAATGTCAAGGTATTTTTCCTTGATTGGTGATTCCACCAGAATCTCTGATGAAAGGATCCGTGAGGTCTCTTCAATTCTAGACAGGTTCGGGGAACTTCTGACCTGTCATGAACATCTGAAAACTAATGGAGCAATTCAGTGCTCCTGAAACTGAAAGAACACTTTGCCTTTGACTTCAGCAGCCTTGCTCCATGATGAATAATACTTAATGAGCAGAGAAACAGGCAGGTCGTGGTCAGAGGTGCATCAGGTTCTAGGATGTGACAGAGTGAAGAGATCCATTTTGCTTTTTGACTTCTTTGCAGGCAGCGAGGTGAGATGTGTCCTATTTTTTGAAATGCCCTTTTTTCTTTTGTATTTTGCAAAATGGAAGGTAATTTTATATGTTTGTGCCTTGGAAATGTGGCATATGCAATAATGACTTAGTTTTAACCTATGAAGTTTCTTATTTGGATTTCTAAACACCAGGACTTGCTGCTCCTTTCCTGATTTTGGTGGAAATGTGTTAACATGAGTTCTTTTGACCGCAGTGGTAAAACCCCATTTTCTATTGTCTTCAAATTCTTCGTCGTTGAGACTAGTAACTCAATTCACTGCCGAGACTCTGAATCCCTGTCATGGGTCCCACTGATGATGCTTCAAGTGGCAAGGGATCATCTCTTCCCTTTTTTTTTTTTGCCCAGAGAGCAAAAAGGGGCAATTTGTCCTTGAGCCTTGGTCCTGGTGCCATGCTGATTTTTATGCAAAGCTGGATCATGAGCAATACCTCGTTTAGCTGCCAAATTGCCTTACGGTTATGATCACTTCAATCCTGGGAAATGCACATTGGTATTCTGCTTTAATCCAGAAAGCACTAAGATGAAGAGGTGTTTTTCTCCCTGTTCCACTGGCTGTAATCAGTTCCTGAACAGAATTTATCTACTGCAGACAGAATCTCCTACTAGTTGTTGTGGGGATCACATGAAAGAGATGAAGGTTCCCTAGAGTTCCCAGCAATACTGGGCTCCCAATGCAAGAGATGACAAATAGGACCCATTTCTATGCCCTGGAACAAGGTTAAGGAGATAGAGTTAATGTGGATACTTATAGCCACAGGAAGAACTTTTAGCAAATTCAAGAGTTATAGGTCTCCTCTCGCCCCCACTTTTGTTGTCCTGGAGAACTATTCTTTTGTTTTAATGAAGATTTTATACCTTGATTTTATTGTGGGAAGCAGCACAAGAAAGTGATGGATTGAAAGATTTAAAAAAATATATTCATTTAGTTATTTAAGTAATCTCTAACCCTATGTGGGGCTCAAACACACACACCTAGATCTGACTGAACCCGCCAGGCACCCTGAATTGAAAGATTTTAAGTGTAATCTAAACATTTCAATTAATCAAAGCTATTAATGTTGATGATGTCATTTGCAACACAAGAATTAACTTGATAGTAGATGTGCAAGTGATAGCATCGTGATTTGGTTAGTTGATCTCTTGTGCTACAAGCCACAGCAAGTGGGGTTTGTTTGTGGAAGGCAACGTATGATTACCCTGTCTGCCATTCATGGTCTTAATAATGGGAAGAAAAGCAGCCTTCCCAGTCTTCTTTTTCCTAACTATCCATTTATGCAATCGTAGTGTGAAAGCAGCCACAATGTATAAACAAATGAGTGTAGCTGGGTTCCAGTACAACTTTATTCATGAACGCTGAAATTTGATTTTCAAATACTTTTCTGTTATGAAATACTACTCTTCTTTCAAATTTCTTCCATCATTTGAAATGCAAAGGCCAGTCCTTGCTTTTGGTCTATAAAAACACAGGTGTGAGACTTGACTTGGCTTGAGAGCTGTGGTTTATTAACTCTTTATTATTTATTTATTTATTTATTTATTTATTTATTTATTTATTTATGTTGTGAAGATATTTTTTCCCAAAATATGTTTATTTTATTTTTTCAGTGTTCCAAGATTCATTGTTCATGCCCCACACCCAGTGCTCCACGCAGTACGTGCCCTCCTCAATACCCACCACCAGGCTCGCCCAACCCCCCACCCCCTCCCCTCCAAAACCCTCAGTTGGTTGCTCAGAGTCCACAGTCTCTCGTGGTTCATTGCCCCCTCCGAAGATATTTTATTTTTTATTATGTTTTAAATGTAATTTAATTTTTTCAGTGTGCTAAGATTTGTTGTTCATGCACCACATCCAGTGCTCCATGCAATACGTGCCCTCCTCAATACCCACCACCAGGCTAAATCATTCACTTCGCAGCATTCTTGATTTCTTTACTCCATTTTGTTGTGCTCAACCCAGACAAACCTCAACACCGGATTGATACAATTGTGTGCTTTCCTTTCTCTCCTGTTCTTTATCTTTATTCTTTTAGTTGAGAGCATCAGCTAAGGGTTTGCCTTTTTTCAGTCTCGCCTACTAACCTGTTCACATTTTGACTTAAGTGATCTTTCTTTCTTTCTTTCTTTCCTTCCTTCCTTCCTTCCTTTCTTCTTCTTCTTCTTCTTCTTCTTCTTCTTCTTCTTCTTCTTCTTCTTCTTCTTCTTCTTCTTCTTCTTCTTTCTTTCCTATTTAAAACTAGCATTTATTGAACACATGACACAATTGTGCACTTAGCTTATGTTATCACATTTCTAAAAAAAGATTTTATTTATTTGTGTGTGTGTGAGAGAGAGAGAGAGAGTGCCCATGCACAAGTAGGAGATAGGTGGAGAGGCAGGGGGGAGGGAGAGGGAAAGAGAATTTTGACCTGGCACCCAAAGCAGGGCTCGAACTCAAGACTGAGATCATGACTGGAGCCAAAGTCAAGATTTGGATGCTCAACCAACTGAGACACCCACCCATGTGTGCCTGTCTCTTCTTATATACAGAATAAGTCTTGAGGTAACTATCATTACTGAAAAATTACTACACATTAACATAGTGGAAGAATTGGAAACTGGATTTTCAGAATCTCAGCACAGTGTTACTTTTAACTCACTAGTTTACATCCTTAATTATAAATATTTTTGAATCATTAAGATACTTTGCCAGTTTCTATGGATTGCATGAGGCATTTTATGCTAAATATAAATAGCATGTGTCATATAAAAACGAAAACAAAACCATGATTTACCGTAGGACTTATTTACAAATATAAAACCATAATGACTAAATCTTCTTTCTAATGAATTTAGTGGAAGAAAATGATCCCAAAAATTCTTATTTGAGCTTACAGAAAATCTATCCTACACTTAGCTCAGGAACAGCCATGCACATTTCTGAAAAATACTATAAATTTGTGACTCCCAGTAAGAAAATACTATTAAAAAAAAACAACTCTTCAAGATATTAATGACTGCCTCATACCAATGATATTTTAATTAACCATGGAATAATTTGGCAACAGGTAATTTTGGGAGTGTGAAATGTAGATACTTCTGGTTCGAGCCAATCAATTATACTAATTGATTCATCCAAGAGATAAACTACATTTTAAAAATTTTATTTTAATTCCAGTATAGTTAACATACAGTGTTAAATTAGTTTCAGGTGTACAACATAATGATGCAATGATTCTATATATTACTCAGGGCTCATCAAGTTGACTAAATGATCTTTCTAAATTGCTAATTTAATCTTGTCATGCATCCTGCTTAAAATTCTTCAAAGCCTATCCTATTGCTTTGTGATTTTGATCTTCTAAGTTCATCTAGGTTCACCAGGACTCTGTTGTATTCTCTCCCCTGCTTGCTACCATCACCTTGATCTTTGTTCCAGCCATACCAAAGTCTTCATGAATATACCATTTGCTCATGAATATACCACTCATGAGTTTCATGAATATACCATTTGCTCTATGCCTTTAGTCTTGCTACATGGTCTTTCTTGAATTCTATTTCTCTGTCATCATCTGTCTAACTCCTCTTGGTCCTTGAAAATTTAGCTCACCTGTCAATATGTCCCTGTTACAGGGGGCCTTCTTAAACCCTCCCTTGCCATTATGTATGATTTGAGTGTCTTTTTAAAGCACTGTATTTGAAGGTAGAGGCTCTTTTTATGTCTAAACTCAGGGGCCTAGACACAGTCTCAAACACAACAACAACACACACACACACACACACACACACACATCAGAGGTGTTGAATGAAATTGGCACAGCTTTAGGGTAAGAAGGAATGAGGGCGAACATTAGAGGTGTCAGACAAATTATGAAACTATGCTATGGATCAGGAGAGAGATGGTGACAGTCTGTGCCAATGCTTAGAGAAAAAAGGATAGTTGGGAAACAATTTGTAGGTAGAATTGATAGGAACTTTCACAGCAGAAGAAGTAAAAGAGAAGGAGAACTTAAAGATTCAACCTTTCTGGTCCTCACATTTTTCATCTAAAAAAAAAGACTTGGATTAGTTCCATGGTTTCTGATTCCATGACTCCAAGTTTCTAAGCCTGGTAGGTATCATGAATTTGGCTTTGGGGTTATAGGGTTTAGTGTGTTGATGAAATATCCACATGGGGAAGTACTAGTGGCAAGAATATTCTGGAATGAATACACAGGAAGAATAGTTTGGAAAAGACCCTTCAACTGTAGAGGAGAGCTGGAGTTCTTTGAGTCAATTCATTCATAAGGTGGGAGAAGAATACGGAACCTCAGGGCATGCCTACTTTTCAGGTTTGAGAGTGAAGGAAACTAGGTAAAGAAACTCTTAAGGGGACTATAGAAGAAAGAGAAGGTTCTGTTTTGGTTTGTTTTAGGATGGTGGATACATATTTTAGGTAAAGGAGAAATAGGGAAAGAGTCTGAAGACCCTAGAGAGGAGATAGTTGATGGAGCCAGGTTCTGGAGGAAGTTGGAGGAAATGGGACTGAGGACATAAGTAAATAGTTGGATTAGGATGGAGGAAATCATGTCTTCCTCTATAAGAGGAGGAAAGGTAACTGAAGTTATAGAGGTATTTTGAGGTGGAGAATGGGAGAAGATGAGGCAGCTTGCAATTTTTCCAGAGAGTGAGAGAGGCAAAGGGTATTTGAAATCCTAAAGCTACTAAAAATGCTTTGGAATAGTTCCTGTGTGGAAACGGATAGGGGTCAAATAAAGATAACATGAGTTTTTATTTATTTTTTAAAAAAGATTCATTTATTTATTTGAGAGAGAAGGGAGGGGGAGAGGCAAAGGGAGAGGTGGAGAGAGAGAGAGAGAATCTAAGCAGACTCACCACTGAGCATGGAGCCTCACACAGGGCTTGATCTCAAGACCCCAAGGTCATGACCTGAGTCTAAATCAAGAGTCTGATGCTTAACCAACTGAGCCTCCTAGGCATCTCTGATGTAACTTGAGTAAACATGATTATGGGAGGAAGCAGGAAGGATCGGGGAGGGGTGTTCTTTCCCTCCATCCCGAGGTACTTTAAGCGCAAGTGGATGACTATGGAGCAGTCGTTGCTTCTAACTACTCGACATATCTGTAGTCAACGAGGGTATAAATTAAAGACATGATTCTGCCTGTGGTTGTTTGGAATGGAAATGAGATCATTAGAACAGAACAATAGGAAGAAAGAGCTTGTTCTGGGATTCAGCAGTTCCATTCTGGTGAACAGACTCCAGAAGAAAGCTGAGGATGGGGAAGGGGGCTGGTGCGGATCATAAAGGGACAAATAGTCCTGCCTAGCAGATCAGTCTTTGGAGAGTTAGACGGTACTCACAGTCACTAGCTGTACTTAAACAAAGCCTGGATGATCACTGAGAATGGTGATTGCACATTTATTTGTCACTTTGGAGGCAGAGATTACAGATCACCACTAAATTCCTTTTTTCCCTGAGGTTTTATCAATAGTTCATGCATACAACTCCCATACATTCTAAAGAAGAGTAGAGCTCTGTGCTAACACATTCAAGATCACACCGATTCAGATACTTTGAGGTCGAATCATATCTATCAGGTTTCACCATGCTCAAAAATCTTCCCAAACCTTGCTTATCGGCTATGAGATGACACATTGGAATAAGCACAAAGAAACACAAAGGAATTAGCAGTCAAACAGCATGCCATTATGAAGCAACATAATGTATGGAGTCCCATGCCTCTGATTTTGAATCTTGATTCTATTGTGTGTGTGCGTGTGTGTATTTTTTTTAAGTTTTTTTTTTTTTTAAAGATTTTATTTATTTATTTTAACAGAGAGAGAACACAAGCAGGCAGAGAGGCAGGCAGAGGCAGAGAGAGGAGCAGGCTCCCTGCCGAGCAAGGAGCCCGATGCGGGACTCGATCCCAGGACGCTGGGATCATGACCTGAGCCAAAGGCAGTTGCCTAACCAACGGAGCCACCCAGGCGTCCCTAAGTTTTTTTTTTTTATATTTTTTTGATAGAGAGAGACAACAGGTAGGCAGAGAGAAAGGCAGAGAGAGAGGGGGAAGCAGGCTTCCCGCTGAGCAGAGAGCCAGATGCGGGGCTCGATCCCAGGACCCTGAGCTGAGGGCAGAGGTTTTAACCCACTGAGCCACGCAGGTGCCCCTGTGTGTGCATATTTTAAGTTTTCTGTATAATTGCATAACCCGCGACCTTGCACAAAGCTAGTCGTTAAGCCTCAATTTCTTCTTTTGTTTTCATTTCATTTATTTCAGACTCATTCAGCTTTAGGTCTGGGGGCGGGAGCACGATGTCTCTTTGGGGTCCACGGCGTCAACAACTCTGTAGTCCTTGGTGAGCACTGTGGCAGTGCCACATGGCAGCAAGGGCCGTTGGGATCCTCTGTGGCACCTCCTACTGCAGCATCTAGGGACTGGACAGACAGTGGTGGTGCTGGAGTCAGTAGTATGCAAACACACAGCTGTGGGGGCCAGCTGCCGGTGCCTGTACGGTGTCAGGGTCTGGTTGGTGACACACACATCATGGTAGGGAGCAGGGCCAGCAGCAGGGGCACACTGGCAGATGAAGATGTACTAGGTGCTCTGGCTGTTGGCTTGCCCTTTGTGGCCGGAGGGTTTCCCAGTGGGCATGTGCACGACAGTGGAAGCCAGTGAAGGGAGTCAGGCTGGGTCATGCAAGGGCACAGCTGGAGGGATTAGCCGTGGGTAGATCCCGTGGTACAGGTTACGAAATACGGCAGGAAATATGGCCAGAGCTGGGCCCACAAGCAGCCCAGTGGGAGTGCTGGCTATTGACGTGTGCTATTGCGGCCGGAGGGTCTTGCCATGGATACATGGCCATGGAGGGCAGAGTGAGGAGTCTTGCTAAGGGCGTGCGGGTGCACAGCTGGAAGGGTTAGCTGAAGGTGAGGCCAGTAGTGCAGGCCAGGGATGGGTCAGCAGACAGGACTGAATCCAGCCTCATGAGCAGCGGTGACGGCCTACCCTGTCAGTGTGCGCTCCCGTGGCTGTGGGACGTTATTACACGCCAGCAGGCAGCCTTGGAGGCCAAGGATGGGAGTCGGGCTGGAGGCATGCACGCCCACAGCTGGAGGGGCTGCACCTCAACATGCACATCCTAGCGGGGGGCCAGCCATGGGGCCTAGGCTGACATCTTGGACATGCGCAGTTGTAGAGGTGTGTGGGGAACTGAGTGTGGGTCATGGGCTCCAGAGAGGGGTTACAGAGGGAGAAAATGGGGAGGGACCCAGGTGGTTGGCCTCTATGAATACGCATACCTGTGGGGCAAAACCTAGTGAAGTCAGGAGGGCATCTGCAGGGGCTGGCTGTTGGTGTCTTCAGGGGTGAAAGCTGCTGGGATCTTGTGCAGAGCAGGCCACCAGGACTCGTACGTAACTTCTCACTGCATGGCTGACACTGGTGGCCCCTGCTCTTCCGCCTTATTTCTAGCCACCTCTACATGATCCAGCTTTGCTGGACTCTGGGTTGGATAAAACTTAAGCAGATCCTTGATGTAGCGACCGGAAAGACTGGGGAAGCATGTTGCTCACATTACTTCAGCTTTCCCCACGAGGGGAACTCTTCCTGGCTGGGAAGTTCCCTCTTGGTTCTGAGCAGTGCTGGTTTGGCCCACTTCTCAACTGGATTGCTTGTGTTCCCATTATGGAGCTTGTAGAATTTTTTTCAGGTATATTTTGGGTAACAGTCCTTTATCAGAAGTGTCTTCTGCAAATATTTTCTCCCAGTCTGTGGCTTGTCTTCTAATTCTCTTGATACTATTTTTTCACAGAGAGAAGTTTTTTAATTTTAATGAAGTCCAGCTTGTCAGTGATTTCTCTGAGGAGTTGTTTCTTTGATGTTGTATAGAGAAAGACGTTGTCATGCCCAAGGTCATCCAGGCTATCCCATGTACCTTCTAGCAGTTGTATAGTTTTGCATTTTACATTTAAATCTATAATTCATTTTGGGTTAATTTTTTGTGAAAGATGTAAAGTCTGTTTCTAGATATCTAGATTCTTTTTTTTTTTTTTTTTTTGCACGTGGATGTCCAGCTGGTCCAGCACCAATTGTTGAAGAGACGATATTCCACTCTGTTGTTTTGCTCATTTGTCAAGCATTGGTTGACTGATATATATGGGGGTCTATTTTTGAGCTCTCTAATCTATTTTATGGGTCTATTTGTTAGTTTTTTCACCAATACCATGCTGTATTGATTTCTGTAGCTATCTACTAATGTTTTGGAGTCAAGTAGTGTCAGTCCTCCAACTTTGTTCTTCAATATTGTGCGGGCTATTTTGGGTCTTTAGCATTTCCATAAAACCAGTTTGTTGATATCTATACAACTTGCTGGGATTTTGATTAGAAATGCATTGAATATATAGACCAAGTTGAGAAGAACTGATATTTTGACAACATTGAATCTTCCAATTCATGAACATAGACTATCCCTCCATTTGTTTATTTCTTTTTTGATTTTTTTTCTTTTTTGATTTTGTTGATCAGAATTTTTTAGCTTTCTTTATAAAAATCTTATATACAGCTTGTTAGATTTATACCCAAGTATTTCATTTTTGGGGTGTTAACATGAATGGTATTGTGTTTTTAATTTCAAATTCCACTTATTCATTATTGGCATAGAGAAAAGCAACTGACTTTTTTTTTTAAATTAACATATAATGTCTTATTTATTTCAGGGGTTCAGGTCTGTGATTTATCGGTCTTACATAATTTACCGCACTCACCATAGCATATAATGTCCAAACTCGGCCACCCCATCCCTCCCACACCCCTCCACTCCAGCAAACCTCGGTTTGTTTCCTGAGAACAAGAGTCTCTTCAGGTTTGTCTCCCTCTCTGGTTTCGTCTTGTTTCATTTTTCCCTCCCTTCCCTTATGATCCTCTGTCTTGTTTCTCAAATTCCTCATATCAGTGAGATCATATGATAATTGTCCCTCTCTGATTGACTTATTTTGATTAGCATAATACCTTTTAGTTCTATCCATGTCATTACAAATGGCAAGATTCTTTTTGATGTCTGCGTAATATTCCAGTGTGTGTGTGTGTGTGTGTGTGTGTGTGTGTGTATGTGTATGTGTGTGTGTGTATGTGTGTGTGTATATCTATCTATCTCACATCTTCTTTATCCATTCATTGCTGATGGACATCTGGGCTCTTTCCATAGTTTGGCTATTGTGGACATTGCTGCTCTAAACATTGGGGTGCATGTGGCCCTTCAGGTCATTACATAGCAAACTGACTTTTATATGTAAACCTTGTATCTGCAACCTTACTATAATTGTGTATTTGTTCCTCTTTTTTGTTATTGATTCATTTTAAAAAAATATTTTATTTATTTGACAGAGAGAGAGAAAGAGACAGAGAGAGAGAGCACAAGTAGGAGGAGTGGCAGAGGGAGAGGGAGAAGCAGATTCCCTGCTGAGCAGGAAGCCTGACCTGGGACGGGATCCCAGGATTCTGGGATCATGACTCAAGCCAAAGACATACAGTTAACCAACTGAGGTTCCTCTTGTTGATTCTTTTTGATTTTCTACATAGGCAGTCATGTCATTTGTAGACAAAGATGGTTTTTTTGTCTTCCTTCCCAATCTGTATACCATTTATTTCCTTTTGTCACCTTATTGGGAGTATGTGTCTTCATAGAAAACTTTGTGGGGTCGGTAAAAATCTCCAAAAGAGCATAGTCAGTGAAAAAGCAGAGCACAGTGGATAGAGTCTCAAGTTCTGGAATCTGACATACCTGTGTTTGTATTTTGACTTTGACCTTCAATACTTTGACAAATTACTTCTCTAGGCTTTAGTTATCCTCTGCATAAAGGTTTACAATGTATGTCAAATTTATCAGATTGCATGCTTGAAATATGTGTACTTGATTATGTGTCAGTTATACCTCAAAATAGGTATAATTGTGTTTTTAAAAAGGTATTTTTAAAAAGCATATGATATTAACAAAGTTAAAGAATTGTTATAAAAATGGAATGAGAGAGGGGACATAGAGCCTTTAGCTCCTTGGGACTTAGCACAGAGCGAATACTCCTGAAATGGAAAAATATAAACGTTGTTAAAAGTTAAAAGGGGGGAGTGCCTACGTGGCACGGTTGGTTAAGTGACTGATTCTAAATTTTAGCTTGGGTCTTGATCTCAGGGTCATGAGATAGAGCCCCGTTTCAGACTCCAAGCTTAGTGTGGATTCTGCTTGTGTTTCTCCCTGTCCCTCTGCCCCTCCCTGAGCTCACTCGCGCGTGCTCTCTCTCTCTCTCTCTCAAATCAATCAATCAATCTTTAAAAAAAGTTAAAAGAGGGGCGCCTGGGTGGCTCAGTTGGTTGAGCGACTGCCTTCGGCTCGGGTCATGATCTCGGAGTCCCGGGATCGAGTCCCATATCGGACTCCCGGCTCTGCGGGAAGTCTGTTTCTCCCTCTGACCTTCTCTCCTCTCATTCTCAGTCTCTCTCTCTCTAATAAATAAATAAATAAATAAAAAATCTTTAAAAAAAAAAGTTAAAAGAGGGTTTGTGGCATCAGAGCATGCTGGTGACATTAGATAAATGTGTGATTAGTTGGTTGTAGCTCTTGAGCTACAGATGTTGGAGGAGTGTGTTTAATATATGCTTACCGCTGATTCAGAGGAAATTGAATGGCACGGTAAGTAGGAAGTGACCATTCTGAAAAAAAAGCAGAAATGAACATTCCCATCTTCACTTCAATCCTCTAACATATCTCTGGTCTCCGTTGTAGCCCCGACCCCACCGACTTGAGGATTTGTTGACTTACCTGTTCTCTGCTACAGACTCCGAACTCACTAAGTGCAAGGGGAATGTCTTTTGTTTTCTTTATGTCATTCCTTGGCACTGTATCTTACACAATATTCACACTCAGGAGTTGTTTGTGGAATGAATGCATGAAATGACTCATGAGGAAAGAAAACATATATGGTTGGAGCAGATTAATTCTGCCTTTTCCATGGGAATTGTCTGGGAAAAAAAGAGATTCTGAAAGAGAGTTTCTCAGCAGGTTTCCTCTCAATAAGTGAGGGTTTTTTTTTTTTTTTTGTGTGTGTGTGTGTGTTTACGTACCTCATTTTCTCAACCCCCAGGCTTCAGTTAAGATAAAAGTTTTGGAATGCAAAGAAGTTTCAGAGTGTCCCCCCAGGGTAGATTTCACAACTCCAAACTCCAAAGTGCTAATCAGTGCTTAGGGGTCAAGAAAATAAATTTATGTGTGAAGTAACTTGTCTGATGCTAGCAACTAATGGAGGCATGAGGGAAAACTGGGCTCAGTGGTCATGTCATGGTTCAGATGATATGATATTTTCTTTCTAGCAAGTTCTATCAGCTAATCAATTTCACGTGTATGTGTTCCTGCATTGCACTGCTTGAAAATTACATGCCATGAGGTATAGACCCTCAAATTGGTCTGCATGGATTTCTCTCCTGGAGAGGATGGAAGAGAAACCCAGAGGGAGGCTGCCGTGTACCCTGTCCCTGTATTTTAGCTGAGAAAACAAAACACAAAAATTAAGACAACATGTTTGTGAGTTACAAGGCACAGTGGTGAGCTCTGTAAGACCAGCTCAAAGTCAAAGCTCCCAGGGGCCAATGGACATAACCAGGGCGGGAACTTGGGTGGGTTCCTTCGCAAATGGTTTTCCATTTTAATGATGTGGCTTTTTCCATTTTCACCATTGTAAAAATAATATATATTTCCTATAAAAAATCTCAGTAATAACGAAATGAAAAGACAAAAATCTACTCATAATTTTACTAAAGGCAATCAAAATCACTAATGTCATTTTGATACGTTTCCTTGCAATCTTTTTTCTTTACTTTTTGAAAAAACCATAGCTACGATCATATTTCCGCTACGACTATTCTCTGACCTGTCTTCTCTCTTCGGCTGCTTTAATCCACTGAGCTCTTGATTTTTGTTAAAAATTCCCAGTTATCTCCTTTTTATAGTTCCCACTTCCCCCCTAAAACTGTTCATCTTCTCATTTATTTTCTTGAACACATTCAACATAATTATAACATCCGGCTCTCCTGTGTGTCTGTCTACTCCATTCTTCTAGTCTAGTTTAATCTGTTTCATTGTCATTTTTCTTTTATTTTTTGGCCAATTCTTATCTTTCTGTATGCTGGTTTCACTTACTTTTTTAATGCGTGTGTTGGGCTTTGTGTTGAAAAACTGCAGATTATTTGAAGTTATGGATGATATCTTCCTCCCAAAAAGATTCACTTTTGCTCCTGGCAGGACATTAAGGTATGGAATTATCGTGCAAATCCAATCAGGAAATGAGCTGTTGAAGCTGGTCTTGAGTCCTTGTGAGCGACTTCTACTTGGCTCTTTTTTTCTTGGTTGTAGTCCTTCCTGTGTCCCAACCAAAAGCCTGGACTATTTTCTAGGGGCCCATATTTTCGGGGCCCTAAACTTTAATTTTTATATATCCCACCCCCATGAGAAAACCTGCTGTTTTTCTAATTCCATTGCTGCTTTTGAACTGACGAATGCCCTCAGAGGGCACGCAACATCAAATAGGGGATTCATTTCTTGGAGTTTACCTTCTCTGCACTCACAAGTCCTCAGTGACTTTGTAGCTGTCAGGTATGTGCACACAGATATTTCCAAGTATTTTGTCCATGTTTCCTGGTTGACGTCTATGAGAGTGGGTCCAAACAAGTCCATCCACTTTGCCAGAAGCAGAACTGTTCTTATTTTATTGAGTTTGAAGTGGAGAGAAAAACATCAGAAGCGGGAAAGCAGGAGACCAGTGTGTGAGCATGTATGGGAAGTCTCAGCAAGCATCAGATGTAAGCCCGCTGCGATCCACTACTGCGTTGTTGATCCTCTTGTCCTGAGCCAAGCATCTTGTTCGCAGGACGAATTGCCCATCTTTCCAATGTTTCAATACGGAGAACTTTCTCCCAGGCCTAAAGGAGATATGCTTTGGATGCAGAAACATTCATTGATGGGAATGTCACCTAGTACCGATAATACTTAGAACGATCTTAACACTTGAGCTTCATCGTTCCTACCCTAAAATTTAACAAGGCTATAAAATATCTGCTCTGGGTCTGTGAAGGGACTGAATGAGATATCGTGTGCAAAAACACTGAGTAAATTTGGGAGTGACTCTCAGATATAAATGTTTGCTATCGTTAGTGCCTCCCCCAAATTCCCAGGTTTCCTAGAATCCCTATAAAAAATCCAGCCCCAAAGGCACTAATGCTTTCACGTTAGGCCTTGCACTGACAAAAGTAAGTTCCAAGAGAGCAAGGCCTTTGTCTATTTTATTCACTGCTTTATCTCAGTACCTAGGTCAGATCCTGGCCTATGGCGTATGCTCAATAAATATCAGTTGATTGCAGGGTTACTCAGTGACTAAGGAACCCACTAGTTTGTGCGGTGTGGGATTCTTTGCAGGAGGTTTTCAAGGAGTAAACAAGAAGCTGAGCTCTCCAGGGAACTGAGGTCCTTTCTGAACATTCCTGTCCTTCAGGTCATGACAGAGGCTTGCATAAGACTGGTGCCATTTGGATTATGCATGTGGGGAAAGGAGGGGAACATCAGTCAGCAAGAACTTCCTATCACATTTGGGCCTTTCCGTATGGTGGTTCTTCCATTTTATTTGATTCTGAGGTGGCTTTTTATTGTTGTTGTTGGTGGTGGTGGTGTTGGTTTTTTTGGTATCAGTAGCAGAGGCTTTGTGTAGGAGTTTCAACAGGAACTAAAACTTGGAAATGACATACAGCTCAGTTAATGAAAGGCCTTTCTCGAGAGTGGGATAAATCAGCCCTTGGAAAAAGAAAACTGCAAGTCTTGCAAATGCTGAAGTCAAGCGTTGGATAGGTGGTTTGAATCCTTTGCAGGACCAGTGATGACTGGAAAAGTCAACACCAATTCATTGAGAGCCTGTCACCCTAACCTCCCTTCCTTTTGGGCCAGGGTCACTAGACGGATAGGCCAGGCCACGCGCATCACTGCTTGCTTCAATTCAATTTTCTGCCGAATAGCCTGTGAATGGGAAGGGAAAACTATCTTGAATCTTGAGCCTTGGATTTGTTCTCGACTGAACCCAGCCAGGAGTCGCTCAGAGGGAGCGATGGAACAGCTTGGGTAGTCACAGTAATGGTATTAAAGCTCCCTTCCAGAGCCTGAAGTCTGGGGAATAATGACATGCTTTATGGACAACTAAAAAATAGGAAAGCCAGACTTTCCAAACCCACAAGGTAGCTTCATGCCAGCTAGGCTTTTGACAAAGTTCTTTTCATTTCTCAGTTGGAGAAGCAGGATGACAAAGTTAAATAAAGTCATAAATGGCTGAAACACAGGGCTGCACTGTAAGAATGTTGATTTGTGACCAGGCTAGTCATGAACATGATGTGCCTGAGGATTCTTTGTTCTTTGTCCTGCTTGATATTCTATCAGTGAAGGCAGAGAAGCTGGCTTATTATATTTTTCCATATTTTTGCAGTATAAGGTTAGATGCAGGAAGATGCTTATAAAGTAATAATGTGCCATCCTTCTTTAGCTTTAATTTTGTTGCTGTAAAACTAAATTGGAACCATATGTCTGTAAAACCCAAGTGCACTGGCTCAGGTGTTCTGAGGAACTATCATGCCCACTACCCTCCTCGGAGAAAAGTCACTGCAAATGATTTGTACCCTGTATCCCTTGTGCGTGGACTCCGTGGACTGGTGTCTTGCTCAAGGGGCACTTGGGTGACTCCGGGGGAGAAGTCTGCCCAGTGAGGATAATGTAGATTGCACAGTGACTAAGAGACCTCAAGTGAGTCTCTCTGATGGGGATTTTTATGTGAGAAACAGATGATCCACAGAGATCGGCCGCACGATTTGGGAGCACAGAGAGGGTGGGGAACATAAGCCTTAAGGCAGGAGGAATGCGGAGCTGGCACAGTGGCACAGTGGAGACTCAAAGGGAGTACGAGGAATATGAGGAAAAGAAGCTTGAAGGAGAGAGAGAGAAAGAGAGAGATTGGAGACATAAAAGTTGCCATGATGTCCTGAACCACTTTCCAGCTTCCGCGAATCTGTGTTTTTTATGTGCCATTTCTCCTCGGGCCTGTAGCAAGACACCGTGCTGGCTGAGGTCACCCAACTGTTCCCTGAAAGCCTGAAAGAGCCCAAAGACTTTGACTAGAACGAGGTGAGTTGTCCATCAACCTTCCAGGGATTTGGAGACCTATAGTTTATACCCGAGCCCATGCAAAGGGGTTTTGAGGAGATGGGTCCTTTTGGTGACAAAACAAAACAAATCAAAGATGACGATTTGTCAGGGAAGCTGAGCTTGTTTCATCGACCCTGAAGAAGTTTTCCATTTATGCCGACCAGATTGGACACTCAAATACTCTCAAAATATCCATGTTTGACTTCAGATTCAGATGAAGCATAGACAGCATCCCGGCCAGCATGTCATCTTCTAACTTTCAGTAGCTTTTCGAGGAGTTTCAGGGTTATAATGTTCCTCTGAGTGAGGCTGACAGTCTGCAGCTCCATGATATATGGGGCACCTTTTGGTACAAGGTTGGCATTTGCATCTATTTTCTTAAATCTCACAAAAGAAAATGGCATCATGAGGGAAGGCAGGGGTACACAGAAAGAAGTCCTCTTTTCTTTAGGGCTAAAGGGTATCCATAGTCCATCTCTCTTGGCTGCACAAAAAGAGAGAAATGAGATTTCATCATTTTTACCTTTCTCTCCTTCTGATATTTCTCTCCTTTAGTTCCTTGACCCTAAAATATTGAGCAATGGGAGACAAAGGAAATAGAAAACAAAAAGGGGATATCAGATTGGAAATGTCAGCTCCATTCTTGAAGTGGAATGGGAGGAGATAGGATGAGGGCCTGGGACCTCAGCGGGAGAGCGAGTCATGAACTCCAGATGGAAAGTAGGAGAACCCCACTGTTAACACTCAGGGAGACAGGGACATCTCGAAGCAAGAAAATTGGAACCAGGCATTGCTATGGAGATCGTTTTGCTGGCATCCCTTGATATAAATGTTCATTAAGTCCTTTTAGGATTCCTCATAGCAGATAGTCTGCTGCTTTAGGATGTCCTTCCCTGTTGAGAAGTTAGTATCCAAAGTCCCTTTGCCAGTTAATAATTAATTTTTATAACATATGGCATCTTCTCAGGAAATTGTCCATCTGCCTCAAAGTCTCTGTCTCTGGAAAATTGTGTCTCCAGTATATGGTTACTGGATCCCCATTTTAGGTTGTGGTCAAACCAACCTGGCAGTGATGAACTGAATGACGTGTTGGGGCTGGAGAAGGAAGCAGGAAGAGGGGTCACATCAGGTGGGAAGTCTAAAGTTGTAGTTCAGCTTCTGGAGAGTGAGGCAGACGGCAAGGCGTTCATCCTGTGTGTAGACACAGTCTAGGGCAGGGGCAGGAACCCAGGCAAGATGAGCAGCCTCCCGCCCTCATTCGCTCATTTCATATTTTAAGTGACTTGTGAATGTTGGGTTCTATTCTAGAGAAATCATGATGGGGGTATATAATTGGGAGCAAAACAGACATGGCTTCTCCCCTTGTGGGGTTTATGGTCAACGGCGACAGAGGGCACCGACATTGCCCCTACTCAACCTGGATGTCAGGAGCTAGGCCAGGGGTGGGACATGCCTTGGTGAGATGAGAATTGCTGGGCCCCATTAAAGGACACTGATGTGTGTTTGTTAAAGTTGTTCTAATGTTAGCGAAGGAGCGATCACGTGTGTGTGTGTGTGTGTGTGTGTAGAAGGACTATTTATAGTGACATGTTTTTTAAAATCAATGCTTAGTCTATTAAGGTCACCAATGAAAGTAACCCTTTTTTTCTTAAGGTTTTAACTTCAACTTATAAACTTTGTTATTCTACCTGAATTTATTAAATATTTATATAAGAGTAAGAATAATTACCTTTCCATGTACATTAATGATGTTCAATAAATTAATAAGTTTAACAGATCGATTTCCCTTAAACAATTAACTCCATTTACAAACCTAATTAATTTATATCTTTTAAATATCTTTGTGCCCATTAAAATGCAATTTGTCTGATTCTCTTAAATACATCTAATGCTTGAAAGGGCAAACTTACACATCCAGAAAACAAGCTCTCTCTGGTTTCAGGGCAGCTTTTGTAAATCAAGTAATACATGTTTATAAATGTTATAAATCAGGTTTGGTTAAACATGAAAACCATTTACAAAGAAACGTGATTGCACCTTTTACATGACGAACACAGGTCGTGTGTGTGTGTGTGTGTGTGTGTGTGTGTGTGTGTGAGTGTTTCCAGCACTGCCAAGCAATTCTCCCATCGCCCACTGACACTGAGTGGCTATCCTACTGGGGGTAACACGGTCCTGACACTGGAGCTCTCAGCTCGCTATGGGGGATGGTGTCAGCTCCCATCACAGGCCCAGCATGTCACCTGTGCTTCTGACTGACAGGATGCAAAAGTCTGGGTTCCTTCCCAGGGAGGAGGAAGCACAGGGCAACCGGAGAACAGTTTTCAGCGACCCTGGGCCAGTGAAAAAAAGTCAGCCCTCAGAAGGAGAGCTGTAAGCTGTGCCTCTGTCCTCCCCAGCCCACAAGGGCCCTAGTGGACCCCAGCACAAATGACCCCGGATAGTGCTTACTGGGGATGCTGCCATGCTTGTACATTTGCGGGGTAACAAATAGACCCTGGGGCATGGGATTGCAGAGCAAGGAAGAGGGATCACATTGAACAACAGTAACTTCTTGGCCGTATTCTCAAAGGGAATGGTCCCTTTGCTCACCTCCTTGCCTGACTTTGTCCTGCCCGAAGACTGGGAGAGAAGGAAATCAACATGGAGTGGAATGATTCTCGAAAGAAAGAAAACCTTCTGGGGCTGGCTCAATACCTAATCAAGAGGACTGAAAAGCCCTGATTTAATTAATTATTCTGAAGTTCCTTTGAAGGGGTCTGCGCAGGATCGTTGAATGAGGGCTCCGGAATGCACCCAGCACCCTCGGGGAGGATGTGCATATCCGCTGCCACACGGCAGGCCCTAAAATGGGCATCGGCCCCCACTGGGTTTCCGGGGGAGGCTCATTCAGGAAGTCACATGCTGTAGGACAGCTGCAGAGGATGACAGCGGCGGCAGCTGACTCTGAATACACACAAGGGGCAAGATGCTGGCTTCACGGATATTTGCTTTACCAAGGTATCTGGAGAGCTTTTCCTTGGCCGTGTTACATCATCCCAGGGCCTCTGTGCTCTAGCTGCCCCTTGGAGAATGGAGGGCCATGATGCTACTTATCTTTACGTCCATGGCCAATTCCAGGAAGCAGTTTATAACACCTTAGAGATTTTCATTCATATTAACTCGAGATCATTCTTGCCATGAATCTTCTCTTTCTGACTCACTTTCCCTTTACCATTCCCAGTACCCTAAAACCAGGCCTGTATAATGTACTCGAATCACTATTGTGCTTCCTAGGGTCTAATTGCTCCCCACTCTACCCACTTTGGGTCCCAGTGTCAAGGCATTTTTGAAAAACGCTGCTACCCTGCTCTGTAACCTAGAGTGGCATCCTGTCTCTTACAGCATAAAAATCAAACCACTCCGGCTTCCGAGGACTTCAGTGTCTGGTTCTGGCCTCCTGCTCAGGAGGGCTCTTCTTCTTCCATGAGCTCATTAGACCTCACTCCACACCGGGCTCCTCCCCAGAGCTTGTGTTGTGTCTTGTGACCTCTTAACCTCTTCCAGGAAGCCTCTCCAACCACTCTAGATCATGCTAACTTGTTCATTTATCCATTTACACACACATTCATTTGTTCATTCATTGGCTCACTCAGTTTATGGAGCATCTTCCATATTCCATGCATTGACAGATACACATTCATAACCCCTTGGTCATCAAGGCTACTGCGTACACATTTGTGGAGTTTGTGCCCCCACAAGGGGGTGGAAGTGACCAGTAACATTAGAAATCCAGCTCGATATTCTTGGAACTCATTCCCCCTGCCTCCAGGCCTTCCTCTCTCTTCTCTGCCTCAGCTTTGGCTAGTCATCAATGAGGAATTACTGCCCCAGGACAAACCTCATTGTTTTTCTCATTACTGCTCTCAGTTTGAGTCCGTTTGAGTCCGGATGTTGTGACTTTGTTGAACTGACATTTGTTAAGTCAAACCCTGAGGTGCCACCCGGTAAGCTGTGGTTCAACAAGGGACCACAAGAGATGCCTCGAGGGCCACGTGGGAGGGTCAGGGCGGGGCGTGGGCAGGGAGGGGCAGAGGCTCGGAACTGGCTTTATCTGGGTTGTGGTTGGAGTGCTTTAGGATTCTCCGGTTGAGGCAGGATCCTTCCGTTCAAACCCCAAAGAGCAGGGTTTTGGTAAGTTCCACGGGGGTCTTATCTAAGGCAAGGCCCTGGGACACTGTTGATAGCAAAGGCCGTTGGGGACTCACGTCGGGAACTTAATTTGCTTGTAATGCTGTGGCTGCTATCTAGGGCGTGCCTTGGACGAGGGGGCTGGTTTTCAGGTCCCCGCAGGCCACTTGGCCAAACAGAATGGATGCCGCATCATGGAGTAGCTTAGCTCAACTCTCAGCACACTGTGTGGGCAGCAATCAGAAGTTTCCCTGGCTGGGATTGGGAGGGGAGTTCAATGCTAGTGCTAATTTCAGAGGAAGGGCAGGTGAAAGGAACCCTCAAAGGGAGTTGAGGCACATAGGAGGAAAAAGAGCCAGGAATCAGTCACCCGAAGAGGGCCTTGCAGGAAGTGCCTCCATCGGGCGCCATCAGAGAGCGATTCCTAGGTCTCAGTGCTGTGGTTGTTTGGGATGGGGGGAGGGCTGTCCTGGGCTTCAGAGGGTATTTGGCAGCGTCCCTGGTCTGCTACACATGACATGCCGGTCGCACCCGCCTACCTAGTCATGACACCCCAAAATGCCTCTACACTTGCCAAGTGTCCCCCAGGGGGCCAATTCACTCTCCAGCGGAGAGCCACTGTCGTAAAGGAAATAATCTCTGCCAGGCCCCCCTCCCCCCAGCACAGAGCCTGGGGTGGGAGTGGTGGGGGGGAGGGAGGAAGAACCTGATGTCTCACTCAGCCCTCCCCTCGTCTGCTGAACCCGGACAGAAGCCAGGGGACAAAGTTTTCCTCCTCCAGGACACTCCTTTCTTTTAATTTAAGACAAATCCCAACAGTAATTAGACCTGCAGCTTGGAGTCACAATGGCAACAGAAGCCATTCATTCACTGCCTCCCCGCTGCTCCTGAAAATCCCCTCTGGCAACCCGGAGAGGTGGTCCTAAAGTCATTCATTGCCAGGGACAGGTCTCTGCCTCTTGCCTTGTGCTGTTTTCCCTTTGCTCGGATGCACCGCTGGTTACTTCCCATTACTCGAATTTCACATCTTCATCCGGATCTGCCTGCCCACATACCGGGAGAGGTACCTCGGGAAGGTCTGTAGAAGCTGAAGGAATAATCGTTGCTGGACTTCTGGACTCCCAGGGCTCCTTTAGAGACAAATCCCGTCAAGGCCCCCGCTTTCTCTGTCATTGTTCCTCTGGGGTGTGCCCTGTGACTTCCAGAGGAAATGCTGCCCAACTATCACTGTATCAATGCTCCACTGTGCTGATGTTTTAGTGCTCGGGTAATGCTTGGGCCACCTGGTTGGCTGTATTTCGTCAATGGATTGGTTGGCTGGGCCTTCAGCCATCTTGGGGTAGAGTTGTACATCTTGTGGGGAGAGTTGCTTACAGCCGTGATCCCCACATTTTTATGAGCATACGAATCACCCGGGATCTTGTTAAAATTCGGATTTCTGTAGGTGCGTTCAGGGAGGAGCCTTCGTCTATATCTCTAATAAGTTTCAGGCTGCTGCTGGTCTGCAGACCACATTTTGAATAGCAAGGATCTAAGTGACAGCAAGACACACAGTGCTTTCTGGTGGGAGCGCACCATTCAATTACAACTCATTAAGAACCTGTTGCAGAACACAGGGCTAGGTTTTATAGCGGACGCAGAGGCACACTTTGATCATCTGCAAGACCCCGTATGAGTCTGCCTCAAGGCGTAGAGATTTTTGTGGCTCAAACATCTTTTCTCAAGACGTGTTTCTCTTCCAGACGTGGACAAAGGTTTCAACTCCAGCGAGCCCCAGCGTGTCCCCAGATCACCTGCGCGGGCTGGCCTTTGACGCCTCTGCCCGGCTATCCTCAGCTTCACTTCACAAGAGGTGGTTTTTAATCTCAACGCACAAGGAGAGAGAAGGCGTTTCTTTTCTGTGCCTGGATAGAACTTGGCTGTTTCCTTTCTCGGCTGTGGATGAATCATTTTAGGGGACAGGGAAATAAGTCAAGCGCAGCTGCTTTTCCGGAGTCTGGGGAGTGTGCATGTAGGTACACACACGTAGGCTGTGACCTCAATTTAGTTTTGCCATAAAGTCCCCTTTTAAAAAATATAGACTCTGTTAATGGTTCCTGAATGCTACCCCAATGCAGCGGGGAGGCACTACAGAGACTCTGTTATCATGGGGGACATCTTTGTTTACAAGATTTTCACTCATGGCTCATTGCTTTCTTCTTCTGGGGGACTCCATTTCTGGTCAGCTAGTGATACTGACTGGGCGCTTACTGAGGTGATAGACCCCATGGAAGGATTGGAATGGGTCCAAGTCTGTAAAATATGGATTCCCCTCAGGTAGTCATCTAACCACTGAGGCATGTCCCATGAACCGGCTTGAATGCGTCTGAGTGCCTTATATCCTGTTCGTGTAAATCTCGTGTCGTGGAGGGAAGGGGGCAGCGTGTGGAATGTTGGAACTCTCATTTACAGGAGAGATATTCTCCTCCCAGAGAAAACACTCTTTTTCTCTTCAGGCCAAAGGGGGTTATCATCCCAGCAAGTGATTTGTGCGGAGGGAGGTGACTGCATATTAAAATGATAAGAATGGGATACGGATCACCCGCTGGAGGAAAAGGAGCAGGTCTTCGTATTCTGCTGATTATAGAAATGAATTTACAACAAAATGACGGAGGAGGGAAAACATGTAATCAGGTTTGCCTGCCGTCATTGCGGTTTGTGTGTGTGGACGGCCACACTTGGGGAAAGCCGCTAGAGCAGCAGGCTGGAATTCTGGTGGCACCGGGGGGTCATGGGTCTGGAGTCAGGAGCTGGCAGAGAGAGGGAGAGGAACTGAAGGGTAAAATGCTAAAGCAAGGCTTTTATTTAAAAACTATGCGTGCAAGAGGCGGAGGTAATGTACATCTTCTCTCCCTAAAACTCAGGGAAACAAAAGAATAGAACCAAAAAATAGAGAATACATCATCTACACGGGGTTTCTCAACTTCTGCACTGTTGACATTTGGGGTCCAATGATTCCTTGTTGTGGGGGCCTGGCCCGTTCCCTGTCGGGTTTTTAGCAGCATCTCTGGCCTCTGCTCACTGATGCCGGCAGTACCTCCCTCCAGTTGTGACAACATAAAATGTCCCTAGACGTTGCCAAATGTTCCCTGGGGGACAAAATTGCTCCCTCTCCCAGTTGGGAACCTTTGATCTGCGCCCAAATGAGAGGATGACCCCTGACTTTTTACGAGAGATTGTTGCCTGGCGTCTTCGCACAGCTGCGGTCACTTGGAGCAGAGTACGTGAGCGGGCAGTCAGTGGTGACACTGGTAATGCCCCATGGTGGGTCTCCAGTTGGGAAGGAGCCATTGTCAGGCTGCAAGGAGACACGAGGAGCTTCCACTTAGGGTCCTGCCCCCCTGTGGGGCTGCAAGGATGCAAGGCTAGCATGGGCCTTTATGCCTCCTCTCAGGGAATAAGGAAACAGCTGGGGACTCAGGCAGGCCTGTGCCTTCTCTGTAAAGATGGACCCCAGCTGGGCCAAGGAGAGGCCCCACACAGAGCTTCATCAGTTGGGGATGTGCGAGGACACCAGACTCCTGTCCGGTGCCCCAGATCATCTCCAGTTTGACAACATGTACTGAGAGTTTACAAAATTGGATTCCCCTTGCATGCAAGAATTTCACTATTAGGAAATTTCCTAGGAAGATATTCAGATAGTGTATAAACATGGTTCTAAGAAGAATATTTCAAACGTATAAAGAACAAAACTGGCTTTATCGCTGTTTAGGGATTGGCTAAATAAATATAGTATAGTACATGCAGTACATATAGTACATGTAGATAATGGAATCTAGATGCTGCATATCCATATTTGTGATTTATTTATTTATTTATATTTTTGAAACATGTTAACCTATTGATCTTTATTATTTTTTTATTTTATTTTTATTTTTTATTAACATATAATGTATTATTTGCCCCAGGGTACATGTCTGTGGATCATCAGGCTTACACATTTCACAGCATTTGCCATAGCACATACCCTCCATATTTGTGAGTTAACGTGCTCAGTTTTATAGACACATGCATATAGTATCGATTAACTAGGTTATAAGACAGCATGTTGAGTATAAGCCCACTTATTTGAATTATATGCATGCAAGTGTGTGTGCATATGTGTACCTGGGTCCATTGTGTATGTGTTTACATATGTCTGCATGTGGGGGTATGTGGGTATCTCCCCCAACTGAGTGTGGTTATCACTGGATAACTGGGTGGATCTCTGGGTGATTTTTTTGTCTTTAGATTTTACATTATTTAAATACTCCATAGTGAGTATGCATCCTTTTGTTTGTTTGTTTTGTTTTGTTTTTAGAGACAGAGAGAGAGTGGGCGTATGAGCACACATGACTAAGGGGGATGGGGTGGGGAGGGGGAGAGAGAAGGAGAGAGACTTATAAGTGGGTTCCATGCTCAGTATGGAGCCCGACTTGGGGCTCAATCTCATGACCCTGAGCTCATGACTGGAGCTGAAATCAAGAGTTGGACACTTGGGGCGCCTGAGTGGCTCAGATGGTTAAGAGTCTGCCTTTGGCTCAGGTCATGATCGGGTCCTGGGATCGAGCTCCGTGTCAGGATCCCAGCTCAGCGGTGCATCTCTTCTCCCTCTTCCTTTGCCTCTGCCCCTGCTTGTGCTCTTTCTGTCCCTGTCCCTGTCTCTCTCTCAAATGAATAAATAAAATCTTAAAAAAAAAAAAAAAAAAGAGTCGGACACTTAACTAACTGAGCTACCCATGCGCCCGTTGTAAGCATCCTTTTTATGATCGGGGGAAAACCAGTTCTTAGCACATGAGAAAAATCAAACAAGAAACAGTTGTATCCAGTTCTTGTTCAGTCCCAGTTAGATTAATAGAGTGGTTCCCCTTCAAGTTAAAAATCACAAGAGTCGGGCGCCTGGGTGGCTCAGTCGGTTAAGCGGCTGCCTTCGGCTCAGGTCATGATCCCAGGATCCTGGGATCAAGCCCCGCATCAGGCTCCCTGCTCAGTGGAGAGCCTGCTTCTCCCTCTCCCTCTCCCCCCCTGCTCATGCTCTCTTTAAAAAAAAACAACAACAACAACAACACAAGAGTCATCCTTGTCCACACCGGTGTTTGGTCTAAGCCTATCTGTGACCGCTGTCTTGTAGGAGTTTCCTCCTCTTCTCCGTACCTGGAAGCCATGGGCTCATCTCGAGGCATCTCCTGCTCCTTCGTTCCCTGAGTGGGGCCTAGAAAAGCTGCTGACTTCAGGAAGGAAGTTTTGATATTCTGGGCCATTGCCTGCTGTTTACAGTGTTTATCTAGTATCTCAGACTTGCAATTTTAGGATGTCTCCTGAGAAACTGATCATCCCAGCACTATATTTACCAACTATACAATCAGAGGAATTTTTCGTTTGGGGCAACCTTGCCCCTCCTCCTTGACCTCACCCATTGCACAGGACACTATGTGGGTGATGACCACTGGGACGCTGAGCAAAAGCTCAAGTCAGAACTGTGGGTCCCTCCCTGTCATTGGCTTCTAATTAGAAAAGAGAGAAGTTGGTTCCACGTTCCTGGCTGGATGTGGGGCCATCAGCAAACATTAAAGGAGGAAAGGAAAGCTCCACACAGGACTCCCTTTCTCTCTCTCCCATGGGCACAGAGAGGCGCACACATGGACGCGTGCACCCTTCAAGCCAGTGTCTAGCTCAGAAGGAAGAGCGAAGTAGGGCAGAACGTATCTGAGCTCTTTGTCCAGGAGCCCCACAAGTTTGTTGCTACCCTGTCCTCCTCTGAGGCAAAAATGTCCCGACTTCAGCAAGGCAAGGAGAGGGATGCCCCAAGACTGGTGGGTGAAGCCCCAGTCAGTGGTGGCTTTGGTCTTGAGAGCCCCACGGGGGTGCTGGTGAGCCAGCCTAGTGGCCCTCGCTCCGCGGGCCCCGCAACATCACTTCATCACTTCGGTTCCAAAGTCACAGCTGCGCTCTTCATTTTTGGTTATTTTCTGAAGCGTTTTATTTCTAATGGTTCCCACTCAAGATAGTAATTTTCAGAAGATTTTCCTTTTAGGTATTTCATTTGGATTTCTCCTAGCAGAAGCTTTCTCTTTCTTTTTTTACGCTGTCATCAAGTTCGAGGACCATAAGTAATGAGTCTAATCTAGAGCCTCCTATTATTTAACAAAAATGTCCGTAGACATAAATCAAATCGGGTCTATTTTGGATAAGTCTGCAAGCAGTAAGCGAACACTCTCAGTAGGGAGATATTCTCTCATTTTCTTGTTGCTTGCATGTTCACATTAGCTCTCTGAGCTGTGATCTGTCTGGCCTTGGTGCTTCCAGTGATGGTGGACCTCATCGTGCCCAAGAGACTGAAAAAAGGCCAGATGCCCCCACCTATATTGGATGAAAGAAAAGGGTACTTTTCGTATTGCCTCTCTGTCCCATGCACTTCATGGCAGAATTTCCAAATAAAAATCTTTATTTATACATCTATTAGCTCCAATCTCACAATCTTCAATATGTAGGCGGATCTAATTCAAGAAGATGATAATAAAACACAGGATCATTTGGCCTTGCCTCTCCCTGGCCTCATCTCTTACTACCCTCCCCCTTGGTTGGTACACTACATCTTCCCTGGCTTTGTCTCTCTCCGTCCTGCCTCAGGACCTTGACAGAGTTTGTTTACTTTGAATCCTCTTGCCCTTTACCTCTCCTCCCCCTATCTCTCTATGCTTGACAAGCTTTTCCATCTTCTGGGTTATATTTTAAATACCCCTTCTTCAAGCAAGCCTCCTCTGAGTCCCCAGAAGACGGTAGGGATGTTACGTCCTGCAGCTGTACGCCCCCGCTGCACCTTGTAATTCTCCTTTGTAGCAACTGTCAAAGCAGGAATTATATTTGCACATATAATTATTTATTTAATATGTATTTTATTCCCTAGGCTGTATACTCATGGATGAAGTCTGCCCATACTGTCTCTGCAGTGCCTAGTATAGTGTCTGATATGCAATAGGCCTCGATTAAGACTTGTTGAATGAATAAGCAAATGTACTCTTGGGTACTTTTGCTGACACAGAGGATGATTAAGGAGAGAATACATATGACCCCGTGCAAATCCATCAATAACATTGTTGAGAGAGAGAGTTGCATATTCCTCTCATGAAGGGTAAGGAGGCTCACCAGTTGTCACATGAATTTGGAGGCTCTTTCAGGTAACAAGACAGTTCCAAATAGCCCTGAACAGAAGTATGTCTGTTCTGATGGCCTTAGGCTCACCTGATATGTTCTGGGACATCTCTAACAACAATGCTGTCAAGAGGGTGACGGTAAGAATATGAGGTTGACAGCAGTAATAGTAAGGGGGCTCTCAAAGTCAGAGCTGAAAAGGAGGTGGTTGACCTTGTAGAGTGGCTGTGTTCATTTCAACTTGGAGTGACTTTCATGTTTGTGTCAGTGACATACAGGTTGGAAATGCCTCTAGGAAGACCTGCTATTTTACTCATTGAAATATCTTCAGACTTTGCTGTCGTCGTAGCTCTGCCACTCTCCCTAATAAGTCCTGGGCTTGATTTCAGAATAGACTACCATCTGGCTATAGGTTTCTTTAAACACTGCCATGGAGGCTTTCTTACTTTTATACTTTCCTGAATTTATAACTGGCTAATTTGAGCTTACCGTTCTCTTCCAGTCCGTATTGCATGTTGCAGCCACCAACCAACTTTACGGTTTTTAATGACCAAATCTATATTTCTCAGCTAATGTATATATCGTGCACACCAGTGCCTCCCCTTCCACATCTTATCCACATTTACCACAGATAAAACTCTCAGCCACTGGGGCAGCACGTCGGTAGATATTTGCACTCTACCTACCATCAACAATGGGTTCCCTGTTGACATCTGGTTGATGAGTGATCTAATTCCAGAAACCCAAGAGTTTGTTTTATAGGACCATTTCTGGAATGAGTTCTCTTAGTTTCCGAAGGCAGACCCTAAATTGAGGATTTATATGAAAATGACTTTTGAGAAATGTTCCCAAGAAAGTCTGGTAGGGAGTGAGGAAGTGAGACTTGGAAGAAAAGGAGAAATATGGATAAGGTATCAAGCAAAGTTGCACAGAAAATAACTATGTCCTTCTCTTACAGGGAAGTTCTGGGAAGAGTGTAAGTCACACTTCAGAGCTATCTGCCTCAGTGCTGAAGGAGTGAAAGCATTTATGCTGCCATCCCTCAAACTTTGGTTCAAGGCTGTACCTGGGGAATGCCAATTTCTAGATGCATCTGGCTCTCTGCACATAGGCAAAGTAGGTTACTATAGCCTGAAGGCAGTACCCTGGAAAAGAGATGTGGGTAGCTGGTTGGGGGTGAGATCATACTGGGAGCCGGTGTATGTACAAAAGGGAAAGTGTCTGAGGGATCACGGGTGGAGCACCAAAAAGACCCATTTTTCTGCTTCTGTGGTTCTCTTCACATCAACTAATACATTTATCATGGGTTCGTTCCCTTTTTAAGGATGTGACAATTCAACATGGAGGCATCCTAGGTTGTGCTTACCTCTAGCTCTTGAAGACAGAAACTTTGATCTGCCTCTAACTAAGGACAAAACTCTGCCATATGAACCTAGTGTTGATTAGGGGAATACTTAATTAAACTGTGGTATATCCAAATTATGAAATACTATTCAAAAGATAGAAAAGAATGAGCCTTATCTATAGGCACTAATACAAATAAATCTGCAAGAGATATTGTTGAGGGGAAAAGCAAGTTGAAACCTTTGTACAGTTGCAAGTAGATATGGTAAGAAACACGTCAAATGAGAGACAGTTGGCTTGGCATGGAAAAAGAACCTGGATAGGATGTAGGTATCAAAAGGGAAGGGACTCAACCCATAAAGTTTCATTGTTAAAAAGGAATATATGTTCATGCCTTGATTGTGTAATTAAAAAGTTAAATTTCTACAACTAAGCAATTTGGATATTATTAAATTTTAACATGCTTGTGGATGTCAGTACCTCTTCTATGCTCAGTGGGCCCCTCCAGCCTTTCCTACTCTAAGACAATGGACCATCCATTTGGGTATCACATATATATTGTATAGGACAGCTTGAGGGTTCTCTGTGAGAACTCAAGCCTCCTCTACCAGGATCACATGGTTGATAAAGAGCAAAGACCAATATTTTTCAGTCCATGAGGATGTGAAGGCCAATATAGATGCAATGAATGATTTCTCATTCTCTCTCCCTTCCCCCTTCCCAACCCTACTCCCATCCCCATTTCCACCTCTGTCTTCATCTCTATATGTCTATCTACCTATGGAGTTAATCTGGTGCAAAACAAATCCCTAAGCACTGAATAGGGGAAATGTAAGAGAGAAAGAAAACACAGGATCTGCCTAGAGTCAGTTTATCCTTAGGAGAAGAAATTTTATGTGCGAACAAGTTTGAGGACTGATTACAAAGTTACGTGCCAACATACTGTCATCTGCCCAGCATATCTAAGTTCTGAAAAGAAAAACATAATAATCCCGTTGGAAATCATATTTCCAATTCTGACTCCTAATAAATGCATTTTTTTGATCCAAGAAATAAATGATTGGCTGCGATACCTTTGGGAAGTCTACTGAGGCCAAGATAATGAACTTGCTCCAGAAATGCCCTTTTTCTTAAGATGAGATTCTCTGGCTACCATTGATAGAAGGTGATCTGGGCATGTGACCTAAATCAGGCCCATCAGATTTTATGTCATGGGAATTTGGAATTGGCTGTAGGAGATTGTAGTGAGTCTGGGCTACTCCTTTGAACAGAATGATGTAAGCTCTGATCTGTGGAATGAGACCTCTATAGGTATAAAGAAACAGAAAATACCTGTTTGTAGACAGAGTGTTTACAAAGGTGAGCAGAGACCACTGGAAGCAAGAATTGGAGGGAGGTCCCTGCCTGGGACCCTGGCAGCTCCCAGTTCCTGTCTCTTGTCCTTTATGGGCCTTGGAGATACCCAGGTTCTCTGACATATCTAAGAATTCTTTAACAAACTCCATTTAAGCTCTCTTTTTCTGTTAGTTACAAACTAAGGAACCTTAAGCAAAGCAGTAATTCTTTTCTTCTGCAGTGTTCCTAGTTTAAGGCTATATTCTACATCCTTCTTTGTATTGTTATACTCTGATATAACTTTTATTTATTTCAACTTCATTTGAGAAAGTTTTAGATAAGCATATGCCATGACTGGAAGCAAATGGTTGTGGCAATTGGATAAGTATTGTTTCAAATAAGTTATTGATTACAGGAAGGCGGGCAGGAGATGGGGGAATTAGAATAATTTGGGGAGGCAATATAATATAGAGTAGAAGAGTGTGGGCTTTGGAGTCACAATGCCTGGGTTTGAATGTGGTCATACGACTTAGTTACTGGCTGACTTGGACAGGGTATGTAACTTCTCTGTACCTCAGTTTCTTCATATGTAAAATGGGTATACTGAGAGCACCTATGCTAAATATATCACACTGTGGTTGTAAGGATTAAATGAGACAATACATATAAATTACTCAACACTAGCAGACCCCAAAATGGCACCCAGCAAATGGTAGTTCTTATGGTGTCTGATAAAAGGAAGGAATAAATGAAAACACAGAAATTCGCTAACTAATAATCCTCATCATAGAGATGGTTCATGTGGCTTTCTTTCTGCCAAATATAGGAAAGACATGTAGAGATGACAGCTGGAGCATGTACAAGAAAACTGCAGATTTTTCTCTAAGTTGTGAGTCCCCAAAGGAAATTGTTTTCCTTCAGGAGATAAAGAGGAAAACATCTTGATCTCAGATGGGATGAGGATGCTATGCATAAATCCAGAGGACTGCTTATTGAAGTAAGTTGGTGAGCAAAAGATCTAAGAGGGTGTCTTGAAAAGAGGGAGGAAATTAAGAATCAAAACCACTAAGAATTAGTAAAAAGAAAATGAAAAAATGATATTTAAAATTTATTTTAAAATATCTTTTTTCCATATATAATAAATATTTTAGCCGTTTCCATTGGGATTCATGTGGCTTACATGCATAAAGACCAAAAAAATCCTGATTTCTTTCCTGCATCTGAAATTCAAGATGACTTCATAGTTTAGACCATAAGACCAAGGTCTTTGGCAAAAATATGGTAGCAACTGTTGGAAGAGACAATCCTCCATGGGCCCTGAGTGTTCCTGTTCATTCCGGATGGATTTTTCAAGAATGCAAGGCCTTAACCACTCTGCCTAGGCCATTCTCAGGGTTCTGTTTGCAATGAGCAATGTGGAAGAAAGAGGTAATGACTCATTTTGGAACAGAGGACAGGCTTGCTGTAGAAGAGCTAGATTTCCCAAACTCCGTGCTCCTCATGTGTGATGCAGAGCCATTATGTGGACAGCATCCACCTGGGCTGTGCGCAGATCCATCCGGGCTGCTCTGAGTTGCCCTCGTAACAATGGCGACCAAGGCAACTGACATGAAACACGTACTCATGCGCTTGCTGAGCCATGGGTAATACTCTCTTTTGTCTCTGATTGAGGAATCTCATGTGGTCTGCTAGCATGTGTGAAACAGCCTAACTTGTTAGCTTCTAAGTAAGATAAAATGCCAGATTTGGACATTAACTTCTCTAAATATAAGAAATACATGTCTTCAGAATGAAGAGAAGGGCAGGCCAGGGAGAAATATAGTTGAGTGCGTTCCCTCTTGAATGGGCCCCACAATGCCGAGGCCGAACATCTGTCCAGATGTGAACCACCATATTCTGGGTGCTCCATATGGGCTTTTGAGTAAGGCAGCAGAAGTCTGTGCTGAGGTCCTACTATGTTGGAGGGAAGGAAAGCACTTGATCTAGGGCTGGGAGAGGCCGTTGTGGGGAACATTGGGCACATCAGAACTAAAATTGAAGGGACTGTTATCAAAAGAAAGGTGCCCAATGGAGGATGGAGTGGAGGTGGATTCTTTTCTATAAATTCCTGCCATTTGAAGGGGAAAGGTAAAGAGTTCATTCCATTCCACTGAATCCAGTGGAAACTGACATGAAACATGTAGGATTTGCAGTAGGGAAGAAATCTGAGGGTCTCTTTGCTTCTAGTGTGCAAGTGGGGGGACCTCTCCTAACTTTAGTGAACCACACTTCTTCAGTTCGGCCAGCATAAGCCACCATGCAACGTGTGACCAGTGCCTGACAAGAACTGTTCTGCTCACAGTAGGCATCCTGGGACAGATGGCCTTGCCCCTGCCTTGCTCCTTATCAACTGCTCCATCCTTCTGTCTCCCTGGCTCCTGACTTCCGGAACTTGTCCTTAGTCTTGACAATGGATTTGGCTTCACTAGGACTGACCTTTAGCATTTTATTTGAACATGGTTTGTATTAGCTCACTGTTTTTTTCCACCTCCTTCTTTTTAGGACACTAATCTGTCTACTCAAACCCAAGCCCAAACCTTGGCCTGCTTGGCCATTGGCCCTCCTGGCCTGGCTTTACCTCCCTGGTAAAGGAACTTCCCCTGGGAAGGGGAAGGTAAGATATCAAAATCACCTTTGGGTTAGCTAGTTATAGATATATGCCTTGATATTTCATCAGCTCTGGATATTTCAAAAAAAAAAATCCCATTATGGGAAAAAGAAAATAAAGCACCTCAGTAGCTTTTATCGTTTTGAAGATCAGGCTGTAGTGGAGTTGATAAAAAATACCAGCAATGCAAACATCCGGGTGAAGAAGCAGAAAATCAGGTTATAATTCTTTCTTATATGAAAATATTTATATTCTCCCAGGCTTTGGATCCTCAGTTAGTGTCTGATGTAGAAACAAAGGAATGTTTCACTACGTTTAGTGATGAGCATGGGAGCGAACCACAAGTGTGACTCCATCTGTAAAACAGTGTGCATTGTGAGTTTGCTGACAGGACTTCCTGAGGAGGGGAGGGAACTGGAAAAAAGATGCTCAATTCCTAATGAAAGGGTATCTTACATTTTCCTTTCTCTGTGAAAATAACCAGTTATGATTTTTTTTTTCCAAACCTAACATGATTTTAACACTAAAAATTCAGTTCCATTTAGTTAAATCCTAACGGAGCTGAGATTTGTTTCCCCAGAAATCTCCACTATAATAAGAAATGAGATCTAGTCCAGTACAGGAAGCATTAGGATCGTAGGAAATTAGGACACACAGTTACTTACGTGTTTATTTTCAGCTTTAGAAAGTCCGATTTTTGGACAGAGAAGAGTCTGTCCTATATTTATCTTGGACTGGAACAGGGACGGAGCCAGGGTAACAGGAGGATGGAGCATTTGACGAGGAGCACAGTCAGGACCAAGGAATGTAGAGATGGGGATTGTGGGCACAACTACGTAAAACTTGGTAAATTCATTGTTAACTGACTGACCCACTCCACAGCTTCCCATACTTAAGGAGAAACTAAAAGACTTCTCTCAGAGCCCCATGATGACACAGATTGGTCTTATTATAATATCAGAAAAGGGGAAGAAAGAGTAGCTATAAACTCATTATGTAATAACTTTTGTTAAAATGTAGGCATGGCTCATTAAAAAGTCACATCCAAGCTTGCAGATAGGATTTTAGGAAGTTGCAAGGGTGTGCGGATCTCATCCTAACATCATGAGAAACCTGGATTCCTTACAAAATAATCGTTGAAAGACAACCCAACAGGGGATTGAAAATGCGAAGAAATCTAAATGAACTGAAGTCCAGGAAGGAACAAGCCCTTCCCAGGAGAGGAGACATAGGTGCTTTCATTTCTGGGAATAAAGACAGAGGAGTAGCCAAGCCCACCATGGAGGGAGAAGGCAGCCACACTTTTTTTTTTAAAGATTTTATTTATTTGACAGTGAGAGGGAGAGAGAGAGAGAGGAGAATAAGTGGGGCGGAGGGAGAGAGAGAAGCAGGCTCCCCGATGAGCAGGGAACCTGATGTGGGACTTAATCCCAGGACCCTGGGATCATGGCCTGAGCCAAAGGTGGATGCTTAACCAACTGAGCCACCCAGGCGCCCTGCCAGTCACACTTTTAAGAGCTGTATATAGATTGTAGAATACAATCCCTGGGTTTCTGGGGCTGCCATAACAAATTACCAGACTTGGTGGCATAAACAAGAAAAATTTGTTGCTCATTTCTAGAGCTAGAAATTCAAACTGGAGGTGTCAGAAGGGCCATACTCCATCCAAAGACTCATGGAAAGATATTCCTTTTCTCTTCCCACCTTCTGGTTGCTCCTGGAAGTTCTTCCCGTCCCTTTGTTTGTAGCTACATCAGTCCAGTCTCTGCCTTTGCCTTCACATTGTCTCCTCCTCTGTGTTTCTGTCTCTCTGTGTATCATATGATGTCTCTTCAGAAGACAATTGTCATTGGATTTAGGGCCCACCTGTATAATCCATTTCAATCCTGAGCTTAATTACATCTGTAAAGACCCTATTTCCAAATAAGGCCGCATTCTAAGGTTCTGAGTGGATAGAAATTTTGGGGGGATACTATTTTATGTGTCAAGAATTTAGGAAAAACTTATTTGAGCAACTCTTCTGCTCTAAGTGAATTGATTTGGGTCACTTGCTGATACTCAGCTGCTGGCTGGTCTAGTCCGGCTGGTCCAGGGCAGCCTTACTCACGCGTTGAGTCCTTTCGTAGGGTCAACTACAAGGCAGGATGTCACTGAGCCCTCTCCATTTTCATGTTATATAGGGCTTCTCCATATCACCTCTCTTCAGCTGAGTAGTTGGACTCAGGGATCCTAGGTGAACAGTCCAACACATAGGAAGTGAAATCTGCTAGTCTCTTAAGCTCGGGGCCCTGAAACTGCACCACTCCTCCATTCTCTAATTCATGAGGCAGCGACAGAGCCTGCTTCAGTTCAAGGGGAGGGAACTCCAATGACCTCTGGTACTAAAAGGATCTTAAAACAAACCCCAAAAATATTCATAGCATTTTTATGCTTAATAACCCAAAATAGGCAATGACTCAAATGCCCATTAGTAGGTGAATTGATAAAATAATTGTGTTATATTCCTACAGTGGATGGCTAGTCAGCTGCAAACAAAACTAAAGCCAAAAAAAAAAAAAAAAAAAGCTATGGATAAGATATAAGTACATGGATAAATTTCAAAATGATGCTAAGTGAAGGAAACCAGACATACACATAAAGTGTATAATGACTCGTTTCATTCATACGAAGTCCAGAAGTCCAGGAGCTGTGGTGATAGAAATCAGAATGGTGGTTACCTTTGGAGGAAGGGTAGATTAAATAAAAAGGGGTGCTTCCCTGAGAAACATTCCTGAAAAAGAGAAATTTTCTGTATTTGATTTGGCGTAGTAGATACATCAGTTTATATAACAGTCAAAATTCATCAAACTGCAAAGTTAAAATCTGTACATTTTGTATAAATTATTCACATACTGTATAGTCTACCGATTTAAGGTATATAATTCAGTGAATTTTAGTATAATCACAGAGTTGTGCAACCTTCATCTCATTTTAAGAACATTTTTATCATCCCCCAAAGAAACCCGGTATCCATTAGCAGTCACTTCCTCTGTCTCTTACTCCCTCCCCCCCACCCCATGTTCCTCTGCTTCCCCCTTGGGCATGAAAAATCTGTTTTCTGCTTCTACTGATTTATCTATTCTGGATGTTTCATATAATGGAATCATACAATATGTAACCCATATGCCTGGTTTCTTCCATTTAGCGTAATGTTTTCAAGGTCCATCCATCCACCCATCCATCTTTCATTCTTTTTTATTGCTGAATAATATTCCATTGTAAGGATATGTGAGAGTTTTACGCTTTGGTTCAATATTTAGGTCTGTGATTCATATTGAATTATTTTTGTGGATGGCATAAAGAAGGGACCCAGCTTCATTCTTTTGCATGTGAACATACAATTGCTTCAGTAATTCCAGTTGGGAAGATTGTTCTTTTCCTACTGAATTGTCTTGGTATCCTTGTTGAAAATTGATTGACCATAAATAAGGGTTTATTTTTGTGCTCTCAATTCTGTTCTGTTGATCTATATGTTTACCCCAGTGCTAGTACCACATTATCTTTATTACTCTAATTTGTTTTAATATTTTTTTTCTGAAGTTAAGTCACTCTGACTACTGTGAATAGTCCTTATTGCTACTACCCAGTTTCTTCTGAATTCAGCATTGGGCCAAGTAAGGCTCCATCCACTTTTCCTATTCAAATTAATGTACAAGCTTCATTTCCACAGCCTGATATGACCTCTTATTTGTCCTTTCCTTAGCCTCAGACCAAATTTGTTTTTTTTCCAGATTCCCTCTTGATTTTTCTAATTAGCTTGTGACAATTAAAAAAAAGCACCACTTCTTCGAAGTTTTCATATTGACAATCCAAAGTCTTAATATACTAAGAAATAAAATTTTTTCATTCTTCAAAACCTCATCTTTATAACTGTTAAGAAAAATCACTGGTGTATAACTGGTTGAAGAGATTTATAGCTGGTGAAAGAATTCAATATTTGGTGTTGTACTTAAAGCAAGTTAGTTTGATAAGAAGATTTACCAAACTCATGGCTGTGAACATACTTGTCAATCCACTAATGATTAAACAGTGTTACCCTAGGTGAACTTTGGTGCCAGCAGGATCCTGAATACAAACACAAACATGGGCTGTGGAGTGTGGAATTGTTTAACTTGAAGAGTGCTCTCATAGATTATCCAGAATATGCTTAAAATAATTTGTTGAGCATTGGAATTAACACACACACACACACACACACACACACACACACACACACAGCACACACAGGGGCAGCTTTGGGACCCTTGAGGTTACATCCACAGATCTTGTGCAAACCCAAATTCTGGGAATCATCCTAGACAACCTTTTCCTTTTTTTAAAAATTTAATTTAATTTAATTTATTTATTTGAGAGAAAGAGAGAGAGAAAGAACACAAGCCAGGGAAGGGGCAGAGAGAGAGAGGGAGGAGCAGACTCCCCACTGACCAGGGAGCCTGATGTGGGATTCGATCCTAGGAACCTGGGATCGTGACCTGAGCTGAAAGCAGATACTTAACCGACTGAACTACCCAGACTCTCCTAAACAACATTTTCCTATATTTTCTATATCCAATTTATCACTAAGACCTTTTGATTTTGCTTTCTAAATATTTCTCAAATCTACTCCTCTTTATATCATCTGTCATACCAAGAAACCATCATGTCTTGATTGGACGCGTGCAATTGACGAGCCCCTATTATTGGCTCTTATAGTCCTGAGTGTTCCTCCTTTACTGCACTTATCACCACAGCAATTATGTATTTGTGTGACTATTTGATTAACGCCTCTCTTTGTAGTCTATAAGCTATCTCTGACCTAGGGCCATGTCTCTTTTGACTCATGCTTTGTATCTTCAAAGGTAGGCATACATTAATAAATCAAGGGAAGCTCTGACGTAACTGAAGGGTTAAAGAAATGGTGAATGTTGTATCCTTGTAGGGAGGGTTCAGGAGTTCAAGCAAGGTCTTGACTGTCCTGTGGTATCTTTTATCCTGACCCAAGTACATACATTGATGGAATATACTCCAAATTGTTAGAACCCTCACAACAGGGAGAAAATATTACAGGATGGGTATGAAAAGTTATTAATATAAAATTTTATTATAAACAAATAATAAATCAAATTATTAAATTAGAAAAATTATTTTACTTTATTTTATTTTCTAAAGATTTTATTTATTTATTTATTTATTTGAGACAGAGAGAGATCATGAGTGGGGAGAGGCAGAGGCAGAGAGAGATGCAGACTATTCACTGAGCAGGGCGCCCAAGTTGGGACTTGATCACCTGGGACCATGACCTGAGCTGAAGGCAGACGCTTCACCACCCAGGACCCACCCAGGAACTCCTGAAAAATTATTGTAATGTGTAACAAAAATGTAGAAAATTTAACAAAATGAATTTTTATGTGGAGACATGTAAATGAAGCATAACGACTGCCAAAACTACAGGACACATACTAGATAGGAGCATGTTCTCAAAACTATAGGACAACCAGGCTCCCGAGTTAAAACTAAACAACAAAAAAACTAGAGGACATATACTACACATATACTGCATCTGAACAGCATCATTTGCAGAAAAAATCTTGGAAGTTTTGGTTGATGATAAACTCACATTACTCAGCAGAGAGGTGTGAATGACTTATCAATTAAAATATGGGCAAAGATATAAGTAGGCACTTTATAAAAGACATTAACATTGGCCAATAAAGAAATGAAAAAACAAAATTAAAATAGCTTCAAGAAACTGTTTTTGGCTCACCAAATTGACAAATATTAAATAAAAGGTACCAAACAATAATGCTAGGTTTTGTGACTATCAAGTCTTATATTCTGTTTGCAGTATAGATTACTGTTTTTTTTTCTTTGGAGGTGTATTTGGCAATTCAAATAAGAAAATCCTAAAATGTCAGTATTTTTAGTGTAGCAGTGCTACTTTTAGGTATTTATCCTACAGGCAAGGATATATGTGTTGAAAGATATGGCTACAAGGATATTCACTCTAGTATTGCAACAAAAGTGAGAAAGATTGAAAACAAATGTCTAACAACAGGGAATTAGTTAAAATATAGAATATTCATATGAAGAAATATAATGTAACTGCTAAAATGTCATAAAAAATTAAATATGTGGATAGTGGAGCTTCAAAATCAGATATAAAATATAATCTTATTTTATTACAAAATATGTGCGTAGGAAAATGGTTAATAGTGGTTTTTTATGTTGATGTTATTAAAAAAGAGACAATGGGTCCACAATGGAGTCACTTGTGCTAAACCCATGTCACCAAACCAAGACTTAATACCTAACCTAATTGCAGTTTCTCCCAGGAATGTAATCTTAACGAGTTAGTCTGGAATTTTCTGGTCAGTACTGGTGAGGTAATCTATCTGATACACCCCCACGGTCCCCCAAAGAAAGGTGATCTTGCCTGAAACAGCCCCCCCTTTCCTAGTAACATCTTTGTCCCACCTCCTTCTGCCTGTAAAAGCCTTCCACTTTGTAGAGCTCCTCAGAGCTCCTTTCTATTGGCTAGATCAGATATCTGATTCATAAAGCATTGAATAAAGCCCATTAAATCTTTAAATTTACTCGGTGCCCTGAGTGCAATGCAGGGGAAAAAGAGTATATTAGTTAGAAATGCTTTCAGCTGCACTGATCAGAATGCCCAACTAACATTGTTTTAAGCAACAAGGACATTTAATTAACTTAAATAAGTCTAGATTTTCAGTGCAGGGTGGAAGCATGTTCTCAAAGACTCTCTCCCTTTCTACTGGTCCTTTCTGCCTTAACTGGCTGGTTTGATTGCTTCTGGTTGAAGCTGTCTGCTGTAGTTCCTGGAATGACATCCGTGTTCGTGGCAAGGAGAAAGGGAAAGAGCACCTGTCAGCAGTGTCTACCTTTTCTATCAAAAGTACTAAAGCTTTTCCAGAACCACAGCCCCACTCATCTGTATCTGCATGGCCAGACCTGGGACAGGCAGCCACCCACGCGGAGGCTCAGAAACTGGGCAACGGGATTGTTACATTAGCGAAAACTAACTATGATTCTGGGGCTGAACACATTGCTGTTCCAAAACTGAGGTTCTGCTCGTGAGCAAGGAGGGAAGATGGATCTTGGGTTGGTGAAGAATTTTCTCTGCCATACAGAGTTGGTGGGAAGTGGTGGTTGGTGAGCTAGGTCAGATCACGAGGGATGGTCTGGGTTTGGAGACTGGGGTTAAAGATGATTCAGACTCGGTTTAAAGTGGCTGTCACTTTGGTGTACCACTGGCCCAACCAATGAGTGCAGCCAAGAAGTTCAAGGACACAAGTTAGTGGATGTGCTTCCCATCATCTCCCACCTCTCCACAGCGATAGATTAAAGTGGTCCCCATAGAATGAGATTTTCACCAGGTCAGAGGGTCCCAGAGCTATGGGCTCATTGTTGTTTATACCACCAGCTGGCAGGGAAGGAGATGGGGTGGGGGAAAGATGGCCAGATTGGTATTTATTCATTTATCTACAAAAAGTGATTTTTGCCGTGGTACAGTATGTGCTTGTTTTGACAGTGCGAATATTACAATTTAATGGCAACAGAAGAAGTGGGTGTTAATAATCAGAGTGTGTGAGGACACATAGGTATGAAGCATATGTGCAAAGAACATTACTTCTATGAATCTCTCCTAAAAACTGGGAATTGGGGTTGAAGGTGTACTAAAACCTTAGAAGCGCTTTATATATAAAGATGCTTATCTAAGTGGAAAAGACCTGAAAGTGCATCTCCCATTAACTCTTTGGGGCTTGGATCCCCTCTTTATTCCTGGGATTTTTTTTTTTTCTTTCAAAGTTAACCATGAATTTTAAATGTTCATATTTGATCAAGCATTTAACATGATGTTGGGAGAGGCAAACTTCATGAAATCTAAATAGAAGCCTTCTTGTAGTTTCACAATGAATAAACTATTTTTATAGTGTAATCATGTTAGTACAAAATGACAGAGAGCTATCTAAAGGACACTGCTTTAGAGATAAGAGGGAAATCAAATACATTACCATAGCTAAATGTAGAGTCCCTGAATGTCTTAATATTGGTATTAAGATATATACCAATCTGACTGGTATCAGATATAATAGCTGAATATAGGTACCTACTGTGATGAAAGGTAGGATGTACATAAGTACATTATGAGATTTAGCCCTTTGTTCTATGACAGGATTTTTTAAAAAGTGAGTTAAAAGTTAAAAAAAAAACCAACAAAATAAAGGGGTGCCTGAGTGGCTCAGTTCGTTAAGCATCTGACTCTTGGTTTTGGCTCAGGTCATGATCTCAGAGTTCTGAGATCGAGCCCCATGTCTGGTTCTGTGCTCAGGGCAGAGTTTGCTTGTCCCTCTCCCTCTGCTCCTCTCCCTGCTCGCTCTCTTTCTCTCTCGAATAACTAAAAATGAAATCTGAAAAAAACAGTGAGATTAAAAATATTGCTAGATGTTGAGTACATACTGAAAATGTTTGAGACAATATCTTATACAAGGCGCGAATAAATACACATAAGGTCTATAGACAAAAAATAGGTACCCAAATGCATACTTTAACATATAAATAAATAATACATAAATAAACACAAGTTTCACATAACACCTGATTGAGAAAAATAATTATTAATCAATGTAATCCTTCCTCAAAACCTTATGGGCTAAATATTAGTTAAAAAATTAAATATGAATTCCCCCGTTTAGAATAGGTCCATCCTAACACAGTTCAGTTTATCCAATCATCTCTCTTATTCCTTCTCAAAAAGGAAGCAGTATATTTTGTCAAGCATTTAACATGATTTTGAGGGAGGCCTTTTTAAAAACATCAATTCAGTGTGCCATAATATCCATAGTGTGCCATATCGTTAGACGCGCTGGCATATGGAAAGGGCGACTCTTCAGATGAGGGGGAAGGTTCTTGGAAGCTCCAGCACAGGGGAGCCCTGGGGGAAAAGGCAGAGAGCTGGGCAAGGCAAAGCTCATGTATTACACACTGGAGGTCCTTGCTCTTCCTCTTTGTCTTCCTCTCTCTTCAGCAGGGATTGAGAGAGGTCCAATTCTTTTCTATTTTTAAATATCCATAGTATATTAAAACACAAAAGACAAGTTCCAACTGTCCTGTAGTTCATGTTAAAGGATTTCATTGGACAAATTATGGTCTAAAATGCAAAACACACGATGATTCTTTCTATTCAGAGTTTAATTACAGCTTGATTACAATTCGTGGTGCATTCTGAGGATTGGGTATAAGTTTAAGTCCGCGGGGTGAATTTCTTCTTTCAATCGCTCGGTTGTATCTATCGCTGATGGAGGACTTCATTTGGAGATCGCTTCTCAAGTGTGAATTTGAATCCCTCTGGGAACGTGAGAACTTGTCGGAGCAGTTCTCCTGGCTCTCTGCTCCCAGAGGAGGGCGAGGATTATGTGTCGGAGCCCAGCACAGGTGCCAAAGCATGTTTATGGAATGAGTGACTACTGTGTGTGGTGTAGACAGAAGAGAGCACTCTTGGGAGGTAGAAGTCAGGGAGTGTTAAAATGTGTTTTCATTTTACTGGTGGCTTAGGCGCTTTGGGCGGCTGCTGTTACTAGCTTTCGTGCTTTTCTAGATCTGGGGAAGGTGGGAAACAGCAGCACCCGAAATTCTCCCAGGTCTCCGTCTCCCAGCGGCGCAGACTCGTTCGGAATGTGCCAAGGCACGGCCCGCACCACACCTCTTCAGATGAAATGAGTCCCGTCTAATTCGGGGATGAGTGTTAAATGCTTGCCTGACAGCAGGTCACAGGGGAGAGGGCGCAACTACAGCTCCGAGGTAGGAGTCGATCATTCCCCCTATGGTGTCAGTGGCAAAGGAGCAGTTGGCATGGAATGAGAAGGGCACAGGAGGCGTGCACGGGGCAGCGTGAATTAGTTACAATCTCCGCGTGATACATCAGTGAGCTCCTGCACGCCGCGTTCTGTGGTCCGGTCACATTTGTATTCCTGTGGCTTATCTAGTATTAAGCCTGTCTGGAAAGTGACAGCTAGAGTTGCACTATTTCAAACTGCTATTAACAGTTTTGCAGAGTTCACTGCTATTTTGGAGGGAAGGGGATTTATTATGGAGGGACTGGAGGCTGGAAGGCTGGCATCGGAGGGTTCTCTCAGGTCTCAGAGTCTATTGCTTTGTTTGTCATGGAGAGCTCAGTTATAGTTTCAAAACTCAGTGCCTCCGTCTCTCCACCAGAGGCTTTCTCAACCAAACACTGGTGCAGGGGGAGAGAAGTCTCTTTCATCTCATGGGTAATTGACCAATTAAATGTACTGATGAAGTGTGCAGGTATCAGTACGTGTCCCTTGGTGTCCTAGGGAATGAGGTATATCAAATCTAGATGGTTGCTGTTTGAGATAATCCATCCATTGGAATGTGATTTAACAAAATCATGGCATGTGTAGGGGACAGGAGCTCCAGGCCTGCTTTTCTTAAAATGGGAGCCGACTAGTAACGGCCGTGGTGGGTTAAGTCTGACCACACAGAATAACCATTTTCTGCAGCTATTTTCCCACAGAATGGAGAATGTGCCGTGATTCTTCTTTGCTGGTAGACACGTTGAAAAAAGCGTAAGTTTTTTTTAATCCAGTTGTATTAATTATGACTGGTAGCCCCTGGCTTCATCACAGCTTTAGGATATGTGGTGTTTTCTGCATCGCTTCTGCACGGGGAAGAATATGTTTCCCTGTTTCCTCTCGTCTTGACGTACCCTGTCCCAGGGAATTTGTGAAATCATACAAGGGCTTGTAGGACAGCATTAGCTCAGGGCTTAATAAAGAGATTTCACCCACAGATGTGGGTAATTAGGAACGACTCACTCACTGTGGAGTGCAGGATTAAAAGTGTTATTATTGTCTTATTAGAAGTGATGAGGCATGGGCAAGAGTATTTGCCTGGGAATAAGTCTACTGACAGCTTCTTGTAACTCTCATCTCTGATTAAAATGCTTAATTGATTACAGAGATTGGCTACTAAAAGCCCTGATTCATTTTTGATACTAATGAGAGAAAAATGTTCTCTGGAGATGCGCACATGTGGAGAAAGGAGGAGAAATCATTGCTAATTAACAGCAAGTCACCTGCTGAGTGTGGGGTAGAGAACGACAGACCAGCAATGACAGGTATTTGGGGCAGTCCTTGTTTCACTCTTACAGCAGAACACATCGTTACCTCGGTTTCCACATCTGTAATGTGGGGATAGTAATATCTACCTCAAAGGGCTTTTGGGCCATGAGAAGAGGGTCATGGACACGGTGGGAACTTAATAAACCCTCCCTTTTTTTTTTAAGTGTCTTCTTAATCCTTACTTCCTTGCAAATCCTGTTATTACAATTTCTTTTTTTAAAAAAGATTTATTTATTTATTTTAGGGAGAGAGAGAGAGGGTACTAGTTGAGGGCGAGGGGCTAAAGCAGAGGGAGATAGAGTCTCAAGCAGACTCCCTACTGAGTTATTAAATTATTAAACAAAAAGGAGCCAGAACTTGAAGATTCAGAAAATCCTCAGCCTATCCCATATTTCAGAAAGTGAAAAAGATTGTTCTGAAGGGAACCCAAGAGTGGGCTGAACAACCATTTGATAAATAGGCCATGGGGGTGACTCGCGGCTTTAACCAGCCTTCTCAACAGAAGGCAGGAGTGGAGCTGGGATTATACAAGCAAAGATCTTGCCGGTTTGAACTAAAAGAGATAGAAAAAAAAATGAACTAAAATGAAGGAAGGCTTTTGGAACTCTTAGATCATACAGGACTGGGTCATTGAACGATTTAGTTAAAAAAGTGTTCACTATTCTTGAAGAAAATAGAGGGAGCCTAAAGGCAACTTAAAGGCCACCAGGTTCACTGCTTTGGTTCCAATTCATCCGATGGCTTCTGACTGCAGACTTGCGAGTGGGCCCGTTCTGCAGAGCCCTGTGGCTGGGACATCCTGTGGAACCTTGGCAACAGAGCTGCCTGGAGTCCTGGGGGTGTGACCCCCTACCCAATAGAGCTATGGAGGTAGAACCAGTGGGTCCCAAAGGGCATCAAGTCAAAGAGAACATTCTCCAGACTTAGAATCAAGTAGAATTTGCCTTGCTGAGTTTTGGACTTGTGCTTGGTACTCATCATTCCTTCCTTTTTGGAACGGGGAAGTCTATCCTATGCCTGTCCCATTGTGATACTTCAGAAGCACATAACTTGACCGGATTTATAAGGTCACAGCTAGAGAGGAATTCACCTCAGGATGAATTTTACCTTAATTCTCATCATATCTGATTTAGAAGAGATTTAGGTGATATTTTGGAACAGACGCTGCAATGATATAAGACATTTGGAGCTGTTGGGATAGAATGAGTACATTTTGCTTGCCAGATGGACCTGAAGTTTGGGAGCCAGGGGAAGAATACTATAGGCTAGTTGTGTCCCCCCAAATTCACATGTGAGCCTGTACCCCCCTAATATTATGGCTTTGAGAGATGGGCCTTTGGGAGGTAATTAGGGCTAGGTGAAGACAGAAAGATGGGGCTTTCATGATGGGATTAATGGCTTTATAAGAAGAGGAAGAGAGAAAGATTGTTCTGTGTAAGGTGAGGACACAGAGAGGAGGTGGCCATCTATAAGCCATGAAGAGAACCTTGCCGAAACCTGACCATGGCACTTCCACTCTCCAGACTGAGGAATAAGTATCTGTTCTTTAAGTCATCCTGTCTTTGGTCTTTTGTTATGGCAGCCTGAGCTGACTGCTATGGGTCCCTTGCTTTTTGCCCCCACCAGGCTACCCTTTTATATTTGTGCAGGGCATTTGTGTGTGTATGTACTTTGTGTATATGTGCACTTTGGACAAGGTGTTTGTGTGTATACCCGTAGAGACAGTGCCAATTTCCATGAAGTTCACCAATGTGCGGCAACACTCAGAGCATGAGTACATTGGACTTGCATTGCACTTTGGGGCTTCCATATTTATTATGTAACTACTACTTAAAATCTTTTAATTACCCTAAATTATTATATGCTGAGAATCTCTTTGTCAAGTAGGAAGGTACATAGGAATAAAAAGCAGAAGCTTTTATGAACCTGCAGTTTTAGAAATGGAGGAATGGACTGGAAACAATGAGAATAACTCAAAGAGGCTGACTCCGGAAAGTGAGCATCAATGCCAATCATTTTTCTGGTGTACCAGGGCCATTCAAAACCACGTGGATCCCCTGCTGGGAAAGGCTTGATTATTTCCCATAGTCGAGGATTTCGACACACGTGGATTCAAAAAAGAGTAAAACCCCATCTAATTCATCACCTCGTCAGATCCCCCCAAAGAGCAATTATGAAATGCTAATAGCTCCTTCCTATAAGCTCACATTTATTAAATGAACAAATCCATGGATTAGGAACAGAAGTGTTAATGAATTTTTAAAATCTGCTAATTTGTCGAACTTTAGGGCTATTAATAAGTGCACGTTCGTGAGAACATACGTTTACCTTTCCTCCGCTATAGAAGCACTGAGCTAACAGCACAGCTGCTGGGAAAGCAGGATTGTAGAGGAGATTACAGGTGCTGAGGTTGGCTGGTGATAAGGCAGGGGCTCTTAATAGGATCTTAAATACCCATCTACCATTTTGTATGTACATTATAATACACTTGAATATATTTGAAGAAGTATTAAGATGATTGCTTTTTTTCAGGAAGGTGAAGCAATTGCAACTTTTCTTCTTTTTTTAACAGGCTTTTGATATTCAGGCTTGCAGCTGCTGCAGAATTTTGCTTAACGCAGTTAAGAAGTGTTGATTCAGGCCTGGGCACAGTCGGAGATGAAAGACCTATTCCTGGAAGAACTTGCTTTGGAAGAGAAATTGGCCCTCGCTGCAACAAAGGGAAGAACGTCAAAGATGAGTTTTTTGACAGGAGTGTGTGTGCGCGTGCGTGTGTACTGGTTTAAGTTTCTAGATTGGGAGAATGAGAGTGAAGCTGGAGACCAGAATAGGCAATTTTTTGACAAAAGCAGCTCTTCCCCCAGCCCCAGGACAGGGTCTGGCTTTTGGTGGAGGTGGCAAATCCGGGCCTTTAGCTCTGCTGCTCTGTCTGTGTTCTTTTATCCCCTTCCTCTGTGATGATCCCGTGTTTTTCTCCTTTTCCTCCCTCCAACCTTCTGTCCCGAACCCCAGCTGCATTCTAGAGCCAAAGGACCTCAGCTTTCTCTCTCTTTTTTCGAGTCAAAAGTTACTCACCCTTACGGTGAATTTTGGGCTGGCCACTGTTCTTCCTCCTGCAGGAGTAATTGTGGGGACGTATGGTCTCACATGGTTGAATTGTGGCTGCCATTCTAGGTCGAATTGCGTTTCTCTCCCAAAGTTCGTGCTGAAGCCCTAACCCCCACTACCTCAGAATATGTGACTTTATTTGGAAATAGGGCTTTGCAGATGTTATTAGTTAAGTTATGATGATATCATACCGGAGTAGGGTAGGCCCTTATAAAAGGGGAAATTTGGACCTAGGCACGCAAAGCGGGAGACCGCCGTGTGAACACAAAAGCAGAAATCAGGGTGCTGTGTCTACAAGGCAAGAGACACCAAAGGTTGTGGTGAGTCACCAGGAGCAGCCAGAGAAAACCTTCCAAAGCAAACCTGTGAGACAATAACATTCTGTTATTGGAAGCTACCCAGTTTATGGCACTTCGCTCCAGTAGCCCTAGCAAATTATTGGGGTGCTATTTTCTATTACACCCATCTTAGGTAGCAGTGAGGTGGGGGAAGAGGCATCCGCAGAAGGGTGGGCAGAAACTCAACTTAACATCAGACCAGGAAGGTTTGCCATCTACTTGGATGTTCGTACCCAGCCCTCTGAAACGATAATTCAGCCTGGCATTTACTACAGTTCAACTCCAGCTTGGTTAACCATTTTATGCTGTTCCTTGAGCTAGCTGTCTCTGTCTGCCTCTGGGTGACATGATGGCCATGGGCAGAGGGTCACCAACTAATCATTACTTTCAGCACTATGAAATGTCATTTCCTGTATTACCTCTTGACATTGCAGAAATGAAGAACTGTCCTGTTGATTCCTAGACTACACCAGGCAATTTATACTCATAAAACATGCTCTTAGAGAGCACATACTTTGAGGGTCTTAGGGCAAAATAAAAATGTGGGGCCAGATGGGGTTGTGAAGTCGATCTCTATTCCCATGTGCTGGCTGCCCTAACTTATGCCTGGATGTGCTTGGCACCTGGTTTGAAGTTGACCCTCCCCACGCCCCCCCCCCAGTTGCCCACTGCACGTGTGGTGGTGCTGCCAGCTGGGTGCAGGGTGGGCGCTGTCTTGCCCTGTCTTAAGATGCCACAGGCTGAGTGTCTCACTCTGATCCTTCCCCTCCTGAGGACAGAGAACAACAGCAAAATGTAGAATTCTCCCCCTGTGCTACCTGGTCTCTACCCCAGGTGGATGGTGGCCATGATTGTGGGACGGGATCAGGAATGAGGGGCCAAGGTACCAGGGGACAGAGAGCAGATGGCCGGGTGGCAGGAGGGTGAGAGATGGTGGGAGGTAGGATTACATGTGAGCCAAAGCTCCAAGCTCCTTGCTCCATTGTTCCATGAACTTCATTTACTAAGCACGAATTCAAAGATGAAATCATTGGGATGTCTCAGTTAGTTCAACATCAGACTCTTGATTTAAGCTTAGGTCTTGGTCCCAAGGTCGTGAGTACAAGCCTGGTGTTGGGTTCTAAGCTGGGTGTGGAGCCTACTTAAAACAACAACAACAGCAACAACAACAACACAACGACAAAATTATTAAGAATTTCATGATGGCAACTCCGAAGTGTAAAACTCTAAAAACATGGCCCTTCTGAGGGTGGGACACCCCTTGTGACTAGTCCTTTGTCTACGAAACTGGTGCTGTGAGAGAAGCGGCTGAGTGGAATTTCCTTAGGAAAAATTTAAATATTACGATGCCGTGTGTTATGTCATAGCTTGAGGATGAAAGAACAGTAGGAAACCCATCCTTGAGACCTGGTTTTAGGACGAGATTCTCAGAAGCCTTGGGCCTGGAGGGTGATCATTCAGTCCCGTTCCCTCTGTTAACATGTGAGGAAATGAAAATGTGGGAGGAGGCCCACAGTGCATAGCTGGGCAAGAAACTGTTACTTTGCTCTTAAACTGGTTTCAGGAGGGCATGAGGGAACTTCTCAGGGTGAGGGACATGTTTTCCACCTTGACTGGAAGGATGGTCTTATGGGTGTTCGCATTTGCTAAAACCCATCCAGTTGTCCATTGGAGCATTTGCAGTTTATTACGTGTCAATTAAGCTTCAATAAAGCTGCTTAAAAATATTTAAGGCAAGAATAAAAATGTTGATTTAAGAATAAGATAAATAGTAGTTGAAGTTTGTCAGGGATATAGGGTAACAGAAACAAGGAGTTTGCTAAACGTGCAAACAAATTGCCGTTAGTATCATGTTGCAGAGATTATAGGGTGCTTTCGCTAATATCATCCCAAAGATTCTCCAAAGGAAATTCAACGTAAGGGAATGTCATGCAAACCATCAAGAACCCCTGCTCAAAGCAGGAAACCCAGGAATCCTGGAATCGTGAAGGTAGAAAAACCCCGAGGGACCACACAACTGCTGGAGGAATTCTTAAAATGAGCCTCACTTCTGAGGGGAAGTTTGGGGGATGGAAGAACATTAATCTCAGTTTGAATTCCTTTGAAGGGAAGAGTGTTTCTGCTGTTCTCTTCCTTAGAAACAGGGCTCCCTGCCAGCCTGGAGACTTCCATGTTGAACTTCCCAGACCTAGGCTGCTCCAGGAGGACTGGGCTGCCCCCCAGCCCCACTCCCAACTTGGTAGGGAGAACTCTGGGCAAGGCTTTCTTCTGATTCTTGGCAGCTGGCTGGGCTTCAGGATAATTTGATCTGTTATCTTTCCTCCGAGAATACCTGACTAAAATGAGTCAGCAGGGAGGCAGATTAGAGCAGTTTAAAGAAAAGCAATAGGAGCTGTGAAAACAAAAAATAAAAAGAGTTGGTTTTCAGCTTATTTTATGTGTCCTCACAGACTGTGGGCCCCGGGAAGCACTTGGGAGGTCCCTTGGCTCCAGGCCACTCTGCAGGAGGTCTGATACCCCTGTTCTTTCACCTGGGGCAGCCGGGCCTCTTCCCTTTGGGTTCCTCTCATCACACTGGGAATGTTTCAGTTGCTTGAAAGAGGATGAGGATGGGCAGCTCACCAGGAGGGGAGCCCTTTGGGGAAGGGAAGGCATTGCAGGTCTTCAGAGAGAGTAAGGAGGATCAGAACCAAAGACAACGGGCTAGCTCTCTCTGAAGACTGAGTTTTCATTTAAAAGAGAGAGGGAGCTCTCTTTCCTTGTAAGATTTTTTCCAAGTTGCCTGGAAAGTGGGTTGAACTTTCTTTTCTCCAAGGTCATAACTTTGTCTCCTTGGGTGAGCAACTCTTACAGAACCATACTCTGAGGTGGAATTGTAGAGCCCCAAGTCTTCTCTGAAGACCTCAACCTTGCTGCCTTCCCTCCTCACCCCCTCATCTGGGCTCGTTGGAGGACCCTTGGGAAAGCATCCCATGCTCCTATTGGGAAGGGTGGAGTGGGGTGGAGAGAAGCCAACCCCAAGGAGAAGGAGGCACCAGTGATGGAGAATAGTGAGTCTTGCCATTGCTGCTGGGCATCCGGGTGACTTGGGCACATTCTGAGGATCCAGGGAAATGCATGGAAGAAGCACATCATGTGGAGCCTGTCCCCAAGTTTTTATAGTTCTTGTAGTTAGATCAGGCCCACATAGCTTGGAATTTTTTTTTTTCTTAAAAATGCTGTGTGCGCAAATGAGAGTATGATATCCACAAAAGAAACTTTCATTGTAAATGGAAAGGACCCACTTCTTTTTCAGTGCTGATTTTATTTTCATGGTTAATTATTTATTCATAAATCTTGCCTCAGAGATTTTATTTTGGCTCCCAAGCGATAAAAGCTCAAGGTCACAGGGGAAGTGTTTTCAAATGCTAAGTGATCCTTTTCCAACCTAATGTTGTAAAATTTTTATTTCAGGAGTAGTGTTGCTCACAGGAGGGGTGATGAGTTAATTTTAGCTCCCAGATGAAATATTGACTTCGGTGCTGATGAGGGATGGAAGGCAGCATGGATCAGTGTAACGAGGGACATGGCTAAGCTGTCTCCACCCTGACTTGGCAACCCCTTCATTGTGGGATGACCTTTACAAAACGATGATGTGCATGTGTGTCGAGGGGAGGGCAGGAGATTCAAGGACGCTAGACTGATGCCAATTCCTGCCTCCCTTGCAACAAACACAAAATACACTGGGGACAGCTCTGATTTTTCTTGTACCTTATTTGAAAGCTATGAATATGTATATCCAAAAGCAACTTTGTTTTCACATCTATTGATAACTTCAGCCTTAACAAATATTGCAATTTTGTCCTCATTGCACCATTGCGGGCTGTGTCACCCAAAGATGGTGAAATTCATTCATCTGAGGTGGTGAAAAGTTAATACGTGAAATTCTAGCCACCTTTAGCAATTTGTTTTGGATTGGTTCACCCTTTGTAGGTTTAAATATGATTATTTTTGAAGAGTTGCAAATGGGCACATTCAAAAGGCACCAGACACAAATCTTTAACCTGCAGCCCTCCACCTGCCCTGCTAGTTCCTATCTCCAGAGCCAGCCACTCTTAATTTCATTGGTATTCCTCCTAAAAAAGTTTCTGCTTATAAACCTTGCATATATAGTAACACTTGAACAACACAGAAGTTGTGGATACTGATTCCTTGGGCAACTGAAAATCCACGTGTAACTTCTGCCTTGCTCTAAATTTAATAACCTACTGTGGACCGGTAGTCTTATTGATAACATAGCCATTGATCTCATATTTTGTATGTCATTTGTATTATATACTGTGTCCTTACAATAAAGATCTTTGGAGCAAGATTAGGGGCTCAGGTTTTGACATATCAGGCTTGGGATAGGCATTGGACATCCAAATGATGTAATTTGAAACCCCCGAATTTGACTATGTCTCTAGTCAGATCCCTTGGATTTTCCAGGATTGTGAGCCAATATCATTTTTTTGTACTGGGGTTTTTTTCTTCAATGACACTCACCCTCTTATTAATTCACTGACCGTGTCTTTTTCACGTCTATCCTATCAAATTTCAAGTGCCCATCCATGTGTCTCTATATTCTCTGTCTTAGTTTATAATCCACGAAAAGGCAAGGGCTAATTCTCTGGCCTCCTCTTCAAAGCTCCTCCAAAATATTTTTTCGTGTGTGTGTGTGGTTAGAGAGAGTATACTTTGAGGCAAGCCATTAATAAAATATTTTTGATGATAATTCAATTTAAAAGACATCTATTGAGTGGTGAAGGGGACAGTGTCTGCCTTCATGAGGACAAAAGACAGATACATTAATGAATAGCTATAATGCAATGTGACATGAACCATAATAGGAGTATAGGATAAAGATCAGCAGATGATTAGTCCTGGACAGGGAACTTCTGGCCTCTTTTTTCAACAGAAGAAACTGTGAGAAAGCATGAGATTTGGAGTTTGAAGACCACTGTTCAGGTCCTGGTCTTCCTAATGACCAACCACATGGCCTTGGGCAAAACATTTAACTTCTCTGAGATGGCTGTTGGACGTCTGAGTGATGAAATCTTGGATTCAGCTGTGTGTTCAGTTAGACTCATCCCTTGACTTTTCCAGTTTTGTGAACCAAGAGAGCTCCCATGTTCCTCGTCTATTAAATGGGCACAGTGACGTTTGCACAGCCTATCCCATGCAGCTGTTGTGAAAATCAGGGGTGATAATAGCATGAAGACGCTTTACAATCTTTGCAAGACAAACATAGACGTTTTTACAAAGACCAAGGGGTTTCTGTGAAGTATCCCAATTTCTTTAATTGTGAGATTCTTTTAAGACAATAGAAGAAAAATTTCCCACAGGAAATCAGAAAGCATGTGTCTTCCCTCCCAGGGACCCACTATTTTAACACCTCAGGTAATAGCACAGGGAAGACATAGTTTAACCCAAAGACCAAGTCTAACAACAAATGTAATTGTCTACAAAGAAGCTGAGAAAGGAGGCCAATGTTGCTTTTTCTTGTAGCTTGGCTAATTGCTAGAGTGCTATGAATGGTACTTAGTGGCTGCCCAGAGCTTTGAAATGTCAGTTTCCACCTTTGTTGTTGTTAGTGTATAGAAACACAGAGAATTCTGTATGTTGATTTTGTAAATGGCAACCTTGCTAAACTCAGTACTTCCAATATCCTTTGTTTTTGGTAAATTTCATACAATTTTCTACACAGATGATCTTGCCGTCTGCAGATGAAGATAGTTTTAACTTTCTCTTCCCCATTCTGAACTTTTATTTATTTTTTCTTTTCTTTAATTGGCTATCACCTCCAGGATAATATTGAAGAGAAGGAAAGGGAGAAGACACATTTGCCTTTTCCCTGATTGTAGGCAGTGTATTAGTTTTCCTGGGCAGCTGTAACAAAACACCATAGACTGAGGACTTAAAACAGAAATGTAGTTCTGGAGGTTAGAAATCTAGGATCCAGGTATTGGCATATATGGTTTCTTCTGAAGCCTCTCACCCTGGCTTGCAGATGGTCTTTCCTCTGTGCCTGTGCATGTTTGTGTCCTAATTATCTTTTTTTTTTTAAATAAGGACACCAGTCATATTGGATTAGGGCCTACTCGTGTGATTTCATTTTACCTTGATTACCTCTTAAAGGCCCTGTCTCCAAATATAGTCAGGTTCTGAGGTATGAGGGGTTAGGACTTCGACATACAAATATTGAAGGACACAATTCAGGCTCACAGCAGGAAGAAAACATCCAGTCTTTCATCAATAAACATGACACCAGGTGTCAGGTTTTTTTTGTAGATGCCCGTTAGCAAGTTGTGGAATTTTCCATCTATTTTTAGTTTGCTGGGAGTATTTATCAGGAATTAATGGAATTAATGTTGGAATTTATCGAATGCTTTTTCTTTGTGTATCGAGCTAATGATATTATTTTCCTTAGTTTGTTTATACTGTGCTTTAGAATGTTAAACCAGCTTTGATTTTGTGAGATAAACTCCAATTGGTCATGATGTATTAACCTTTTTAAATATATGGCTGGATTCAGTTTTCAGAGGTGTACTAGGAATGTAGCTTCTATTGCACCTTGACTTATGCACAGATCTTGCTAACCTTGCAATTCTTTTCACATATGTGTAATTTGAACATGATGGCGGTTTGAAAGTTACTTTTTTTCAGCCTCATTATCAACACTTAAAACTGAATTGCATAAAACTGTGAAGGGTTACAACATTTACAGGTATGTTTCAGAATTAGTTCAGTGTGGAAATACACTCTGATGTTACAGTTGCGGTGAAAAGGAAACTTTCTGGAGTGCTTACCCAGATCAAGGAGGTTGGGCAGAAGGAAATCAATGCACCACTATCTTTACTGAGAAAGTCTTGCTATGAAAAAAAAAAAAGTCAGCTAAAATAAACAACGCACTAAGGGATACAATAAAAATTATAAATGAAGTACAATGTGTTAAATTTTAGATTATTCTCTTTACCATATGACAATACAGAAAATGAATTATAAATGACTCTTGTTGAATATTGAGACCCAATGGTTGTAGAGAAGAAAAGTTGAGAATGCTTGATCTTCAGAATAAACTCAGTGTTTCTGCAAGATAGAAAATCTGATAGGTCCCATTTTTTTTAAGAGTGATCAAGAGTGATTTTATTTTTATTTCTTTTATTTGAGTATAGTTGACACACAATGTTAATTTAGCTTCAGGTGTACAACTTAGTGATTTGACAAGTGTGTACGTTATGCTGTGTTCACCACAAATATAGCTACCATCTATCCTCTTACAAAATTATCACAGTATGGACAGATTCTTTATACTCTGCTTATTATTCCCATGACTTACTCATTCCCTAACTGGAAGCCTGTATCTTTCTCTCCTCTTCACCCATTTTGCCCAGCCCCTTGTCCCCCTTACCTCTGGCAACCATCAGTTTGTTCTCTGTGTTTACAGTTCTGATTCTGCTTTTTGTTTATTCATTTTTAAAAAAGATTTTATTTATTTATTTTGACAGAGAGAGAGAGAGAGAGAGAGATCACAAGTAGGCAGAGAGGCAGGCGGGTGGGGGGAAGGGGGGAAAGCAGGCTCCCTGCTGAGCAGAGAGCCCAATGTGGGGCTCGATCCCAGGACCCTGAGATCATGACCTGAGCTGAAGGCAGAGGCTTTAATCCACTGAGCCACCCAGGCACCCCTGTTTATTCATTTTTTAAGGACTCTACTTATGAGTGGAATCATGTGGCATTTGTCTTTCTCAGTCTGACTTATTTCACTTAGCGTAATACCCTCCAGGGCCATCCATGTTGTCTCAAATGACATGATCTCATCTTTTTTAATGACTATATAATATTACATTGTGTTTACATTCATTTTCCTTACCCTTATATTCATTTATTGGTGGACACTTAGATTGCTTCCATGTCTTGGCTATTGGAAAAAAATGCTGCAACAAACATCAGGGTGTGTATGTCTTTTTGAGTTATTGTTTTCGTTTTCCCTGGATAAATACCTAATAATGGAATTATTGGATCATATGGTATTTCTATTTTTAATTTTCTGAGGAATTTCCACACTATTTTTCACAGTAGCTATACCAGTTTGCATTCCCACTAACTGTGCATGAGGGTTCCTTTTTCTCTACATCTTCGCCAACACTTGTTTTTTGTCTTCTTGATTTTTAGCTATACTAACAGGACTGAGGTGATATCTCACTGTGGTTTTGATATGCATTTCCCTGATGATGAGTGATGTTGAGCATCTTTTCATGTGTCTGTTGGCCATGTGTCTGTATGTCTTCTTTGGAAAAATGTCTATTCGGGTCCTCTGCCCATGTTTTAATCAGAGTGCTTATTTTTCTGGTGTTGAGTTGTATGAGTTCTTTATATATTTTGGATATTAACCACTTATCAGATACGTCATTTGCAAATATCTTCTTCCATTCAGGAGGCTGTCTTTTTGTTTTCTTGATGATTTTGTTTGCTCTGCAAAACATTTTTATTTTCATATAGTCCCAATAGTTTATTTTTGCTTCTGTTTCCCTTGTTTTAGGGACATAGCTAGAAAAATGTTGCTATGGCTGATGTCAGAGAAATTACTGCCTGTGTTCTCTTTTGGGATTTTTATGGCTTTAGATCTCACATTTAGGTCTTTAATCCATTTTGAATTTGTTTTTGTGTATGGTGTGAGAAAATAGTCCAGTTTCTTTCTTTTACATGTAGCTGTCTGGTATTCCAACACCATTAATTGAAAAGACTGTCTTTTTCCCATTGTACATTCTTTCCTCCTTTGTCATAGATTAATTGACTATATAAATGTGGGTTTATTTCTGGGTTCTCTATCCTGTCCATTGATCTATGCGTCTATTTTTGTGCCAATACCATACTGTTTTCATTACTACAGATTTGTAGCATTATCTTGCAATCTGGAATTATGGTATCTCCATCTCTCTTCTTTCTCAGGATTTCTTTGGCTATTCAGAGTCTTTTGTAGGTCCATAAAATATATTTTTTCTAGTTTTGTGAAAAATGCTGTTGGTATTTTGATAGAGGTTGCATTGAATCTATACATTGTTTTGGGTAATATCGACATTTTGGCAATATTAATTCTTCATATTCATGAGCATAAAATATCTCTCCATTTATTTGTGAGACTACTTTCTGTACGGTTGTTGTTACTAAAACAAAATGCAGGAACAATTTAGATATATACTATTACCAGTGAGAAGCACTGTAATTACTCTGAACTAGATTAGATACATTAACAGGCAGAAAGCATGCTCATTTGTCATGTTGCGTATTTTGATATTGATAAATACGATGTTCCTTCAAAGTGCACATTTAAGCATTTAACATGGAGACTCCCTCTTGCATATAACTCTTTGTTTAGTTACAATTGAATGAAAAGAATGAAAAGAGGTTATGAACATATTGGTGATTCATTATTTACCTATATTCACACTTTACAGTAAATAAAGTGTGCGATTTTTGCCATTCTTTTTTTTCTAGATAATATTTATTCTTATATTTATTGAACTGTAATTTTATGTCTGCTGAATATACTAATACAATTTGAGCTTGTTTTTTTGTTTATCTTTTTTGGTCATTTTATTTTTTCTAAATAAATTGTTTTTAAAGATTAACCTTATTTTTTGTTTTTTTTTGGGGGGGAGCACTTTTAGATTTATAGAAAAGTCATAAAGGGGTGCCTGGGTGGCTTAGCTGGTTGAGTGTCAAACTCTTGACTTTGGCTCAGATCATGATCTCATGGGTCATGAGATTGAGCCTCGTGTTGGGCTCCAGGCTTAGTGCAGAGTCTGTTTGAAGATTCTCTCCCTCTGTCCCTTCACCAGCTCTCTTTCTCTCTCTGAAATCAATCAATCAATCAATCTTTAAAAAAATCATAAAGATGGTTCAAAGAGTTCTCATATTCTCTACCCAGTTTCCCCTATTACTAACATCTTGTATTACTATTCTACATTTATACAAGCTGTTAACCAATCTTGATACATTAGTCAGGTTTTTGTAGTTTTTCTTAATATTCTTTTTCTGTTCCAGAATATCATCTAGGATAGCACACTGCAGTGAATTATTGTGTCTCCTTATGCTCCTCTTAGCAGTGTTGGTTTCTCAGATTTTCCTTGTTTTTGGTCACCTTGGTGGTTTTGAGGGGGTGCAGTTGGGGTGTTTTGTAGAACATCTCCCATCTGAGATTCGTCTCATGTTTTTCTTATGATTAGACTGGAGTTACAGTAACCCATTTTTATCATATGTTACAAAAACCCTGGTGTGTGGTAGATTGGGAATTACAAACAAACGAACAGTTTCTCTGCACAGAGGGTAGGGGCAGCACTTCTTTAGTGATACTGGGTCATTCACAAACCGAAGGTGTTCTGAATGACCTAGGGAAAGGTAGATCCAGGGTGCCTCTGGATTCTGGGGATCCCCCATAGCCAGACTTTTGCTCTGATGACTTTTCTCTAGCATCTTTCAGTCTCCGGGTCTCTGTCATTGATCTTTAGACTCCAGGAGGGTTTCTGATGAACTCTGCTTAGGGAAAAACAGCTTGTAAACATCTAGTGGTTTTGGAGGTGGGGGGCTTCATAAGCTGGATACCAGGTTGTTGTGTCAGCGCTCACTCAGCCCCACTTCCTCTAAACCTGTACCCCAGTTTTCATTGCTACTTACTATACACTCCTTGCTTTCTAATTCCAAAGCCCTGGCTTTTCATTCTTCTTTCAAGGTAGGAATTCTACTTTCTGAAGGAGATGTTGGGGCATCTCTTACTCTCTCATCCAAAGGGACTAGAGTCTGAGACAGAAGAGTCATCTCTACTCTCTGTTTTTCAACAGCGGGACTCCTTTCTCCAGCCTGTGCCAGGAGCCTGAGGCTCGGAGGGGAACCGCTCTTTACCACACTGTCCGGCTTGAAAACCCTTGTGTCCTTTTGATTGCCTAGGGTGTGTGGTTTCAGAGCAATAGCAGCAGCATCGTATGGGAGCCCGTTCGAAGTGCAAACTCTCAGATCCTAGCCAAAATCTACAGAATTGGAACTTCTGGGGGTGAAGCCCAGCAGCCCATGTTTTTTTTTTAAATTTATTTTTTTAAATTTATTTTTAAAAACACATCGGGGAATTCTGAAGTCTGCTAATGTTTGAGAACCGCCAGCCAGTGGGGTAAACTATAAGCTCCTTGTCCTGAGAAAGCTGGTTCTGCTCTCCCACCTGCCTCTCCACATTCTTTCCCCCCATTTCCTACCTTGCATTTTACACCATAGGGTTGAGGAGCTGTGTGCAGTTGCCTGCGGAGAATATGTGAATTATCCTCCAGCTCATTTTCAGTTGTTTACTCAAGTAGGTCTTCTTCCTGGGAAATCTTCCAGCCCCTCACCCGGACAACGGCTGCGGGTACTAGAACACCCAGCCGAAGTGTCATTTCTCCAGGCAGTGTTCCTCCAGATGCCCGCGTGGGACCTGGTGCCCATCTCTATAATTAAAATCAGCTCATCACATTGTATTTACCTGTGTGTGTATGTTTCTGCCGGTAGATCATGATCTTGTAACAGGGACTGTGCTTCCTTTATTTTTGTGTCCACGGCACCCAGCCCAGGCTTTGAGCACTTGGCATGTAGTTAGTTATTTGACAATCATGGAATGATTTATGGTGAGTGAAATAACGAATGTATAAATACTTATTTGTCAATGTTTCTGTCACACCTGTGGTTCTATTCCTGCACTGTTTTTAGCCAGGTAAAATTTCCCTGTAATTCATCGGACATGGAAAACACCGGGAGATATGAATTCTATTCCCTTGGCTTTTTTCGTTATCAAATGCGCAACAAACCTTCCTGCACCACTTCCTTTCATGGTATGTATTTTAAGGTCCCCACACTCGGCGCGGGGGCCAGTACTAGCTTCCTGTTAGTGACATTATCATCTTGTGAATCTGGCAGCAGTAGAGTCTGATTGATTTCTGTCGCTTAACTGTGAGCTCATTCATCTAAGTTTGCTCGGGCTTCATCATGAAGTTAGTATTGACTGAATCAGTGGAAGAGCCTTTTAAAAATTCTACTCAGTGCTCTTTAGGGCTTCTATCTGCTGCCAGGATGAAAGCATATATTTAAAAGAAGAAAGAAATGTGTCTCCATATGGTTTGTCCATTGTATTCTTATTTCTTCCTTCACATAGGAGCCCCATGTCTCGCATGGATATATCAAAGCAATGCATATTCAGAGAAATTTAAAGATGAGACATACTGTAGTACAGAATGTCACAAGCAGAACACAAGCAGAAGCAAGACTGGTTCCCAAAGGAATTTCTCTCCTTCTCCTGCTTGTGTGCAGCCCCCAAATGGCATCCTGTCTACCACGGGGCAGGGCATCACCGTGGCTCATGCAGCGGACTTTGGCAGGCTATGCCCATCCAGCCGCATGCTTCTGCCCGCCTCCCCTTTTTGTCCCAGGTGGTGGTTACATATTTACCTTCAGGCCATGGGTTTGGATAGAATAATAATAAAAAGAATAAACAAAAATGGTGATGATAATTTTGTTATTTAGTTGTTTTTTTTTTTTAGAGAGGGAGAGGGGAGGGCCAAAGGGGGAGGGGGAGAGAGCATCTTAAGCAGGCTCTGTGCCCAGCATGGAGCTCGACACAGGGTTCCATCTCACAATCCCGAGATCATGACTTGAGCCAAAATCAAGTCAGATGCTTAACTGACTGAGCCACTCAGGAACCCCTGGGTGTTTCATATTTTTCAATAGGTTTTCCCCTTTATTCACCCATTTTTAAAAATTCGGAACAGCTTGTAAGGTGTTGAGGTACTTTTGGGAAAGTTTCATTCTTTCAATCTTATCCATAAGGAAGCCGTGGCAGCAAATACCGGCTTTCCCGAGAAGACGTAGCAAGTCAGCCCACGACCTGCCATTGAACATCTACTAATTCTCACTTAGTCACTGAATAGGAAGCGGCCAGATGGCAGATGATGCAGTGGTACATGCAGAGTGGCTGTGCAGTGGCTAGTTAGCAGGTGCCCGTGTTTGGATGCAGTAGCACAGAGAAGTTCAAAGCCAGGGCTCTGGGGTCAGGCTGCCCAGGTTTGAACGTTAGCTCTTCTGCTTTCTTAATTGTATATACTGAGCAAGTTGCTTAAACTCTGTGAATCCTCGTTTTCTCCTCTGTAAATGGGAAAAATTGTTCTCACTTATCTCATGAGGTTGTTATGAGGCTTAGACAAAGTTAATATGTAAAGAGAGCCTCAAATTATGCCTGGTCCATAGGAAATACTCAATAAATGTTAACTCCTACTATTATTACACTCAAAATTCCTCTGTGAAGACTCGCTGATAATACCAGTGAATCCACATTACTCTTTTTCTTCTCTGAACTCTAATCAGGAAGGACTTAATTTTTTTTAAAGATTTATTTATTTATTTGAAAGAGAGAGAGAGAGCACAAGCTGGAGGGGCAGAGGGAGAAGAGAGAATCTTTAGCAGACTCTGCTAGCATAGAGCCTGACGTGGGGCTTGATCTTGCGACCCTGAGATCATGACCTAAGCTGAAACCAAGAGTCTGATGCTTAACTGACCGTACCACCCAGGCACCCCTTAATATTTTTTAACGATACAATTTGGCACTCAGAATATACCTGCTAGTACTCTAATAATTTTAAGGGTGTGTTCAGCTCGTCTCCCTAATTATGTTGCAAATGCCGAGGCAGACTCTATGTTTTATATATCATCTCAATCACTGCAAAGCCCTTAATTAATATTTTGATGAATAATCTTTGGATAAAATTGCTTAGATTCCACTATTTTTTCAGAGATTTTTTTTTATAATACTGAGTTTTATTATCTACCCATCACTTGTGTTTTCATTTGCTTGTGCCTTCTTTTATAGTTTTTATAGAATTTTATACTTTGATTGGAAATCTGTATATTTCTTTACTTTTAATTCCAATACACTTAGCATGCAGTGTCATGTTAGTTTCAGGTGTACAATAGTGATTCAACAGTTCTGTACATTACTCAGTGCTCGTCCTAAGTGTACGCTTCATCCCCTTCATCTATTTATCACATCCACCCCAACACCTCCCCTCTGGTAGCCATCATCAGAGATTATTTTAAAAACAGGTTTGCTGGGCATATTTGATTTTTATATGTTTGTTTGTCAATTACCTTATTTACATTTCCCAACGACCCCGTGCAGATGACAACGTTTTATTATACTCACTTTGCAAATGACAAGTAGGAGCATCTGAGCATTCAAGTGTTACAACTACTAAGTACACGGGTCAGAATTTGAACCCAGGTCTTCTGACTACAAAATTGAGCACTTTTCCCTCTTCCCTTGAGGTGTGTGATCAATTTAGATTGGACCAAACAGCTGGAAGTCATTTGTTTTACATATTTTCTTTTTGTTTCCTGTTGGAGATGCCAGTGTAGGGGAATTATAAAGCAGGTATATTTAGAAGGGGATAGAAATCAGCATTTCAATGAGAAAGTAGTACAGATAGAATTGGACCATGTCATCTGAGCCCTCTCGGACCTCTAGGTCAAGGCCACGCTGCCCACAGGACTGGTGGCAAGCACTTACTTTCCTCTTGGACACTCTTGCTAAGGAGTTGAACATTAATAGCATAGCCAAGCAGGGGATGATTTTTTTTCAATGACTTTAAAAATAAAAACAGAGGAAAAAAAGAAGAAAATAAAAATTTCATTAACAATTTCAAATACTGGTTGGGGAGGAAGGTTATTTCTCAAATATTTTGGAAAAATGCTTCCGAAATGTAAATGTTTATTGTACAGACATTGCACTGAAATAAAAAGACATTCAGTCCTGGTTTTCTATGTCCAACAAAGATGGATGCCAATGTTCCTTTTTATTTTCTAACTTGGAATATCTTGGAGTGACAATAAGGGACATGTCCTTACTGTCATGACCTTGTTCTTTGATTGCAACATGGTCCTGGCCTCCAGGCTACCATTGTTCTTTTCGTAGAGTTTGTTTCCAGGACAGTAAGAAATTCAAGAGCTGAACATGAGGGGAAGGCAGGTATTTGAAGAGAACCGAATCAATGATTTCTTTTCAAAGCAGAAGGCAGGGTATGAAAAACCACTTCCTCAGGGGAAGGGATGGAGGATGCAGGGAGTAGGCAGAGGTCTGTGGAGATGAAGAGGACAGCTTCCTGGAACCCAGAGAAAGAATTGTGTGGCAAAGGCTGCAGGATCGGAGTATGGGGCTTCCTTCTCAGGAATCAGTCAGCACTCTGCAGGACTCTACAGGTGCACTGACCTTGTCTCTCTCCACCACCCTCCCATTTCATGCTTGTGTTTCCACTGGTTAGACTTAACCAGGAGCCAGAAAAGCCTGTTGATACCATCTGTACAAGTCAGCTTCCCAGGACACGAGGCAGGGTGGAGAGGGTGGAGAGGGTAGAAAGTGGACGAGGAGAGAGTGGGGGGCTGGGGGAAGGGGCAAATGGAAGATAGCCTGTGGAACGTTAGTGAGTCTTTGTCACAGATGAGCATTTCTGACCTCGCCCCCCATCATCATGGAGCACAAGACTGAATGCTCAGCAATGTCCCATTCTATTTGGATGTGTTTCCTGGGTTTGCAATGAGATTCTCTATTTGCAATTTGGTTTGGGAGAATGGGTCTGCCTTAGAGTTAGGGGAAGAAAAGGAAGTGTTAAATACTGAAACCTCTGCCTGTAGGTCTCTGTGGTTTCTAAGAAGTCCTTCCAGGGGTCATGAACCTGGAAGAAGAAGAAACGAAAGTGATGCCTGCCTTGTGGTCTGATGAAATGCTCCATCAGTTCCTTGGCCCCGGAGGTATTCTATCTAAAGAATCCATCATGCCTCAGTTCTGTCTTACCAGCATGCCCCCCTTCCCCATCTCCTTGTATTTCTCTCAATCCTTGTTTTTCTCCCATGTCTTCATTCCTTGTTGTTCCCTGGAGAGCAACATGCTCCGCCGGGCTTTCTGTTGGGCGCCCAGACACTGTAGCTCTTCCAGTTTGGGCCAGGTTGCTTGTTGTCTGTAAAGCATTTACTCTTTATCTTTGCCATACAGACAAAATGTCTGCTGTCTCCTGCCTTTGGAGGTGGGGTGGGACTTAGCAGGTTCCCGTCACTAGGGGGAGAGAAATTCTTGGGGTATGGTGATTTAGTTCTGGCTACCTGTGGAAAAGAGATGGACCAGCTGTCAGACTTTCCCAACAAAAAGTCTTTGAAGCATGAAGTAATTTTTCCCCTTGCTCCATTCCCCCTGTGGACAGTGGTTTCTCCTCAGTCCTTGGTCACCTTCTCCTTTCCCTCACATCAGGATCTGAGGTGAAACATTTGGAGTAGGGAAGAAAAATAGCTGGTATATTATTGTCACTCTCTGTTCCATGCCCCTGGAGTCATTGCTAATCTTAGAAGACATTTGTAGGGTGTCTCGTTAGTATCCACCCCAAATATCTCCGTTTTAACAGCCCTACCTGTGATTCTGGGATAGCTAATCCAACATATAACTCCAGGTGTGTAGTATGTGACCTACATTAAAGCATTCTTTGTTATATCCCATTGATTCAGAGTGAGGATGTGATCTATACCAGTTCAAGCGGAGTGGATCTCAGGAGCACAGATAGAAATGTTGGGATAAAAATTATGCAGTTTTAACCTGATGAATATGAATGAGGAAGCATGGTGTCCCAGGACCTCCGACAGCCATCTTGGAATTTTAAGGAGAGCCAGGATCAGGATTAATGGAAGCTGAAGGGAAGGCAGAATTTAGACAGAAAAAGATTGGCACACTGTGCAGTTGTTGATGGATTAGTTTCACCTGAACTCAGCACTTTTCATTAATATGAAGCAATTTTTCATATTGATATATTGATTAAGCTAGTTTGCTCAAGTCTTCTGTTACTTGCAACCAAAAGTATAGTGATATACTTATTAATTGTGGTACCCTTTCTTGCTGGAGAGAGAGCCTCAGAATCCTTTGAAATACAGCGATCCAAGGGACTTCCACTTATTTAATTATAGTTGGCCAATGAGAGACTTAAATTAGTATAACTCTCAAAATGTTTGACTCCTGCCTTGTCAAGAGAACTAAAGGAAATGTTCCCCAGAAATATAAGTCTTATGGCGAGGCAACATTACCGTACGAGCATATTTAGAGGACATGATATGCAAATCTGCTTTACAATAGCACAATGGAAGACACATCTTTAGTTTTGTTATTAATGTTATGCTGGCTTCATAAAATGAGTAGAGAGTGTCCTTTACTTTTTTATTCTCTAAGGTATTTTTATTACGATTTTTGTTATTTCTTTTTAAATGTTTGGATGAATTCATTGTTGAAGACTTCTGGACCTAGATGTTTTTTAAAAAAAGATTTTATTTATTTATTTTAGAGAGAGAGAGCAGGAGGGAGGAGGAGTGAGGGACGGGGGCATGGGCAAGAAACTCAAGCGGGCTCTGCCCTGAGCGTGAAGCTCCTCACGGGGCTCAATCTCACTGCCCTGAGTTCATGACCTGAGCTAAAGCCAAGAATCAGACGCTTAACAGACTGAGCCACCCAGGCAACCCTGGGCTGAGATTTTTTGAGGGAAAATTTTAAATGATAGATTCATTTTTAGAAGTTGATGTGTGACTAGTTAAATTTCCTTTTTTCCCCCCCTTGTGTAAGTTCTCATGATTTGGACTTTTTAAGTAATTTTTCCATTTCATCTAAATTCTTATTTTTTTGCTGTGAAATTATTTGTAACTCATTACAAAAAACTCACATGTAACTCATTAATCTTTGAATAAAGAAATAATCTTTCTTTCGTTTTAAAAATATTTTATTTATTTATTTGACAGAGAGGAGAGAGATCACAAGTAGGCAGAGAGGCAGGCAGAGAGAGGGGGGGAAGCAGGCTCCCTGATGAGCAGAGACCCCGATGCGGGCTCGATCCCAGAACCCTGAGAGGCTTTAACCCACTGAGCCACCCAGGAGCCCCAAGAAATAATCTTTATTTCTAGTTTTAACTTATTGTCATGCTCTTATTTTTTTGGTTGATATTGATGTTTAGAGCTATGCATTTCCTCCGATCCCTCCTTTAATGCATCCCTACATTGATATGTAGGATTTTCATAATCATCATTTTTCAGAAATTTTATAATTTCTGTTTATATTTTCTCTTTGCCCAAGAATTGTTTACTAGAAGATCTTTTAATTTCCAGTTCAAAAGGCTTTTTTTGTGGGCATTAATGTTAATGTTTACCTTTTTTGCATTGTGACCAGAAAGTACTGTTTGCAATATTTCTGCTGTGTGGAACATACTGATTTTTGTTTGAGCAGAAGTATATGATAAACTTTTATTTCATGTACACATGAGAAGAGGTATATTCTTTATTATCATAATGAAGTGTTCAATATATGTCTATAAGATCCACCTTATGTTGTTCCCATATTTTATAAACTTACCATTTTTATTTATTTGACCTATATTGCACTGAGACTGATGTGTCAGAGTGTTCCCATTTATTTCTTCTTGTATTTCCCATAATTTTATTTTATATAGGTGGTTGCTGAGTTGTTGGGTGCCTAGATATTCATAACTTTTTAATTTTCATTGTGGAATGTAGCTGTTAACATTATAGAAAACATTTTAACATTATAGAACATTAACACTATATATGACATTATAAAACATTTTTAGAATGTTAGAAAAAAGCACTCTTTGTCTCATGGTATGCATTCTGTCTTGGATTCTACTTTGTCTGCTATTGGAATTGTGACCTTTATTCTTGGGGCACCTGGGTAGCTTAGTTGGTTAAGCCTCCAACTCTTAATTTTGGCTCAGGTCATGATCTCAGTCATGGGATCAAGCCCCGCGTTAGGCTCTGCACAGGGTTTGGAGCTTGCTTAAGATTCTCTCTCTCCTCCTTCCTCTCTACCCCTCCCTGCCACTAGCACTTGTCCTCTCTCTCTCAAAAAAAAAAAAAAAAAAAGGAATCGCTATCTCCACTCTCTTTCCTGGTAAAATTTTTGCCCTTTATTCTGAGTCATTTTCAATTATAGCATTTTAACCATATCTCTTGTATATAGCATAGAGTTAGCGTTTGCTTTATATACAAATTTAAAAATCTTTTTCTATTAATAAGTGATTTAAGCCCATTTACATTTTTGATATGACGATAATGTTTCATCACAATTCTGCCCTGATATGTTTTATACATATATTATGTTGTGATTATTGTGTGTGCTATTCCACATTTACTATGTTTCTCTATTTGTATACCCTCTTTGATTTTTTAAAAAATTTTGTTTTGGTATTGAGGAAAGTTCTAATTTTTATTCTAGTGGTTTAGAATTAATATATTTCATAGCATCCTTAAATCCCTTTTATTTTTATTTAACTTTTAGTATTTGTCAGTTTTAAGTGGTGAAATTTGACTCTTATCTACTGCCTGGACAACAGTTAATGATCTTATTCCTTTTTCTCCCTTTTCCTTTGCATTTGCTTTCTTTTGACATTGTCAGAACATGTAGGGTTTGCATATTATGACTGAGTTCATGACTCGCTCTGATTCTATTCCTACCTCTACAGTTGAATATACAGAACGCCCAGTCCTTTGAGAAGTCTGCCTTGTCATTGCCGGATTAGATGAAGCTTATCTTCGACCAGATTCCTTAGAAAAGTCACGTGTATATAGTATTTCCTTAGTTTTGACGTAAACCCTTTCCTGTGGCCTTGAAACTAGAAAACTGGTTTGGATATAATGTACTTAGTTTACAGTTTCTCAAAGTTTCCTAAAAATATTGTTCTGCTGTTATCTTGCTTTGTAAGTTGTTTTTGTGAAGTTTGATGCCAATCTAATTTTGTTTTGTTTTTGCCTTTGAAAGTTATTTCCTCTTTTTGGCAGGAGGCTCTTTCAGGTCTAATGTTTTATGAATACATGTCTCACAGTTGATAATTCTATGTCAGTTTTCCTTGTATCTGGTGGGCCTTTCAGTGTGTAGATTCTGGTTTTAAAGAAATTTTTTTTTTTAATGGAACGAGTTGTTGGATTATCATCTTAAATATTTTTCTTTCCGTTATACATTTCTTTTTCAGAAAATCAGTGAAATAAATGTTCCACTTCCTTTTCCTATTATCCTGTTCCATGACTTCCTCTTGGCCCTCTGTACTTCTTCTGTATCCCATTCTCATCCTATAGTTGTTTTTGCACCTTTCTGAATTCAATGCTCTTTATAAAATAATCACTCAAAACTAACCTCTCCTGAGTACCATATAATTTAGTCTTTCTTTCTGGTATGAGTTTGTTTGTTTGCTTTTCCTTCTATTTCTTGTTGGAGTTCATTATCCACAGATTGGTTTGGATACAGAAATCCTGGATGTTGTGAATTCTTCATCTCTCTTCCAACTCCATGCCCTTAAGAAGCTAGTGAAAGCCTCATGGAAAGGTTTTTAATTCGTAGGGTGTGAAGGGATGATCTCTTCCAGTAATAGCATCTATTTTATAGTATTGTTATAAACACTAAATGGTTAGTAATTGTAAAGTGCTTGGGACAGATGTTGGCAAACTTTCTCTGTAAAGTGCCAGAGAGTAAATATGTTGGGTTTTGAGGGCCGTATGGTTTCTGTCACAACTATTTTCCTACGAAAACACCCATCGACATTACGTGAATAAATGTGTGTGTATTTGAAAAATTCAGTTTTCCGCCTCTTATGCGTCTCCTTTGCGACTCATACACACTACTTCGCTTCTGACACTTTTGCTCACCAAATGTGTGGGCTTCCCCCCTACCCCAAGCAATTCTCCGTGACACCAGCTGCACGTCCTACACGTTACCCCTCTTCTGACTATCTCCTTGGAATCGCATCTTATCCCACAGGTCAAGAGCTCAGTCTCACAAGGCTGCCCCTCTTCCCTTTGGTTGTCATTTGCAAGTTCTGGTTGTCACCTGTGTTGCTGACCGTGTGCATGGAAGGCCGAGGTTCCCCTGACCGCCTCCTCAGGTCTGACTAACTTGCTAGAATGGCTCATAGAACTCAGGAAAACCGCTAACTTAATGCTTACCAATTTATTACTATAAAAATATGATAAAGAACACAGATGAGCATCCGGATGGAAAAAACGTGCAGGGCAAGGTGTGTGGGAAGGGGTTCAGGGCTTTCCCGCCCTCCCTGGTCACGCCACTCTCCCCGCACCTCCGCCTGTTCACCAGAATGGAAGCTCCCGGAATCCACGTTACTGGGATTTTTTGGAGGCTTCCTCTGTTAGGCACGATCAGTTACTAACTCCGTCTTGTAGCCCTTCGCCCCTCTCTGGAGAAGTGGGGTGTGGTGGGAAGAGTGGGACTGAAAATTCCAAGCTTCTAATCATGGCTTTGTGTTTCCGGTGACCTGCCCTGATCCGGGGGGCCCTCCAGAAACCAGCTCACTGGAACAAAAGATGCTCCTAGTGTTCTGATCACTTAGGAAATTACGAGGGTTTTAGGAACTCTGTGCCGGGCACTGGGGATAGAGACCAATATACATATTTTGTATATTATCTCACAGCTTGTGATTGTGTTCCAATAAAACTTTATTTATGAAAATAGGCAGCAGCTTGGATTTGGCCACAGTTTGCAGGCCCCTGGCTTAGAGCAGAACTTGAGACATAGGGAGTGATATACAACTATTGATAAATAAAATGAACTAAGTTCCATGTGAGAATTATTTTTAAAAGATGATTATCGAACACACTTATGTCACAGCTTTGATCCTTAGGTAAGTACAATAAGATCTGACTAAACATAGGCAGGTACACAATCACACACACACACACACACACTTAGATACCCTCACACACTTCTCATTTCACTTCCCTGCCCCTCCCCCCCCATCTATCATACTATGGTTCATGGGCCTGTTTAATTCATTTCTCACTGACTCCCTTGCCACCCAGGACATGACGATTTATACTCCCCCACAACTGTGCTCAGAGTACTTAAGGAATGCAAACTGGTTTTAGTAGGACCCGAGCACACATGAAATCATTGTATAAAAATCATATAGCATCCCAAAGGCAAGTATTCATGATGTCTTAATTAAGTTCTGCTTCGGATTAACGACTTCATTCTTTTTTTTCTCATTAACAAAGATAACAGAGTTTTGCTTATATATTTTTAATCTGTATACTTTTTGTAAACATGTAGTTATCAAAATGTCTTCAAATATCCTTTGACAAATGATCATTTTGAGGCTTCAAGTTGGATGATGAATTTTGGTTAGGTTCCACTTGAATTCTGTTTAGAATCTTCTTTTGGGGGGGGCACCTGGGTGGCTCAATAGGTTGAGTGCCCCACTCTTGATTTTGGCTCATGTCATGAACTCAAGGTCCTGGGATTGAGCCCTGCATTGGGTTATGCACTTAGTGTGGAGTCTGCTGGAGGATTCTCTCTTTCCCTGTCCCTCTGCCCCTGCCTACACTCTCTCTCTCTCTCAAATGGCTAAATAAATCTTAAAAAAAAAAAGAAAAGGAAATCTTCTTTTGGATTAAGCATCACTCTGCAGGGTGGCATGGTGAGCAAGAATGAATGTCTCCAGTGTGGAGGCTCCCAGACTACGGGAGTACAGGCCTGCACACACTGGCACCATTAATTCCAAAACAGGGTGATGAATGAGATTCAGGAAGAGGCAGCGCGGGCGATCTGGGGAGGAGAGATTGCCTCCCTCGTGTTTGCACTGCACCAAGTTCTGTACCATGTGCAGGTGGAGTCTGATGGATTCTTTCGGGTGATGATGATGATGAAGATGCTGATGGCAATGACAAATAATTGGGTTTTCTCAGATGGCTGAATCTCAAATAGGGAGAAGAGGCTGATCGGGGCCACATGATGAATTTTGGCCGCCTGGGGACTTGAACTATTGAGTTTCCTGAGCTGCCGGCTGATCTGAGAAGTCCCACCTGCCTAAGGAATAGCTTTGCTTCCCTGGTTGCCATCTCAGGCAGGCTCTGACACAGCTAGAAAATTCGCTGACTGTTGTCGGCGAGTCAACCAGCTGTTCTTAAAGCCAGCAGACTGTTTGTGTGCTCTCCTGGTCACGTCAGAATCAGTGTTGAAGATGAAGTGGTTCATTCCGTAAGAGCTGAGTTGCCTTTTTATTTTTTTCGAATCCAAAGGCAAAATTAAAGTAATACAACATTTTTGCCAGTTAGATTCTGTTTTGAAAAGATGACTCATCCTCATGTTTGTACTCGAAGACATCTAGTTAGGTGCAAGATGATTTGCAGACTAATTTTGTGCAGGAATCGCCTTTTGACAGCAGATCAATATCAATGTATGTGTTTGCTGTGGGAGAGAGGAAAAAGCACGCATTTTGCTGGTGAGGAGAAAACTCAAGTTGCTACTTCTCAAATAGATTATTACAATGTTTTTGCATGAGTCAAAAAGGTCATATACAATGACATATGAAAGGCCAACAAACAAGATCTCCATATTTTGAGTAAGACTCAGTTATATTCTAAAAACAGTAAAAATTCTATAAAGTTTATTTTCCCTTTAATTAATTTCCGATTGAGTGAGATTTCAGTTTTAAGCCTGTTTGAAACTCCTTACTTACTGGATTTCTCTCCTCTATTTTTCTTTTTCTGGACACAGGAGTCTTGGGGTAGGGAAGGAGAACAGAAGGAATATCCAAAGAAGCAGGAGGAGTATCAAGGACACAAGATGACCTTGAGAAGTGTGGGTCACTCACTGATTTATTTAGTTTTGCTGGCAGTGGGGAGAATGTGTGATGGAATTTTCTGTGCACAGGAATTGTTTTCAATAGAAGCATTTTCAGTACAGGCTATGGATATGATTGATTGGTAGGGATTTTAGTTAACTTTAGATAAAAATGGAAGCAAGTAAAAGTATTTCTACCCATTTTGATTACGGGAGAGGGAATATTGTTGGTCAATATTGAATGTTTTAAATTGAAGGGCCAGGTATAAATGATAACACAAATTCAAAGAAAGAGATTATGTTCAAAAGGTTCTTAACTCTCTTACTCCTTTGCTCCTTTTTGTTTCAGAGAGCTGGGTGGAATAAGGAAAGAATGAAAGTTTGTAATGTTTTTCTCTTTCTTTCTTTCTTTCTTTCTTCTTTTTCTTTCTTTCTTTCTTTCTTTCTTTCTTTCTTTCTTTCTTTCTTTCTTTCTTTCTTTCTTCCTTTCTTTCTGATTTTATTTATTTGAGAGAGAGACAGAGAGACAGAAGAAGCAGGGTAGGGCAAGGGAGGGCAGAGGGAGAAGGAAAAGCAAACTCCCTACTGAGCAAGGCATCCAACAAGGGGCTAGATTCCAAGACCCTGGGATTACGACCTGAGCCCGAGGCAGATGCTTAACCAAGTGAGCCACCCAGGCGCCCCTGTCATGTTTCTTTTTCATGTTTCCTCTCATTTGTTATTTCCACAGATCTGCAAGTTCTGTGAACTAGTTTGTCTTTTTTTAGTATGCATGCATGCAAAAAACATTGCTGTATTATTATTTATTATTTTAAACCATTGCTTCATTAGTGTCTTGCATCCCTCCTAGTTACTTTCTAGAATACCATTTGTTATACACAGGGAGCTCTCTGAAGCTGCCAAGCACTGTGACCTAACAACACGCCATGTCTCTAGCTCCAGACCTATGTTAACTTTGGCCTAAGGGTGTCCTCTGAAGAGTATGAACAGCACGGCGTTCTCCTAGCGGCCATCAAATGTGACTAAGCCCTCCTGAAAGCAGCCATGTTACAAACCCTTAAAGGGATTGAAGATGAACATTGATCTATCCTCAAAGATGACTGGAAATAGAAGCAGCAGCAAAATAAGTTCTTGTGGCTTTTAGCTCTCATGTCCTTGCAGCGGTGCCTACTCTCCCAGGATCTAAAGCTTGGAGGCTTGGGTTCATGCTGTCTAATTTGGCGTCCCCCAGAGATGATGGGGTTTAGGGCAGGTGCGTGGCACTTATTCAGAAGGTGAAGCTCACTCAATGCACCAGCCCCTTCCCATTTCTAATTTTGTGATTTCACAGAGACCTTTTCTGTAACTAGAAGCCCCCAGAAACTTCCTGTGGGGATCAGTCAGTTGGCATTTGCCCTGATGCTGAGATGTTCCCTATTCCCTTTGCTGTCTCCTCTTATGAGATCAGTTGGCCCGAGTGGTTGAGAGGATGGGGCTCTGAAGCTTACTTAGATTCCATGATGGCCCTTAGACAGGAATGGCCATGAGGTGGTGAGGGGCTGGGGGTTGCCCACCAGTTCACTTAATATAGTTCTGGAGGTTCCAACTTTGGATTCTTCAAGTCACCTCTCTCTTCATTTACAGAGTTAATTGCAGCGGACTTGGGAGCCACAAGCGATTGCCTTCCTGGCCTCTCATCTACCCTGACTCTTCCCATCATCAAATTAATCATAGTTCATGAGGCAATTGTTTAAATGGCAGGGAACATTTGGAACATGGAGCAGAATGCCTGGGAGAAAGATTGAAGCATGGAGCGAAGAAGAAAAGGATTCAGAAAGCTGGGTCTCTTCAGGTCACAGTCATTACATGACTCTTTAGCAAGGACGGCTGGATCTGGCCAAAGGAAGCTGAGCAAATGCCAAGGGGAAGGGCAGGAGGCGACGGAGCCTTCAAGGACAACTCGAGTACCAGACTGAGTCAGAACTGCAATAGCCCCGGGAGACACACATGCAGATGTTTGATGAGTACTGTAAATTATTTTAAATTGTCAATTGATTTTTTTTTTCAACACTGTTTGGCTTCATGGCAGGGTTGGTCAGGAGGACGTGTGTGAAACAGATTACAAACACCTAGAGCCACATTTTTCAGGATGCTTTTCAAGGAACACTAATTCAGTGGGAAGTTAATAGACCTTAAGAGAAAAAAAGTGATTAGTCAAATAATTTCAGGAAATTCTGGCTTACACAAAGTTGAACTCCTTAGTGCTTCTCAAAACTTTTAATATGCTTTTATGCAATGTGAATCTGTGAAATTGGTGGATACGACACAGGATTTCCCCAGCTCCTCTGAGCGTAAAACTATTTACGCAGACAAGCCCACACGAGTGGTCTTCTGGGGAACACGTTTTGGGGAATGTTGGTTCAGCACATGTGATGCTGTTTCAGAAGGAAGGCCAAAGGGAGGCACAGCTCTGATTTCTAGAGAGTTTAGCCAGTGACGAAGGGGCTAAAGGAAGCCCCAAGAATTTTTTTTTTTTTATTACCAACTTGAGCATTTTTCCCAAACCCAAGTGCAGCACCGGTACTGAAAAGAAAACATGAAAGTTAGAAGAAAAGTGCAGTGATATGGTGTATGAGGGCAATGCTCAACTGTTCTCTGTGCATAAGAAAAGAGATATTAAATGTTAAACCTGGCATTTAGGAATTCTGGGAGGGTTAAGATTGTGGTGCCTTTGTTAAGGGATTATTAGTTGATTTCCGGGAGATACTTTTTAAGAGTTTTGAGGCCTGGGTGTATTTAGAGTAGAGGGAAGGGAATGGAAAGGGTCATGTGGGTGTGAGAAGCCCCGAGGGGTTGTTCACGTAGCTGAAAATAGGATTGGTCCTGATGTGGCTGGAACGCGGGCTGGGGGTCCTGGCCCAGTGAGCTTGTTTTAAGCAGCTTCCTTGTATCGGGAGAGTATAATTGGCTAGGATGAATGAAAAGGTAGGAAAAATACGGTCAATTATTTTCACATCTTGAGTTTTGAAGGATATTCACAAATGCTTAGTTACTTGTTTGAAATCTCTACTTTTTGCCAGGACTTGATCGTCTAACTAATTGGAACTTCACCAACAAGTTCACTAATCTTATTTTTTTCCCCCAGTGATTCAAACCCTGGGTGCCGCTCATTCTGTTTATAACTCAGTTTCTTTGTCTAGCGCGGGCATCATACCTATTACTTCTCTCTTATAGTTAATGAAGTCATTAATTAATTCAACAAATATTTATGGAGAACCCACTTAGTACTGGGCATGTTTCGAGGCAAGGGGCTGGCAGAAGGGGGAAACGCCATTGAACAAAACAAAGTTTAATGTTCTTGTAGAATATAAATCAATCAATCAATCTACAGTATAGGTTAAATAAATAAACCTATAATATCATACCATGTAATGATTAGTGGTATGAAGAAAAATAAGGCAGCATAGATTAGACAGGTAGGAAGGTCAGGAATGGCATCTTTGAGGATGTGACATTTGGGTACAGACTTAAATGAAATGAGAGGTTGAGCCCATGAATGTCTTGGAGCAGAAAAAGCAGCAGGTATAAAAGCCTGAGGTGCCACAATAATTCAGGCTGAGGGGGCTCCGCTGGTTCTAAGCATGACTCCAAGGTTGCCATGGGACCATCTCCAGCCCAGTGTGAGGAGGGCTTAGAAAGTGGGTGGAGGGACTCAGGGGAACCAAATGAAAACCACAATGAGATAGCATCCACACCAATCAGAATGGTTAAAATGAATAACTCAGGAAACAGCAAATGTTGGCGAGGATGCAGAGAGAGGGGAACCTTCTTACACTGTTGGTGGGAATGCAAGCTGGTATAGCCACTCTGGAAAACAGTATGTGGGGCTCCTCAAAAAGTTAAAAACAGAGCTACCCTATGACCCAGTTATTGCATTACTGGGTGTTTACCCTAAAGATACAAATGTAGTGATCCGAGGAGACACCTGCACCCCGATGTTTATAGCAGCAATGTCTACAATAGTCCACAAACTATGGAAAGAGCCCAGATGTCCATTGACAGATGACTGGATAAAGAAGATGTGGTATATGGTATACACATACAATGGAATATTATTCAGCCATCAGAAAGAATGAAATCTTGCCATTTGCAATGATATGGATGGAACTAGAGGGTATTATGCTAAACAAAATAAGTCGGTCAGAGTGAGACAGTTATCATACGGTCTCACTCATACGTGGTATTTAAGAAACAAAACAGAGGACCATAGGGGAAGGGAGGGAAAAATAAAATAAGATGAAAACAGAGAGGGAGGCAAACCAAAAGAGACTCTTAAGTGTAGGGAACAAACTGAGGGTTTCTGGAGGAGAGATGGGGGGGATGGGGTAACTGGGGGATGGGCATTATGGAGGGCACTTGAAGTAATGAGGCCTGGGTGTTGTATGCAAGTGATGAATCACAGAATTCTATCTCTGAAACTAATACAACTGCATATGTTAATTAAATTGAATTTAAATAAAAATCAAAAGAAAGTGGGTGCAGAGAGAATTCCACGAGTGGTTTCAGAGACCAGGTTTGGAGGTGGCATGATCACTCCTCCTAGTGCTTCCTTGGTGGGAGCTCATCCAAACAGTCTCACTTGCACACGACTGGGGTTTGTAACCTAGCTGTGCCGTGGGAGAAGAGGAGAGAGAGGGGTGTTAGTGAGCCCCAGCATTCTCTGCTGCAGCGTGAGTTACTTCAGGAAGATCAGTTTGGTTGGAACACACTGGATGGGTTGGTAGTTGTGAGAGAAAGTTGTTGAAAGGATCAAGTAAAAGGATAAAGCCTGGAAAAATAAGAAATACTGCTGTAGTTCACTGAATTCTTGACTGTAAGCCACTATATTTCGTGTAGTGGTAATAGAGAACATTTTCTTTGAATCAAGTAGTTATACTGCCTTTTTGTCACTTAGAATTTTCATTTAAAACTTACCAAAAGAATTCTTTTAGGCTTATTTAGACATTTCAAAATTCTAAAATCGTACCTCATTTTTGCATCCAATAGAAAGGAAAATAAAAGCAAAGAAAACTGGTTAATATGTTCCTTAAACCTATTCACACTGAGAGTCTGGATTTTCTGAATCGTTTTTTAGGTCTGTCATCAGCGTCCATGGTTTTCCATTCGCTTCTGTCCTCTGTGCCATCGGGAGGTTTCTTTTAAAAATTCTCTTCACAGATCTCTCTTCAGTCTTCCTGTGGGTCCCTTATAACATTTCTGCATGTTTGGAAGCAAGGACTTTTTTGATCTTTTAAGACAATGACAACCAGAAATTATATTGCTTCTTCAAGTGGTCTTTAAATGCTGTCTTGGTTGAAATGTGTAGAGTTGGCAGCTGTTCAGACAAGTTCCAGGAATAACAACCCGGTTCACGGGCATAACAGCAATGGCAGCTCTGTCGTGACCACGAGGCCAAGCGTGGTTGTGAGGCACTGTCGTTGACTAGATGAATCCTGATATAAGAGAAATAATAATAATAATAATAAAATAATGATAATAAATGTGAAAAGCACCTCCTGTCTTGCAGGAAACTAAATAGTGTATTTTAAATGTAAAGATGAATAGATTCCTCCAAGCCATCAGAAACATCAGATACTGACCCAATAGTACATTTCTTAAGGAGTCATAACACGGGGGTTTGCGGGCGATGCATTTATGTGTCAGTAATGGAATTGCACCCAGACATCGGGAGCCTGATGTTCGTCTTTGTTATTTATCTCAGAGACTCAACAAGGGGAATGATGGCTGTGTGTGTCATCCCGGGCCCTAGTTTCATATTAGGTCTCTGTATTGCTCTGGATCTCAGAACTATTGACTACCATGTCACCGGAGTCTTACCAGCATCCTTCTTTCCCACCTCAAAAACAAACGCTTTCCTGCTTTCTTTCTTGCAGGTGGCTTACTGATTCCCGACTTCTGTTCCCTTAGATTGGATTTTGCGTGGATGTGGGTGCCCAGTTAAAGACATCGCTGTAGTGCTCCGTCATCTGGAAGAGTTTATACGGGAATCCCTGCCTTCTGTGGCTCTTAGTTTTCTTCAGACTCTTCTTCCACTGAGATGCTCAGCTTCATGCCAACTGAAGGCCTAGGAGGGCTAGACTGGAACTCATCCATGTCAGGAAACATTGGGGATGAACGTGAATGGAGCGCACAGGCTTTTGAAAATTTGATACCTCCTCTGTGGAGAAGGGTGACCTGAGGTTTTCGGAGAATCCCAACGTCTTAGTAAAATAAAGGAATGTCGAGATAGTGATGTTTCAAAGATTAGATGAAACTTCAGGGAGTTGGTGACTTTCATGTCGGGTAGTTGATATCTTGTTTCAGGAATTTGCAGCCACTGTAAATGGATCGGTGAACAGTGCTCCCTAAAACCCACTGCTGGGAACCGTTAAGGTTAAACTGTTAACAAGAAGCTGTCTTTGTAGAATGAATGAGCTTGTAAAATCAGATTTTCTGGAGTGTTTAGTTAAAATGGTCTATGCAATTTTTCCCCCTTTCTTGCTCTGTTCTTTAGATTTTCACTTAAATTAAAAATCTTGGCTCTTGCGGGTTTATTTTATTAGCCTCACATTTGTTTGACTTCAAATTTCTCAGCTGATTTTCAGGAATAATTATGACCATTTGATCATTAATGCTGTGGTGTTATGGGATTCCTGTGATTTTTCAGAAGATATCTGCCCCCACCCTGCATCTTTGCACGTCACTGTGTATGTGACTATCTTTTCTTAGATGTTCATAAAGGTGTTTTAAGATATTTTTGGAGGGGACACTTCATTTAACTGTTGCCAAATATCCAAGTAATTTGTTAGGAATTGGGCAGCATGAGTCACAACTGGGAGATTTATCACATCCCATTCTCCAAGCCAGGGGCCAAGCCCCATAGACTTGGGTTTAGATTTTTGTGCAGGTGGCACAACTAGGCTTAGTTTCTATCAGAGTTAGAACGTATTAGAAGTCGGGAAACTCCCGTAGTTTTTCATATCAATGTCTATTTGTCCTTTCTTCATGTCAGTGGGCTCTTGTGTAAAATTGGACTTAACCTTCATCCAAACATGGAGAGATGGTCTAGCCTTTAACCAATGAGGTCCCCTCATTTGAGTCTAGCTTTTGCCATAAAGAAAGAATGGTGGGACAGGGGGAGGGGCGTAATATTTCAGTACTTTTTTCTCTCTCCTTCGGAGTAATGTCTTTTCTCATATTTGATTTTGTTTTATTTCTCTCTCACTCTGTGGGAAACATTTTGGAAGGCAGGAACTTGCAGCATCATTCCAGAAACATAAAGGGACACGCTCGTCACACCAGAGGAGGCTGGGGCTCATCCTACCTTCTTCATTTTCAAACTAGAACCTGGGATACATTTAAACAACCTGAGAAAAATTGGCACCGGTGAGCTCGGAGGGAGCTGTGATCCCGAAGGGGACTCAGAAGGACATGTTGAAGATGGGACTTGGCCTGAAACCAGCCACGAGTATTGGAGCTGTGGGTGCTGAGAACCCGTGGGGGAAAGAAGCGGGCGCCTGCAAATCTCACATGATAAGCCTGTGGACCTTCACTGCCACTGGCTCCCGACCAGCAGCCCATGGAGCTGAGCTGTCAAGATCAATTACTGGGATTCTACACACAGAGTGTGAAGACGGAAAACCCCTGTGAATGCCAAGTGTTATCAGCTTGCATCATAACTTAGATATTTGGTGGAACAGCAGACAGATTGGATGTTTTCAGGAAATCTAAGTCTGTTGACTTCTGCTTTCAGGATTTTTTTTTTTTTTTCTTTTGGAAGGAGTCCCTGGGATTTCATTCCACTGAGGTTCAATGTCTCCTAATTCTTTGTAGCTATTTTTTTGTTGTTGTTACCTTTCAACTTATCTCTTGCCTGTCTTGTACCTTATTTTGGCCTTTGTTCTTGTTCCACGTGCTTTGGGTTCTAGCCGGTGCTCTATTTTACACCTAACTGGAATCCCATGTTTGGAGAAATATGGAAAGAGTAAGTAATGCTGTGGGCAGATCTTAGAAACCATGACAAACTCTTCCCTTCAGAAGGGGGCTCTCTTCCCTGTCCCATCCTGTGGAGGCGACGAGCTGATGTCATCCAAATATGTGCAAGAAAAATGGTCATGTTCCATAGGTATGCCCCCTTGATCAGCAAATTCATAATAAGTACTTTCTTCAAGAACACCTTTCATTTTCTCTTCTCAGGAAACAGTACATGTTTATTAAGCTCTGCAAAGCTCTTCCTAGGTGCTAACAATGCAAAAATGAGCTTGGCAGGCTTCCTGTACTTAAGGGGCTTTTCTGAGTGGAGAGACGGACGAGAAAATCGATATTCCCCATATTGTGTCCCAGGTGCCAGAATACAAGCATGTGGAGAGGCCTGCTTAGTGCGAGGTACCCTTCTTTAGTGACATGTCTTCTTTTCTTCAGATTTGGAAACTTCTCGGCCATTACTATTTCTTTGAAGAATTTTTCTTCTCTGGAGCTGATATTTTCTTCCTCAGGAGAGTAGGTTGAAACTTCTCATTCTATCTTCTATGCTTATTAACGTCTCAGTTTTTCATTTATTTATCTCTCCATGCTACTTTTCAGCACACCATTGCTTCTATAGGTATTTCTAAGCTATTGCTTTATCTATCCATGTACTGTGTGCAGTTAATGGCTTTACACCGGACCGTAGACTGTTTCTTTCCAAATGCCAGACCAATTAAGCAACATCAACAACAAAATTGTAAAATTAAACATCTTACTCCAGACTCAATCCAGAATTCATTTATGTATTTCTCATTCTCTCTCTCTCTCTCTTTCTAATTGGGAGAGAAAGAGAGAGAGGAAGAGAGAGACCAGGCAAGTGGGGGGAGGTGAAGAGGGAGAGAGAGAGAGAATCCTAAGCAGACTCTGCACTGAGCACACAGCCCAGTACTGGGCTCAGTCCCACGACCCTGAGATCATGATCTGAGCCCAAACCAAGAGTTGGACGCTTAACTGACCAAGACACCCTGACTCCCCTCAAGTCAGAATTTGATTTTCAAGTAATTAGATTCTCCTTGGGAGTGATTAAACAAAGAGGGGAAACACCAGAGTTGTTTTTGTCTTAGAGCCCAGGAGCAAAGGCCTATGCAGCTGAGAGATTCTGCAGGAAAAGCCTTCTTATGACTTTGCTTTTAAGGAAAATACACTTAGTGGGGTCAAGATTCAGTCCCAGCTTTGGTGACCACAACTATGACTCCTCAAATAAAGCCCTGGGTTGGTGCAGACAAGAGAGGTGTGTTTTGAGCCAGGTGAGAACATATGAAATCAAATGTGTTACTTTAATAGGAAGAGAGCAAAAAGTAGCAGCAGGAAGAGTCTGAAACAGCTTACTGAGAGCTGGTCCTGAAATGACTTTTCAACAGATATTTTGTTAACAGATAAACACACCAACCTTTTTTGCTACTGAGACTCAGGAGCTGGGCTGTCAACCACTGTGAAGTCACCTATAGCAAAGGATGAGAGCCTGCTTCCCTCTCTGATTTTAAACTGAAGACCATGTGCTTGGTCCTTCAAAGCTAGAGAAAAAAGCTTTAGAACCTCACCTGCATTTCTTCTTTGATAGCTTTATCTAATTTTGACTATCCTGAAATCATTTTCCTTTATCTAAAATAATCCATTATAACTTTCTTTACTGCAAGATTTTTGATGATAAACTCTCAGTTTTTGTTTATTTGTAAATGACTTCATTTCATTCTTGTTCATGATACAGTTCTGCTGGCTAATATGGTTTTCAATGACAATTATTTTATCTTAAAACCTTGAAAATCTTATTCCACTGTCTTCTGACATCTACTCTTGATTTTGAGAAGTCTATAGTCATGCCTATTGTCATTCTTTGATACGTGATCCATCCTTTCCGGTGGTTTTCACAACTTTCTCTTTGTATTTTTTTAAATTAACATATAATGTATTATTTGCCCCAGGGTACATGTCTGTGAATCATCAGTCTTACACAATTCACAGCAGTCACCATAGCACACACCCTCCCCAATGTCCACAATCCAGCCACCCTATCCTTTCCTCCTTCACCTCCCAGCAACCCTCAGTTTGTTTCCTGAGATTAAGAGTCTCATGGTTAGTCTCCCTCCCTAGTCGCATCTTGTTTAGTTTTTTCCCTCTCTTCCTCCCACAAACCCCTGCCCTGCCTCTCAAATTCCTCATTTCAGAGAGATCATATGATAATTTTCCTTCTCTGATTGACTTATTTCGCTTAGCATGATACCTTCTATTTCTATCTACATCATTGCAAATGTCAAGATTTCGTTTCTTTTGATGGCTGCATGGTATTCTGTTGTATATATATACCGCATCTTCTTTATCCATTCATCTGTTGATGGACATCTAGGTTCTTTCCATAGTTTGGCTCTTGTGGACATTGCTGCTATAAACATTTGGGTGCACATGCCCCTTCCAATCACTACATTTGTATCTTTAAGGTAAATACCTGGTAGTGCAATTGCTGGGTCATAGGGTAGCTCTATTTTCAACTTTTTGAGGAACCTCCACACTGTTTTCCAGAGTGGCTGCAGCAGCTTGCATTCCCACCAACAGTGTAGGAGGGTTCCCCTTTCTCTGCATCCTCTCCAACACCCGTCGTTTCTTGACTTGTTAATATTAGCCATTCTGACTAAGCATTCACACATTCTGGTGTGAGGTGGTATCTCACTGTGGTTTTGATTTGTATTTCCCCGATGCCGAGTGATGTTGAGTACTTTTCCATGTGTCTGTTGGCCATTTGGATGTCTTCTTTGCAGAAATTTCTGTTCACGTATTTGTTATTTTTAAAATTTTATTACAATATGTCTGGCATGGATGTTTCTTTTTCTTGTTTGGAATATATCAGACTTCCTGTATCTGTAGTTTCATTTTATCTATTAGCTGGATATATTTAAAGCCATGATATTTTAAAATATTGGCTCTCCTTATTGTTTTTATTCTGTCTTTTTGAGAATCTGAGTCAGTGCATTATATACCTTTTCATTTAGTGTACATATCTTTCAATTTCTCTTACATATTTTCCATATTTCTATGTTGTAATGTGACCATTTTTGGATACATATATATTATATTTTATTAATTTTTCCTTTAGTTGTACCTAATCTGCTGTTTAACTTTATCTATCCTTTGATTTCAAAAAATCAAATTCTATTTATGCTATGGTCTGAATGTCTATTCCCCTAAAATCCATGTATTGAAATCCTAACCACTCGAAATGATGATATGAGGGAGTGAGGTCTTTGGGAGGTACTTAGGTCATGAGGGCAGAGCCCTCATAAATGGGATTTGCATCTTATTAAAAAAGGTCCAAAGAGATCTCTACTTCTTTCCAATATTTGAGAATGCAAGAAGTCTGTGACCTAGAAGCAGGTCCACATCTGGTCATGCTAACATCTGGTCTCAAAATTTCAGCCTCCAGGACCATGACCAATAAGTTTCTGCTCTTCATAAGTCACTCAGTTTTGATATTTTGTTATAGCAGCCTTAATGGGTGAAGAACACTTGTTTGCTTGTTTGTTTTTAATCTGAACAGGCAATATATTCATGTGAGTAAAAACTGAAGAAGTATCAAAAGTAAAAACAACAAAAAAAAGTCATCTAATAGGACATCTTTCACCTACCTCCACTCCCTAGCCACCTAGAACCCCTCCACTGAGTTTTTTGATATCCACCTGTACGTCACTATTTCCAATGGCCAATTCTTAGTCCTCTCCTGGCTTAGGCTTTAGTGACATTGACATAGCCAGCCACACCCCCTTCTGTCGTCTGCAGGAGTGATCACACTCCTCTGTGCTCTGCACTTACTGAGTCCTCAGTGCCCTTTGCAAGGTTCTCCTTTTATTACTACTATCAATGCCGAAGAGCTCTTGGGGTCAGTTCTTGATCTCACTCTCCTTCCTATCTTGATAAACTCTAACTCCTCTGGTAATCACCAGAGTACACAGAGTAGTGTAGTTAGGTTCATGTATGCATATGCCACGTATATATTCCTTATAGTCAAATTTGTATCTCCTGCCTAAATCCTTTACCCAAGCTCCAATCTTGTATACCAGTCACCCACTTGACGTTACCGCTTGGTTACCTAATAAACTCCCAATGCTAACATGTCAAAAACAGAACTCTAGATTTTCTCACACACACCTGCTCTATCTAGGATCCTCCTTCATCTCAGGTGAAGGCAATTTCATTCATTCTTCCTGATGCCCTGGCCATAAGACCCACATCCTGCTTAACTCTTGGAACTGTTTGCCCTTTAAAGATTTTTTGGTTTTTGGTGGTTTTTTTTTTTTTGCATTTATCTGGCCTAAAATGGTATTATTTTGTTTTAATTTTCAATTCTCTGATTACTGATGATAATATATGATTTGGGTAACTGAAGGCATTCTAATTGGTTTCACTTATCTTGAATCTTTTGTGGGCAAACTTTTTAGATTACTCAAAACTATCAGAGCCATGCACTAAGGAGGCCCCTACTTCCAATTTCTGGGGATCTGAGTTCTTAGCATATTTCTTAGAACATGAGTGGACTGTTCCAAACTTCCTGCTGGCTGGGATTCTAGCCCACCCTAACTTCCCATTTCCCGTTTTTCTGTTCTGATTTCTAAGCAGTCGTAAACCCCAAATCAGAATAATTGTACCGATCATGAAACTGACTTCCTGGTCTCAATTCTGCTTCATTACACTTAAAGTGGAGTATTCCAGAGTAATATTTGGATGAAGAAAACACCTGTTGTGTTTTTATAGTCCTACTTAGACTGAGTGACTTGGAAATTTTCCCTGCAGCCTGTTCTCCAGATTCTTAGGAAATCACCTTGGAAATAACCTTCTAGCATTGATCCAGAATCTGCCATATGCTCATTTATTAGGCAGTTGAAGAGATTGGGACCTACTCTCATATCACTTTTTTTTTTTTTTTGAACAATCTCTCCTTTTGAGACAAATTGATGAGAGTATCGCTCTGGTAAACTGAGCTTACTAGCTGAATTATTCCAGCTTAGTTGTTTCTAAAACTGTTCTTCATGAACTTTGCGGAGTCCCAGAGGTGCAGAGGCAGTGGATCGTGGATTGTCATGTGCTCAGGGCAGGGGTGAGGTGTAGACAGTCTGCTCTGCTTTGCTTCCACCAGAGCAATGACATCTCTATTCATTTTATATATTGGAATTGAAGGTAAGATTTTGTTTGGCAGAGGGTTTCCATAGATTTTGTTCATTATGTAGTCAGGCAGGCTTTCCCTGTACTGGGCAAAGTGAATGAACAGTTAAGGTTAACCACTTTCATGGGGATGAGAGTCAATTCCAATGGGTTGATTGACTAAAATTTATGTTCTTTGATGTTCCTTGATTGCCTCTGTCAGTCAGTGCTGAGCTAGAATAGGCACCGCGAAGGAGTGAGAATACCTTTGCCTTCAAGATGTTTTGTGGTGCGGGAGGAAATAAAGTATAGAGCATGTATGCATACACCATGTACTAGAAAATCTGCACGATATAGAGGACAACATTTGAAAGAAAGGAAATTAATGGCATGTAGTCTGGTGAGCTAGTGGGTCATGCTGAGTAAAAGCTGAAATTTTGGAGTCTACGGACCTTGGTTGAGGTCCATGCTTCTCCTCATCTCTAAAACATGACTGACTATGCAAGACTGGTGTGAGGACTATAGGAGAAAATGCATGTGAAATTGTAGTCTCTGCACTGTGTAGTAGCTCAGTAAATGCTACTTCCTCTTCGTTCTTTCTGATTGTTTCCTCCTTTTGCAGACATTGGCTGCCTATGTAACTGTCCATCAATCCAGCTTATGTTCTCATGTTTCTAATCTTTGATACTTTCCACTATATTTGTGTATATGGGCATGCACATATTCATGTCTTATATATTTCTTACTGTAGATACCTTAAAGGCAAAGGCGTTCTTGTTCCTTCATGCTGCCTGTTTTAGCTTCAGATTTGTTCCCTAACATATGCAAGATAGAATACATCTATTCCTCTGTAAGTTGAAACCTATACACATCCCCCCAACATAAAAATACCCAATAAAAGAGCAATGCATCTGTTAGATCTCTAGACCCATAAATGTTTTTTTAAAATTAGGTTCTAGGCAATGTAAAATTTCTGGCAAAATTAATGAGAATGAAGAGATGACAAAATGCATGTTAGAGATACTTCCTCCTTCCCTCCAATATGAATACTCAAAAATTTCACTAAAAATCCCTTTAGAGAAAAGTAGTCAATGGGTCACTGGAATGTTTTAATCCTTATTGTATGGATTCCTTGTATGATTCTCATCTGCACATGATTTTTGGAAATTTCAATCCAAGTAGGGAGGTTTGAGTTGAAGTTAACACTATGTCAACAAACTATAAAAGTTTAAATCAAAATCAAAGAGAGTCATTCTTTAAGAAACAAACAAAAAAATCATGAAGGGTGGGCCTTTTGCCAATCCCATAAAGAGAATTTATATTATCTGCTATGTTCAGTTTCAGAGATTTATGTTCTAAGCCTAAGGTAATTCTTCTAGCTAAAATATAAACTGCACCCAAATTTGTGTTTAAATAAACCCTACGCCTAATCTAATGATAATCAAAACATTTTGCACTTCGTGTGGACGAAATCCTCTCAAAACCTTGGTGAATGCATTTACTCTTTCTTACAGTCTCTTGGGAACTTGAGCTCCATTTGGCATATTCTCAAAGGCAGCACTGTTTGGGTTTTCCCAACACCTGGTATCTAGATGTTACCAAACACCCAGATGTTGGATCTCAAGAAAACATTTGCAGGACATAATGGGCTCTTAATTATTCGATTGAGTAAGTATATGTTATTACATCAAGATGGCCACTGTGACTGGATGCTGACTTGTGCCCAAGCATTGGAGTTGGGCGCGGTGGACAAAAGAAAACTCAGAAGAAGCTTCCAGGAAATTTCATACTTGGCTAGTCCTAAGTTGAGTAAAAATAATCACAGAACATTTTGAACTTTCAAGAGTTATGTAAAATCTTTAAAAATACTGCCATTTTGGGACGCCTGGGTGGCTCAGTTGGTTGAGCAGCTGCCTTTGCCTCGGGTCATGATCCCAGCGTCTTGGGGTCGAGTCCCGCATCGGGCTCCTTGCTCTGCAGGGAGCCTGCTCCTCTCTCTGCCTCTGCCTGCCTCTCTGCCTGCTTGTGTTCTCTCTCTGTTAAAAAAAAAAAAAAAAAAAAAATTAAAAAAAAAAATACTGCCATTTTTTGCTTTCAATAAAGGAGAGATCCACACTGTGAACCAGCTGTGATTCTTGCTCTCTCACTCGAACTTGGATTGGTTCCCGTTTTTCACTTTTGGAAAGTTCAATGTCAAATGTTTTATTCTTCGAATGACTCAACCATAGTAGAGTGATTGGATCATATAGCCTTTTGCCAACTTTGGATAAAGGGATTTCTTTTTTTGTGGAAAGAAAGTTGTGACCTCAAGTGGCTATAATAATATTCATGATAATGAATCATTAGAGTATTGGGCTTACAAGGTGCTGGGCACAGATTTAAGTATTAAATATTTATGGACTCATTTAATCTTCATAACAGTAGTATAAGGTAGATTCTGTAATCGTGTGCATTTTATAGATGAGGAAATCGAGGCCCAATTTACACAATTAACTTGGTCAATGTTACATTGCTAATTGCTCAGTTTGGGATTTGAGTCCAGTGACTAGATGGTAGGTAACAATTATTCATAGTGTGGCCGAGCCGGGCATGTCATTGGGCATGGGAGGCGATTGGAGAGATAGGCTCATTCTGTGAACTTGGAGTTGACATGAATTTTCAGAGATTTAGGCAGAAGGGTTAGAATTTCCTAAAGCTCGACTCCCATTTGCTGTGGGGTTTATACTCTTTCCTATTCAGGCCGCCCTTTCTAAGCTTGACTGGCGAGATTTAAGGGAATGAATTGCCTACTGTTGGTCTAACCAATTGTTGGTTCTTAGGTTTCTGCTATTGGCCTGTGATTCCTCAAAACTTTATTGGTGTGATTTTATGTGCTTTCAGAGAAAGCCAGACACTTTCTTTTTATTATCCATCATGCCGCATGTTAATGATAGGGGCTAACTCCAAGTCAGTGAGGTGTATCAGAGGTCTTCTGAACACATTTCCTAAAGTGGGATCTGAATTTTGTGTCATATGCTAAGAAGGTGGTCTTGCCCAGAATTTGTAGCTCCCATACTTTTTCCTCTACTTTCTAAAAATAAATCCAATCAGATAAGTTTAGCATAACAAGTAGAACCTTTTGCCTTGTAACTTTCTTGTCAAGGAAACAAAATATCTTCTTTTCAAAGCATCTTATCTTGAAAAGCAAGTACCTTTGAAGTGATTGGGGTCAATGAGAGCACAGACAGAGGTAACTACAAACAAGTTTTGCACATGAGAATGAAAGCAGCAATTAGGATTTACATCATCCTATATTAAAACCAAAGAAAAAGTTTTCAGCGCATGTGAGAAAACATAAAACATTTCAGAAAAGGAGAAGTACTACTATGCAATGGATTTAATGGGAAGCATGCATTCAGCTTCTAGTTACATAAGTAATTTTGGAAGTAGACTCCATAGGAGAGAATAACATAAGGCATCAAAACCAGAAAGTAATGAGCATTACAGTATGTCTCTATGCGGAGTAATGGAAAAAATGAGTATGCACATTTGAGGGTCCCACTCTCTAGTAATTTAAACAAGGGGCAATTTAATGTTAAATGCAACCTAATTGATAATACAGCCTTCTAACTGTAAAAATTTTGTGACCATAGTGGTGTGTCAGGGGTCCCCATGACCATCCCAGGTTCTGTGATTTACTAGGAGGATCCATAGGACTAATCACATAGTTATACTCACAGCTACAAATTGTTTTTCAGCAAAAGAATCAGAAGCAAAATCGGCCTAGGGAAAAGGTGCATGAATGAAATCCAGAGGAAAACAGGTGCAAGCTTTCAAGGGTCCTCTCCCAGTGAGATCACATAGGACATGCTTACTTCCCCCCAACAAGTCATGACTATATATGCTAAAGGCTGTCAGGTGGGAAGCTCATTAGAGACATGGTGCCCAGAGTTTTTATTGGGGGATTATCATATAGGCACCTTTTGTCAAAGAAATACCAAAATTCTCCGTTTCAATGACAGCAGGTGTTTGGGGAAGATGATAATTGTTTATATAAATGGTATGTATAGGCACAGGGAGCCAGTCACAAGTCAGGGTGGTGGGAACCCTCCTGAAATCCAAGTTCCCAGATACCAGCTGAAAGGCCAACGTTGCAGGAAGGCCTTTCTGAGGATATGCGTCTACGGTAACCCTTTTCTGCACAACTGCCAAGTAGCATGATTGAGTGGGAAACACTGACGCAGATAAGCTTAGTATAACTGCTCAAGCTATGGGAATTCTGAAGTTTGGCTTGCATGTCCTAAGAGGGGACAGGCTCCAAATCAAAACGGCGTTCGATGCAATACGACAAAACTCTGAGAGTGGGATAGAGCATTGTCCTGCTTCCTTGAGCATTCCAGATTTGTGGTCAGATCGCCCACTCCCGTGGTCCTACCCCTCTCTTTTGCTCTGAGCATGACTGCACAAGTCATTTGACATATAAGCTCTTTATTTTAAAGTACCATAAGAAATTCTCTTCTGAGATAACATTTGCAAGTACTTCTGTCTATTGGGGTGAAAGTTACTGGTTAAGGGTAGAGTTCTTAGCAGACTCTCAGAACATGAAGGCATTTCAAAGCTGCATTGCAAAGTGCACTGCAAGGGGTGTTTCTTCATATGAGTGTTAGTTAGTTGTTAATGTTACATAGTCAGACATTGTAACCAAGTTGGTTTCTATGGAGATCCTAAATGTGGTATGTCCAGTGTGTCCTTAAACTCAAACTTCTCCAACTTCCATACTTCTGTCCAAAACCAGACTCTTTCAGTCTTCAGAAAGTAATGCATCTGCTCTGGAATGGGAATAGAAACAACATGCCTGTAATTAGAGATTCTACAGATGAAAAAGACCTTATTAGCTCACCTGATTTGCAGCTGGGCACTGCTCAGTACGGTTGCCAGTGCTCGAACAGGGTCAGACTCCACGTTCCAGTGTATCCCTGAGAAGGCTCTGCTGCCATCTAATTAAGCTGGAAATTCCACTTAAAAGGTCCCGGTGTCACCTGCTAAGAGCTATTCCATGGAACTGGTGAGGGAAGGTACATTTCCATGGTGATTAGGAGGGAAAGACCTGGTGCCAAGGCCTCTGGGGAAGGAATGAGTTAAAATCCTGCAGTCTGGGACATGGGGAGGAGCACTCAGAAGGTGGGATGTGGTAGATGCAGAGGGAGGGAGTGAGGGCTTGGCACTGAGGGGGTGATAGAGGAGGGGAGGGAGTAGCTAAGGGCCTGACGGCTTCGTGGCAAATAGGTTGGAAAATCCAAATGCGAGTTTAACGGCAATATAGAAAATTCTTTCTTCTTCTATCTTCCAAATCAGTGTATTGTAAATTTAAATTGTTTTTTAAAAAGATTTTATTTATTTATTTGACAGAGAGGAGAGAGAGCACAAGTAGGCAGAGAGGCAGGCAGAGGGAGAGGGGGAGGGGGAAGCAGGCTTCCCACTGAGCAGAGAGCCTGATGTGGGGCTTGATCGATCCCTGGACCCTGAGATCATGACCTGAGCCGAAGGCAGACGCTTTAATCCACTGAGCCACCCAGGCGCCTCGTAAATTTAAATTGTTATGTCATCTTTCATTTGTAATGCCATTCTCCCATCATCAGTAAGCCACAGGCTTTCTTCACAAATGGAGGGGGCGAGGTACTGGATTTGGGCTGCCCCAAGACATTCTTTGGCCCATATCTCTGGGGTATATCTCAGTGTTTATCTGGTGTATATCTGAGTCTAGGGAGTTAGACTGAGTTGATGTCCAGCTTGTTGGAAATAAAAGAGTTGCAGTCATGCAGACCATTATATCTTATGTCAGTATAATGTATTTACATGTGCATTAGTTAAACATGTAAGGGAAAAGTAACCATACACAGCTTATAACGTTTCAGATTTATTGTAATTCTAAGTGAGAACTTGGGAAGATGAAAGAGAGGATCCCAAGTGTTTCCTCCTTTCCCCTTTCCTTTCTTCCATCCTTCCTCCTTCTTCTTCTTAATTACTTCATCTAACTAATATTCATTAGAACACTTCCATGGACTGGGTACTGAAATCAAGGCCAGGTCCCTGCACTCAGAGAACTTTTCTCTAATGGAAGACCAAGTTTATGAGCAAAGATAACATTGTGTGGTGAAGCCTATGAAGACGAAGGAACAGGGAGCTGGAGGAGACACACGATGAGGTGTTATAATTCAGTTTATCTGACTCAGAGAAAATGCCCCATAGGAAGTGACACCTCCTAAGGGATAGGTAGCAGTTAGCCATGTAAAAAAGGGTGAAAATGTTGGTCTTTGGCAGGGGACACAGCAATCAAGAAGGTCTGTAGGTCTGGATAAGCGAGGCCCAGGCAGGCAATGGAAATTAGCCCAGTGAACCTGGAACATAGAGTGGACAGGGAATGGAATGACAGGGTGAAATGGGGAGGGACAAAATTGTTGAGATATAATGGGGAAAAGACTATCAGAGACCAGATTGGGAGGTTATGCTTAGTAGCTAGAATTCTCCTCAAATAGCAGTAGGACTCACTGAAGAGTGATAAGAGAGAGCCATACTAAAATCTTGTCAGAAATATCACTAGGACAGTCCTGCATAAGACTGGTAACTAACTCTCTGAAGACATTAAGCCTGTGGGTCTCTGTGCTTAGGGGCACAAGTTTGGGGGTTTTGATGAAAACAGGGGAATTAACTGATGGTTGATGTTCTGAACAGTGAGATCCTTACCCCCAATCTTTTTCCCCCACTTGCCTTCCAAAATGGTCACAGTTGTGTTTATACTTATCTCCCACCCTCAACCTTCTGTCAGGAAATTTAAAAAGTTATTTCTGGAAAATATTTGTACAATAGAAAAGTACTACAAATAATGCTATTTAGGGATCTATAAGGGAATAGTTCAGCCCCTGTTATATTGCATTATGGTGAAGGCTACAAGGTGATGAACCTCATACTTATGCACAAACCTCCAATTAAATTTTTAGTGCCTCCTTAAAAATGAAGACATGAGCAACCACCAACAGACATATTTGAGGAGAGCTTCTGACATGAAAATCAGAATCCAAAATAGACGGGGGTGAGGGGGGAAGCCTTCAGAAGAAAGAAACTGTAGAAAAGTAGGATACTTTTTAAAGAAGTATATTCTTAGAGGAAGAAGAAATGACATTTCATCTCTAAGACAAGGATAGACTACTCTACAAAAGAAAAGGAGATTCAAATCAAAACCACACTGAGATACCACCTTACACCAGTTAGAATGGCCAAAATCAACAAGACAGTAAACAACAAATGCTGGAGAATATGTGGAGAAAGGGAACCCTCTTCCACTGTTGGTGAGAATGCAAGTTGGTGCAGTCACTTTGGAAAACAGTGTGGAGATTCCTCAAGAAATTAAAAATAGAGCTACTCTAGGACCCTGTAATTGCATTACTGGGTATTTACTCCAAAGAAGCAGACGCAGTACAAAGAAGGGCCACATGTACCCCAATGTTCATAGCAGCAATGGCCACAATCACCAAACTGTGGAAATGAGTGGATAAAGAAAATGTGGTACATCTATACAATGGAATATTATGCCTCCATCAGAAAGGATGAATATCCAACTTTGGTATCAACAGGACTAGAAGAGATTATGCGAAGTGAAATAAGCCAAGCAGAGAGAGTCAATTATCTTATGGTCTCACTTACGTGTGGAGCATAAGGAAAATCATGGAGGGCATCGTGAGAAGGAAGGGAAGGGTGAATGGGGGGAAATCAGAAGGGGTGATGAACCATGAGAGACTGTGGACTCTGAGCAACAAACTGAGGGGTTTGGAGGGGAGGGGGGTGGGGGGTTGGGTGAGCCTGGTGGTGGGTATTGAGAAGGGCACGTATTGCATGGGCACTGGGTGTGGTGCATGAACAATCAATCTTGTAACACTGAAAAAATAAAATAAACATATTTGGGAAAAAAAGAAAAGGACATTAAGATGATCAAGAAGAGTTCTTTGAAATGAAAATAATTATAGACGATCTAAAAAACTCAATAAAAGACCTGGAAGACAAAGCAAGGAAATATTTCAGAAGTAGAGTAAGAGGAAAGCAAGAGAAAGGTTTCTCAACCTTATTCAATAGAATAAGAATAATGAGAAGTAAAAAGACTAGAGGACCAGACCAGGAGGAGGTCCAACTTTTAAGGCTATGTATTTTAGGACAGAGAAACTTGAAAGAAATGATCAAAGAACTAATTCAGGACAATTTCCTAGAATGAAGGAACATGAGCTTCCAGATTGAAAGGGCCATGGGATGATGCCCAGCACAGTAGATCAAACAAGACCCATTACAATGTACATGAATGTGAACTTTCAGAACCTTGAGGGCAGAGAGAAGCTACTGAGAACACCCCTTGGGAGAAAAGAGGTCCCTTATGGAAGATCAGAAACCAAAATGGTCTGTAACTTCTCAAGAGCAAAAATGAAGGCTGGAAAACAAAGGAAGTATGTCTTCAAAATTCTATTATGTCCAACTGATAAATCTATACTCAGACAAAATATAAATCAAGCGTGACACTTAAATGCAGCATTTCAGACAGACAAGATCGCTGAAGTTTTATTTCCTCAGAGAATGAGTGGAGTGAGTGAGAGAGTAATCCCAGGTGAGGGAGAGAGAAATGGGATCCAGGAAGCAGGGTGTCCAGGGCAGGGAGGAGGTGATCAGGTCCCCTTGGATGATGATGAAGGAAGCCCTTGGGATTTCTGCCCTGCAGCAGACCTGGAGAGAAGCAGTCAGGACTGAACAAGGTGAAGAAAGTCTCTAAGAAGATGGACTCAATGGTGAACATGATGAACGATGTGAGACTAGATGTACATCATCGCTGGTGGAGACTCTGGAAATAAATGAGTAACAAATACTTAGAAAATTTAACAAGCATATTAGTTTCTTGTGATAATTACCACAACCTGATGACATAAAACAACACAGATTTATTCTCTCACAGTTCCAGAGGCCAGAGGTCTGACATCAGTGTCACCCAGCCCAAACTAAGGTGTTGGCAGCCTCCCTCTAGAGGCTTTAGGGAAGAATCCTTCTCCTTGCCTTTTCTCATTCATAGAGCTGCATTCCTTGCTTTCTTTGGCTCACAGAGCCTTCCTTCATCATCAAACCTTTTGGCTGAGGTCACATTGCCTTCTCTTCTCTACAGTAGAAATTCTGTCTTAGGCAGATACCTGTGATTACTTCTAGCACCAACCCAGTGAATCCAGAATAATCTCCTTATCTCCAGATGCTTAAATTAATTGCATTGGCAGTTTCTTTTTCCATAAAGGGGTATACATAGAGTTTCAGGGATTAGGACCTGATTATGTTTGAGGGCCATTATTCAGCCTGCCATGGTACTTAAAACTGAAACAATTACTAAGTCAAGGGGAAAATATTATACGAGAAAGGAAACTTAATTGTAGTGTACTACATGACTCCATGAATAATATTTATATGGTCCTTGTCATGTTAACCTGATTATGAATTCAATCCCACATTCGATATAATTGTTTCAGAGGTTGATGGAGGGAAAGTTTGTGTGTGTATATGTCTCCATGAGTTTGGGAGATAATGATTAGGAAAACAACTAAATCTTTACTTTCCACTATAGGAATTCAGTAATATCTAGGTCTGAAAAATCAGGTGATGTCAGTATTCTGTTGAGAGCAATGTAAGCATAGAGTTGGTATCTTATAAATACCAAAGTAGCTAGAAAGGATGGAAAGTGATGGCCATTGAGCATCAAGGGAACAGGAATGGTGGAGAAGCTTAGGGACTGCTGTTTTTCCTGATAAGTCATGTAAAGTTCCATCTAAAATTAAAAAAAAAGAAAGCCACCAGTAATTACATTAAAGCAAAAAGATTAGGTTAAATCCTTTGGCAAGAGTACAGAAACTTTTCAGAAGTGAGGTGATTATATGGGAAAAAATACATCTTTCTTGCTGAAGTGTGAAAGGGAGAGGTTTGGAGGCTAATTGGGAAGAGGAATGTAGCAGGGGGAGGGATTAGGAGATCCCTCAAAATATTCCCTCGTAGATCTCCTCCATCCCTATAGGAAGTTCTGGCCGATTGGAAGTGAGGACTGAGGGAAAAGGTGGTGTCAAGGTCGACACTCAGCTCTGGCTTGGGCATTGGGTTGATGTGATGTCATTTTGGGACAGAGAGAAATCAGGAAGGGGAGCCACTTTGGAATCCGGTGGGTGAGGGTATGTGTGCACACCCTCAGGACGGGGGATGCATTTGGGAGTTAGTAGCACGATGAGAGGCATGGAGGGAAGAAGAGTTTCCTCCAAGGAGAGCCTGTCTCTGAGAGAGTTCTGAAGAAAAAATGTATGCATCATAAGCCCAAGAGTCAGGCCTTTTGTTTTTTTTTAATTTCTCTACTTGGCTCTGCTATTTTACTTTTCAAATGGACAAGAGTAGTTGAGAAATCAGTTAATATTTCAATGCCTAGAAACATTTGGAGGGTTTCTCTTTTCTCCCCAGTAGAGTCTTATAAACTGCAGGAGGGAATATGTAAATATTGTTTCAAGATTAATATTTAAATATAGAAAATGATTTATGAGAGCTCATGTATCTACATCATGTATTATACAGGAGACGGTAAAAACTTCCATTTGTCAGCAGATTCTTCAAAGAAGACTTGGTAATTGCAATGTGTACAGACCCTTATCCTAAATTATCCTAATGGAAAAACACAACGCAGAACAAACTGCATGGAATGCATCTTTAATACCCAAGCTGACAATGTGTGAAATGTGGGTGAGGTCAGCAGACTCTGGGCAATGTTGAAACACTCCTTTTAGCTGGACATCACCTCCCCCATTTTGAATAGCCACCTAAACAAAAATGCACAAGAAAAATCCTAATGAGAAGGAAGTGGTTTTATATGGATACAATTATAAAATGTCATGATCCATACTAAGAAAAAAAATTTGTATAAATGAGAAATAGCAGACCACTGGGTGCGAAAACTAAGAGTTATGAAGTTATGAAGATGATGATGTTTTTCTCAAATAAATGAATATACTTAATAGAATCCTAATAAAAACAACGCGACAGTGACTATTGTAACCTAAGATGTGATTTTAAAATGTATTTAAATTTTGCAGGCAAGAGGGGCAAAATGAAACAAAACACTTTGAAAGGGGAAGAGTCCTGAGAAGGGAACTTGCTGTGTCAGATGTTAATATATATTATTAAGCTATCATAATTATATTGGTGTAGAAGTAGTATAAAAATTGATAAATTGATTTTTAAGAGACAGTATGGCTCTAGATCATCTACTGGTATATATAAAAACTCAATACAAGGAAAGAAGCATTTCAAATACCACTGCTTCTGAGATGCCCTTACTGACCATCTGGAATAAATTAGATTCTCCTTGCTGATGATGTATCTACGAGATCTCCAGTATCATTATTATTGCTTGTTTAATATCTGCTCCATGAGACTAATGGCCATGTCCATCTCGTTCAAACCTACATAATCTACAGCTAGCACAGTACCTGGTTTATAGTAAAAAATACATATTTAGAGTCAATAATATTGTAATATACTTAATCATGGTGAGCATTTGGTAATGTATAAATTGTTAAATCATTATGTTGTACACCTGAAACTAATATTATGTCAACTATACTTCACTTAAAAACAACAAAAGGGGCACCTAGGTGGCTTAGTTGGTTGAGCTCTTTTTGGTTTCGGCTCAGGTCATGATCTCAGGGTCATGAGATCCAGCCCCGTGTGGGGCTCTGTGCTCAGTGGGGAGTCTGCTTTGGATTCTCTCCCTCTCCCTCTGCCCCTCCCCCTGCTCTCTCTCTCTCTCCCCCTCAAATAGATAAATAAATAAATAAATAAAATCTTTAAAAAACTAAATATAGAAAGTATTTGTTGAGTTTTTGAAACAAATGGGAGAAGAATAGCTTTTCAATAGCTTTGGATGTATGAGAAATCAGCATTTGGAAAAAATTAAATTAGATATTTCCCTCATAACGTATTTCATTTTGAATTCCAGATGAATTATAGAAATAATGTATAAAATGTAACCATAAATATCTGGAAAAAACAATAAACTAATATGTATCTTCTCTTGGAACAACAACAAAAAAGTAACTTGAAGCATAAAGACTACTGAAAATTCACAGGCCAAAAGTCTGGTAGAACCGACATAAGAAACCAAATTAAATAGCCCTGCATATCGTAAACAGAATGCACAACACTTAAAGCGGAAAAGTCCTGATCAATACAGCAGAGTGTGCTTAACTTATAAAGAACTTTTACAATTCCAAAGAAACAGTGTATGATGGTACAATATACAAAGGCTGTAAGCAATTTACAAAAGAAATAGAGAAGGCTTATGACAATGTTCAAATTTGCTGTCCACCATAGAAATCCAAATAAAAAACAGGGCATCATATTTTAATATGCCAAAGTAGCAAAACTTGAAAAAGAAAGCTATAGTGAAATGAAATTTTCACCCCTGCTATGTTTCCGTGGGGTGTCTGGGCTGTGGCCGGCCATGCATCTCTGTTCTAACGCTGGGACCAGAGCACCACTGAACACAGGCTGGAGACAGAGATAACCCCAAGGACAAAGACCTGAACTGGAAGATTTTGTTGGAGCTTCTGGTTCATCACCGTGAGGAACCCCAGAAGGCCTTTGAATGGCCAGAATGATGGAGACTCTGGGAATGAGAGAGACAGTAGGGAATGGTGGAGGCTGGGGAAAAGGAGAACGGAGGCAGACTCCTGCTCTGGAGGGACAGCGGGCTTGGTTCCAGCTGCCGCTGGAGGAAATCCAGCCTCAGTGATGTACCTCTTCTGAATGTTCAAAAGAAGTGGGAGATTTGGATCTTTAATGATTGGTAACTAAGTTAAAAAGTGAAAGAAGACACAACACCGTGTCCCAGCAACATTCTGGCCAAACGAGGGCCATAGGTCTTTAGATGGCAGATTCTGGATTCAGTTGTGCTGTCTCAGGAAAACTATTGCATGTCTTGGGACCTATGCTCTTTCACAGGTGAATCAAGGAGGACCCCTGTGTCACCTGGCAGCTCTCACTAGCAGGAAGTCTGAGGTGGAAATGGGGGTCCACCTCCACCCCAGCTAGGAGGACGGGATAGCCTTGGAGTGGGTCAACAATGAGCATGAAACGGGCAAAAACTCTCCCAGCAGGAAGAGGGTGGGTTTTCCAAAGGGGGAAACCTTAGGGGAAGTGTTCATGGGCCCACCTTCCAGGTGAAGGTTAAGTCCAGACTTTCCTTCTCTTGTGAGGCACAAGGTAAAGTCCAAGATTGAGAGCATCATGGTATCCTGCAGAGATGGGTGTACCTTTCAGCAAGTACTTTGTGGATGGACACCTCCTAGTGGGCGAGGCTGGTGGGAGCAGCAGGAGCAGAATTCACTGGAAGGGACAGAATAGCTTAGCCACTGTATTCATTTCTTTGGGCTGTTGTCCCAAACTGCCACCAACTTGGTGGCTTAAAACAACAGAGACTTATTCTCTCACAGTTCTGGAGGCCGGAATTCCCAAACGGTTTTGTGGGGTTAAAAAAACAAGGTCTAGATAGAGATTGATTCTTTCTGAACACTCCGGAGGGAAGAAGCCATTCATACCCCATCCAAATTCTGGAGACTGTTGGCGTGCCTTGGTCTGTGGCCAACATCACCCCAGGCTCTGTCTCATTGTCACATGGCCTTCTCCTCTTTCACTGTCAAATCTCCTCCTGCCTCCCTCTTCTAAGGACATGTGTGATTCTCTCTGGGGCCACCTGGGCAATTCAGGAGACTCTCCCCATCTCAAGATCCTTAACGTATCACATTTGCAAAGTCCCTTCTGCCCTTGAAACATCCAGAGCTTTCAGAGATAAGGACCTGGATATCTTTGGGAGGAACTCTTTGGCTGCCGATGATGACACCGCAGACCTTCCAGACTATGATGGAAAAGGAAGGTATCTGTCAGGGGGCACAGGTGGGCACCGCCCATAGCTAATGACACAAGTAGAGAGACCCACAGCCCACATACCAGAGAGGACCTTCGGGCTGAGAATGAGCATTGGGCAATAATCTCCCCAGGTTCCACCACGTGGAGATGTTTACACTTTTGAGGGGAGAAAAGGAGAGGGCTCTGGCCATAGATAGTATGGATTACTGTCTGCCTAGGACGGCATTTTTATATTTTCCTCAAGCGATGCCTAGAGACACACGAAAAGACAGTGAACATTAGAAAAATTGTGTCCTGGTTTTCCTGAGTGAGAACTTCTCATAAGGTCTTCCTCATTCTATCCAGAGATACCTCACCTCTGTCCTCAGTCTGGCAAAATGTTCACACGCTGAGGTTCTTGATGACCAGGGATGTATAACTATTGGGCCAGTTGGTTGTATAAAAACCCTCTTCTCTGTCCATGTCAGAACCACGTGTACTTTCTCCTCTCTGATTCCTTTCTCCATTCTTGATTTAATCTCCCCATGCAGTGCATTGCTGAATCTTTGTCCCGACCGACCGCCTGTGTACCCCTCCCTTCCCATCCATCTTCCCCCCCACCCCACACTCGCTCCTTGGTTTATCAGCATCCTGCGGAGGCTGCTCTCTGCCCTGTCCACGAGGATGGTGGAGCTCCTGGCGCTTGCTGCTTGGGCCTTCACACCATCTGCCTGTGGAGTTCTTCCTGCCCTGTCAGCAAGTGTGTTTGAGCATGAAAATATGTGCACATATTCATTCGGCATTTGTTCAACAGATGTTTATTAAACATTGCCATAGGCTTGGCGTTTTACTAGTCTTCAGGGAACAAAGATGGATAAGCATGAAGGAGTTTATATTCTAAAAATAAAATGGCTAACGTTTATTGAGCATTTACTAGGTGTAGGTTAATGTGTACTTTCTAAGTGTATTTTGCTAAATCCTACCAATGACCCATGGAGTAGGTATTTCCATCTCCATTTATAGAGGAGAAAGAAAAGCACTTGCCAGGGTCACACACCTTGGAGGTGGGCTCGCTGGGCCTGCAGCCTCAGCAAACTGAACCCAGGTCGTCACTACAGAAAGGGCTCAACTCCGAACTCAGAAGGCAGTGTGATTCAGGGTATGTTTTTCTGACCCTGTGGCCCATCCCATGTTCGGTTGCTTTCCTGGAAATGTAAGAGAATTCCTGGAAAGTCGGACAAAGAGGACAAGCAACCCTCACACACATTGTCTGAAAAGTCAAAATTGCTCCATTTCTTTTGGAGAGCAATCTAGCAGAATATATCCAGATACTTGAAACTTTCAACTCACTTGTAGCCCTTCTGGGAATTTATTCTGAAGAAACAACCCAAAACGTGGAAAAAGCTTTAAGCCTGGGGACGATCACTGAAACAGTGTAAATAGAGGTATACGATTTACTTGCAATGCATTCCACTGCACAAAGGAAGTATAACTCTGCTTTCTTCTTTCCTGTAACTAACCTAATCTTCTTTGGTACTGGTCATCCTGGCATGCCCCCCCCACCGCCGTCCCCGCCCTCCCTGTCCCCTAATATGTGGGTCAGGAGGAAGCTGAAATGTCTTCTCATCTGGTTACTCTGGCTCAATTTCTTTGGGATATGTTCTCACATTCTTGTCCCTACCTTGGGTCCATGTGGACACAGCATCTGGGTGTGTGGGAGAGGGTGTGACTGTGAATTCATGGACATGGGAGGACTGGGACCTTGGACACATAAGCATAGGTCTTTGTTCTGTCCTCTCCCTCTCCTGGCCTCTGTGGTGACAGCCCCTTTCTCTAGACATTCAGCCTGGAGCTGCAGAGCATCTGAGATCTGGAGGTGACCCCCATTCAGTCCTCAGTCTTGGTAACTTGTCTTACACCTATTCACTGCTTACTGGAGGAGAGGATGAGAAGATAATTATAGATGTAAACAGTGAAATTGAGAAAAACAACAGATTTTTACAAAACATCCATATAGGAAGAAGACTAAAAGAGAGACTTTGGGGCACTTGAGTGACTCAGTTGGTTAAGCATCTGACTCTTGATTTTAGCTCAGGTCGTGATCTCAGGGTGGTGAGATCGAGCCCTACATTGGGCTCCGTGCTCAGCATGGAGTCTCCTTGAGATTTTCTCTCTTTTTTGCCTTCTGCCCCTTCCCTTTCTCTTTCTCTCTCTCTTTCTCAAATAACTAACTACATAAATAGGTAAATAGAATCTTTAGAAGAACAACTTAAACCAACAGGCTGAAAACACTCATGCTTCAGTAATAGGTGAAAAAGAACACACCAAAATTTTTTATCAAACCTAGATGTTTAACTTGGCTCTTGGGTAGAAAAGTAAAGGGATGCCCAAATAGATTAGTAGCTGATCAAATAAGTTGTATATCTGTGTATCCCTTAAATGAATTTTAAATACAATGAAAAATATTTGAAAAACTATTGTAATGAGCACTGGGTGTTTACAGAAATAATGAATCGTGGAACACCACATCAAAAACTAATGATGTACTGTATGGCAACTAACATAACATAATAAAAAAAATAAAGTCTTTGTATGATTAAAAAAAAAAGAAAACCCAGAAAAAACAGGGCACTCATTCTTGTCTGAGAATCAGCCTCAGGAAGCTCTGTACTCTGAGTCTCAACCCTCGAACATCTGCCTTTGCATGGGAGTACTAAGCAGGCCTGACCTGGAAATCCTGGCTTATGACCTTGGTACCTAGGGAGGACTGTCTGAGTTTTGATGGGAATCTAGACTGGACCCTGCTGATCTCAGCCTTTTCTCTCTATATGACCCGTGGTAGGGTGGTAAGATTACAGGTGGTTTTTCTTTCCAATTTTTGACTATAATACTCTCATAAATCATTTTTTTAAGACGAAGGGGACTTTTAAATTATGGCCTTTCAAAGAACCTGGTTTGCATCCCTAATTGAAGGGGGCCTGTTTTTGAGGTAATGCTATTTCTAACTACAAGAGGTCAAGTAGCAAAGAACTGACCCTTAAGCTGTGTGGTTGAGGCCTGGCGGCAGGACAATCATCACATATTGTGGAGGAGACAGAACCTACAGCCACACCTTCATTATCTAGGCCACACCTTCTCCCCCTTTCCTCTGCTAGAGACAGACCCATGGTCTCTCCAGTCAAATTGAAAGATGGAGTTCATGTAGACATGAATCACTGAGGGATCATCACCAACAACCTCTCTGTCCTTGCCTGGAGCACTTTTAGAGGGAAGAGCTTGTCAGCATTTTGAGAAAGGGAGTTAATTATAAGACTAATTGAGAAGAGATGGCTGAGGATGCAGGGTGCAGGGACACGTGGCAAGGGAGAGGCTCATGTAGAATGTGGTCATCCAGGCGAGCGATTCCTCTGCAGAGAGGTTCTCCCAGGCACCCTGGCTCCATATTCATCCTCGTGTTGGGCCTGCTTAACAGGATCAGGTAGATACTTATGTTTACCTTCACATCTATTATTTAATGGGCTCCTCGTTTAAATACTCCTATGCTTGTTCACAGTTTTAGTCATTTCTTGAATTTAATTCAGTGACAGCATTGTGAAACTGTTCAGCAGGAAATGGTTGTAATATGTTTTGCAGACATCAGAAATACCCCGAGGAGAAAGTTAATGGGGGAGAACATAATAAGCCTTTTTGTGAAGAGTAAGATGTGGAATATATTTTATCTTAACAGTTTTCGAGAAAGCCCCTGGAGGTTGTTTTTATGTGGGTAAGAGTTTTTCATTAAAGTATAATTTTATTATTATTATTTTTTTTTAATTTGAAATGTTTTTGCTTTAAATTTTTTTCCCCCTAAAGGAAACCTCAGGCCAAGCCCCCTTATCTCCTATGATCTCCTAATTATATTTGTTAATCTTGGTTGTAGACATACCAGGACAAGCATTACAAAGGCTTCTTTTTATTTGTCATGAGGATTTTCCTTTGGAGGTGAGATTCTAGTTAAGTAAAAGTGCCTTTTTCAAAAAACATTTATTTATTTATTTTAGAGAAAGAAAGAGTGAGAGTGCAGTGGGGAGGGGCAGAGAGAGAGAGGGAGAGAAAGAAATCTCAAGCAGACTCCCTGCTGAGCGTGAAGTCCCACCCCGGAACCTGAGATCACAACTTGACCCGAAATCAAGAGTCAGACGCTTAACCAACTGAGCCACCCAGGCACCCTGAGCTGAGTCAGTTTTAAACGACAAGGATAATCTGTAACAGTCAGGCACCATGCTTGAACTTGTACAGTAACCATTGTAGACATGATATTCTGTGTTTGGGATAGCGGTGAGTTGATTGGCTTAGAGAATTCCGACTAGCTATATTAAACTAAGAATTAAAATACCAACTACATTCTCTAATATATAATTATAAATAAGGAAAGCAACCACTAGCTCAGTCTGAAGTCAAAAGGAAAATTTATCAGGATTGCAACGCAGAGATCCTGTCACCTATCATAAGTCATACAATTTGAGGTGGGTTCTTCTAATATGCTCCTCTTTGTGTAACACTGAGCATGTGTGAATGCCTGTGAGCTCAGTGTTCCCTAAGTGGTCTGACTGCCCATCCTGTGGTTCCAACTCTTGAGTTCTTACAAACCCTAGAGGAAGCAGTCTTTATATTTGCTTATGTACGTTTAGGTGACATAGAGCCCCACCCTGATGAGGAAGGGTCACTGTCTTTATATTCTGGTTTTCAGCCACACACAGAGGACTCTAAATGACCCATTCCAAAGTTATTTTAAAGGACTTTTCAGTAATTTGAGAAGAGGCTGTTTACTAAAAAGTCATAAAGACAAATGGTATTTCCAAAGAGTTAAGGGAACAAGGTTTGATTCCAAGATGGCACTTGGGGTGGGAAGGGAGGATCAGTGTAAGACCTGGGGCTGAAAAGATGTTTATGTATATACAAAAATGTCAACAACAAAGATGGACGTGGAAGAATGAATAGTTGCTTGAACAGAAAGGGGCTAGAGGTGTGGTGGGGTCCGAGCATCTCAGCTGGTCTATTTTCTGTCTCCTTCCTCCCTTCTTCCCCCCCCTCCCTTCCTTCCATCTTTCCATCCTTCCACCCTTTGTTTCTTGCCTCCTTCTTTCTTTTTCTTGAGAGAGAGGGGAAGAGGGGCAGAGGGAGAGGAGACAGAGAATTTCAAGCAGGCACCACGCCCAGTAGGGAGCCCAACATGGGACTTGATCCCATGACCCTGAGATCAAGAGTTGGATGCTCGACTGATGCAGCCACCCAGGGATCCATGTTTCTTCTTTCTATACAATAGAAGTTTCCATTAGAGTTTATGAACACTATTTGAATTTAACTGTGGGATGCAGGGAGGGGGTTGTCAGCTGAATAAAATCTTCTGCATGAGTATGGGGCATGGAAACTGTCTCTGATGGCATGCATGCTGAGCTAGGGGAAGACAGCTCTAGTTTCTGGATTTGCCAATATGCAGAAGAAGTGTGGAAAAAAACATGGGAGGAGGGAAGGGACACAGTGATCCTTGATTTGGAAGTGACTTCATTTTCCTTCCTCGAGATTCTTTCTTTTGACTTAGAAGAATCCCTTCTATAGTTTATTTCCTTCAGCAAGAAAATACCAGCTTTTTAACCAGTGCTTGAGTTTGTTAGGGCTGCCATAACCCAGTACCATGGACTAGGTGGTTTCAACAACAGAAATTTCTTTTCTTACAGTTCCAGAGGCTAGAAGTCTGAGATCAGGGTGTTGGCAGGATTGGTTTCTTCTAAAGTCTCTTTCCTTGGTTTGGAGATGGCCATCTTCTGTGTCCTCACATGATCTTCCTTCTGTGAGTGTCTGTGTCCTAGTCTCTTATTCATATAAGGACATCAGTCATATTGGATTAGGGCCACTTATATGATCTTATTTGAACTTAATTTGAATTTAATTACTTTAAAGGTCCTGTCTCCAAATACCATCAATCTTCTGGGATATTAAAGGTTAGGATCTCAATACATGAATTTTGGGAAACACAATTCAGCCTATCATGCCTAGGTTCTAAAATAATTTCCTCCTTTATCCTCTAGTCTCTTTTAAATAATGCAATACACCAAATGAGAAAGCTTGGAAACTTGGAATGCTTTCCAAATGTGTAGAGATTTAAATTACACAATTTAGGGATCTACCATAGATGAAGATACAACATATTCTTTCACTGACTCCAAAGATTCTGATGGGATCACTTGGCATATCTTCTGTATTTCCAGACTCTTGATATTTGATTTCATAGTCACCAATCAAGGGAGTCTTTATTAGCCACTTTTTCTCACACAATTAATAAGTGTGGAATCTTGTCCTTTGAAAAATAACTAACTTGTGAGTTATATATTTTTAAAATTATTAGTTAATTACAACATAAATACTTATTAAGGTTCAAAATCAATTCATATTTTATGCTTCTTCCTAGGCAATTTAAGGACTTTAAAATACTTCAGTTCCACTTATCCCCTCCAAATTTATAAGCTATTATTTTATGTATTTTAATTCTATTTATTTTAAATCCCATAGACTTTATTTTATTACCGGTTTATATAGAATCAGTATTTATTTAGATCAACAGACATAATTTCCCTTTCCATTTTTATATATTTTTTCTTGTATACCCAGGTTTCTCTCTAGGAATATTTTCTTTCTACTTGAGGAACACTTCTAAAATTTTCATTAGAACTAGTGATCAGTTCTTTCAGTCTTTGTCCGGGGATTTTTTTTTTCTTTTTTAAAAGATTTTATTTATTTATTTGACAGAGAGAGAGAGAGATCACAAGTAGGCAGAGAGGCAGGCAGGGAGAGACGGGGAAGCAGGCTCCCCACTGATCAGAGAGCCGGATGTGGGGCTCAATCCCAGGACCCTGAGATCACGACCTGAGCTGAAGGCAGAGGCTTAACCCAATGAGCCACACAGGTGCCCCGGAGATGTTTTTAATTAACACTATTTTGGGGAAATATTTTTGAGAGCTATAGAATTGCAGTTTGGCGTTTATTTTCTTTCAAGACTTTGAAGATATTTATATATTATTTTTTTGGTTTCATAATTTCTGTTGAGAAGTCAGCTATCAAACTTGCTGTTCTTCTGAAGGCAATGAATCTATTCCCTGGGCTTTTTTATGATTTTTTCCTTTTTTTTTTTCCCCAATAATTTTACTTTGATGGGCCTAAAAGTGGTTTTCTTGGTTTTTTTTATCATGCTTCATGTTCATTGAGTTTATTGAATTTAGGGTTTGAAATCTTTCATAAGTTTTGGAAAATTCTCATTTTAGAATTTTAAAATTCCTTTTTTTTAAAAAGATTTATTTATTTATTTATTTGAGAGAGAGAGAGAGAGAGAGAATGAGAGGGGAGACGGTCAGAGGGAGAAGCAGACTTCCTGCAGAGCCAGGAGCCCAACATGGGACTCAATCCCGGGACTCCGGGATCATGACCTGAGCCGAAGGCAGTTGCCCAACCAACTGAGCCACCCAGGCACCCAGAATTTTAAAATTCTAAATTTAAAATTTTAAAATTCTCATTTCTCAATATTTCCTTACAGCATTTTCTCCTCACTGAGATTGTAATTACACATACATTAGGTTTTTCTCCAGTATCCCATTTACCCCTTTCTCTTTTATAGAGAAATATATATTTCTTAACTTTTTGTTTCTCTTCACGTTTTGGTCTGGATATTTTTTATTTTCTAGTCCTTTATTTCTTTCTTTGGTTATGTCAAAACTGCTATTTAAGTCCATAACTTCAGTTATTATATTTTAAATTCAAGAATTTCCATTTGATTTCCTTTTAGTTCTATCCTTAAATTCTTTTCTTATCCTTTTATTTCTTGAGCATATTAAATGCAGTTGTCTGAAGGTCCATATTTGATATCTTTTTTATCCGGATGCCTGTGACTCTGTTTTTGTTTTTTCTGTTTCTCTTGATTTTCAGTTATATGGGTATATCTCCTAGGATGCCTTGTTATTTTTCACTGTGCCAGTTATTGTATATAACAAAATAGAGATAATTTTAATCTCTTGATAAGGTTATTTTCCTGCAGAGAGGATTTACATTCCCTCTACCAGACAACTAGTCTAGGAGTACACAGGTCACCTTAATCCAGTCAGGAATTGAGATGATTCAAAGCTGGGTTTATGTCCCTATAGTGGTTTCTATGTTACACTGTCCAGATCTACTTTCTTGGTTGAAGGGCTTATTTCCCAAATTGCCAGACGTGATGCTTGTAGTCAGCCTTCAGCTGTTAGGTCTCCCAGGTAGTAGCTGTAGCTAAGGAGAAGCATTTTGTTCAAGGTCATATCCTCTTCCAAAAGGAAGCCTGTATCCATTGACTGGTAAATGTAGGGTGTAAAGGTCTTGTTCCCTTCCGTCAGTGTAGGAAAACTCTATGGGGTTGTCCATGCTTCAGAGCTTCCTGTGGTATTTGCTGAAGCCTTTACTGAGATTCCATCATAGTCCTACTTCTCTCTCTGTCCAACCTGCTTCTTTCTGTTCTCCATAGACATTGGTCTAAGAGGAAACTTATGAATAAATTTCTTGTATGTTGATACTTACTATAAAGTCTCCATCTATTTTGGATTCATCATTTTTTCCTCGGATATGATTCTTTGGGTCTCACCTCTAATCTTGTGAGGTTTACCAGAGCTCTTCTTAAATGGAAGACCTAAACTCTATTTGTACCCACAGGATCTTTTGGAAGCTTTTTTAGGTTTCTCGATCACATTTTCACAATTGGTAGACATCTGAGGACCCAATGCAAGACTTATCTCTTTGGTCTCCCACCTTCTTCTACATAGTGTCTCCACAATTTCAAGCTGCACATATAACTGTTTTGTGCTTTCAAAGAAATATTTTTAAAATGTTGTCTGTAGTTGTTTTCAGAAGGACACCTGAAATTATTTTTGCCTGGTCTGCCATTGCCAGAAGTAGAAATTGTTACCTTTGTGATTTGAATGAAAAGTTATTTGAAAAATTTAAAGTCTGATTCGATTTAATTAAATTCAACAATTTTATTTTATGTATATGCTAGATGCTGAGCTCTGTTCTAGAGATAAACTTATGGATGTTATATTGTCTTTCTGTCCCCAAGGAGCTTATAATTGAATAACAACAACAAAATAGATGCATTTTTAAAGCATTACCTTGATTCATAGTGATAAGACATTCAAAATACAGCTGTATTTCCTGGCAACTTGACTTTGGTGGAAAACCAGATAAGAGTTAATATGCTAAGTTGCTATGAGAAGTAGATTTATGTCTATAACTACATCCTGGTGCTCAAAGTTAATAGAAGCTTGGACTGTGAAAGCAGGTCTGATACCACAATCAGTGCAAATCAGGAGGAGGGAGTGGGTTAATACTGTTATTAGAAAACTTTTTGGGCTAGGCCACACAACAGGGACCTTGAAGTCAACAATAATACCAGCATAAAAGAGACACTTTCTGAGACAAATACCATATGGTTTCACTTATATGTGGAATCTAAAAAATAAAACAAACGAATAAACAGACTCTTAAATACAGAGAACACACTGGTGGTTGCCAGAAGGCAGAGTGGGCAAAATAGGGGAAGAGGAGGAAGACGCACAAACTTTCTTATACAATAAGTAAATCACTGAGATGAAAAATACAGTGTAGGGAATGTAGTCAATAATATTATAATAACGTTTGGTGACAGCGAGTGACTATACACACTGTGGTGGGCATCACCTAATGCATAGAATTGTCAAATCAATATGTTGTGCACCTGAAATCACTACAACATTGTATGTCAATTATACTTCAATAAGAAATAAAAAAAGAACCCTTTCTGCGATGGAGCTTATGGGATGGCTATGATGTAACGTATTGGGGCAGGTAGTGCAAAGTGAACCAAATCAAAGGATTTGAAAACCAAGGAGAAGTGCACTTGAAGAAGGTGCTGAAATCCAGCTGTGGGCTCCAGGAAAGATCCGTGATCTGCTGAGAAATACCAACTGGATGTGACAAGCAATGAATCCTTGTGATCCTGTGGAAGAAACGGCTGTGAGCAGGAACTTCATACTCAGCAGCCTCTGCTCTGTTATGCGTGGGCTGAGAAGGCTGAGGCAAAGGCCGATTGTCACACATAGAGACTGGTGTAGCACATGTTGGAGAAGTCCAGGAGCCTAAGCAGAACGTAACTGGTATGTATGGGGTACAAGAGGAAGTTGGGACAAAGTGCAAATTTGTTTACAAGGTGTGGCTCAGCCTTCAAAGGTGGGCCCTGCAGGGAGAATCCTGGTGGTCCACTAGAGTGTCCAGGGGGACCTTCTGGAAATCTGGTTTAGTTGAAGAGAAGGAACGTAAACCACAGGTGAAGTTTAGAGTTGGGGAGGGAGGTGGTGAGTCCAAGAAGGCCTGCCAGTACTATGCGAGAAGGAGGTTGGGTGAGTGGGATTCAGGTTAAGGGGGAAAAAACCAGAGAGGCTTCTTTCCACTCTTCCATCTCAAAATCCAACCATCTGGCTGGTCCAGACTCGTGGACACTTGAATGTGTTTTGCTGTTCCATGGGTCTCATGGAAGCCTTACGCCTGGAGCAAATGAATGAATTTTGTAAAACTTTTTTTGGAAAAACATTTTTGAGATTGCTTCCAAGAAGGCAGGAGCTTTCCGTTATCCACCTTTTCTTTTGTTTTTACTTTATTCTAGAACAGAAACTAAAGGAAAATCAAAACCTAACATAATATGTGCTGTGCCCTCAAGGAACTTACACATTCAATATATTCTTTACACGCTTATTAGTTGCCAGGTGCCAGCTGAGTGAAGAATGTGTAAAGATGGAAATATGGATGTTTCCTATACTAAAATATAAGACCAACACACATAGACCAACGATGAGTGATAGACATCAATGGATAATTTTGTCAAATAAAATTCTGAATCTAAGTTCAGGGATAGGAGCTATACGTGAGCTAGAAGTTTAGCCTACATTCACACATGAGAGTTCATGTATGAACACACACACATTTATTTTTAAAAAAGATTTATTTATTTATTTGTGAGAGAGAAAGAGAGAGAGAGAGAAAGAGAGTGCACACATACAAGCAGGGGAGGGAGGTGGGTAGAGGGAGAGGGAGAGAGAATCTTAAGCAAACTCCATGCTGAGTGCAGAGCCCGATGCAAGGCTCAATCCCAGAACCCTGAGATCATGACCTGAACTAAAATCAAGAGTCAGCTGCTTAACCAACTGTGCCACCCAGATGTGCCCTCCTTCCCATTTAAAGATGTTACTCCTCCCCATCCTATCACCTCATCCGTACCACTGAGCTTTAGGCACAGTAAGTTTTCAATACATCTTTGCTGATTGGATCTCATGATAAAAATTTTCTTTACGAAAAGTTATTCTGATTCTTAGACGCAGAATGAATTGGAGATGTGTTACCAGGAGTCTAGAGACATTTCCCCATTGCCAGGGTCCTCACATGTAAAATAGAGAGATGAACAGAAATGGGAAAGCTACATTATTGGTTGAAGAACAATTGTTGCTCAACAGACCTAGCAGCAGAGAGCTACTGTTATGACTGGTTTCACAGCCTGGGGAACAGCTTCGTACTGATTCTTCTGCATACCTTCCCACGCGGGATACCTACAGACAGTAACCAGCATCATGTGAAATGACTTCTCCCCTGGCGGAGAAGTGGATTGCCCTTTGGTTGAGCTAAGTTAACCTATTCACATAGCGATGAAACCAAATCTGTGTGTTCATTTTCACTTAGAGAGCAATCATAGAGTGATCAGTTTAAAAATGGAGTGGTTTGGGTGGCTGGGTGACTCAGTCTGCTGAGCATCTGCCTTCCATTCAGGTCAAGATCCCAGGTTCCTGAGATAGAGCTCTGCGTTGGGATCCCTGCTGGGCAGGGATCCTGCCTCTCCCTCTTCCTCTGCCTGCTGCTCTCCCTGCTTGTGCTTGCACTCACTCACTCTCTCTCTGTCAAATAAATAAAATCTTAATAAACAAACAAACAAACAAACAAACAAATAAATAAATAAATAAATAAAAATGTGGTGGGCAATACTTAAGGAAGAACACAAAGTGCTGTATGTCTTCTTTCCTGGTAAAGACAGTTTCCCACTATAAAAATTGAAAATGCTAGAGACTCACATTCTTCAGCTTCCGTTAGAACTGGTGCAGAAGTATGGCATCTAATTCTGGCCAATGGATCCTGAGAAGAAGTCTGCTGGGATTTCTTTTTTTTTTAAAAAAAGATTTTATTTATTGCTGGGAAGCTTCTGAAAATAGGAAGTACTAGGAGAAAATCCCTTCCCTGTCTTTTGACTCAGGATGGAGCCAATGTGAGGATGTGATGCAGGGAGCAGTAGCCATTGGCAGCCATTCTGAGCCTATGAAGCCATAAGACTCAGGATGAAGGGCTCTACACTAAGAATGGCAGAGAAGAGAAATGGAAACACTTGGATTCTTGATCAGATCATTGTGTCCATGAGTTAATTGGTCCTGAGAACATCATCTCTGTTATTTGAAATATTAACAATAGTCTTAATGTGCCAACATTTATTATTTAATTATTGCTTACTTGTAGCTAAAAACACTCTACAATACAGCAAGACATATAAGAGATAGTAGACAGAACCTTTGAGATTCTTGCAGTTTAGTATACGTGAGTAGTAAAATAGGTGTGACCAAAGCTGAGAATTAAAGCTGGAAATAGTTGAGTATGAGTAAAACACAAGTGGTCTTATTGTATCATATGCTGGGGCAGTTACTATGACTGCAGTGATCAGAACCAGGCGTCTTTATCCTGAGAATACATCACAAAGGCTGTGATTTTATTTCTTCTCTGTTCTGGGCTTCTAAACTCGGTGACTGCTATCATAAAAGCTTGTCATTTCCACTCTGGGTGGTTTTCATTAAGACCATTTATGCTGTTACTAGGAATGGGAAATGGGGAGCAAAGGGTTGGCAGGGGACAAGATTCACTGTTAACAAGTAAAATATTTTCAGATGTTTCTTGGGTACAGAAAATGTTCCATTATGTCACCGAGTCATTCTTCCCAAGAATCCATTGCTTTCAGACCTTGTTAAAATGATGACTTCCTGCAGTGACACACACAGCTGTGGGGGACTGTCAGCACCATTGGGTAGTAACAGGGATTGTTTTCTTCAGCAAGGAGCTCCACAAACCTCATCCCATCCTTGCTTCCCTGGTTTTCACTCACCAGGTCGTCTAGCATATCAGTGGGTCTGTGTCTCACCCAAGACCAGGATGACTGAGCTTCTGAATCAAGGAAGGGCTGATGTTTTCTTCACTCCACTATGGTTTTTGTTAGTGGGTCATGAAATGAACTTATTGCAGTGAGATCAGCGTTTAGAAAAGACAAATAGAATAAAATAGCACAGAATTACTAAAATAGAGAAGAATATAACTGAACAGGCTGGAAAGCATCACAAAATGCTGACTGAGTATTAGCAGTGCAGAGTGTTCTAAAAGTCTTGGTTCAGTTTTAGATATATTCTCAAAAATGTGTTTTTAATTTTAATTTTTTGTTTCCGTACCTCTGATTGAAGAGGCAGACTTGACTGAAAAAAATTGAAGGTGTATCTTTCAAAGGTCACAAAACTAAATAAAAATATAATTAATTTAAATATAGTCGAATGACACTGTTCTAGGTTTTTGGCACTTACCCTTCTGAGGTTATCACAACTTAAAACTGTACTAGGATATTCAGGACACCTTGTCTTGCTTTGTGAAACTTGTTTCAGTGTGTGTGTGTGTGTGTGTGTGTGTGTTGGTAAAAAAAAAAAATACATGTTTGGGAGCCACTGTTCTGGAGTATTGGAGATTTCTATTCAGTTCCAGCACATGGATCCAATCTGATTTTTCTAATGTCTTATTTATATCATCTGTGAGTATAGGCATTAATTAGCCTTTGAGCTAGAATTCTTATAGAAGCTAAATACTGGGTCCAAAGAAAACGAGCACAGAGTGCAAATGAAATTCAAAGCTCTCTGCCTCTTCTTTTTGATCCTTTTCTTTCTTCTTCAGAGAAATCTATATTTCTGGCAGAACATCCGACTGAAGGAAGAACACCGGTGTTACCTTTTGAGATGGAAACTGGTAAAAATTGAACTGGCCAGCTAGAAGGAGAGGTCCCAAAACAAAGGTCCTACACAAATTGATTCTATTGTACTTTTTGATCTGAGAAAGAGATTCGCTTAGTTGGTTAAGATTTTCCTTTACCAATAAATGTTCCAATCCATCTGACACTCTTCTTTTAAGGTCTACTTCCCCATGATCCATCCTTCTGTGCTTCCATTCCAACATCTCTCTCTCGCTCTCTCTCTGTCACACACACACCTGCTCCAACTGTTGGGTTTTATTTTCCTCAAGTCACATTTGCAAATACGCCAGGGGAAAACTCGTGAGTGTCGGCTCCCTACTGTGAATGAGGCTGCATCTGAGCGACATATGCTACTCCACTTGGATGGGAGACAAAACCAAACATGTTTGAAGAAATCCTACTCTTTCTGATGAGAGGCTCACTCATCTATCTATCATCTATCTATCTTTACCAATCATCTATCAAAAACTGGTTGACGAACAATGGCTCAGAACCAGACACTCTACTACACCCTGGGGTTACAACAAAACATACAACGTGATTCTCAGTTTCCAGGAGCTTTCTGTCTCAGGGTTAAATAGACCAACATCCAACAGTGGTACTGCAGAATATAAATGCCATGTTAAGAGTTATGTTCAGTCAGTGTGAGAATACAGAGGATAGCCAGCCAACTGGAAGAGGAAAACTGAGTCTGCTAAAATTCCAAGATTTAATGAGTCCAAGATATCTAAGGTGTGGGGAGTGATGGAATAGGAATGGGAGGAAGAGGAATAACTCTGGAGAAGATTATCCAAGCTGAATATGATAGCATATGAGGAGGTACAGAGGAAGTAGTGAACATGGCACGCTTGGGGAGGGCCACTGCAGGTAGCGATATATGGGGAGTGTGGGGGGCAGTGGTGGAAGATGACCCTGGTGGACTGGAGGGTGCTGGGTTATGAAAATTCTCCTGTTGGGGTGAGTTGAAATGAATGAAAATCTCTCCCTTCCTTTTGCTGGAGGTAAAGTTAAAGTGGAATCTAGGGGGACCAATTTGAGGGGAATTCATTCATAGCACCATTTACAGCTGATGATATGAGTCTTGGAACTTAGGTCAGACTCAGGAGAGTTGCAAGCTTGTGGAATCAAGATTTATTGTTTCATAAGGGGGAGAGGCTGAGAGATTGGGGGAATACAATTAACTCAACCCCTGCCTTCCGAAGTCCAAGATAAAAGAGTAAACAAGGAGGCGGGTGGGTTTAGAGTTGCACTAACTGGAAGAGAAGCCTTCCTTCCAATGACCCCACTCCCTGACAGTGATTTCTACATGAACTGCCATGGTCATTGGTCATTGCATAGTCCAGCAAAGAAAGAGTAAGACTGACTTATACACATGAAGTTAATGAGTTTGGGTTTTGTCCTGAAGACAGTGGTGTACTATTGAAGGATTCTAAATAGGGCATGAAGTGAATATATTTACATTTTAGGAAGGTAGATGAGTTGGCTGAGGTTTAGAAGATGACTTATAAACAAAGACCGAAGACAGGGAAACATTTCAGAGGCTTTTGCGGTGACCCAGACACTAAGAAATAATGGTCAGCACCAAGGAAGACAGTGGTATGAGAGTGCAAAAATATTATGGAACTTTAGTGACGGGTTATGCTAAGTAGTGGGGGCTTTAGAAAGATTCTTTTATTTCTGGCCTTGAGGGCTGGCTAAGTGCAGGGTATTACTGATTGACATAAACATACAGGATGAAGAATAAGTCTATTGGAGAACAGTGGAATGTTTTGGTTCAGAAATGTTGAATTTAAGGTGGCTGCTGAGGGGTAAGGCTCTGTAAGAGGTGGACCACATCATTCGGGATGGAATTTAGGTGGGGAGGAAGCCAAAGAATGTAGATTGGGAATTATCAAAAGATAGGAAATCATTTGAAGCCAGGGGAATGGATAAGTTTAACCAGAGAATGTGTGGATAGTGTGAAAAGAGAAAGGCAAGATGAAGAATACTGGAAATCACCAATATTTAAAGGATGTCTGGAAGAAATAAGTGCAGGGCAGGGGCCAGAGATGCAAGGGTAAAAGAGATACGGGGAAAATCAAGAGTGAAGGTATCATAGGAATGAAATGTGGATTTCCAAAATTTTCAAGAAAAGCGTGATGGAAATGTTAAATGTCACGAGTTAGTTCAGTAAGGTGGCCCCGAGAAGTGAGCACCAGATTTGGCCAGAGGGGCTTTGTGGGAGACCTTTAACAAGACCAGTTCAGTGGAGGGGTGGGCACAAAGCTTGGATATCGGTGACTAAGTGAAAAATAGGAGGTGAGACAGTAGATACAGGGATTTCTAGACATGTATATAACTTCCCTAAATGTCGATTACACTAGCGCAAGCTGAACTCCTTCCTTCCCATTCCCTTCCCTCCCTCCCTTCATGTCATCCTCCTACACTTCCTTCCTTCTCTTTCTTCTTCCCTTCCTCCTACCCACAAATGCATACTGGACATGCCCTGTGGGCCAAGAAGTGTAGAAGACATAGGCTACAAAGATAAAACCAGCACAACCAGTCTCCTGCAGACCATTGTCTAGTAAGTGAAACAAAATAAAAATAATACGGTGAAAAAGGAATGCGTCCTATAGAAAACAGAGATCAAGAACAATGTGGATATTCGATTCTTAGTCTGCTGAGGCAGAGTGGGGAGGAACAGAAGGCACATTGGAGAAAGGAGCACTTGAAGGGGGTAAGGTTTTGAGGATCGGGGCAGGAGGTGTCCCAGGTGCAGGAAACAGAGAAAGCAAAGGGTCAAGGGAGAGGTGCTGGACTTTGTGTGGACAGTAGTGAGTAGTTCCGGGAAGCTAGGCACAGGGCCGGAAGCAGAAAGCAGGGTTAGAAAAGAAGGATGAAAGAACTTGCATGCCAGCACAGAGGTTCTGGGCCTCACAGAAGAGACCAGGAGGAGTTGTTAACAAGACACAGGGGATCAGAGCTGGGCTTCCTGAGCATTTTTCTGGTAGGAAAGGGTCATCCATAGTGAAAGACCCCAAGCCCAGACACAGAAGGCTAAGAAATAAAGAACTTGTACTTGAGGCTGTGCTAATCAAACTGTGTTTAATCAATATTCATTGACAATAATGAATGATTGATATGACCAATGATTTAGTGAGCTGGAGGTTTGTTTCCTCTTTTTCCTTCGGCTCGTTCTGGCCTCTGGTGTCTTCTTTAAAGAAACAAGCAAATCTTCTCAGTGTCATACTACAGCAGTGCATTGAATAAAAATAGCCGAGGGTGATGAAAACTGTGTTTTTTTTCTTCAGCTCGTTTGCTCTTGCTATAGATCGATTTTCTGAGCACCTGTTTGACACTGGAAGTCTTGAATCTATTGGGACTTTGGAGGGTGACTTTTTATTTTTATTTTATTTTATTTTATTTTTAAGACCATGAGAAAATGTTTTAATAAAATTAGTAAAAATGTAAGACACAAAAGCCATTTGTAAATATTATTTTAAGTTTGCTTAACTGCATAAAACAAGGATAGCAACACGGAAATTTTTCTAGGCAATGGATATATCTATTACCTTATTGTGGTCAAGGTTTTACAGTGTATGCGTATGTCCAAACTCATCAAGTTGTATACATTAAATATATGCAGGGTTTTTGTGAAGTATCAGTTATACCCCATCAGAGCTTTTTTTTTTCTCCCCAAATTTGTTTATTTTAATTTTTCAGTGTTACAAGATTGATTGTTCATGCACCACACCCAGTGCTCCATGCAGTACGTGCCCTTCTCGATACCCACCACCAGGCTCGCCCACTCCCCCACCCTCTCTCCTCCAAAACCCTCAGTTTGTTGCTCAGAGTCCACAGTCTCTCCTGGTTCAACACCCCCTCCGATTTCCCCCCATTCGCCCTTCCCTTCCTTCTCACGATGCCCTCCATGATTTTCCTTATACTCCACACGTAAGTGGGAGGTTGACTTTTTAATAGGCCGCTTATACACTTTCTAAAAATGATTGTGATTTAGATCATAGCTACTGAAATGAACAACTGACCAACAGAGCTCTTTTGGAAGATAGGCTGATGATGAGTGTCCCGTCTTACAATGGAAATAATACGTGGGCATCTGAAGCTTGTTGACTCATTCCTCAAAACCCCAATTCTCAAACCAGCCAGTATGTGGGATATGAGTCAGGCTCAGGCTATGGGGAAAGACGGGGCCCTTTTTGGGCACTGGACATGGAAGGCGCACTTGCCCTGACCTTCCTTGTGTGGTTCGCAAGAGATGTTGATACATACTCAATTCAAGGCTTGGGTCCCAGAACAATGCTCTCAGTAGGGGATCAGGATCCCTTCATGGGGTGGAGTCCTGACTCCCAAGTTGATTGTTAATAATGTGCCCCCATCCTTGATTCTTCCTTCATTAAAATGAAGACATTTTTGTTTCTCTTCTGGTGGTATATTTCTTCTTTTCCTCAGCAGCAATTTGGGGGAAGATGTAGAGATTTCTCCACAAATACTTTTTGCCTTCTGAATTATCAGTCGATGGAAAGCATTTGAGAAGCCTGGATGCGGAAGGATGGCCAACCTAATGAAGAGGAGACGCCAGGATTTGGCCCTCAGTAATTTTGACAAAATGCCTCAATAATTTCAAAACTTTAATATATTTTCCAAGTTGCTCAGCACAGACCACTAGACATGTATCAGAATCCTCTTCTAAAACACAGTCTTGTAATCAACCCCAGCCCAGGAATGTCTGTGTTGGACTCAGTATTTTGTATTTTTTTTAAAAAGTATTCACAAGACCAGCTTTTAGGCTCGCTGGCTTTGCCCTGGCACAACATTCTAGGGCTTTCAACTCACAGATTGTTCTTAATCAGCATCCTTTGAGCTGGTTCTAGAAATTGCTTCTTTTCTTACTTGCCCTAAGTAAGGACTTACTGTGAATTCAACGTCAGAAAATTCCAGGCTCACGAACAGGAGTGACCAGTCTCCCTTTCATACAAGAGCTTCGTGTGCCGCAGTCTTGGGCTCTCCCACGGAGCCCTCAGGCTCTCATCCCCGGACGGTCAGTAGCGCAGGACCAGGGACTGTCTTGCTGGTTGCACCTGCCGGGGCCCCTTCTCCCTCCCTCCCAACTCCCAGATTCTTCTTCCATCTCTCCTTCCCTCCTTCATGCCTTCTGCTGTTCGTGAAGGGCTCTGAAACTCCCAATTTCCACAAGCAGAAGAGTTTAGCTCTCTTTCTTCCCTCCTCCTTTGTCACGTCTTCCAGTTCACCGTCTAAAGGAAGACGTGACCTCTCATAAAAAAGGGCGCTCAGTCAGGTTATTTTTCCAAAGCAAGAGTGATGTGGTGCAACCGGTTGTTGCTTACGGCCTAGATTGGTAACATTATTTTAATTCTCTGAGATTATCCATGATCCTCTCCTAAAAAGCTGGATAGCAAGTACTTCATTGCTTTTTTTTGAAAGGAAGACAGTTTAAAATAGGTTGACAAGAAAAGCTAGTGGCCTCTGTGAAGATAAAGTTCGAGCGACCCTCCTGAAAAGCCACGACCACATCTCCCTGAGTGGGAAGGCACCCAGCTCTGTGTGTCTCAGAGCATCTTTAGCATTGACTGTGGCCAAGATTACCTCCAAACAGGCTGGTTTCTCTAACACTCGGCAAGAAAGAAAGAAATAAGGATATTAAGTGTGAAGAACTCAGCAAATAACTCACCAGTGAAATTCCGAATATTTGGATGGAAATATTAAAATTCGAACAACGATCCATTTCCTCAGGTGACAGTTACCTAGTTCTTTTCATAAACCAATGACTTGGACTGAATTTTTGTTTGGCCATCTGGTTTGCTATATGGGAGTGGGAAACAGTAGATTTGATTATGAGGATGAAGAGCCTTAGAAAAATGGCTTCCCACAGCTCAGCAAAGAGAGTCAAACAGCGTCGCTGAGCACATCATGATTAGAGCAATCTCAGACGATTATCTGCTGGGGAGATAAAGAAACACAGTTCTGAGTTTTTCAGAAAAAATTATGCAAATGCGTAATAAAAACCTAAAAATGTAACAACTTCAATTCTAGCCCAGCCTTGAGATAAAAGAGGAAGCAAAATTATTACACTAATTTGAATAAAATGTTTGATAAATTGCTTTAAAAATCGTCAGTATATAAATATTGATGCAGAACAGAAATACAAAGAAAGTGTACTTTATGTTCAGAATTAGAAGAAAGATTTTTTTTCCCCACCCCCGCTCATAGACCATTAGACAATCTCTAACCGCAGACTTGGGAGAAGTAACAGTTGTTGAGGGTATATTTGGAAACTGGAAGGGAAGCGGGATTGCAGACGATGACACAGAATCAGGAGCAGGGGTCTGGGATCGGTCGTAAGGCTCTGAAACAACCTTGGTGTATGACAAGGAGTAAGGAGCTCTGCCTCTCTGGGCTTTAGTTTTCCCAAGTTGTGAAGAGAGTGGCTTGAAGTAGAAAGCCTCCAAATTCTCTTTCAATTTTATATTAGGAGACTGTGGTTCCGAATATGAAATTCACAAATGTTTTCACTGGCTTCACTGCTAACCCCTTTCTGGGTCCGTTGGTTATTCTGCTAAACCGGAGGGTCTGCAAATTTGGTGTGCGTTGGAAACACCTGGAAGGTTTTAAAAACAGATCGCTGGCCTCTACTCCCCTAGTTTCAGATTCAGTAGGTCTGGGGTGGGGCTCAAGAATGTGCATTTTTCATAAGTTCCCAGGTGACGCTGAGACTGTTGGTCCCGGGACCACATTTTGAGAACTTCTGCACTAAACAGAAAGAACCCAGCCTTTACCTGCAAAGAACCCTGGAAAGGTCAAAGGTCTCTGATCAGCCAGCGGCTCAGTGCCTCGGGCTGTGAGCTGTCCAGGCTCATTCTTTAATTCCCTATTTCCCGAATTCTTATCAGAATAGAGAGGTCAGGGAAATAAAGTTAAGGCCATTTTTGCACTGTATTGCCAGCACTCCGGCAGAGCCCAGTGAAGTAGGCTATGAAGGGTAAATCGGGCAAATAGCTTGTCATCTCAATGCCTCAGTTTCGTTTCTTTTCCTTCCTTCCTTCCTTCCTTCCTTCCTTCCTTCCTTCCTTCCTTCCTTCCTTCCTTCCTTTTTTAAAGATTTTATTTATTTATTTGAGAGAGAGAGACAGGGAGAGCATTAGCAGAGAGGAGAGGGAGAAGCAGGCTCCCTGCTGAGGAGGGAACCCAATGTGGGGCTCCATCCCAGGACCCCGGGATCATGACCAAAGTCAGACACTTAGCCAACTGAGCCACCCACGGGCCCCTCTGCCTCAGTTTCTGAATCTACAAACTGGGTCTAAATGGTACCTGCATCAGAGGACTGCTGACAAGCTTACACAAAGAAATGCACTTAAAATGTTAGGATCATGAGAGGCAGAGTGAAGGACTCAACGAAGGGCAGATATTATTATTAATTTATGAAGCACTTTCAAAATTCACCCTTGCAAGGAGAAAGGAGCGATGCATGGCGGAGGAGACCTGAAATCTGAGGGCGTTAGGCAGTCGGAGTGCAATAGAAAATGACCGCCATCCTAAGAACACGGGGTACCACCCCCCGCACCACCTCAAATAGCACATTCTTCCAGACACACTTCACCAGACTGAATTCTGGTGGCCCACGTCCTTCGGTTTTGTTCAGCTACAGTCTGGATATGCTCATCCGTCCCGGACTGTCATTCCGGAGCGGAGCTTGGAGAGTAGAGAGAAATGCTGTCCCTTTGATTGTGGATTTAAGATGAGTCATCTCGTTTTTTGCTGGTTTTCCGGATTGAGAACGGGCATCGAAGAGGGTGTAACTTGCTCTTCTTATATTTCGGGGTGTTCACATGCTTTCTTGACATAATGACAAAGCACTCTTTATGGGTAATCACAAAATCCCCATCTTCTGCGTGTGTGTGGGTCCCACGCAGGGACGTGCAGAGCAGTAATTAATAATGTTTATTAGGAACTCGCTGTGGGTCCAACCCTGAGCTGGTGCTTTGGGGAGCAAAGAAGACATAGAGGAGGTAGACTGTCCCTCCCACCCCCCTCCCCCGCCCCCAAGAACCCTCCTTCAAGGTCTTTGTCAGACAGTAAAGGTGAATGTGTAAATTAATGATCAGGCATTGAATTATTAAACTGTGTTTTTAAAACCTCAGCATGGAATGCTTTTCCTGCTCCTTGCAATCATCTAAATCCTATACATATTTTAAACCCCACCTGATGAAAAGCTTTTTCTAAGAGAGCTCTCGAACAGGAGGGAGGAAACCCAGAAGCTGGCCCCAGAGAGTCTCCCCTAAGGGCCATTTTATTCCCACGTCCCCCCACGCGGGCAAACTCACTTGGGGATCTTGGAGGACCTCCTGGTTCAGGGGTCTGGGTCATTTTCATCACATCTCAGTGATTTTCTAATTTAACCATGAAGCAAGCAGGCAAATGCTAAGTCTCCTGGGGGCAGGGTGCCGATCGCTGCAGGGTAGACACGTCCTGTCCCCGACCGGCACGAGCTGCAGGTTGCAGACTTCAGGGTTCAGTCTCCCAGGGGAGCCAGGGGCGGAGTCAGCTTGGGGCGGAACCCCCCAACTGTTGCAAGCCCCACCGCTGTGGCGACACAGCCCTCAAAAGGCAAGCGCCTTTGTTTTCAAACCATATCAAGGATGTAACTTTTATCTTGAATGAAAAGATCACACATACTTAAGGCATAACGTCGTAAACAAAGACATAAAAATAAATGTGTGTTTATACGCACATGTGAGGCAAATGGGTAACCAAGAAAAGCTTCTGTTGCCATCAGGGATGCCTTTGCATGTAAACGCAAGGTGCTATAATAACGTGTGAAAAGGCTATTATGGATGTTGGAGTCTAAAGTTATGGAGGCTCAGATAAAATAATTCTTCCCTACTTGTGAAGCTCCTGAGCTGAGTCATGATAAAAATAAATTTGATAAAAATTTTCACTGAGTGCTTTTCCCTTAAACATAGGATATTGTGTAAAATAAGCAAGAACAATGCAGAACAATGGGAACTTAAAGTCCCAGGGAAATTTATGGACTTGCTCACAGCCTAATGTGTGTGAGCTGGTGACACTGGAGAGCTGGCCAGTGTCCCCATGACACGTGGCTTGGGGGACCCTCCCATCACACTCTAGAGGGTATTCCTTAAGGGGAAGGAAAAGGGTTCTGAGTCAAGTAGCATTTCCTGGAGGTCTGTGGCATGTCTGGGCTGTGCTCACTCCTTTCCCATGTAAACTTGCTTTGGATCACCAAGCAACCCTGTAAAGTGACATTATCCCCACCTTTCAGATGGGGAGAAGGAGGCTCGAAAGGCTAAATAATTAGTAACCAGCAGAAACAGAATTCCACTTGCTTTGAGACTTTCTGACACTCCCGCAGTATCAGGCTGGACATCTGTATCCAAAGAGGGCGCCCCACCTTTTGGCAAAGATGCAAAGGTAGGTCCCTGGACACTCTGAGCTCTGGTCACATCCCAAAGAGTCAGAAGGGATGCAGTTGCAGGCCACCATCAGGGGACAAAGCCAAAAAGAAAATGAGTTTCTGATTCAGGAGGCGGATCCTAAGCTCCGGGATGAAGTGCTCAACATCGCACGGACCAAGCAGGGATGTGGGGGTGACCCCACACTTGTGGTAGCAAAAGGGGAACGCTGCAGGTGGGAACCGTGTGCCTGTGTTTGCAGAGCCCGGCGGGCTGCTGGACATCCAGGGGGCCCGGCCAGGGCTACTCACCCCAGGGACACTCAGGGGTTCCCATCTGTGCACTCACCACCGACGAAGTCTGTTTTCCTCTGGTACAGTCTGTGCTTGAAATTTCACCCCTGGGAGGGAAAGTAGACTAGAAAGCTGGGGGGGATGTTCCCCTGGACACATCACAGTAGGAGACCAGGGTAGTGAATGTTGATCCAAAGGGGGCACTGACCCAAGTTTCTTGGGCGGTGGATGTGGGTCAAGCCATGGGGGATGGAACAAGACCAAGGTCATAGAGGCTAGATCCTTGCCAGCTGGGTATCTGCTACCTGATGGAGACCCCTGGCCTGGCACTCCCTTGAGCCTCCTTCTTCTCCCAGGCCCCCTCACTGCCCTTCCTGCAGGGCACGCCAAGGTCAAGGCAGAATCAAACCCCTCTGTCCTTGTGCATGGAGCCAGAGACCCCAGAGTACCAGGGGTGGAAGGTTTTGCAGCCTCTGGGCTTAGGCTGTGGTTCAGTGCACATTTCCCTGAACCCTCCCATCTGTCTCCTGTCCCTGGGCCTCTGGATGGAACAGAAGCTCTGTCCTGTGCAGGGATGGATGAGAACGGATGTGAAGTTTATTTTGTAAAGCTGAATTCTTGCCCTAGAAGGTAATGGGATTCATCAGCTCGGCCGTGGAGAGGGAGGACAGCGCCCGGGGGAGGACAGCCACACCACAGATGTCATACTCACCGTATCTCTAGCTTCCACTCCCTCCTTTGTTGGTCCAAATGGAAGAGTTTTTGAAGAGGAAAGAGTCACTGAAAGTAGTGAATTTCTGGATATTTGTCTTTCTCCGTATGAAAAAGGAAATGGCTTTAACTGTAAAAATAATAAATACCCCTTGTTTCATAGCATAGGAAGCACCTTCGCTGAGTTACTTTAGAAATGAACAGCTGAGACATAAAGTGAGTTCTGCAGTCAAACCTCAGACTTTTGGGTCAAAGGGGGCACATTCGATGTTATAATATGGAAGCATGAAGGATAAGGAAAATCTCATTCTGGATTCTTCCACTGAATTGTCTTATTTCTTTCTGGAACTAGGTTGGCTCGAGACTTGGAGCAGTGTGTGGGATGATGGTTCCAGAATGCCCTCGGCCCAGTAGAATGGTCCAAGATGGAGCCCTGGGGGCAAGCACATGGCTTCTGGCGTTGGCCACACAAGTCACTGCCTGAAGGCTGGGCAGGGGTGCACCCTGCAGGAAATAAATCACTTGTCTAAGGCCACACAGCTGAGAAGTGGTGGATCTTCCAGGGCTTTCTGCCTGACAGCCGCCGGTGTCTCCAGACATGGGCTGGAGTCAAGCCCTGAGCCTTGTCTATTCTCAGGGCTTGGACATCCACATGAAGGCGATGGGAAAGAGAAATGGTATGGACTCTAGGTTGAAAGGTCAGGGGAGAGAGCTTGAACTTCACTCGGGACACAGCTGGACAAGCAGGCACTTAGCTGAGCTGTCAGGATGAGGGCGGGGACTGACGATCACGAAGAGGGACCAGCTAGTTGCGAAGGGCGGGGACGCAGAGGAACTCGAGTAGACATCCAGGGTGGAGGCGGAAGAGCTTGGCCGGACGTCCGGGGCGAGGAGAGTCTCTGTCAACTGGCCTAGCAGGGCTCCCTGCTGGAGAGGAGGACTTTGCCAAGGCCCAGGCCGGGCTGGGCAGCCTGCAGGAAATGGATTAAGTTTGGTCGAGGAGGGAGTCCTTGTCAGTAGTTGACCTGCCTTTGTGGGTGAACGAGGAAACACGGGGCCCCACTTCAGCAGGGGGATGCTGTGGAGATACAGCCCCAGCTGCACTTCTCAAGGCCCGTCTTCATCCTGATCTGGTCTGATCTGGTTCAGAATTTGAAAGCCAAGCACACACGCAAATGAACACCTGTTTCCTCCTTTCTTTTTTTTATTTTAAAGATTTTCTTTCTTTCTTTCTTTCTTTCTTTCTTTCTTTCTTTCTTTCTTTCTTTCTTTCTTTCTTTCTTTCTTTCATGGGGAGAGAGAGAGAGAACACAAGCAGAGGGAATGGGAGAGGGAGAAGCAGGCTCCCCGCTGAGCAGGGAGCCCGATGTGGGGCTCGATCCCGGGACACTGGCATCATGACCTGAGCCAAAGGCAGACGCTTAACTGACTGAGCCACCCAGGCGTCCCAATGAACACGTATTTCTAGTTTCAACTAGTATCAAGCCTGGAAGGCTTCCTGGTGGTGGCAGTGGTGGTGGCAGTGTGTGGGAGAGTCAAACTCTGAAAGAGGAGAGGGGAAGCAGAGGGTGAGAGCCATCCTAGTTTACTGCCAGTCTCCTGACATGCCTTCAATAATTGCAATGGTGTCCACATACTCATTGTGTTATTCTCCACACCTAGCCCAGGGCCCGACACGCATACTAGATAGGTTAGGTTACTAGATAGGTTAGTGAATAAGTGAAACATCTGTGAGCCTGTCCCAATGGGCTCCATGCTGATACTGGAAACATCATCAAGAACATGAATGTAGGGGACACCTGCCGTGTCACTCAGCCGGGTAAGCGTCCCGGAGGGACTGGCGCAAGAGCGCCACCCCGAGGGGTCAATTCTATCGGCAGCTAAAGAAACCCTAGAAAGTCAAAACTTCACTCTCATTGGAAACTGAGAAATTTTTTTTTGAAGTCAACTTCAACTTTAGCTTGATCTTCTCTTTGGGAAAAGCTATTCTTAATATTTATTTGCACACGTATTATGAGCTGGGTACTGTTCTAAGACTATTGTATTTAATCCTCAAACAAACCTGTCCACTCTTACAAAACACATTCACGAGTGAAGAAAACGAGGCAAGAAAGTGTGGAGGAGTCCCTTGCCTGAGACTTCACAAGACTGTGAAGTGGTGGCAGGGGCTTTCAGCGCGACAGCCTCAGAGCCCACGCGGGTTTTCGGCCCCTTTGTGGGATGCACCTCTGAGGGACACTCCTCACTCTTCCAAGAGCTTCCTACCTCCTGGGAAAGTGCTGACCACTCCTTCAGGTCAGCGTCATGCCTTCTCACAGACAGTCCACCCCTGAAATCCCAAAGAATGAACAGACTACCTGGCACCTGTGGATCCGGGCAGTTCATTCCCACAAATATTCACGGAGTGCCCAGCAGCGTGCCAGGCGCTATGCTGGAGGTGAAGGGGCCCAGGAAGGGGCAAACGGACCTGTCTGAGCCTCAAGTTCCTCCTCTGAGCGGTGGAGATTACACTGCTGATTCCTGAGGTAGTGTGTGACGTTCGCGGGGACGATCAGGCATGCGGGGTGTCTAGCAAAATGCCTCACACAGAGTTGGAACTATGCATGTTAGAGTCTTATCAAGCTGGTCTGAGATTGCATATTCTTGAGCTCGTGGAAATACCGCATTCCACACCCCGAGGGAAGCACCCTCTTACCACAACTTAAACCAGCAAGCCTCCCTCCCTTTACCCCAATCACACGCACCCCCAATCTGATGCTGCTGCGTTGGGTATACTCTCAAAGTCTCAACCCTCTGGTCAGAGTAGTCTTCTCTTAAGTATCAGATTACTTATTTTGACACTTCCAGTGTCCAGGAATAAAGACAAACTCATACAGTATGTCTTTGTGGAATATTATCTGGGAGGTAATTAAATTGGTTGATTTCATGCCCTGTTAGACATTTCATGTGTATCATGCCCAGAATACGGAGTTGGAATATATTTGTACTAATTAATTGTGCTAATTGTTACATATGTGAGGTTAGGGCCACTTGCATTCATTATTCAAATTTATGCAAAACAGATGGAAATGACACAATCATCATACTCTTAAATGCAATTAAAGTGCAGGCTCTCACCCAAAAAATGTGTTTTTTGAAGACTGAATGGAATTCTCTGAAAGCTTGGCTTTTATCAACAGAGACATTGCCTAAACCTTTTGGATCAACTGTTCCACTGATTTTCTTTCTTTCTTTCTTTCTTTTTCTTTCTTTCTTTCTTTCTTTCTTTCTTTCTTTCTTTCTTTCTTTCTTTCTTTCTTTCTTTCTTTCTTTCTTTCTTTTACATTAGGATATTATGCCAAATTTAATAAAAACAAACTTTGGATGAGTTAAAAAATTACATAACATTTAGATATGTCTTTAACAACACTACTTATGAGAAAAACACTCCGATTCTACAGATTATTTTGAGAGAACTAGATGTTCCACTGATTCTTATTGTAGGTTTAGTATCTGAAATGCCAAAAGTCTCAATTGTCTTTCCCTACTGGTCAAAAATAGAGACACAGATATCTCACAGCTAGGAGAGAAAATCCCTTTTAAGACAGGGATTTAAAAGTAAATATGGTTTACCATTTGGGCATAATATACAATTAAGGGATAAAATCTACAGAGAGGTCATGCTTTAAGCAAATATGATAAATAAAAAATTCAGTCTCACAATACGGATTGAGGGATGAATGATCATATTGAAGACGCATGCTTTGCTTTGCAAAGTAATTTACTGGAGGGTACATTAAATTATACCTGTCTTGGTATATTTAAACTGTGGCTGCCATTTGAAAATAAAGTAATTTATACACAGATTTTCAGGAGATAATCTCAAATCATCTAACATCAGGTGTAACCCATACAAGATGTTTTATTTATGACTCCATTAGAATTACGGATCAAAGATGGCCCTGAAATAAAATATAAGGGGAAGTGCGGACTCGGCATTGCCCCGAAGGAAACAAGAGAGTATGTTTATTTTTCTCTCTAAAACACGTGCACAATGAATGAACACCCCTCGAGAAGTGGACGAGCTGAGATAGTTGAGGACATTTGAGAGAAGGCGCTATGATTCAGCCTGCAGAAGAAAAGAGCAAGGGGACCTGCATATGACGCGGGGTAGTGAAGGTCTGATGCAGAGGGGTGTTACCAGCTTGCTGGAGGGCCAAGGTCCTGCTGCTGGGGGTGGCTGGCATTGACAGTGACATACACGAAGACCTTCGTGTTGTAGGAAGTGTCCCGGGTACTTTCAGTGGATGATTTCTTCCAGTTCTTACTTTTTTTTTTTTTTAAAGATTTTATTTATTCATTTAACAGAGAGAGAACACAAGCAGGCAGAGAGGCAGGCAGAGGCAGAGAGAGGAGCAGGCTCCCTGCGGAGCAAGGAGCCTGATGCGGGACTCGATCCCAAGATGCTGGGATCATGACCTGAGCCAAAGGCAGCTGCTCAACCAACTGAGCCACCCAGGCGTCCCCAGTTCTTACTTTTGAGTTGTGAGACTATTATTGCACCCTCTCCTTCCCACCCCCCCCTTTTTTTTTACAACTGAGGAAATGGTCCAAGGACTGACTTATAGCTAGAGGTTGGTAAGCCCAGAAAACCCCCTGGCTTCCAACCAATTTATATAGAGAGAGTTAAAAAAAAGTTTATGTTAGACCCAAGGAACCCTCTCCCAATCAGCGAGAGTTTAAAAATTCTAATACACAGCTAAAATTTTCAAGGTACTATTTGTTGGCAGGGAAAACATGTTTTTTAAAAAAGATTTTACTTATTTGTTTGAGAGAGAGTGTGTGTGCGTGGACATGTGCACACCCGAGGGAGGGGGTGGGGACAGAGGGAGAGGACCAACCACAGACCAACTTGAGGCTCAATCCTAAGACCCTGAGATCATGACCTGAGCTGAAACCAAGAGTCAGACGCTTAACCAACTGATGCCACCCAGGCACCCCAGGAAAGCATAACTTAAAAAGGGATTGGCTCTTAGTTGCCTTGGATGATGGACCTGAGGATCAGGGTAAACATAGGAGAATTTTGCAATTTTCATATCTGGTGCCTCTGGAGCAATGCAGTGGTTGCATTTCTACAGAAGCATTGAAAGTGATCTAAAGATCTAAGTTTTCAGATGCACCCCTGATACCGTTTGCTATGATTTAAAATACCCACAGGCTCGGAAACAAAATATAGATTCTGTGGTTGGCTAGAGTTTTATTTATTTTTGCTTTTTTGACTGGTGAATTGTTTAATGAAAAGTCTCACTAAACTATAAAAATGAAATCATGTTCAGTTACAGGTCTAAGGAATCTCATCACCGAAAATAAAGCGACTCCCCAAATCCAGGCTGCTTTGGAAATTCTGCTGGGAAAAAGTGCTGGGGTTCTAGAAGCTCCTTGCACACTGGTAAATGAGCCTGCTCTTCTGAAGTCTTCTTTAGCCAGTGCTGTTAGGAAATACCTCTTGCTTTAGATCTCATGGAACTATCTTTTGACCGTCTGCCTCATTGCCCTGCCTTTTTGTCTTACTTCCAGTCTCATGATTGAATGGTTTAATTTAGTTATCATCAAATGTCTTTCCATTACACCAGTAGTTTTTATAATTTGTACTGCATACTGTCATCTATTTTGGAAATTTTAATTTGGTAAAACCTCTCAAATGCAGCATGTCTGAAAAAAACTCCACAAAAGAAAATTGTACTATATTGATTTCTCTGGATCTAATTGTTCTCCTGAGTCTTGGTGAATTTGACTGTGTCTGTTTTTCTCACAGATACTTGTAAAAATCCACAGAATTGTTGATAATATTTTACATCTACACAATACATTTTTTTTGTCTGACTGAAGATAGTAATAGCTTGAAATGCTGATTCTGCTGTATTACAATTACTCAGTAGTCAGAATAGGAAATATTTTTCATCTGAAAGCAGTTTTTAGCTTCTTTTTCTATTATTGTTGTTGGGTTTTAGCTCTTAAAGATAGAAGGTTAGTGGCAGAGATATGCCAAGATTATTTTATCTACTACAAGAGCATTTTCTGTTTATATTAAGATTATACAAAAATTTCTGATAAAAGTAGTCAATTTATTTTAAAAAATACTAAAATCTGTCTCAACATCAACCCAAATAATTGATTCAGTTAATTTAGGGGGAAATTCAATAATCTTTAGCCTTGAGATCTTGTTCAGGAGAGGCCTTCTTTGGGGAAGAGAGAGAGAATTATCTTTTTTTTTTTTAAAGATATTATTTATTTATTTGACAGAGAGAGAGAGATCACAAGTAGGCAGAGAGGTAGGCAGAGAAAGAAGGGGAAGCGAGCTCCCTCCTGAGCAGAGAGCCCGATGTGGGGCTTGATCCCAGGACCCTGAGATCATAACCGCAGCCGAAGGCAGAGGCTTTAACCCACTGAGCCACCCAGGCGCCCCGAGAGAATTATCTTTTTTATGAATAGGATATTTTTTCATTTTGAAATAAACTACTTTGTCACTGGTGATGTTTTATGTCTTAAGAACAGTTGTTCCCCAGCTTTCTTGAGGTTACAATAATCTTAAAATATCGTCTTCTATCCTTTACTTTCAAATTTTATTCAGTTTTTAGGCGGGTTTCTTGTATATAGCATGTAACTGAGTTGCTTCTGTTTTTCTTTATGACAGTCTAACAGTATTTCTCTTGAGAATTTAGTCTACTTACAATTAATACAATGCAAGTTATATGTACCATTTACATTTTTGGATTTAATGGATTTATATGTACCATTTTAGAATTGTTAGAATTAAATTCCTTTTCAAACTTTTCCTCCATTTCGACTTCCACTTTTCTTGCCGAAAGTATTTTCTCTAGGTGAGATTGTTGTAGAAGCCTCCCAATTGTCTACCAATATGTCAGGGCTCCATTTTAGCAATGGACAATATTGTCCAAAATGGCTTGGTGCTTTAACCACCTCCCTCCTACCCATGAAAGTTCCTTGCCTCTAACTTCCAGGGGCCCTTGAGACCTTTTTGACTCTTACTCATCTCCATATTCTTGAACCCGCTTACTCTCCCTTGACATTCTTTTATTTGTGTAGCCTGGAACCTGGTCTTCCCTCTGTGTCTAGTCCCTTTGAATTATACTTCATTTGATCTGTCCATCTATTTGATTTCCCCATCGCATTATCCCCGGGTGCTGCTTTTGTAGTCCTCTTGGCTCTATGTTTTGAAAGCTGGATCAATTTTTCCTCTAGGCTTGGAACTGGCCCCAGGATCCCAAGACTGAATATGCTTACCTCCTTCCGCAAGGGGCTGGATGCTTTAGGGAGGCAGAGAGGACAGCTTGGGAGAATGGACGTGTTTGCCTCGTCTACTTCTCTGGTCTTCATTCTTGGTCCTTCTTTCATGAACGGCAACTTCCCCCAGGATATGCTGAGAAATTCCAGAATCTCAGAGCTGAGTTCTTTCAGCTTCACTCTACTAATGAGGGTTTAACAAGTCAACCAGAATTGGCAGATCCACTCTTTAAGAAAGCAGAGCATTAGCTTGTCTTCTCTCCCTCCCCTTTCTTAAGCTAGAAGCCTTCTAAGACATTTTATCTTATCTAAATTTCTGAAGATATTTTAAGAAGGTGGGCTTCTTACCAACTCCTCGTGGTAGTCAGAGATGTTTTCTTTTGTTTATTAATCCATCAAATATATATTGAATACAATACCTTCTGGGCGCTGCTGTAGATACCAGAACAGCATGAAAATAGCAAAGAAAAACAAACTAATAAGCAAACAATATCCCCACTCTCAGGGAGCTTACATTTCTTGTGAGAAAGAAAAATACAAATAAATACACATATAAACTGACAGGTATTAATTATTGCTCTGAGAAATAAAGCAGGGTATTTGGTAGGGAGAGATGAGTGTGCATTTGTATATGCATTTTGCCATATAGCGTTGTCAGAGAAGGGTCCTGAGGAGGTGACATTGGAGCAGAGGTCTGAAATAATAAGGGAGTAAGAAATGCAGATAGCCAGAGAGGATTGTCCCAGGCAGAGGGAACAATGAGGAAGAAGGAACAGAGGAAGTGCGTGGAGATAATAAGAGGCCAGTGTGCCTGGAACAAAGCAAGCAAGGGGGAGAGTGGGGTCTTGAGGCCCATGAAACCCATCCCATTTTTTTCATAGGATTTAGATAACGTCTGTATACTGCCAGAAGATGTAAACCTCATTGTACCCATCTGAATCACCTCGGGAGGTTGTTAAAAATATAAAGTCATAGGCTTTACCCCACGGCTTAATAAAAATCTCCAGTAGACTTGAGAATCTGAATTTTTAACAAGCTTCTCTGGTGATCCTTAGGAAGCCACACCAGCCCTGCTCTGCGAACTGGTATTTGGAGGCCACTGTGTTTGATGAAAGTTTAAAAACTGCCTTTTGAGGATGTCAGCAAGAACTAGAAACTCTGGCAGGAAATACAAGCATGGTCACTTCCTGCCCTTTTGGATAATGACCGTAATGGGTGGTAAGGAGGAAGAGGCGTTTGGATCACAAAGAGTGTTGGAGAATATGCTGTGAAGGGGAGCAAGAAGCAGACTAGAAATCCCAGTTGTAAACTTTTGGGCAAAGCTTACAGCACATCAGCCCTTTCCCAGAATGCTGCTGGACATCACAAGTACAACAAAGTACCATGAATTTCTCTGAGCCGGAAGGGTTACCATCTTCAACATATCCTACAGGTACTTCTGCAGGTGCCCTGGCTTTCAGGACCCTGCCAACAAGAAAATATTGTGTTGCGTGTTAATTTTTATCATCTATTAATGGAATCAAAGCCAAGTACAATCTAGCTTACACCAAGAAAATGAAGGAGAGGAACTGGATTATACTTTCTCTAGTGGGTTGAATGGTCCTCCAGAAGATATGTCTATGTCCTAAGCCCTAGAATGGAGAACTTGTGAATATGATCTTATTTGGAGAAAGTGTCATTGCAGATGAATTCAGTTAAGGATCTGGAGAGAAGACCATCTTGGGTTATTTACACGGTTCCTAGGTCCAATGACCAACGAATGTCCTTAAAAGATACGAAGAGGAGATGTAGACACAATGGAGAAGCCCATATAAAGATGGACGTAGAGCCGGGTGTCTGGCAGTCACAGGCCAAGGAACACCTGGGGTCACCCCGAGCTGGGAATGACAAGAGAAACCATCCCCTCCCTACTCTTCAAAGGGAGATGAGCCCTGCCGAGACCTTGATTTTGGACTTCTGGCCTCCAGAACTCTAAAAGAATACATTTCCATTGTATTAAGCCACCAAGTTTGTGATAATTTGTTATGGAAGTCACAGGAAAGGGATACATTTTCCTTCACCCTCTAATGTTATCTCTTGACAACTGTGGTCCCTTCAGCCCTGGCCTGTTTCAGTCATTACACATTTGTGGTCACACCTTTTTTCCAGTTATCTTTGAGCAGTAGATATCTTTTTACACCCAATTTGAATTTGTAATGTTGTTTTCCTCCTTATAGATACAGGTTTCTTTCTTCTCTTTCTTAGCATTTTCTTTTTGGTTCCAATTTGTTCAAAGAGATTCTTATTTCTAGGAATTTACCTTTTCCCTGGTAGCTTTACCCAGTCGTGGATGCCCCTCGAAACCTTCAAGAAAGAGAACGGGTTGACTTTTACGATGAGGGATGCATTCTCTAGGTTTTGGAGAACCGAAGACTTGAATGGTTCTCTGAAACAGGGAAATTGTCACATCATCAGTGCAGGGACAGAAATGTTTACAGGAATGCGGGTGGTGACAGTGTTTGGTCTTGTCCAGCTCCTGTTTGGTGTTAGCCCGCACGTCGCTCTCTGTCATAATTGCTCAGACTGACATTCGAGGTTGCCATGTTCGAGCTCCAAACATTCTTTCAACTTTCCGAACTTCTGTCTCCAGCTCCCCTGTGTGTGCCTTGGCTCTCATGGCTACCCACCTCTACACTGCCCCTTCCCTCCCGTCTACTGACCAGATTTCTGCTCATCCTGAAAAGCTCATTCCAAATCTCATTTTCCCCAGGGACACTCTCTTGACGTCCCCCTCTTCCCCCAGCCTGAGGTCATGTCTCTCTGCTCTGGACTAACTCTGAGACCATACAAACTCCGAGGCACGTCCTCTCCTCTGTAACTCCCCGGCACCTGGCATAGTGACCCGCACTTAGTAGGAATTCCCTCCTTGGATTGAGTCAACCCAGACCATGATTTTTTTTTTAACTCTTGCTTGGAAAACCGCTAATCCTAGGAACAGATGGCAGCCCCTCTCTCTATTCAGATCCTGAAACTTGTCGCTGTTCTGGGAAGCCTAATTGTTCTTTGCAGATAGTTAAAGCCTACTTAATTTGTTCAGGCACTAAACAGGGTCTCTGATTTATAGGAGTTCAAGCAGGCAGTAGATGAGGTAACTGGCGGTTCCGAGTCTCGCCACGGCTTGGGCCAGCAGGCTGCCCTGTGCTCTAGCTTCCCTACCTGTCTGCCCACAGCGTGATGTCATGGGTACTCTTGAAATGGCAGGTGGACGCCTCCTTCCCAGCAGGCCAGGAGCTGGGCAAAGTGGAAGATTCTAGGACATTGTCCCTGCTCTAGAGGGCCTTGCTTTGTCATCAGGCAGAACCCAGTGATGCTGGCTGATCATCTCTGAGACTACCCTCTGCTTGGGCGAGAGGAAGAACCCTCCGCATCAGGTCAGGCGGGGGAGGGCGAGGTGGCACAGGGAAGGGGCCTGGGGGAGAGAGGGGCTGTGAGTGCAGGCCCTAGTTAGAGGGACTGAGTCAGAATCACTGTATTCCTGCTCACGGCTTCCTGGCCTGGCCTTTTGTACCTTTTGCCAGCTCCCATCTCTGACCCCTGCCTGCCGCTCTTTCCTGCCGGCTGGATTCTTGACCCGGTTTTTGCCTCCTGCAGCAGCATGCACTTCTAACTTCCGGGACTACCTTTTTCAGTTGGCATCATCTTGGCATCTGCTGCTTTCCCTCTGCCCAGAGACCGGTCAGCAGAGGGCAGAGGGGACCCCTTGATTCCATTCCTGAAAGTGGAAATTTCTAGAAATCCATCTTCATCCGGAGTTTTGCTCCTCGTGAGACGGTGCCGGTGTCGGAACATGGGGGAAATTTGGTTTAGCAGGGTCTGGATTCCCTGTCAACGTTCGTCCGCACCATCTCACCGCATCCTGAGAAAGGGAACAATTTGGGTCCATTCTGCCCTAAAAACCTACAGCTTAATACATTTTTTTTTAAGGTGTGTGAGCCAGTGATAAAAGTTCTAATCTCCGCAAAGCATGAGAAGAAGTGTTAATACAGCTTGGGAAAATACCCTCCCGTCCTCAATTTCCTGGCACGCTCTGGTCTCTCGCCAGTGCAGAGCTTATCTCACCGAGACAGCGGATTCCAGAGTGACACTGCTTAGACCAAGAAATAGAGGCTATTTTTTCTTTGCAGTTTCCTTGCAGTATTTTGGGGAAGCATTTAGATTCTCAGGGAGGAGAAACTTTATTGATTTGGATAGCTCTTGTTCCTTGTCCTTTCCTGCTCGTCTTCTTCCTTCCTTCCTTCTCTCTCTCTTCCATCCTTCCTCTTTCCCTCCCTCCCTCCCTTCCTTCATCCCTCCTTTGCTTTTCTTCTCTTTTCCTTTTCTTTCTTTCTTTCTTTCTTTTCTTCTTCTTCTTCTTCTTCTTCTTCTTCTTCTTCTTCTTCTTCTTCTTTTCCTTCCTTCCTTCCTTCCTTCCTTCCTTCCTTCCTTCCTTCCCTCCCTCCTTCCTTCCTTCCTTCCCTCCTTCCCTCCTTCCTTCCCTCCCTCCTTCCTTCCCTCCCTTTCTTTCTTCCTTCCTTCTTCTGTTCCTTTTTCTTTTCCCCAGTTTTACTAGAGTCATTGGTTTTATAAGCATGTCAGATCGGAATCTAACATGAGAGAGGAGGAGAGAGAGAAATTTTGAGAGAGGAGAAGGAAATGCTTGGAATGTTCTCCCCAGAAGGAAAAGGCAGTATGTCGCTGTAGAGCTGGACTCCTTAGGACCCATTCACTAGAGCTGCTCTCCGGGTACCTTCCCTAGGACACTCAGCCTAGGGAATCTCATGAGGGTTCAGTAAGAGTGGAAGCCTTGTCTTATTTATGTATGTAACCTCAGCACCTTGTCTGCTTACTGGGGAGGCTTGCTGGAAAAATGAATAAATGATTGCATTGGAAATAGGTCCAGGCACAGGCTTATCTTTAGACCTGACTGCCTTTCCTGTGTCATTGGGTATTTAGGTAGGTTATTTATTTATTTATTAAACATTTACTAAAAACCTCCAGAGTGATTGACTTTGCTGAATACTGAGAGAGCAAAAATGCAGCAGGCAAGGTCCCTTTTGATAGTGTCTTTGGTTGATATTTAAATAACATTTCCATCAGTAACTCCTTTGAACTTAAAACATAATAGTACTTAATAATCAAATATTCTGAATTAAAACCATCCCCACTTCCAGAAGCAGATCATTCAGAAAAGATGAATAGCTAGAATTAACACACACACACACACACACACACGGCAGGGACTAACCCAAAGCAGACCACAAATATTCATTGATTTGGCATAATCTGGAATTTGAAATCTTTTTTTATTTTATTTTTTTAATTATTATTATTTTTTTGGAATTTGAAATCTTTTGTTCTTGTTGTTCATATTTAAACTAACTTTCAGAACTGGGGTGGAAGCGGCAGGCCAGGCTTGAGAATTTGGATCCTGGTTAGAGGTTGTGCTGGCCGGCCTGTCCCCATCATTTTCTTCAACATCAAGGTTCCCCTCGGGTTGATTTGGCCAGCTTTTAAAAATATTATGTTTTTTATGTCATTATACTTACTATGTTATTAGGTATTATGTTTTATGCATTATTTATACACCCATGTTAAATGTAAAATTCACTCATGTTAAATGTACATTTGATGAATTATGGAATCGTATACCAATTTGTGAACACCAGCACAATGAAGAAATGGACTATTTCCCTCACTCTGGAGATCTTGTGGATGGATGTGGAGTAAATGCCCCTCGCCATGCCTGGCCGCGAGAAACCACTGATCCTCTTGCTCTTTGTGTAGTTTTGCCTTTTCTAGAAATTCATATACATGGAGCCATGGATTACATAGTTTTCTGTGTCTTCTTCATTTTATGCAGTATAATGTTTTAGGACTTGATAAAACACAGATTGCCAGGCCCCACCCCCAGAGCGGAAGTGCTGACCAGCAGGTCTGGGGTGGTGGGAGAAGGTGCATTTCTAGCAAGTTCCCAGGTACTACTGATGCCGTTGGTCCAGGGGCCACATAGTGGGAACCACTGTACTACCCCCCACTCGCCCCCAGAATACTTTACCATCTTTCAAAGCAGGGCCATATCACAGGACAAATGTTCACTTCTCAAAGGGGAAACTGAGGACATCAGGGAATCCCCGGGTTAGAACCCCCTTCCATGGAGCTTCCTTCTATGCGGTTCATAACCCTGCCTGTTGGGACTTTGCCACCACAGAGCGGAGACCTTGATTTATCGATGGAAGGGCAGCGATTCAGTTCCTCGTTCTTACCATCACTGCCACAACCCTCCTTATCCACAAGCCTTTATGGTCCAGCACAAGATCCAGATGTATTCACTCTGCTTTCTTTCCTACCTAATCTCAGCCCTGAGACCAGACTTGGGGCCTTTTTGTTCTGTCTGGGGCACACATGCTCGGCTCCTTGACTGTGGCCTTGCTGCTTCTCTGAGCTGTGGCCTGGAGCTTAGCAACCTTCCTATTCCTGAAAGACAGTGTTAAGGTTAACGGGAGGCCATGGGCAAACCTGGGCAAAGAATATGCACAGGAGCAGACTATGGAAATCATCCCAGACTCAGCAGACCTCAGTGCCGCTCCCGGCCTCTGCTCTTACTGGTCGTACAATCTTGGGCAAAGATATTTCTCTTTTCTTGGCCTCAGTTTTCCCAACTGTAAAGTCATGATCACAAATTATTAAAGTGTGATAATAAAGTTATAATATAATGATCCTATAGAATTATTCAATAGACATTGACTATCCATCTCATGCTAGATATTGGGCAAGATGGTCGAACAAAACTGAATAGGATCCAGGCCCTTCCCTTAACAGGTGCGATGGAGGGTCACCTGATTTTGAAATATATATGTGGACATCCTTTATATTGCGCTGTGTAATTGTAAGGTGCAATAAGTAATGGAGAGATGGGAGGGAAATAACGCGCAGGCTGGGATAAGTGGAACTCCTCGAAGAATGATTTGTCAGTAGGCAATTTCTTACCCAGTATAATTATCTGGAGAGTTTTTTTAAAATGTATGAACACATGGGCCCAAATCCCAGCCATTTTGATTGAATTGGTCAAGGCGAGTCCAAGGGCTTTGAACATTGGTTTTTTTGAAAACCATACCAGATGATTCTAATGAGTATCCAGGGTTGAGATCCACTTTGCTTCATGGTTTGTCCACCCGAAGGGGGAAGAGGTTTTTGCTTCTGAGTACTGGGATCGGGTTTACCCAGGAGCTCACCCGCTCCCTTGTAAACCGGCTTTGTCTCTCTGTCCTTGACTCCGAGGCCCTGTGTCCTTGGGAGAAGTCCTCATTTCTCCCCTCCACATTGGGATTCCAGGGAAGGTCCTTGAGATCAGAAGGTGATGAGAATGTCTGAAAAGCCAGTTTATTATTTACCACAAACCCAAGACAGATGGAACACTCCAGAGTCTTACAACAGCTGAGTTGCCGAGGGAGGAGAATGAGCAAAATTAATCAGCGGCAGGAAGGGGAAGGATGTCGTGGCATGGTGGAGCAATTAGAGCCGTGATTCAGATGAAGAGCCGAACCCCTCTGACCAGCACGGGGACGCTTGGAGGAGGCTGCCAATGTGGCCAGCAGGGCCATCGGTCTGAGACCCCGGGAATCTGGGAAGCTCGCGGGCAGAGACCAAAAGCAAGTTGCCAGTGATTCTTGTCCTGGCCCTGGCCGCTGCCCCTGCCTTCTCCAGGGAGACACTGCAGGCTCCCCCTGACTCTGTCCCCAGACTAGCCTGTCCAGGGCAGGGAGGATAGCAGCAGCATCAAGGGGGAGCCCAGGAAGAGCTAAGAGGGCAGGTCACCTGTATGCGTTACCTGGATCCTCTCCTCCTCCCTGCGGGGCCTCTCTATGTGCTGTGGTCTGTATACTCTGACATCTCCTTGCCCACCAATTCCCCTGGGGCTGGAGTCCTGGTCTGACATCTGTCTCTGACACTGTCATTGGGGGTGGGAGACAGCTCCTCGATCCAGACCCCAACAGGGGTCCCATTGCCTATGGTAAGACCTCCCTCCCGTGTGATGGCTAGCCTACCTGCCTCCTTCAGAGCAACACAACTATGTTGAATTCCCTGGATTGTAAAATTGTCTGAGCTCACTGTTGCCCGAGGCCCAGAGGGCGAAAGTTTGCACCAGCACAGCAGGCGGGAAGTGTCCAGGACTAAGCCTCAGGCTGGGAGAATGGGGGTGAGCGATGGATGGAGATACTTGCTGGATCCCCACTGCCGCCAGGTGAGTGTCCCCCAAACCCGCCCTGCTGGGACCGGATTCCTTGTCCCGCGGTGTTGCTGAGGACGTGCTCGGCATCTCTCATGGACTGAGTGTGACGTGACTTCAGGCCAGCAGCCTCTCTGCCCAGGGCACCCTGCCCAGCGAGCCTGTGAATACAGATGAGATTGTGAAAGTGTTTTTTAAAACAGCACAGTGCTCTGTACATGAAAATCACTGTTACAAATGGCACACATTTACTTGTTTACTGTGAACTTTCCTCCCCCGCAGGCCTTGCACTGAGATCCATCAACCTGGCGTCTCAAGTGGGATGACTCACGGCAGACATGTTGTAAATGTGGTGGACTGAGCAAGGTGGCAGTCACTGAGTTCACCCCCTCACAACGCTCATCCCCCCAGCTCTGCTCTTCAGACACATTCTGTCTCCTCCTTCCTCACTGCGAGGGGGAAAACCTGTCAGTGTGGTTTTTAGCCTTTCTTTTTGCATATACATCATTTGACCAATTCAGTTTGTCTCTCATTCTGTCCCTTCCTTTTCCCTGGAGCTCTGTGGTAGTGACCATGTCCCTGGGCCCCAGTGTTTTGCGGCAAAGGAAGGATCAAACTACATGAGTTTTCCAACCGTAGCCCACGAAAACCTAAGCATCGAGATCTGCTGGAAGACGAAGATGGATGTCTCATAAGCAAGGCTGGACCCCTCTCTCCAACACAACCGAAGCCTCTAAATCCATATCATATCCTTCACTGGGCTTTCAGGTAACATTGCATTAGAAGAAAGGATTAACTGATGTTAGATTTGAGAATAATGAAATCTCTAAGGAACTTATCAAACTCAACACCCAAAAACCAAAAAAATCCAATCAAGAAATGGACCAAAGACACGAACAGACATTTCTTCAAAGAAGACATCCAAGTGGCCAACAGACATATGAAAAAAATGTTCAACATCACTCCGTATCAGGGAAATACAAATCAAAACCATAGCGAGATACCACCTCACACCAGTCAGAATGACTAAAATGAACAAGTCGGGAAATGATGGATGTTGGCGAGGATGCAGAGAAAGGGGAACCCTCCTACACTGTTGGTGGGAATGCAAGCTGTTGCAGCCACTGTGGAAAACAGCATGGAGGTTCCTCAAAAAGTTAAAAACAGAACTACCCTATGACCCAGCAATCGCACTACTAGGTATTTAGCTAAAGGATACAGATATAGTGATTCAAAGGGGCACCTGCACCCCAATGTTTATAATAGCAATGTGCACAATAGCCAAAATATGGAAAGAGGCCAGATGTCCATCAACAGAAGAATGGATAAAGAAGATGTAGCGTGTGATATCTATAACTATATTTATATCTATATTACTCAGCCATTAAAAATAATGAAATCTTGCCATTTGCTGTGATGTGGATGGAACTAGAGAGTATTGTGCTAAGCAAATAATTCAGTCAGAGAAAGACAAATACCGTATGACTTCACTTGAATGTGGAATTTAAGAAACAAAACAGATGAACATAGGGGAAGGGAAGGAAAAATAAAATAAGAATAAAACAGAGAAGGAGGCAAGCCATAAGAAACTCCTAACCACAGGGATCAGACTGAGGGTTGCTGGAGGGGAGGTGGTGGGGGGCTCGGGTAACTGGGTGATGGGCATTAAGGAGGGCACTTGATGTAACGAGCTCTGGATATTATATGCAACTGGTGAATCACTGAATTCTACCCCTGAAATAATATGCTTTATGTTAACTAAATTGAATTTAAATAAAAAAATTTAAAAAGAGAATAATGAGATGAAATAATTTCCATTTTGGGGGGAGCTTGAGTATTGTGTTTGTTTTCTCTTTTATACACCTGTGTGTCCTTGAGAAAGTTACTTAATTGTTCTGAACCTCAAAATATCTGTAAAATGCGACCTACCTCAGAGCAGTGTTGTGAGGGCTAAAAGAAGTACATGCATAGTTTCAGGAGAAATAGCTCACCGACCCGTGAGGAGACGGGTCTATCTAAGACATGCGCGGTCACTCCCTGTTATTAGATGTGCAGACTGAGGTCCAGCAAAAGTGTCACTTACCTCAAGTCACAGCCCTGGAAGCAGCAGAGTGTGGAGCGGAGCGCCGGGGTTACTGTCCTCATCCCTTTGACTTCACACCAGGCCTCCTGGCTCAGCTGGATTCCCGTAAGGCTGTGGCCCGTGCTCTTCTCCTTCCTCCTCGTTCTACTTTGACTTGTCTGCGCATGCTCCTGACGAAAGTGAAATCACGTGTGTGCTCCTAGAAAGTAATGATGCTAATAACCTCACTCCGCTTCCGGGACAGCCTAGCGAAGAGGGTATTGCTGATCTTTCTATTCCTGAGCCAGCCAACCTTGTTTCTGTCTTCAGGTCCTGTGCCCTTGGCTTTTCCTTCCGCTTGAAGCACCCCCCCACTATATCTATGAAATACTGTCAGAGAGGTCTTCCTGGAACCCTATGTAAAGAATCACCCTTACCATTGCCTCTCCTCTTAACCCCCTTTGTCTTTCTTCATAGAATATATCACTGTGTGACACGGATCTGTGTGTTTTCTTGGTTGATTATCTCCTCCCCCCAGTAGATCGTGGGCCACGGGAAGGCTAGAACTTTGTCCCTTCTGACTATTGATGGATAACCAGTGCCTGACATCTGGGAGGCAGTGAGTAAACATTTCATAAATAATTATGTGAGCAGATTCCATTTTACAGATGAGGAGACCAAGGCTCAGACACTGTGCCTTGCTCAGGGTTACCAAGAACTAAAAGGCAGGGTGGGACCTCAGCATGATTCCGCCCAGGCAGTAAACCCCTGATCCTCTAGGTTACTTCCTTTAGAGTATTTCCTGGGGCGTACATAGGATCCCCACATTCAACTACGTTGATTGTTCTGGTTGGTGAGTCCAGCCTCCCAGGGCTGGGGCATTTCTGGATCTACTCCTGTCCGCATACACTTCAGGCTGTTCTGCTTCTTGCAAATAAAGTGTGGGTCTGGGGCTCCTGGGTGGCTTAGTTGGTTAAGCAACTGCCTTCAATTCAGGTCATGATCCCAGGGTCCGGGGATCGAGCCTCGTGTCAGGGTCCTTACTCAGCAGGGAGCCTGCTTCTCCCTCTGCCTGTTACTCTGCCTGCTTGTACTCTCTCTCTCTCTCTCTGTCAAATAAACAAATAAAATAAGAAAATAAATAAAGTGTGGTTGCAGTGATTCCCATGTGCCAACTGCTCCCCAGGCTTCACTCCCTGCTTGGGGGGTGTGGGCTTAGGAGAGTGGGAGACGAGGGATGAGGGATGACGGTGCCTCTGTCTCTCTCATCAGCTCTCAGGCGGCAGCCCCGCCTTGTGGGGGAATAGCGACCAGAACCAGAAGACAATGGGACGTTGGGTGTGTGCCTTACGGTCCTGCGGTCCTGCGGTGAGGGAGGAAGTTGCGCTTTCTCCCTCTCCCTGGAGGCCAGTGACGTCATTGCTTGAGGCAGAACCAGCCAGTCACGGAAGCACCTGCCCTTACAGTAGGATGAGCTCCCCCTTCCCCCAATCTGCCGCTTACTTCCAACCTACTGGGTCTCTGGGTCTCGTCGAAGCCTTTGGATGAACAAAGCAGGTAGATGAGGAGTGGGGAACAAAACGGGGTGAGATCTGGCATGGAGCCCACAGTGCCGTTTTCCCGCTGGCTGAGAGTAACTGGCTTTTACAGGAGGGCGACCTGCATTTCACCCAGTAAATCACAG
>CM052814.1:10637855-10686572 GCA_028533885.1 Nasua narica
CCTCCCCCACCTTGAGCACAAATGCAGACAGTCTAGACGAAAATAGCCATGAGGAGGCATTGCCACTGGGTCCCTTTAACTGCTCTCAGTCATTAAGGTGCCTGGATTGGATTTATCACCAACGATTGGATCGATTACTTGGTGCTCAGTGGCAACCTTCTGTGGCTGACTACAGGCATGGGGTTAGGATGCCCGGGCTGGCAGTGCACCCTGCCAGCACGGGAGGGGGGCTGGAGGTTCTGAGTGACGTCTCCGAGACAAAGACACCCTGGGCATACCTGGGGCAAAGGCCCAGAGAAACAGGATTCTTTGCATGTGCCTCCTGGTGCTGGGGACCCATGCAGGCTGGCAGGCTGCAGTGGGTGGTGACAGCTCATGAGAAGGGGGAAGGCACCAGCGAGGACTCCCCATTACAGTAGGGTTTTCCTTCGCCAAGTGCGAGCGCGGTTTCATGGAGCTCCTCAGAGCTCCTTCTCCCAGGTCTGGCCTTGCCCTCCCATGCCAAGTAGGCCTTTGTTAAGATTTGGGTCTCTATCAGTCCAGGCACGTCTGTCCCTGCCATGTTTGGGGGCAGATTTATTGGAGAAAATGTCCTCGAGGCTGTGGCCTGAGCCTTCGGGTCCTGGTGGACCTCCCGGGGCACCTGCAACACCCCCGTGCAAGGACCGGATAGCATCTGATCTGTCTTCTAGTGCATGGAGTCCACCAGCCCTGTGTTCCAGAAAGATCTCAGCTGACGGCCTGCCTTGTGATACTCTAACTCTCCCCTTTTCAGCCAATTACAATTACACAAGGCCACGCAGGCCCTTGAGTAACTGAGTCGTGTCATTGCTGCCCTTACCCCTTGGGATGTAGGGACCCCAAGAAGCTCCATGCTCTCCAATCAAACCCACTCTTGACCTTGTGTGCATTCAGCGTGACACTGGGTGTCCCCTCGCTGGCCTTACTCACATCCACTGGCTAGCCTTCAGCAGTCTGGGTGGATAGTTTTTGGGATCCTGGCCACCCCAGGAAAATGGAACCTATATTTCCAAGGATTTTAGAAGGGTTTAAAGCTGGTACAAATGTTCCTAGCTTCCCTTTGGTAGACCCCCTTCACTTAAAGGCAGCCCTTGATTGTTGGGCTCAATCCAGGGCTTCTTCTCCCAAATCGCTTGACCCTCATTGAGCCCTGTATGGCGACATACTCCTGGTCACCTAGACTTTGATTTTGGAGACACACTTTTATTCACACAATCATTTCAGACTTTCTCTGGATATTCTACTTCTCTTCCTGTCTTGACTGTGATCCGTGATCTGGTGGCTCCGGGTAAATCACCTGTGTGGTCCCGCCTGGTCTCCAGGTGCCCCTCCCTCAGCCCAGGGCCTTCGGACATGGCGGACATGATGACCAAAGTGCTGGACCTCTCCTGGGAAGTACAACCTGGCCACTCCCCACACGTGTACTGTGACTCCTCAATTCTTCCTGTTCAGTTAGACAGATTTCTTTCTTTCTTTTTTTTTTTTTTAAGGAAGAGTATGTTTGATCTTCATGATTGCAATTCTTTCACTCCAGGAGCATGAAAATACTGACTGAAATAAAAAAGCCTTTTGATGTTCATGAAGACTTTGGAACATTTTAACGAACTTCCAAGAGTTCTTTGGGTCACAAAGATTGTGTTTTACTGAATTTCAACAGCCTCTTTTGAAAGGGGTTGGGAAGTTGTTCAAATTGAGGTTTTCTTCAGGCGGAGGAGGTGGTTGCTTTATGTGGGAAGACGCCAAAACCCTGTGGGCTCAGGGGGTAATAATAACCACAGAAATTCATATACTTGGTATGTGTTGACACAGATACTAGTACTTTATGTGCATTTTGTTTCATGGAACTTTCCCACCACCACCACCACCACCAAGCTGGGGTATTGGGAGATAGAGGATTGACGCGACCTTTCACCATACATGCGATTCCTACTTCTCTAATTGAAGTGATGGGAAATTCCTCAAGTCCCTCTGGTCTCACTGTTTAAGCCTTAAAAAAGCTATTTTTCCAAAAGTCTCACAAGCAGAGTTTTAGAGAAGATAGGCCATAGAGAAGGCTTGGTTTCAAGTAGAACTTTGACACTTACCAGCCAGATGACCTTGGGCAAGGCAGTTGGCCTTTCTGAGGCTCCTTCGTTCACTGCACGATTACTGAGTGCCAGTGTTTAAGGGACTATTTTGCACAGGTGTTTGGTAGAAATGAGGACAACAGTTGTGATGTTAACTACCACTTATTAAACTTGGATTACACGTCAGGCACTGGACTATGTTTTATTGGCCACTTTTCCTTTAGTTCTTCCATTAGACTTTAAGAGAGGAAACATCAACAGGGGATGCTAAGGCAAAGAGTTTAATGACCTTGCCTAAAGGCCACACAGCTTGCAAATGACAGAGGAGAGAATCAACCTCAGTTCTCTTAGATCTCAAAGCCCATGTTTCTAACCACCAAGGGACCAGGATGACTCACACAAGAATCCTGGTTCGGGTGTTTAGATCTTGGAGGGGAGATTGTGACTTTAGAAAGATTTGGGTCGTCAGACCACAGGGACCAAGAACTGAGAGTTTGGACACCACTGTTTTAGTTGGCGGGGAAACTTTGTAGAGAAGTTATTGTTTTAACTTTGAAATCTGGTTATGATTTGCGTTTGAGATATGTGAGCAGGGGCTCCTCGCATTCTGGGTGCTCTAGCAATTGCTATGCTAGAAACTTGTAAGGGGCGTGGAGGAAGTAGGAGGCAGTTCTGTCTGGCATAGCACATCTTAGACTGAGTGTATAGATTAAATATATCTATATTTATCTTTGTAATCTGTATCTACCCATACTTAGATCCACATCTACGCACCTACATCTACACATCCACACCTACGCATGTACATCTATATACCTATATCTAGACCTGTACATCTCTGTATCTCTACACCATCTATCTCATAGGGCCAATTTCATTCCTGGGAATATGTCCTTAGAAGAATCTCACCTATATCCATAAAGAAATATGTGTCATGACATTCTCAAGAGCGTTATGTGTATGGGTGGGGGTTAGGGTGCAAGGGGGGAGGGCAGAAGGGCACCAGGTGGTGTAGGCATGTTGCAGCTTATGACAAGGACTCTCTTGGACCCAACTCGAGTCAGGCTTCTCTAAATTCCCAAGCCCCACGTTTGGTCCATGTCCTTGGTCCCTGTCCTTGGCCCACTTAGTCCCCTCCCTTCAATATCTGATGGAATTTGTTCTCCCTTACCCTCAAACTTATCACCTTGCCTGCCTTCATCAAGAATCCTATCAAGTCACTTTAACCAGAATCCCTCTCTCTCTGGTGTTTCCTCTTAAGGATTTTCCATCCCCTGATCACCATCCTGCTTCTCCAATCCAAGTCTCCACTTGTCTTTGTTGTATTTGGACTGGAGCCCAGTTCTATTCTGAGATCTCTCTTCCCCCATTGCAATAGTTCTAGAATAGAATTCATCTTCACCACTTTTTCTGTCCAGCTCTGGTGTTCCTTGATCCCCACCATGCCAAAGTTAGGAACATACATAGCAACATGCATGCATCTTTTTTTTTTTTAAAGATTTTACTTATTTATTTGACAGAGAGAGAGAGAGTACAAGTAGGAAGAGAGGCAGGCAGAGAAAGAGAGAAGCAGGCTCCCTGCTGAGCAGACAGCCTGATGCGGGGCTCGATCCCAGGACTCTGAGATCATGACCTGGGCCGAAAGCAGAGGCTTTAACCCACTGAGTCACCCAGGTGCCCCAACAACATGCATGCATCTTTTTTTTTTTTTAAAGATTTTTATTTTATTTTATTAGAGAGAGAGAGACTGAGAATGAGAGGGGAGAAGGTCAGAGGGAGAAGCAGACTTCCCACAGAGCTGGGAGTCCGATATGGGACTCGATCCCGGGACTCCGGGATCATGACCTGAGCCGAAGGCAGTTGCTCAACCAACTGAGCCACCCAGGCGCCCAACATGCATGCATCTTAAAAGTATAGTGCTGAGTGAAAAAAAGATGAAATATACAACAGATTATATATATATACTCAAATACACAGGGCTGGGTTTTAAAACGAGAATCAGTATGTCTCAGGCCACCTGTTTGTGGTCCCTTCTTCTTAACCTGCACTTACTCTCTGTAAGATGAGTTCATGGGTTGTCGTCTGAGATGCTTCCAGCTCTGAGTGGGGCTGGAATCCACTGCATAGCGCAATCGGTGTGTATCCAGTCCTGTTCCTCCCCTGACCCGGACTTCCGCTTTGTAGAGGCCGGTCCTGCCTCCCACCTGACACTCACCTTCACTTCTCATCAGTCCTCTGCCTCATCCTGGCCCTTTATGCTTTTGCCTCCCAACACCTGCTCATTACCATCTTATCCTTCCTTAAAGCCCCTTTCTTTCTCTCCACCCTCCTGTTATTTCCTCCTCCCAAATATCCTGGTGCAAAGCTCTCCTCTTTTGTCCAAGCTTATCTCACTTTTATCTGGAAGCTTTCCTGGTTAAATAAATGATTTGAATGGCTTCGGAAAAAGTCATTTCAGTCTGCATTTCGTTTTCATTTGTAAAATGAGAGCGCTGCATTGGATGGTCTCCTTAGCCCCTTCCAGTGCCAGCGTTCTGCGATTGCAAATAAATCTGATCTCCTCCTTTCCTTGGTATTCCCTCTGCAGCTGTGGACTTTGTTTTCCTATTAGCTTGATTTGCAGTTTCCACCCAGCTACTTTGTTTTTATTTTTGGGCTGTTGCCATGTGCGGCACTTAGGTATTCTATCTAGACTGGAAACTCCTGGAAAGGAGGAATCATGTGACTTTGTCTTCCGATCCCATCACCAGGATAGGAAAAATCCATGAACTTGGGGGTAATTCCAAACAGCGCCATCAATTTCAGATAGATGACAGATGGCAAAGCCCATCCAGAGCCTTGTTTTTTTGTATCTGTCCCTGCCACGTTCCTGCCACTCACCTTTTAAAAAGGCATCTTCAGTTACCCATTTGACTGAGAATGAGGTCTTGGCTATTGCCTTTTCTATGATTGGCTCTATCCAACAAACTGGTTAAATCTATGTCCCTGCCCTTGACAGAGAGGAGTGATCTAGATATACCTGTGTCCTTGTGATGTCCCCTGGGTCGCAGGAACAAACTTTGGGTCCTCTTGGTCTGATGGGCTGCATATCACTTCAGGTTCATCAGGGATCTGTCAAAGCCCTTGTGGTCCGATTTTAGCGTTTTTTTCCCCTAAATGCCGCTGTCTGCAGAGTCTGATGTTTGTATTGTGGTGGTAGAAGGCAAGATTTGTTTATTCAGTCATTTATTAAAAAATCATTTTACAGACTACTTAGTATGCATCAGAAACTGGGGGTAGAAAAGGTAAGTAAAACCTGGTTCTTGCCCTTAAGAAGTACTTGGCCTCACAAGGAAATTGATACTGAAGGTTACTTTGAGGCGGTGAGATACATCATAAAGGTATTGTCAAGGAGAAGGAGCAATTCCTGAGAAGCTAGGGATTGGTCATAACCAGAGGCAGCACAGATGTCCCAGCAGAGGTGACCTTAGGGCTAAACCTGAGTGAGATTTGGCAGCAAAAGGTCAGCGGACATTCTAGGCAGAAGGAACAGCCTGCATAAAGGCGTGGGGTGAAGGGGCTGGTGAAAATAAGGTTAAAAAGGCGAGTGGGAGCTGGATGGTCGGAGTCCTTATATGTCCTTTGGAAGAAGCTGCAGGCCAGTGGCTCTCCGACTTTACTGGGTTGAAGTCTCATCCGTGGAGCTTGCTGAATACATAGCTTTCTGGGACCCACTGAATTAATTCAGTTGGTTTGAAGTGGGGTTCAAAAAATCTTTAACATGAGCCAGCTTCCCAGGTGATCCTGATGTGGGCAGTCTGCTAATCCCTTCAGGCAGACGTTGCTGGTTTGCACATGGCAATGGGAAATACCAGAATGACATCAGAAAGACAAATCTAACAGCATATGGCGGATGAATTGGGGAGAAAGTCTCCATGTGGGGTGATCAGTGAGCAATTCATTGTGGTGGTTCACCTAAGAAATACCCAATGCCCGAGCTATGGCAGCAGGTGGGCCTGCTGCAGAGAACTGAGTGGAGAAAGCTCTCTGCGTTTGAATGGACAAGAGTGAATGAAGGAACCGAAGTTGTGGGTGGGGGAGACAGGATTCACAGGTGCCCCAGGAATTCACACTGGACTAATTAGAATTTGGGGTGCCATCAACAGAAAGCGAAATGCATTTGGGGGAGAAGATAAAAAGTGTAGTGTACGACTTCCTTAGGTTTTGGTATCTGCAGAATCTACAAATAAAGATTTAATTCAGGTCCCCAGATTTGCATTTGGGAATTATGAACACGTTGAGATGAAAGTTGAAGCCACGGGATTCTGTGAGATGACTCTGGAAGAGAACCTAGAAGACAAAAACTGTGCCTTTAAGAGAAAGGCAGAGGGGACAGACCTATACCCTAGACTGTAGGTGAGCAGCTTAAGGCAGTTAAGGGGGAGGGGAGAATTTTAGGAAGGGCTTTTCCAACATCAAATTGGGACTGAGGCACATGTTGCCCCCTAGAGGCAATGGGGGGAATTGCATCAGAGAGTAGGCTGCAGAGCTAGAAAGCAGGGGGAGAGTCTAGCTGAGGGTGAGTGCTGAGGAGTGTGTCCTGATGGAGGGATAATGCTGATGTGTGTGTGCGTGTGTGTACGCGCGCGCATGCACGTGCACGTGCGCGCATGTGTGGCTATGAAGCACGTGTTCATTTATGCAATACATATCTAACAAGAACCTCCTGTGTGCCAGGTATCTGACAATCCTGTGAGCAAGGTGGAGGAAGGGCAGCCCAAGTGTGCAGCACACCAAGGAATAAGAGTCGGAGAGTAAGGAAAAATGAGAGCCAGGCACTGGGAAGCAGACAGTGGCCCAGACGAATCCAGCAAGGGGTCCCGATACACAATGGTGGCCACAAGAAGTTGACACAGCCAGGATAAGGCCAACTGGGGTGGACAGTAGTACCAAGTGCCACAGAAGGGCTAGAAAGACCAAGGAATGGCCTGGATATTGCCATTTGGGTGACCTTTCATGGAGTGTTTTCTTTGGAGCTCAAAGGAGGAGTGGGCAGAATGGGAGTGGAGGGGGAGAGAGGCAGTGGTCTTCCAGCTGGAAGCAGGGATGGGATAAGGCTAGGCAAAGCATGCATGAACCTTGTGGGTACAACCTGAGAACCTAAGAGGACTTGTTTGGACAACTTGCAATTTCAAAAATTAGTTTTTGTCCTAAGAGGTTATTAAAATTGAAAAGTACCATAATATGCCTTTCTGCAATATTTATATAGCTTCTTATCCTGACAGTTGTTAATACTTGCTTCTCCAGGAATTCTAGGCCTTTGGCAGTAAACCAAGTAAATATTCTAAATTAGAAAATAAAATTGCCTTTTATTGTTACTCAGATATACTCAGTATTCAGAGTACTGAATACTCAGATTCAGGTGTGTGTGTGTTTGTGTGCACGTGCAAGCATGTGGGTGCACATGTGCAGACTTAGAGTGTGTCTGTTTGTGCTCATTTAAGTAACTAGAATATTTCATGTTCTATATGTCAGGCAATGTAGGTGCTAACATATACCCGTGAGCAGAAAAGATGTGGGGGAGCCAGGTGATCTTATGCAGGGATATGCTGGTAACTCTCTGGCAGGTGCAGAAAGAAGGCCTGATTATAGTGTTTGCCAATTATCGTGGTGTAAATACTCTTGCCATGGTTGATTTCAAACTCCCAGCATAATGTCACTGAGTGTGGACCTGGGGGGAGAGATTTGCTCAGTCTATTCTTGCATGTCAGTACAAGACAGCTCCAACACACCGACAATCCTTTGTGAAGCCAGAGAAATAATCATGACAATAATAACTCCTTTGTTTGTGGTTCCCCAAGAACTTTACCGGCACAGTACCTTGAGCGTAATTTGAAGAGTATGGAAAATCTCTTGGGTTAGCCACAGGCCTTAAATTACCACCAATGAAACTCTGTAACATTCACGAACAGAGACAGGATACATTAATGTGGATAACCCAGGATCAGACAAGAAAGATCTTGATTGTGGGATATTATTGGAGAGAGAAGATCTGAACGAGAGATCAGAGGGGGAGAAAGAGGATTGGGTAGCAGGTAAGCAAGAGGTTCAGAAGAGAGATCCAAGCTATTAAAAATGTAATTTTTCTCCCTTTATAATTTTGCTAGGGCCTGGCATGCTCCTAGATCACAGATCTTGCCAAATTTAGTTCATGCTCCATTATCCGCTCTAATGGAGGAAAGTTGGACAACATAATTCAAAACAATGGACAACCTTGAAAGGTAAGTACAGTTGGGTCTGCAGAGGATCTGAGGCTTGTTTCTTCGTATCTTTACCATCCCGTGAATGGTTTACGTGCTCTACCTTTGGAACGTAACTGACTCGTGGCATGGAGGGAGCTGAGAAGAGCTATGATCAATGCCAATCTAGATTTTTCTTTGTATGAGTAAGTGTGGGATTTGGGGTGGTTACGTCTCCTTATAAGGAATTTAATAAAGTTTTATTTAATGGTTGCTTCTTAGTGGAAGGTGAAAAACTCTTGTCTTAGAAAAAGAAAATACTTTTTCTGAGAGAAACGTATTTAATTCACTTGGCCATAAGCTTTAAAGTATTGTGTGTGTGTGCACGCATGCGGGTATACACACGTGCGTGTGTGTCCAACTTCAATTACTCTTGACTACAGAAGAAATCAGTATCTAGCCCCTGGCGGTTGTGGGCTGTTAGCACTGAGTGACACTTGATATATTGGTGGCCAGCAATGGTGGGTGTGCATCCTACCAATTTTTAGAGCATATTTTATCTGTACAAGTAGCAGTGGCTTCACTCTCCATTTGTCATTTCTGTCCTTGAAAGCAGGAGTTGATAAATGACAGTAACTTTCAGCCCACCAAACTGCAGGCTTCTCTCCATCCCATGGTCAGTTTCAGGGTAGGGAGAGGGACAGAAATCCTCTAACGCTGGGTGGAAGCTGGGGGAATTGGGACGTAGAATGGGGTAGGAAAGGCAAGCCAAGTGGTGGCTTCAGTGAAAAAGGCTGCTCTATCGGTGCTACAAGTGCACAAGTTGAAGTTCATTTCCTTGGTTGGCATTAATGAGAAATGATTTTTTTCTTCTCCTATTTAGGTTCTGCAGCCCCAGCCCCCACCAATCCAATCAAAGACCCACTTTGGCTTTTTTCTTTCAGTGTCTTTTGCTTCCATTTCTTCTCATCAGTGCTTTACTGCCTTCACTCCGTTCTTCCGGGATTTTATTACCTCACCTCGGGATAAACAACACCTTCCTGATGGGAATGCTAATCATAGCAATATCTCACACCTAAAATCTGGGTAGTGTTCACCGTTGGCTAAGGAGTTTCCCTTACCTTGTCTCATGTAGTCCCTGTGGCACTCCTGTGAGATGGGAAACTGAGGCTCAGGGGGCTAAGCCATTTGCTGGGGCTGTAGGTTTGCAAGTGGGGATGAACCTTACCTTGGCACCAGCCCCAACCAGAACACTGCCTGCCTGTATCTGTGCCCGTATCCTCTCTTTGTTCTGATCTAATCTGTGTCCAGCTGCTAGAGCGATCATCCCATAAACTCTTTATTACCTGTAAGAACAGCTAACTCCCTCTGCCTCTTTGCCCACAATCCCCTGAGCACTTCGGTGTGCACCGAACCACCACTGGCCGCTGGTTTCCTCCTACGCTGCTTGTCATACTTCCCTCGCCCTTGTTGCATGTATGATCAGGTAAAATCCTTACATCTTTTCCGTGAGAACTTTTAAATTGTTTGGTCAAGTCCCAGTAAGCACGGACAATATCGACAGGAAAACTGCCTATCGAAAAAAGCCAAAATCTGTTCATAAACTCACACAGGATGTGCCCAAAGTATAAGATGTACATCAGCTTTCCAAGACAGCACAAAAGAAGAATACAAAATATCTCATTAATAATTTTGCAACATTACAGGTTGAAATGACAGTAGTTTGGAACGTGGGGTTAAATAAAACAAGTTACAATTAATTTCACCTGTTTCTTTTGAATGTGACTTGTAGAAAATGTAAAATTACATATGTGTTTTGCGTTGTATTTTTATTGGATAGTACTAGTTCAGAGAGTCGCGTTTATTGATTCTTCATAAGATGCTCAATGACACTTTTTTTTTGAGAGGGAGAGGGCGGGTGGTGAGGAGGGAGAGAGAGAATCTTAAGCAGGTTATAGTCCCAGCTTGATCTCACAAGCCTGAGGTGATGACCTGAGCCGAAATGGAGAGTCGGACACTTAACTGACTGAACCACCCAGGCGCCCCTTCATAGAAACACATACTCTTTCCTTTTGACTCCTGTTTCTTAAAAGTACTTCATATGAAATGAAGTTACATAATGATAGTGAGAACAATGATCACAATCAGGTTCGAGGGCACGCATGCCCGGGTCTCGGCAGGATCACTTTTCAAGTTGCAGGAGCAGAAATCCATGGAAAATCTAGAGTTACCTCCTTACGACTTTGGGTACCGTGGTGCCAGCCAGTATTCTGAGCAGGGCGGAAGGCGAGTGTGGCTTGTTTGGGAAAGCAGTGGAGACTGGTCATGATCCTGACCGGGAGCTCGGAGATGCTCCCTTCCTGATATGCTGTTTTATTTTTATTTTTTTAAAGATTTTATTTATCTACTTGACAGAGAAAGAGAGAGAGACATCACCAGTAGGCAGAGAGGCAGGCAGAGGGAGAGGGGGAAGCAGGCTCCCCGCTGAGCAGAGAGCCCGATGCGGGGCTCGACCCCAGGACCCTGAGATCATGACCTGAGCCGAAGGCAGAGGCTTAACCACTGACCTACTCAGGCGCCCCGATAGGCTGTTTTAAAATGACAGTGTGACAACTCTATTTTCTGTTAACTTTCTGGACACCCTCAGAATTGGAGACTTGCAAAGTGAAATTTAGGAATATTGTGATTAAGCGGAGAACAGATTCATTTCATTACAAGAAAATGAAAGACGCAACAGAGCGAATAGTGGTTGTCTCAAAAGAAGTGGCCCACACGGCTGGGGTATTTGGAGTAGGAGGTGGTCCATAACCTACTAGCAAATTAGTAGGCTTGCTAGCAAGTAAATAAGGCTGTTTGGGTTTGCTCTTGGGTTGCAAGGGTAGGGCGGAGGCAGTAGGTCTCTTGGAGAGGAATGTTTTCTGGGTCAGGATCTGGCCTGCAGGATTCTGTCCTCTCTACCCCTCTGACTCCATCGTGGTCTGCTGGTCGTGCTGCAGCGCTCACTTCCGTGGAAGAAGACACCTTGCCTCACCCGCAGCCTTGTCTGCGTATAAGGGGTAAAGAGTTTGCCAGTTACATTGTGCCTGCAAGGCCTGGGAGAGAGGGTTGTGGGATCCACCATCCCTGTGACTAGGGCGAGCGTTATGAATTGCGTCCCGCGTGCTGGGGGCAGGCACGGGTTGGCTTGGGGAGATGAAAGATACAAGCGGTTGACATCTGTACCTCGCTTCCCTTGCTGGGCGGTACCCCAGTGTGGCTGAGGGTTGATGCATGAAGTCTGTCATAGAACAAAGCAGTTCCAGTCTCTCAAGGGCCTGGCAGGTGCAAACAAGTCTGAGGTCCCCAGACGTTATTGTGGTAGAGGCAAGGCATGTGTTGTTGCTTCAAAGACTCTCCCCAATAGGTCTTTCTCCCCCAGTATCCAGTGTGATGGAAGGGGTGATTTAGCCTAGACGAAGTGGGGTCATGTAGGTCTTACTCTGATTGAGGCAAATGGCAAGGCTGGACCACCCGACTCCTTGAGGCCACTGAATTGAATGGCATTAGGAACATGCACCAAAAGCTGGTTTCAGGGAAAGAACATTTGTAAGGAGAGGAGTTTTGCTGAGCACTGTTGGTTTGCTTGCAAACGATAACAAGGAAAACAGCAATCAGAAGAGAGAGTGGCTGTCTTTTGCCCTACCCTGTTTGGTAATAAATAAACGAATCGAGCGTATTCAGTATCTATGGTCCTGTTTATTCGAGAGGCGCTCTGCTCCACAAGTTCACGTCAGGGAGACATGAGGAGACACCAGGCTGCAGATTGGAAGAGGCTGCACTGGGGAAAAATGATCAGGGTCTTTAGGGCCTTGCAGAAATGAGGAGTGAAGCGCTCTCCCTTGGCCTCCTCAGAACTGAACTGAATCCCTAGAGAGCCAAGAAGAAGCCCCCTGACCTCCCGCCAGCCCCAACTCCTTCTCCTCACATTCCAGTTCCGAACCTGGAGTTTGAGACTTAGAGGCTGTGAGGCTGTGTTTGTGGATCTGCCTGGAAAGCCAGCCCTGAGTTTTCACATAAACCCGGGGGTTGGCCTCAGTGTCGTTCCCTTCGCAAGGAGCATAGCCTATGAGTCGCCTTGCATCTTGGCTGTAACGTGAGGAGTGGCAGAGGGGAGTGGGATCTTACTGACGACTCAGCGAAACGTCAAGAAGGAAGCGATATGCAACCCTGACACACACTGCTTTCCTCAATTTTCAGTGTGTGCAAGATATCTTGTGATCCGTTTCCGCATCCCAAGCCCGAGAAAGGGGAGGCACCTATGTCTTTGTCCCAATTCATAGACAGGCTTTTATCTGTGTAAATCTTAAATATCTAATTCTCAGACTGTGGCCAAGAGAGATACTAAAACTACTGGGTAGAGGCAGCTTACAAATGGCCAAATAATTGTTGTTAAAAAAAGGGTTTTTTTTTTTTAAACCATGTAAATAGGTTGCCTCTACTAGAGCACGGGCTAGTCAAGGCTGTGACAAATCTGAGAAAAACAGACCTTAGATAAATAGGCTGGCATGGTTGTTGTTAATAATAATAATAATAATGGCATCACATTAACTGTATCATTATTATTGCAATTATTTATTGTGTTCCAGGACTGGTTAAATGCTTTGTATAGAACATTTTAAAGAATTTAATCCTTACAAAATCCTTACAAATCCTTATAAAGTCCAAAGAGGGAGGTATCATTAGCCATGTTGAAGGTGAGGACACCAAAGTTGAGAGGTAAGGTTATTTGCCCAAGGTCATCGAACTTGGAAATGATGGAACTGGGATTTTAATTTGCTTTTGCATTAAGACTATGGGACACGGTCTTTCTTTTTTAAACCGAGATTTCAAACAAGAGTCAACATAAAACCAGAAAAGTCTAAAGGCTGATTTATAACCTGATTTCTTCTTGGCCTTCGCAATGCTGAGTGGAAATTGCTGAGTTTTTAGTATGGAAGGAACGTTTGAAGTGTAATGCAGAAGATCCTACTGCCAGGAGTTGTCTCATATTTGCCTTTAAACTGTAATGACCCAGCGCGCCAGCACTGGTGTCAATTTATTAATCACCCCTACGTGCCAGGTGCTGCAGGCCCTTTTTGTTGATGGAAAGTGTTGGCTTTACAGTTGACAAAGCATCCTTGCTTACATAAATCCCCACACCGAATCCTGGACCCGACTCAGCATTCATGGGAGAACAGGAACCTAAGGCTCAGCAAAATTCAGATACAGATTTAGGAATGGAGAAGAGAGGACCCAGATGAGATCTTCGTCTCCCCGTCTGAGAGGTAACGTGACTCCTTCCTGCTCTTTCATGAGGGATGCACGCAGAGTTCATTCATACCATATAACTCATCCTCTCTCATTTTTACCCATAACAAACATGCCTTGAAAAAAAATGCTGGTGTTTTCTGATACCTCTTTTGAATTGAGCTTCTCAGCGTAAATGGGTAGGGTCAGTTTGAGCTGGCTTACTTTTTATGTTGCTAATTTGTATGTGCTAAACACATACTACCTTTTTTCCTTAAAAATTACTATCTAGTTAGAAGGTCTGGACTGTACTTTTCCATTTCTCTTTGAACTTACCTGTAGGATCTAACAGTGCTTAACACAATTTAATTATTTGCCTCTTTGAATATGGTCTTCATTCAGTTTTCCTTCTTTTTAGACTGAGGCTGTATAAGATTGAGAAATTAGTTAGCATCCCTAGAGATCCTGAATGGTCCAGATGGCTTTCTACGGGATGCCTGTGCTTGTGACTAGCCTATCTTCCTTCTTCCTTGAAGACATGCATCACCCTCAATTGGCACAGCACTTTACTGACTTCATCACAGGTAATGTTTTAAAATATTTTTAAAAGATTGACTTATTTATTTTAGAGGGCAGGGAGGGGCAGGAGAGAGGGAGGGAGAGTCATAAGCAGACTCTGCACTGAGGGCAGAACTGAACATGGTGCTCAGACTCACAACCCTGAGATCATGACCCTGAGCCAAAACCAAGAGTTCGACACTTAAATGAGTGTACCATCCAGGTGTCCCTAAAATGTGTTTTTCTATGAAACCTCTTCTTTGTGTTTTTCATTATGGAAAATTTCAAACATATACAGAAGTAGAGAGATTACTACAAGAAAGCCAATGTATCCAACTTCGAAAGTGATCATTATATGGACAATCTTCCTTCATCTGTACTCCCACCTGTCCCCCACCTACAGGAAGATTTTGAAGTAAATCCCAAATCTCATAGCATTTCGTCTGTAAATATTTCAGATGCATCTTGGGAAAATGAGGACTGCTTTAAAAAGCATAACCACAACATTATTGCAACACCAAAATAAAGCAATAGTAATTCTTTAATATAATTAAATATGTATTCATTGTTCATATTTCACTGGGTGTTTTTTAAATTTTTGTTTGTTTGTTTATTTGAATTGGATTCCAAAGAAGTTTCCAACTGTGTCATTGGTTGATGTATCTTTATAAATTTACTTTATAGATTTCCTCCGTCTCATTTTTATCCCTTGTCATTGACGTTGAAGAAACTGGCTACTTTTGCTGTAAAGTTTCCATAATGGATTAGATTCTGCAGAGATCACTTTTAGTTTGACGGCTCTTCTCAAATGGGCTCACCATGGGAGGTGTTCTAGTGAGGACCTGGGGGTGGTTTTGAGTACTGTTTTCAGGGCTACTTAGAGCCTCATTGCCTTCCTTCTTCTTTGTCTTGCGTAAGTGCTGATACTGTGAGGACTTGGGAGCGATCGGTAGTTTATCTCCACATTAATTATATTTGAGAATTTGTAGGGATACCTTTTTATCTTATTTTCTTGTAACAGTTTGTTTAAAGATTTTATTTATTTATTTGACAGAGAGACAGAAAGATCACAAGCAGGCAGAGAGGCAGGCAGAGAGAGAGGGGGAAGCAGGCTCTCCGCCGAGCAGAGAGCCCGATGCAGGGCTTGATTCCAGGACCCTGAAATCATGACTCGAGCTGAAGGCAGAGGTTTAACTCACTGAGCCACACAGGTGCACCCCAGTTTGTTTGTTTGTTTAAAACCGCTTTATTCTTGATCAGTGTTCTGCATTTTTTAAAAGAAATTTATTTATTTACTTGTTAGAGAGAGCACAAGCAGGGGGAGCAGCAGGCAGAGGAAGAAGCAGGCTCCCTGTTGAGCAAAGAGCCCAATGTGGGACTTGATCCCAGGACCCTGGGATCATGACCTGAGCTGAAGGCAGATGTTTAACCAACTGAGCCACCCAGGAGTCCCTCTTGTAGCAGTTTTTAAATGAATCTTTGCTATTCTAGTTGTTCCATTTTTTAAATATATCAGATTGAACATTTTTAACACCAAAACAATGATAAAACTCATTCAGCTTTAGGTGAGAGGCTGCCACTTCATTGAATATCTTTTGCCACTACTCAGAATATGTAAAAAGGTACCTGTGAATGTGCACTGGGACAAAAGTAATCGATATCTTTCTTCTTTGTTCTGGATGGATGGATGATATCCAATGGTTAGACCAGCAGTCAACAGATCAAAAGTCTAAGCACGTACACATATGTGTATGGATGTGCATGTGTGTGTGTGTTTAAGAAACCTGTGCCAATATTGGCTCCAGATTTTTCTCAATTTTGAGAGGAGGAACTCTTGTACTGTAGGATAGTGGGACAATTGGTTTTTGAGTCTGTGTAGTCACTCATGAAGTTGCTTTCCTTAACCTACACATGTAGTAGTCTCTTTGTAGGGGAATTATAAACATCATCTGAAATTTACATCCCTAGGATCTTTGTAGTCATGACCTAGATTCTTTACATAGATCAAGATACATATTCATTATCAAAGGCATTCTGAGAAGACAGAGACAGCAGCATAGTTTTTAAATTTCCTCCTAAGACAAAGAAAATAGAGAATAAAAACAAAATCCTATGTACAATATTTACAATAAAACTAACAGCATGTCCTCTAGAACCCCAAAATTCAGCTGGGTAGAGAGAAATCAGCAAAATTGGCCCAAAACTTATGTGGAATCAATGTGTGTTCAGGAGGAAGTGAAGAAAGGCAATGAAGTATTTAGTAAATCTGAGAAGAGGAAACCAAAAATAGCCAATAAGTATTCATGGAAAATTTCAGAGTCTAATTTGAGAACAGCAAATAAAATTTGGGCAGCTTTAGTGACCTTATGGCTATGGGCTCATAGCGAGGTCTTCAAGGTGTGGAAGAGGCTAGGCTCTGTGAATTATTGAAACTTGTCATCTTTTCCAGGACAGCACCTCACATGGAGGAGAAACCTTTGGGGATGGGGTCAAACTTAACTGAGACAGTGGCAGTAGAAACAATAGAAACAGAATGTACAGATAAAATGGGTAAAGGGAAATAGAGCAAGAAAGTGTCAAATAGCAAGCTTCATATTTTTGAACATTACCTCCAAACAACAGAAAAGGGAACTCTATTAATTATTAAGCTATCTCTAACCACAGCTCTTTTTAAAGTTCAAGAAACTAACTTCACATAAAAGTGAACAACAAGGAAATATCAAGATCAATTCCCAAACAACGTTATTATGAGCAAAAAGGGGCAAAAGCAGAATAACATCCCTAAATACAGTGAAAGTATATCTGAAAATTATATTTACAAAACAGACCAAAACTGCAACATACTATTTCAAGATAAGCCCAGTGACATTAAGAAATGGATACAAAACTTGACAAAGCAAGACAAATTAGAACCAGAGTTCAGAACATGATGATAGATGTCAGAAAAGCGTTAGAAACTAAAGAATCATAGTGCCAGAAAAGAAGAGTAGAACAGAAGAATTGCAAAAGATTGTGCCTTAAGATAAATGGAAACTGAAAAACAGGAGCATTTTAAAAGTAAAAGAGAAACAGCTACAGATGAAAAGGATTCCAGGAAAACGGCAAATAGTGAAGAAAGGTGAAGAAGATCCAACATATGGAAAATTAGAACTCTTGAAAAAGAAAACTGAAACAAGAGAACATAGCAAATGTTAAGCTGTGGGTGAAGAAACTTTCCTAAAATTAAAAAAGAAAAATAAATATATAGTTTTGATCTACATATTGAAAAAACAATGCGTAATACCTGAGAATATCAACTCAGAGAGATACACATGCCAAGACATATTCTACTAAAAGTGCTTGAGGTGACAGTAAAACAAATAAACCCAAATTTTTTTTCCATCATCTTGACAAAAAGAGAAAGTGATTTATGAGGAAAAAGTTAGATTATTACCAGAATTTCAATAACAGCACCTTTGGCTAGAAGAAAATGGAGTAACATATTTAATGTAATCAAAGAAAGAAAATATGAACCAAGTAATTTATGTCAATTAAAACTTATTTCAGTAAAAAAGGCATAGGAAAAATGTTACCAACATGTAAGACCTAAGGAAATATCTAGCATTCCTGGGAATTCTGCTAGAAAACTAACCTTCAATATATAAAATGACTAGAGACATATTACTAGTGGTGATATTTAAATATATATTTACTTATAGACTATAGACTAAAGGTAAATTAAGAGAAGAGAGTATATAATATGTAATGACTATATATATAGATATATTAAAATATAAATAAAATGGGGGAAAGTTGGAGAACACAAATGCAAAAGAAATTTTAACTTAGAATGATTTTGTTGAGATTGTTCAGTAGTTAATATGTGATAAAGCACATAAGTAATTGTGGGTTATTTTAATCCTATCACCTCTTACATCCTTGGAAACCAGGAGTCTTAGTATGGAAGGAAATGGACACATATCATACAGAAAGTTAAGGAAAAAACCTGTGGACTATATATTAGAAGTACCAGTATGGGTCAATGAATAGAAATATATAAACACATTTATTGTCTTTAAATCTGACAAGAGAAGGAATGAAGCATTTTTCATACTTTTCCTGCATGAAATATAACACAGGATGTAAATATATGAAATATAACAAATAGCACATAGAAGTGTATTATTGTAGAATCATTCCATTGAATAAAGGAAGAGGATAGTGACAGAATATCACCATTGAGGGATGTAGTCATTGAACACCAATGGCTGCTGGCCTTAGAAGGAAAAAAAGAAAAAACAAAAAACCGTAATGGAACTTCTGATGAAAGAACACACTATTGCCGCCTACACTTTTGTCAAAAAGAATTGAACCTGAGTTTGGTCCATATATAGATCTAGCTGCACATTTGTAGGAAATGTAGAGGACAGAGGAAATGCTGAATGGTAAGCTGTGAGTTGTCAAAGAAAACTAGAGCTGGACACAAGTTAAAGCAGTAAAAACAGATTTTATTCAAAACTATTACAATAGGGGGAAAGAGAGTATAGAACTGAGCTGGATTCCAAATACAACGACAAGGGATTTATAGCCAAGGAAGAGGGTGAAGTGATTGGTAGATGAGATGTATTAAGAGGAGACAGCATTAGGTGGAGGGTTGGGGGATTCTTGCTAAACTGGCCTAGCAGTATTCTGGTTGAGGACAGGCCAGGGTGGTCAGATATTAAGAGTGGAGAATTCTTGCTAACCTGACTTACCAGGGTTCTTGCTATAGCTGAACTGGGCAGGCTAAGTTACAGAGCCCAAGGACAAGGGCAAAAGGGGGGCCCCGAAAAGCCTGTCTCAAGTTTGATCAAGAAGGGAATCTTTTCTGAGTGTGCAGTCAGCTATATCTAGATAGATTAGATGGCCTTGGCTTTCAACAAAAAAAAATTATAAAGGAAAAAAGAGGGGGATGGAGGGAGGCTTGAAAATTAAAAGACAAAAATAAAAGATAAAATATAGGCAATACTAAGTCATTGAGACTAGGGATATACACATGCTATAAGGGTTGAATAGTAGTCCCCAAAAGATATATTCAAGTCCTCATCCCTAGAACCTGTGGATGTGATATTATTTGAAAATAGGGTCTTTGCAGGTAAGTTAAGAATCTTGGAATGAGAACATTTTGGATTCAGAGTAGGCCCTAAATTGATGACTGGTGTCCTTATAAGGGAAAGGCACATAAGCACACAGGAAAAAGCCATGATGAGAGGGCAAAGGCAAGATGAGAGGGCAGCCACAAGTCAAGGAACGCCAAGGATTGCCAGCAGCCACAGAAGGTTAGGAGAGAGGCCTAGAATAAATTCCCCTTAGAGTCTTAAGAAGGAATCAACTCTGCTAACACCTTGATTTTGGACTTCTGGACTCTAAAACTGTGCGAGAACAACTTTCTGTTATTTTAAGGTACCTACTTTGTCTTAATGTGTTATGGCAGCCCTAGGAAACTAAGACACTTGAATATATCAAGAAATACAAAAAGCTGATTACCATGCAAATCAGAATCATTTCCTTGTACAGGAAGGAAGCTGGGATTAGAATGGGGTGCATGGGGTGCCTGAGTGGCTCAGTTGGTTAAGCGTCTGCCTTCAGCTCAGGTCATGATCCCAGATTCCTGGGATTGGGTCCCACATCAGGCTCCCTACTCAGTGGGGAGTCTCCTTCCGCCCCCTTTACCCCTCCCCCTTGCTCTGCTCTCTCTCTCTCAAATAAATAAATAAAATCTTTTTAAAAAAATCTTAAGAAAAAAAGAATGGGGTGCATGGAGGTCTTATGCAGAGGTTGAAAATTTCTGTTCTTGATCTGGATGGTAGAGACAACAGCGTCTTCCTTACAATATTTCCTTGAATCCTACAATTGTTTTATGTAGTTTTCTATTTCAGGGTCTTATTCTCAATAAAGAAGTTTTTAAAATCCACGCACAATTCATCTGTGGCTCCACCCCCATATATAATTCCTGCCATTCTTACTAGAAGGAAATTATATTTATCTGAAGATTTATTTAATTTCAGCATAATGAATAATAGAATGTTATATTAGTTTTGAGTGTAGAATATAGTGATTCAACAATTTTATACATTACTCAGTGCCATCATGATAAGTGTATTCTTAATCCCCTTTGCCTATTTCCCTCTATCCGCCCCCCCCAACCTCCTCTTAGGCACCCATCAGTTTGTTCTCTACATTTAAGAGTCTGTTTTGTTGTTTGTTTCTTTTTTACTTATTTTGTTTCTTAAATTCCATATATGAGTGAAATCATATGATATTTATTTTTCTTTGAATGACTTATTTCACTTAGTATTATACCCTCCAGATCCATTCATGTTGTTGCCAATGGCAAGATGTCATTATTTTTTATGGCTGAGTAATATTACATAATGTTTCATGAGATATATATCTGTTTCACATATTTTTATCCATTTATCTATGGATAGACACTTGGGTTTCTTCCATAATTTGACTATTGTAAATAATGCTGCAATAAACATAGGGGGTGCATATATCTTTTCAAATTAGTGTTTTCACATTCCTTGGGTAAATAAGCAGTAGTGAAACTACTGGATCACTTCTAAATCTATTTTCAAATTTTTATTTTTATTTAATTAATTAATTTATTTATTAAAATTTTATTTATATATTAGAGAGAGAGAGATCACAAGTAGGCAGAGAGGCAGGCAGAGGGAGAGGGGGAAGCAGGTTCCCCGCTGAGCAGAGAGCCTGATGTGGGGCTCCATCCCAGGACCCTGAGATCATGACCTGAGCCAAAGGCAGAGGCTTTAACCCACTGAGTCACCCAGGCACCCCTATTTTCAATTTTTAAAGGAACTTCCATACTTTTTTCCACAGAGCCTGCACCAGTTTTCATTCCTGCCAACAGTGCACAAGGGTTCTTTTTTTTCCACATCCTCATCAACATTGTTTTTCTTGTATTTTTTATTTTAGTTATTCTGACAACTATGAAGTGATATCTCATTGTGGTTTTGATTTGCATTTCTCTGATAATGAATGACGTTGAGCATCTTTTCATATGTTTGTTAGACATCTATATGTCTTCTTTGGAGAAAAATCTGTTCCTGTCTTCTGATCATGTTTAAATGGAATTATTTGTTTTTTCAATGTTGAGTTGTATACGTTCTTTATGTATTGTGGATGCTAAACCATTATTGGATATGTCATATGCAAATATCTTCTCCCATTCAGTGGGTTGTCTTTTTGTTTCATAAGTTGTTTCCTTTGCTGTGCAGAACCTTTTTATTTTGATGTAGTCTCAATAGTTTATTTCTGTTTTTGTTTGTCTTGTTTTGGGAAACATATCCACAAAAATCGCTGTGGCTGATGTCAGAGAAATTGCTGCTTGTGCTCTCTTCTAGGATTTTTTATGGTTTCAGGCCTTTAATCTATTTTGAGTTTATTTTGTGTATGGTGTAAGAAAGTGGTCCAGTTTCATTCTTTTGTATGCAGCTATCCAGTTGTGGTGTGGCTAAGCTGCATTTGCCTTTGGTCCAATCATCTGCAATGGCTCCCAGTGCCCGTTGTGGGCAAGGTTTGGTCCCTGTGTTGTTAGTGGGCCTGTCTGGGACTGCTTTGGGCTTGAGCTGGGTCAGACCATGTGTTTGCCAGAGCTCCTGTAGCACTAAACCACAGGGTGCGCTCCCTGTGTTGTCCCATGAAAAGCTTTTGTTGGTGGGTGGGGTCTGCAGTCAGACCAGATGCCTGCCCCCAGCGCACTGCTGGGACTGCAATTGAACTGGTGTGTATGGCTTTCTTCCCCTCTTCCTGGGGTGGGAGTCATTTTGGGGTGCTGCTGACCCCTGTTGGGGCTGCTTGGACACCACTACACTTTTGGCACCACTTTGGATGGATTACTGCCAAAGGCATGGGTGTGAGAAGGTGGTGTGCAGTACCAGCAAGTTCTGCAATGATGCTCTGGGGTAAGGAATCTGCCTGGGAAATCCCCTCCCAGGCCAGGCTGGAGGGAGCCAGTCCATAGAGGAATGCAGGGGCAGGGCACACTGCTAGCAAGTTAGGTGGGGAGTATTAGTGCTGCACTAGTTCCTGCAGGTGACCCTGTATCTAGGTTTGGGAAATGGCACCCTCCAGTTCTTGGAGAAGTCTCCCAAAGATCCCTGCTCCTCCAGCACATGCTCTGAGATTAGTGAGCAAATTTCCCTCCTGTATACTGCAGGTGCTTTTCAAACTGCTGCTTCAATGCTGTATCTCAGTGGGCTGTTGGTTGCGTTGTCCCTTTAAGGACGGGGACTCAGTTTCCTATCACCCCTTGACTCTTCCAGAGCTGAGCTGACTGATTTTCAAAGTTCTAGGTGGTAAGGCTCACTGATTGTAAGAACTTGTGAGGTTAAGAACCTCTTGTTTTCAAAGCCAAATATTATAGGGATTTGTCTTTCCAGTGTGGGTTTCCCATGCCTGGGGTACCTGGGGTGGGATTTGTTCCTCTCTCATCTCCACACCGGTGGTGTCCCTCCCTCCTGCAGACAGTCCTATGGATCCATTTGGCTCCTGCCATGTCTCCATCCTTCCTACCCTCTTTGACGTGGTCCCTGCTCTACATTTAGCTGTGACGTCTGCTCTGCCAGTCTTCAGGTCATTTTCTGGGTTTATATACACTGATGTAGTATTTTGGAGGAGAATCTGGGGACAGGTGAGGCTGGGATCCTTCTACTCTGTAATCTTCCTTAGATGTTGGATGATTATTCTTGACAAAGCCATGCTACTAACAACTATTTTTCTTGACTTCTTTTTTTGCCCATTACAAGTTGTTGTTACTTCTTTTTATCCAAAATATCAGGGGCACCTGGGTGGCTCAGTGGGTTAAAGCCCTGCCTTCCACTCAGCTCATGATCTTAGGGTCCTGGGATGGAGCCCCACATCGGGCTCTCTGCTCAGCAGGGAGCCTGCTTCCCCTCCCCACCCCTCTGCCTACTTGTGATCTATCTGTCAAATAAATAAAATCTTTTAAAAAAAATATTAGCAACTCATTTTCTTTCTCAGTTGTGTATCATGCTCTACCTCTTTTAAAAAAGTGCCTTTCACCACCAGTTTTGAAGCAAGTGGCCCATCCCAAAATGCATGTTGTTGCCCTTTGCAGATGTGAACACACGGTTTTAAAAAAACAATTTTGAACTACTCCCTTCTCCAGTCCAATTTACTTTTTCTCCTCATCATAAATGATGCATACTGCATAACACAGTTGACCTTTTCAAATATGTTATCAAAATGGGGACTAAAAATAGCATTAAGCATTTCTCCTGAGGTTTTTAATATTATCTAATATCTGCTCTTCATTTTCTATCCCTCTAGGATGGAAAAATCCTTCTTGACCCTCCCCGCCCCCCATCCCCCCACCACTCTCTTTTGGATGATTTAAAAAAGCAAAGGTTTCTCTATTGTCTTCATGTATCTTATTAGACATATTGCTTATTGTTTGTCATACCACAGCATATGGATCACAATAATATCATATCTTGTTTCCTAAGAACCATACTGAACTTTAAACATTTTTTTTGGAAAGATTTTATTTATTTATTTGAGAGAGAGAGAGAGCATACAAATGTGCAGGCACATGTACCAGCAGGAGGAGGGGAAAATGCTAGGGGGACGGGCAGAAGGAGAAGTAGACTCCCTGCTGAGCAGGGATCCTGAGAAGCAGGGCTCCATTCCAGGACCCTGGGATCTTGACCTGAGCCAAAGGCAGATGCTTAACCGACTGAGCCCCCAGGCCCCCCAACCATACTAAACTCTAAAAACTAAATAACTACTTTGTTTATTTCATTGGATGATTAATCACAATGTCACTGATCTTCTTGTGATTCCGTATTTGCAAATCTGCCTACTCACTGAAATTTCTTTGGAGCGCTTCAGATCAATACCTGCTGTGCTCTCTTGGCCATTCACAGGTGCCTAGAGCAATGCAATGCCCAAGTCCCCAGTGCACATGTTCCCAGGATGAGGCCAAGGGAGGTGACAGGCTACCTTTTGTTTCAGCTCATGCTTTAACCAAGTGTCCTTTCTGCTTTGTATTTAGTGCCACATTTTTCTCATTCTTGTGCTTTTTATTGGTGATTTCACTTTTAAAAAGGCCTCAAAATATAGTGCTGATGTGCTCTTCAGTGATGCAAAGTCTAAGAAGGCTGTGATGTGCCTGAAGAGAAAAGAGGTGCTTTACAATTTTTTTTAAGTAGGCTCTTTACCCAACGTGGGGCTTGAACTCATGACCCTGAGATCAAGAGTTGAATGCTCTACTGACTGAGCCAGCCAGGCATCCCTGAAAATAGGTGTTTTTGCAATGAATCTCGGAACACTACATCAGAAACTAATGACATACTGTATGGTGACTAATATAACATAATAAAAAAAAAGAAGTGTTTTTGGTAGATTTCCTTCAGGTCTGAGTTACAGTGTTGGTGACCACGAGTTCAATAGATACTAAAGAAGGTGTCCTTAAACAGAAATTCTGATAAAATGTGGTCGTATATTGACTTATTGATGAAAAATGTTACCAGAGGCAGAAACCTACCCAGGAGCAATGATTCAGTGTTTGTGAATTCATTTTTCGCGATGACTTCCTAGAACATTAACTACATGGATAACAGGAATCAACTCTGTGTAGACAATCCTTACTGAGCCCTCCACTAAGAGCTTTATGTGCATTTTCTCATTTCACTAAGAACACGATGAGTTAGGTACTGTCATCATTCCTATATCCCAGGTGAGAGAACTGAAGTACAAGGAAATTAATACCTGGCCTAATGATGGCACAGCAGAGAAGGAGGAGCGGGGGTTGGCACATGGGCAGTTTGGCCCCAGAGCCTTAGCCTCTGCACACACAGCCTCCCCTTGAGCCCGGGTGGCAAGGTGATGTCTATGGAAGCTTCGAGAAATGTATAATGTTTTATTCAACCTGATTTATCCTTGTGACTATTAATTCATCTGGCATGAATGTTTTTCAACTGGCATGAAGAAAAATCTTTGAGCAACCATGAAGTTCTATCCAGCTTGGTCATCAAGATGACACAATGTTGTCACCCATAATTAGAATTGTTCAGACCAGCTCGATGTTCAGGACTCAAATCACCTCTTAGTCTTCGATTCTTGAGAGGTTGAAATGCCAAAAGCATTGAGAGCCAGGCTGGGATTTAATTATAAAATGGCTGCCTTGTGAGAAAAAGGAACCAGTATAGAGAAAGAGCTAATCCTGGCTCGAGGGTTCCTCACTCCCAAAGTCTGTCCCTCCCTCCCCCTTCCATCAAGAGGCTTCTCATCCCAAGCTTTTCAAAGGCCACATGTTGTCAGCAATTTATGAATATGAATAATGTGATTTACATTCCTTTGATTTAATATAATGATTAAGCTTCTTTGTACTCTGTTCTGATTCACTGAAACGAAAAATATATTTTCTTTGTCCTTTATTAGTAATTTTTTCCCTTCCAAATTTGCTTGGCTTTGGCAATGAAAGAGAGATAAATTTTGCTTTGATTTGGTGGTGCAGGGAGTGCAAAGGAGAATTAAAACATTAGTTAAAAGGCACAAGGGAATTGAACAGGGAACAGAAATTAAGTTAGTTGAAGCAAATTACCTTATGGTTGTAAACCAACGGGGGTTCAGATAGATGTAAGGAATTCATTTCTGCTTCTAAATAATTATTTTTGCTTCTCAACAATAGCAGTGGGCTGCGTTCCTACAGGCGGTTAGGTACTGCACAGCCAATCTTTAATTAAGCAGAGGGGGCCCCTCTGAATATGAGTATAACCTGATTAGTTTATTGCAGGCTGGGATTTGGAACTGATCATACCCCTCCCTCTCCCTCCTAACCTTTGGGTGACCCAGAATTCACTTCTTAGTGAGTTTCTCATTTAAGGAAATATGAAAGAAAAAAAGATGTAAAGAGAGGCTTTAGAACAGCCTAATAAAAAGATTCAAAGGCCTTACTGCAAAGGGCCCTTTGAAATGGAGAATGGGAAGACTGGATTGGGAGGCTGGAAGAGAAGGAACTGGACTATTTCTCCTGGTGAGGGCTCCTGTCCTCTTGGGCTTTAGGAGGACAAGCACGAGAGGGTTGGGGAAAGTTCCTGGGACACTGACAGGCATGCAGAGACAAGGGCGCGGAAGGGGGGGGGGGGATCATCAAGAGAACTGGGACACCTCCCCCTCTCTCCTTCTGTCCATTCTAGCCTGGCCCAACAGAATCAAGCCGGGTGGCACTGTGGATCTGGGTTCTAGGTGGGTTTCTGTGAATCTGGGCAAAGTTCTTAACTCTTGAATCTTCATCCTCTTGCCTGCAAAATAGGATTGGCATTTTTGTACCCTGTACATCTCAGAGGATTTTGCTGAGGTTGAGATAGACAACGTGGGTGAAAATGCTCTGCAAAATTTAAGCCATTTACGCAAATGTCTTACCTCAAGTGTGGGACTGGAGCTTCTGAACCTGGCCTTGTATTATATTCACTCAGGGTGAGATTTCAAAAATTACATCTCCTCTCCTGAGGCCCCATCCCCAAGACGCAAGAGGCTGAAGCCATTAAAACAACAGAAATAAAAGGACAAAAATAAAAATCTTTTGGATGGCGATGTTGCCGAGGATGAGGAAGACGATGACAATGTCGGCGAATATAACGGTTATGATGGGCGCTGAGAGGGACGTGGTGTAAGGATTTCTTTTGCTCACCCAGCGGAGTATGACCGGAACCTGGTCTCCCTCAGGGTTCTTGATGCCTAATACTTCCTTCCCGAAAGAGAGAAGCAAGGGGATAAACACATTTTAAAGATCTTCTCTGTACCGGGAATGGTGCTGGGTAAACGTCAAGCATTCTGTGCCCCCCGTGAACTTCCAAACCCCTAAACAAATGGACAAATGCCCGGCTGGTCCCAGAAGGGGGTAGGAGCCTGTCTGGAGTAGGGAATCTGTCCTGAGCAGAGCAGGAAGTTCTGCGAGTGACAAGAGCTTTCCTGAGTTAGGCTGTCTTCTTACACCTATCGCCTCACTGAGGCTCATTGAAGATTGACTCATTGGCTTCAATGGGCTCATCGAAGATTGCCATCTGGCAAGGGTAGCTTCAACGCCCCCTTGCTAGGAGCAACACCGTGCTAAATCAACGAATTCTGTTAAAAACTTGGAAGAGGAGACAAGGCATTGTGATTGAAGTTTCCGCAATCCTAAGGAGAAAAAGAAACAGAAATGAGTGGCTTCTGCTTTAATCTAAAGATCAATGCAGTATTAACACGAATAGCCCTACCAAGCACACCATCCCAGCATGCCAGGCTGAGCTTGCAAATCGGCTTCCTCTTAAAAACTAAAGATCAGAGCATCCTAGAAATGTTTGGTCTCTACTTCTGCTCACTTATTCCTTGAGGAGCACAGCTGACAGTTTCAATAAGGGCTGCAAACAACTGCCTATTCATTGGCTCATTCAGTCTGTGATAAGTTCCTATCAGGCATGGATCCAAAACTGCTTCTTCTATTAGGAACGCCTGGGTCACGGCAGGACATTTCAAAACAGAGCTCTCCAAGAGCAGTTAGAAACAGGTTGCAGATGCACATCGATTATTTCCAGTTGCTTTAAAAAACCAATGGGATTTTAACCTCATTACTCCCCCCCCTTTTAATAAAGTAACCGCTGGTTGAGAAACATCAACCTTGGTGAAAAAACAACAACAATGACAAAAAAAAAAAAAAACAAACAAAAAAAAAAACAAAAACCAAAAAACAACCCACCAAAAACCAAAAAAAAAATAAAACCCAAACAAATTGCACATCATTTCCTCCAGCCGTGAAAGAGAATGCTCAGGAATTGTATGCATCAATTAGAACGCATCAATTGTAACAGTTAAATTTAAAGATCTGGGAGCTCCATGAGGATATGAAAAGAAAAGAATTTCAAATGCAAGAGATAGTGACTGTGGAGTGCGTCATAGGGTCTTGTCCTGTTACTTTGTGATTTCTCCTGAGTCCCAGAATTGCCGATAATTGTATTTACTTATATCGTAATAGTATGTACCTTTCTTGTAATGTATTGTTAGGTTAATATCATATTGAGATAGTATATTACAGTTACGCTAGTACGGTTTATCTGGGCCAGTGTACTCACACTGTGGTGTCTGTGGTCCAATTCAATTTTCTCTCTGCTGCCTGTCCTTTCACACTGCCAGATACCTTCTGAACCCATACTTGTTCCTTCAGTGCCCACCGCCCATGCCTCAGGTTCTCATTCCTCACTTGGAGTGAACTTGTAGCCCTTCCAGGCTGGTCTTCCTAATTGTCTCTCTTGTCTTGAATCTCCTCTTCACACCAGACTTAGTGTTGTGGGCTGAATGTCTGCCCTCCTCCCCCCGCCACTCATGTAATGAAATTCCTCCCCCCAAAGTGATGGTATTTGGAAATGGAACCTTTGAGAGGTAGCTAAGTAATAAGGCTGGAGCTCTCAGGAATGGGATTTAGTGCCCTTGTAATAGGGACCCCAGAGAGCTCTTTAGCCCTCTTTTTGCCCTGTAAGGACAAAGCAGGAAGACTGCAGTCTGCACCCCAGCAGAGGGCCCATGCTGGCCCCCAGATTTCAGACTTCTGGCCTCTAGAACTGTGAGAAACAAATTTTGGTTGTTTATAAGCTGCTCGGTCTATGACGCTTTGTAGTAACAGCCCAAACGGGCCAAGACATGGATCTAACCACAAATCCTCCTTGGGATGCTTCGGGGGCTCCCCTTCCTGCTCCCAGGACCCGGATATTTCAGCTCTGCATTCAAGATGCTTGGTGAACAGAGCACCTCTTGGGCCTTAGGTTTAACCTCCCCAAATACCCTTTCCTCACAGCAAACTACTTGTAACTCCCTAATTTTCCTTCATTCCCATACTAAAGCATTTCCCCCCTACTAAATCATCAACTCTCATATTTTCATTCAATTTTACTGAAAGACTTTTTCTTTAAAACAGCCACCCTACAAATGCCCTTGCTTTCCCCCTTAAACCTGGATAGGTTTTGTTTTTTTCAGTTATTTTTCGCTTTTTTGCTCTTCCATACTCACTCCCTGATATAAGTGCATTGTCTCCTTAATCGCGAGGGAAAACAAAGATCACTTCATTTAGCCTGTTAACTCCTCTATCCCTTGTTCTTTTGGTCTTTCCCCGATGGCCAGTCACCTCACATGAGTGATCTGCATATATTGGGGCCCAGCTGCCTGCCTGGTGGGCCTTAGCACGCTGGTGTTTTACCAGGCAGGGTTTCAGTTTCACCCCAATACCGGTGCCCTCAGCCCTCAAGGTGGCCAGCGGGCCCCCTGGGATCATCACACCTGATCACAAGCATGGCGCATGTCTATGTATGCCAGTGTGCCATACAAAATAAAGATTTCTTACGTGCGCCATGATGTGGGAAAGTTTGGGAAACTCATATGAACCTTTCCTCTCTGTTCAATGGTTTCTTAGCCCCATTCCCTGCCCTTTGGAAAACCATGACATCCTTATGGCAGGATCCAAAGAAGCATTTCAGACTTGGCCCTTGGGAACTTTTCATCATTTGTGAATTCCATGTTCTTTATCTTTGCCCCTCCCTTGGTCTCTGTGGCCACTTACCTGGTTCCTTCATCTTCTTCTCCAACTACAGGACTGTTATAAGGGGATCCTCTTCCATTCCCCCGCAGGTATTGATCCCCAAAGCATCCCCCAGGAATGTAAAGTTGGGCATGCAGATCTCTGCCTCAGAGAGAGGATTGGGGATGCTTCTTGGCGAAAATGGTCTGTAATAGCAACCTTCCTTGAATTTTGCAAGATGAACTCTTGAGGTCTATTCTGAGCTGCTATAGCATTTTGTTTATATGGCTAGAAGAGGATTCATCCCGTTAAAATGGACTTTCTTCTGGACTTCTGTTTCTGCACTAGGTCATGAGTTCCTGGAGGGCAGGGGGCCCACCTTCCGGACCCCGCCCCCCCAACGCGGGTCTAGCGGCACTTGCTCACCAACCGACACAAGCCTGTGGTTGGCTGAGCAGAAACACCCTCTGCTACAGCTCCACGTCAGAAACAGTGTCTGCCCGCACCTCCCCCCCGCCCCCCCGGCCCCCTCTCCCGTTGGGCTGCATCATGCACTCTTTAAACAGCAGACGTTTATTTTTGATTCATACCATGTGTCTACTGCGATTGAGCAAAGTGTTTGGTGCTGCTTTATCACCCTTCTAGGGCTCGGGCTGCTAGAAAAGTCGCTGTCTAAAACATTACTAGTCTCTGTGACGGGGGAGGAGAGACCGCGGCAGGGTCTCGCTTAATCTGTCCAGTGCTCTGACTCCGCGTGGTCACGTGACACCTCTCCTCGCAAGTCATTGGTTGGAAGTAGCCACGTGGTTCACGATTTGGGTCCTGCAGAGTCCTGAGCGGCCCGATGTGGAACCCACGTGTCTGGAAGACAGAGGGCTGAAAACGTTGGCTGAGCAGCCCCTGGACTACCACACGTCACAATAAAAGCATCCTTGCATAGGGTGTGGGGGCCTTCTGTGTGTCTGTGATTCCAGCCAGCCCGGCATCCTTAAGAAGCCCAGAGCAGCGGGCTGCAGGAGGCGGGCTGCCCCGTCCTGCAGACCTGCCAGGAGATGCTCTACCCTGGCTGCAGACTTCTCCCTCTTGAAGAAATGTAATGGTAATGGAGTAACAGAATAACCTAGCTCCACCGAAAAGGGGACAGTCTGTGAGAAGCAGGATTTTGAGACACACACACAAGCGCACCTACCTACACGTACAGATACATGAAGCTGTTCTAAAATAGTACTTTCGAGTACATTCTGTACTCAGACTGGCCTCTTAAGGAGCCCAGCAAGGCTCCAAGGGGATCTTTGTCAGTGATAAGCAATTAGCACAGCACTCATTTTTTTTTTTAATTGTCTTTTGAGAGTGGTTGAAATCAGATTTTAAAGATTTGCCTCCTCGAGGTAATTTATGTGTAAATTTGCATTACTTACAAAGAGAGGAGTTGCTAACCAAAGTTTTGTAATGTTGTCTGCTTGAGTATTTAAGGCTGTGTGGGTTTCCCTACATTTTCCATTTAAAAAAGGGGAATTGCATGAAATTAAGAAATCAAGACTTTTTTTTTTTCTTTATTTCCTAAAACACTTCCAGGCTGGCCACAGAGGAAGAACAAATCTTGTTTATCTTTCCTTGCTCTGATTAATTATTTGAAAACTCAAGTAAGGGGTTTTAGTTTGGAAGATGCATCCCGTAAAAGATGGGAGGGTTCTTGGACTTTTGTGTATATTTAGACCAGCGCGGTCCAATAGAAGTTTTGTGATGATAGAAGGGTTTATATCTGCACTCTTCAAGATGGTAGCCACTAGCTTCATGTGGCTGTTGGGTGCTTAAAATGTGCTAGTGCAACAGAGGAACTGAATTTTTCTTTTTATTTCTTTTTAATTTATTTACATTTAAATGTAAATGGCCACATGTGGCTAGCAACTACTATATCGGACAGTGCTTCTTTAGAAACTTGACCCAGAGTCTGGGTGATCTGGTAGCTTGGGAACCTCGCTTCCTGGCCCAGCTGTGGGAAAGTTTGTCTGTTTTGTAGACCTCATTCCACCCTGTTTGTAATCCCTTTGTCTGCACACATGCAGGATCTTCAGTTCCAGAAAAGGTGGGTGGCTTTTTTTTTCAATTTGTTATTTCCATGCAATTCACTTAGAATTCCCTAGACTCCTAAAATTTGCTGGCCTCTGAGAGAGCACACCTCAGTGTGAGACCGTGTCATAGACAGAAAAAGGATCCCTGCAGGGGATCTTAAGACCACAGGTGGGTGCCCCCCCCCCTTCAGCCCTCCCCACCTTCTCTGCCCTCCTTAGCCGGGTCACAATCCCATTTCCTTTGGCTGTGACATTAGTTCTTTGTGCCAAGGGAGCTATACTCTATGTAGGTTTTTTACCTAGACATTCTGGATGTATTTTAGACAGGCGAATTATCTCTCCTCCCCCCACCCTCCGCCGAACCCCTTGTCACTCTTGGTGGGAATTAAAAGGGCAGAAAATTGTCTGGATTTAGGGAACACGGAAGGAGGTCAGTCAGATTCCCCACATGCTCCTCAGTGCTCCTCGCTGTCAGAGCTTCATTTCACAGAACTGGGACTCAACGCCCTTCAGCCCCAATGAATTAGCGATAACACAAACAAATCCAGAAAACTCCTTTCCAGTTGATGGACCTCAGGTACGATTGCAGACCAAAGGCTTAAGGAAGTGCAGATGCTGGGAGGACAAAGTTAAAGGCAAAATCAGAGTAAAAAACATCCCCATACTCATTGGTTTCTTGACACAGAATGGACGTAATTTCACACTGTGTTTAATTCAATATGGTTCATTTACTCTGAACTGATGTGATTCCTATTTAAAAGTAAAAGTCATTAGTACAAAGTAATGTGGCTGACTTTTAGACAACCACGTAAGAACTTAAACGTCAGATGCATTTTCACTTGAGAATGGGCAACTCGGGATTGAGCAGCTTGTTTCAACAATAATATTACCCTTGTTAAGAGCACCTTTCCATCTATCTTCTGAGCACTTGGTAAAAACATCCTTTTGAATAGTCTTCAGAATAGTCAATCAATCTCCTTATTTGATGGTAGGTTCGACGTGGAGGAGTCCTGGTTATAAGGATTATATGTAGCCACAAATGGACTAAACTTCTTTTCTTTCTTTTCATTCTTAACAGCTAGAGTTCATTGAATCACTCAGGTGAGGAGAAGCTGGGTGATGAAGCTGGACAGCGCCCCTTTGGCCCAAATCTGTGCTTCGCTTAATGTAATTTAATCTCCCCGGCAACCACATGACCTAAGTGTCGGAGGCCAACAAGAACATCCCCTTGCCCAGGTGCTAATCTAAGTGAGCAGAGTGGCGACGGGGTCTTGGTGCCAGCACATGAGTCACTGTGGGTGGAAGGTTATTGAGTGTGATGGTGCTCCTCTACTTCCCCTTCTAGATGGCGGGAAGGGTAGGCAAAAAGATGCTAAGCGAAGGGGCCTGGTACCTTGCTGTTCTCTTGCCCCTCTCTTGTTCTCATGCCACCCAGCTGGTCTACGTCTTGCTACCCCAGGGCAGACCTGGCCACACCTCCTGGGGAGACTCTCCTCTTTTCAGTCTCTCTTCTTCATGGGGTTGATAGAGGGTGAGCAGATCCTGAGTTGCAGCTTGGGCTTAAGATAGCAGGATGGGATGGGATAGGATGGGATGGGAAAGAATGCCAGCCTTGACCACAGGGTACAATACAGCTTATCTAATTCTTCCTAATTGAGTTCAGGGGCATAAATTGTGCTTATAATAAAGTGTTCCTTTACCTCTCTTGGTCAGAATGCTTTGTGTGTGCAGCTTCTTCAGAAAGTGGGGAGAGATGATCTTGTTCTCCTATGAATAGTCCTCTAGTTGTGCCATTCTTTTTCTAGTAGTATTACCTTTCCTACCTAATACAAGTGGAAATTGGTATCCAGAAAGGCTCAGTGGCTTGCCTTAAATCTTACACTGGGCAGTTATGAGCCGAGGTTAGAATAAGGTCTACAGGCAGTGGTGTACTGGAGCTGGCTGGCATCAGCTCCCGAGAGCCAATTATTGCCATCTTTGACCAACCCCATGCTCAGTGACATCATCCTGACATCTTGAAATGAGCCATGATGGGAATATTTATGCTAGAGAAATTGACAAATGCTATAAATCAGGGCTTCCTATCACTGGAGAGCTTGTTAATAAATATTTACCAGGATACTGCTAGGTCTGTGTGACTTCAGAGCCCATATTCTTTTCATTGTTCCATGGTTTTTCATATGATTAACAACAGTGTGGTCTTGAAAGAGTTGGGTTCCTTCAGATTGGCTCATTTGGACTGCAGGTACCATTATAAGACGAGGGGTTTGCTTCAGAGTGGGCTAGGCAGCTGGGTTTGATGCCACAATCAACTACCTGAAAGAGATATGTCTTGATATTGACTGTCCTTCCACACCCAGGCTCCCTGACTCCGAATAGGTACGCTGCCTTCAGAAGGGGTCAGATGCATGCAGAGCCACCTGACCCTGTGTTCCACCAGTGGATTGGTGGGCAGTTAGTACTGCTCACTTCACATACATAAAACAAGAGAACAACTAGGTATATATGATACATAGGGAGAATCTGGAAAGTGCGGGAACTAGCAAATCCTGACTTGAATCACTAGTTATATGGCCTTGGGCGTGTTGCCTTTTCATGCTTTGGTTTCCTTCAATCTGAAATATGAAATTATCCTTGAAGTAAAGTTTTGGAGATAGTATATAAAACAAGACTACTGAGATAGTGGCTTTATTAAGCATGTAGTAAATGCTCAACAAACAGTGGCTTTTAAATGTAGACTTAAAATCTACTGAAGGTGATGGCTAAATTCTGATATATCTCAGTAATCTAGAATGTATTTGTGTTTGTTTATTCTCCCAATGGGAAAACCCACTACCAACAAGGACCACATCTGAGTAAAACTGCTAACCTAGAAGTTCATGGTAATTGTATTGGATACCGGTAAGGTGGTAAAGAGAAGGGCCTCTGAAAGGCAGCTCAAATTCTAACTCTGCCACTACACACTATGATTTTTCGGTTTCTAAAGGTCAGTTTCCTCCTATGTAAAATGGGAATTAAAAAATCACCTACCTTGTAAATTGTTACGATGAACTGAGATTTTTATAAATGTACTCAGCACATTTCTTAATAAATAGCTCAGTGCAATGAGTATTAGTAATCTTTGTTGCCATTTGTATTATGACCTAAACATACTGATATGGTGATCCACACGTTGAGACAATCATATTTTAGAAGTCAGCCTGGCTGGGGGGGTGGTATGGGAAAGTTTCTGGGAAGACCCTTTCATCTTGAGGACTTGGAAATGGTGCAGGCTAGCAGGTGTGAATGAAGACCTCAGCTCCTGGAATAATTACAAAGTTAGTTTTTATGCAGCAACATTCTAAAACAAAGGAAAAAAGGCCAAGTTTGACTCCTTATGTTCTAGAATGTAGGCCAATAGCAATACATTAGAGTATGGGGTCATTTGTTACTACTGATTTTTGTTTTGGGTGATAATATGATGATTGCTTTTGCTTTCTGTGCCTTGTGTTTCCTAGAATCTATGGTGCTAAAGGTGGGCAGGACAATTCAGTATGGACCATGATAATTGAAAAGGAGTATTGCACAGAGAGCCAAGCAAAATAGAACTACTTCCGTGTGCTGGTTTCGCTAGAAGAATATGTATCCACTTATAATAAAAATGCCCACGAGGACAAATGATGCACTGCCAATTTTCTAGCCTCTTCGAAGAATTCCCCAAGTGTTAAGAAACTGGAATTAGACTTAAAAGCTTACATAATGACTAATTTGTTTGCATGGTGCTGCCCATTTCTACAAAGTAGGCCTACTTTTCCAGGCCCCTCTGTGCCCCAAGCTGATGGCAGATTTATCTGGATTCTTACTGGGCAGTGTCAGATAGAGAGGCTGGCTAACCTTTCCCAGAAGTCTCAAACTCTTCCTAGAAATAACGATGCTACTGAAAGACCACAGGGAGGGTAAGCGTCCAGACGCTGGCCCAAACTCTGCAACAATTGTAATATGAATTCATTTTGGGGTGTCAGGTTTTTATTCATCAACTAAGAGCACTGAACACTAGATCAGTGGTGAACCCCTTTAGATTCTGGAGGAATATACGGCTTCTTTCACCATAACAAAGCACATATATACACATGCATGGAATTTCAAGGGCTCCCAGGGTCCAGGCTTGTAAACTTTAGTTAAATTATTTTAAGAATTTCTTTTAATTCTGGGATCAAGTACAAATATATTTTCTTAGGAAAAAATTTAATGACTCTTCTCATTTCCCCTGAGTTTGACAACCAAATGAGCATAAGTACAATTAATTTTATGTCTTTGTTCCTACATGTTACAAAATCTATTCCAGTGGATGTTTGTTTTCCTCCATTTCCTGATGTTTTCAATGAAATTGTGACTACCCAGGAATGGAGTTTTGTACATTCTAATAGTGTTGTAAGTCCTGCCTTGTAAAGCAGTGAATTTTGAGCCAGAGGGTAGCAAGATGGCCTCTTGCATAGTTTTGTCATTTCCATGGGAATGAATGATATGCAACTTTGGCCTTGTGTGCAAGAGTCTATGTCTGGTACAGTGTGATAGGAGCCTTAACGACTCTGACTCTGGGTGTAGAGGCTGTCTAACATCAGGAACTTTGTATCTGCCTTGTATATCCTTATGTGGGTATGTGGGACAATTTCCCTCCTTAGGAAGGGTCAACACTGGTGGAGCCAATTGGTGAGAATAATGTTCATGGAAGTAGGGGCCATACTAATGGCTGTCCTGGATTGGCTCAGATGCCCATTCAACACAGATGGACTGGCTGTGTCCCAAATCCCATGCAGTGGAGTCTCTAACTGATGATTCCAGGTGCTGTGGTACCTGGGCAGTTAGTCGCAGTGTTTTTGCTCAGCAGCTCAGCGGTCTTTTGCTAGGTCATGTCTCTCTCCTTGACCTCAGCTCCCAACAGGTTGTCTTCAAAGCTGGGCAGTGCTCACTGTGCCCGGTCAGCTGTTGACACATGGGAAATGTTAGGCTAACATGAAGCTTTGTCTTCCGGTCCAAGGATCTGGCCACTTGGGGAGCGCCGTGGGCGTTTGCTGAGGCATGATCAATTCTTCCTTCTGGTCCCAGGGGAGAAGATCACATGTTTGGAGCAGAGCAGAGGCCGTGTTCCACTTCTCTCCTCCAGATGGGTCTGGTCTTGCCAGAAGAGCTTTGGGAAAAGAGGTCACGAAATGGCTGGAAGATTAACTAGAATAACACACAAGCACTTGGGCCCCCACGGAAGATGGTCGATATGTTCTAGTTGAATTGGAATTGGAATAGGTTCTGAAGGTTTCTATAACTTTGTTTGGCCTTGCATTTTAGAACATCTTTATTTCTCCTGAACCAAGGACCCAAACTGTGTACTAACAACTGCTCGGGGTCTGGCTCACGCTCAACAAAGTGCAGAGCTTAGCGGGCTCAGCTTCCTTCATTTCGAATTGTTAAGTTGAGCAAACTGGTAGGTTTGCTCTACTTTTTCCTACATAAATTAAGTACATTTTTTTTTTGGTAAGGTTTATTTGTTTATTTTAGAGAGAGAAAGAGAGAGAGCAAAGGAGGGGCAGAGGAAGAAGGAGAGACAGAATCTGCAAGCAGACTCCCTGCTGAGCGTGGATCCCACAACCCTGAGATCGGAACCTACACTGAACGTAAGAGTCAGGTGCTCCACCGACTGAGCCGCCAGACACCCCACAAATTAGGTATATTTTAAAAGAAATCTTCACCCTCTGTTGAAACTAGCAGTTTTACCTTTTTAGGTTGAAATATACATTATCTGTGGGGTATTGCTCATGAATTCATTTGGCAGTTAATTTTTTTTGCCTGTTTTATTAACTCACTTGAAGACAGGACCTACGCCAGAGGAATCTTCAAGAGGGGAGAGGAGAGAAAGGCAAGGAGTTTGAGGACTAGAGTCAGCTGTGTGAGACTCGGGGCGGCCACTAGGTGACGTGGGGCTTGGCCGGCTGAAGGGACCCCAGAGAAAGGAGCCGGCAGGAGCAGATGCAAAAGGCTGGCTGATCCACAGTTCTTCCCCCTTCTGTGTAAGAACCATACTAATATTTTTTTAAAATTCCCTACCTTTTGATAAAAGATTTGCAGAGAAAAGGTGGATTGTCAGAAAAATATCTAACACAAGAGTAAGTTGTCAATTAAACTAGAAATTGAGAGAGTATAAAAACAATGTCTCAATATTATACTGTCAATATTATACTCAATAAAATACTGTCTCAAATATTATAAAGAATACAAGTGGGAAAATAGGTCAAGTCTGAGGTGGGGGTGGGGTACCATATTACAGAAATTCAGATCCTCCATTACTGTGACTGAGTGGACAGATGTGAATACAGCAAATGGAAACCCAGGCAAACCCTATTCTTTCTATCCCTAAGAAGAAAATATACCAGTTCTTCAGAGGAAGCCGATGTTATCTTGTTACTTAGCTTGGAAGGGACATGTCACCGAGGCCCCACGCACTCGGCACAGAGAGTTCGGTGGACTGTGTTCTCAGCTGTGGCTGAGCATTGGGAAGAAAGGCACTCAGCCGAGTTCTTGGAAGCCATACAACCCTGTAGTGTGTATTTTATCTCCAAGTTCCTTTTTTTTTTTTTTTTTTTTAAAGATTTTATTAAAGAGAGCACGAGCAGGGGGAGTAGCAGGCAGAGGGAGAGGGAGAAGCAGAGCAAGGAGCTCCCCGGGGAGCAAGGAGCCTGGGATCAGGCTCCATCCCAGGATCCTGAGATCATGACTTGAGCCAAAGGCAGATGACTCAGGGACTGAGCCACCCAAGGGCCCCCTACCTCCAGATTCTTAACTTACTGCTACCATTTTCTGGCTGTGTGATCTGGGGCTCTCCATGATTGTGTGGCCTCTCTGAGCCTGTTTTCCCATCTGAAAAGTGGGGTGATTGCTTCCTGGGATTGTTTTGAAGATCATGAGAAAAACGGTCAAGACCTATGCACAGTGCCTGTTAATAAGGTACACAGGACCTCGTGGCGGAGCCTCTCCTCCTAAAGACAGCCCGTTACAGATAAAAATGTGGGAAGGGGATTTCCAGCCTTTGTGAGTTATGAGAAATCATTTTATCATCAAATATTTCACAGACTCGCACATGACAGCCTTCCCACTCTCTGCACCCACCGACAGAGAAAATACACGACAGTGATGCTTGAAAACGACTTTGTAAATAAGTCCTAGTAGCATCTGCACACGTTACAGAAGTACGGCACGCTGCGTGACATGGGGCCCTCCTCCGACCGTGTCGCCGCGGGGTGATTCCCAGGCTGCTCATCATTACTGGCAGTCCCGCCAGGGCGCGGTGGCCCCCGGGGTCTGACAGATGGCAAGCGTTGTCCTGCTGCACTGGGTGGTGGGCCCAAGCCCCTCCTCGAGCTCCTGCCCTGCTCCTCAGCCCAAAAGGAGGCTAAGGGGGAGGATGGCCACGCCATTTTGGCGGCCAGAGTGCCCCTTCTCAGGAGTGAGGCTTTTAACAGGGTCAATGATAACCTGAATTTCTTCAGGGGGATTAATCCACGTCATTGCCATGGATACTGAATTGAATAGCATCCCCCAAATTCATGTCCACCTAGGACCTCGGAATCTCCAATAAGGTCTTTGTAGATGTAAGTAGTTAAGATTGGGGTGGATGTCCCGAAATCCAAGACTGGGCCCCAAACCCGAAGACATGTGTCTTCGGAAGAAGGCCATATGGAGGCCCAGGCATGCACACAGGGGGCATGCCTTGTGGAGACAAAGGCAGAGATTGGAGTGACGTGTCTGCAAGTCAAGAAACACCAAGGTCTGTCATCAACCACCAGAAGCCAGGAAAGAGGCACTAACAGATACTCCCTTAGAGGTGCTAAAGGAACCAAACTTACCGACACCTTGGTGTTCCAGACCTGGGAGAGAATACATTTCTGCGGCTTTGAGCCTCCTAGTTTGTAGTATTTTGTTACAGTAAACTTAGCAAACTAATTCATCAGGTAAGCTCATTTTCTCCCCAGAGCTTTTATTAATTTTTTTCTTATGACCAAAGTAATAAATGTTCTTCATAGAACATTTAGAAAATAAGTAAAATTTATAAAATTTTAAATTATACCCCAAATAAATAAAATAAAGTTATACCCCAAAATAAATAAAATAAATCACCCTTTATTCCACCACGTGATGATAACTATTGCAAACATTTTGATATTTATTCACTTGGACTTTCCGTGTGAATTATTTTTTGAAACCATTTCCAGATGATCAATCTCTGTGCTTCTGTGCCTTATTTCTGACTGGGTAAGAGCAGAGAAGTCAAAGCCTGGGGAACGCAGTCCTTTGCAATATCCTCAGACAACATTCCAGACAATTTTCAACCTTTCCCCAAACTAGAGTGGCTCGATTATTAGGGAGGCTTTCCCGTTCCTGACAGACGGATGCTGACATCTGTCTAATAAATTTAGTGCTGAGCTGTAGCTTATGTTCGACTCCACGGTGCCCAGGAGAGAAGACGAACCTGGTCGTGGGTAGAGCCCTTGACAGCCTCTGGGCTCCGGGACTTCGCATGTCTTTATCATCAGGTCAGTTTACAAAGAATAGTCTTTTGAAGGTTTTCTCTGTGGAACAGGGTTATTTCCAAATGGCATATGGTGAAAATGTTACATGAGCTTCATGCGGCTTGTCTCCGCCTGACAGTTTACAGGGGGAAATGGCTCGTGGCATCCCAGAGTCGCCCCTTGAACTTGGGCTGTTGGCTCTTGGCTGTGCCGCGGGGTCAGCTCCCTCCGCCGCTACGGTGAGAAAGCCAGAGCAGACGCAGAAAAAGCACGTGCTGCCGGAGGATGGCCCTCCTGGCAGAGGGCTCCACGCCAGCTCCTCCCGGGACAGGAGGGGGTCCACCTTGTGCCCCCAGCGTGGAGCCAGAGGGCTGGCGTTGGCCCGAAGGGGTTGACAATATTAGCAGCGGTGGGGCACAGAATGTCCAGCTGTCCACTCCCCAAGGAGGCTTCCCCCAAAGTAAAAAGAAGTTAAACTGCCCCTCGGAGGAAGGGCGGACCTGGAGCTCCTCAGTGGGAGCCCGGAGCCCTAAGGCCCTGCTTGCCTAATCTGGGCCCAGAGGCTGAAGTCTGGCCGGGTCTGCATGCGCACGGGGAGCACGGGGAGCACGGGGAGCAGGGGGAGCACGGGGCGGTCTTCAGAAGTTTTGTTTCTCGCTCTTCCTTCCCTCCTCTCCTTCCTCCCTTCCCTCTTTCCTTTCCTCCCATCCTCTCCTCCTTCCTTACCTTTTGCTTTCCTTTAAGTAATTTGAATTTGTGCCAAAACATCAAAAGTGAGGGATTTCATGCCGAAGGGGAGCCGGCATCCTCCGGCTCTTTGACAAAAAGCGGATTCGGTGTTGCTTGCACTCATTCCCGCATGGTGACCCCTGGTCAAAGCTAAGTAGTGGCTCTGCTTCAGGTGGGAACCGTGCTGTCACGTCGCCACAGCCTCCACGCCCCGTGACTCCTCCTTTCTGTTAGTGCCTGGCCCCAGGTGACCTTTGGGGGCTGCTCTGCCCATCTGAGCGAGACCTGCTGCAGTCAGACCACGTGACCGCGAACCTCCCAAGCACGGACCAGGCAAGGGGACCCTTGCTCCCACTTTCTTCCAAGGACCCTTTCACCTGTGGGTGTCCCTACCCCACCCGGATTCAGTTTCTTGATCTGGACACTAAAGGATGGGGGAGTAGGTGCAGTTTTTGTGTTCTCCACGCCCAGGGAAATGCAAATGCAACCTGACTTGGAACTGGGGCAAATGATCATGCATAGAGGAGGGTTGTGAAAATGACCTCCTCCGGGAGTTAGATGTGTCTTAGGCGAGCTGCTGCTAGGGAACCCCAGTGTGGGAAGCAGGTAAAACCAAGGAGTAGCAGTGGAGACCGGGCTGGGGGTGCTGGAGATCCTTACTCCACAGCAGCTCCCTCGCAGCACCCCGCTGCCTGGGAGCCCCACCTTCCGGGAGCTCAGGTGAGCACCCTTGCACTTGGAGACTCTGCAGATCAGCTTGGTGCCCCTTCCCACCTGTGACCTGAGTGCATCCTGCATCCATGGCCTCTACCTGTCCAAGCTGCCATCACTTTTGACCCTAGAAGCCTCTGACTGGTTCTCTGCTTCCACGCTTGTGCCTTTATGGTGTATTTTTGGTGCAAGAGTTAGAGTAGAGTTGAAGCCCCAACCCCAATGGGATGGTATTTGGAGGTGGGGCTCTGAGCGGGAGTTACATTGTGAGGAGAACCCTACAGCCTTGGGATCCTTCTCAAGCCTTTGAGATCCTTCACTTCCACTTGAGCAAGGCAGGAGAAACACTCTCTGCCCAAGTAATAACTCTTTCTACCACTCCCCCATAACATGGAAACAAAATTTCCAAGTATCCTCTTATTTAATTCACTCCTCTTTGTTCTTCTTAGCTTGCCCACCAGTGAAATGACATTTGCATGATAATTAGTATCCTTTGAAGAAAGTATTTGAGTGATTTTAGTAGGGCCATATGGCCATCCAATATTGGTACAATTACAAAAAATAAAGGTCTCTGGTAAATACCCAGGCATATTCACAGCATACACACAAACACCATTTGGCTTCACCTCTTCTCCTGCCTTTTTATGCAGTATTTTAAAATATTGAACAACAAGTGCATTTAATAATTTTGCAATGTCAACTAAGGTCATCACTACAGTACTTTTTTCAGGGCAAAAAAATCCTGTCACTTTGAGGGGCTCATGGTTTTTTGGGATGAGTCAGGGAAACCACAAGACGGGTTTTCAATGGAAATGTTGCTACTCTGTTTATAATTATAACCTTCACTCAGTGCAGACAGCTAGGCAGAAGGGCCACAGCAAATAGCCCCAATTAGAAAATTATATGTTTGGTGAAAATTCTCCTAAACAAAGGCTTTCCACAGTGGCCTGACTTCCTAACATCCCCCACTCTCTCAGGAAAACCACTGACTGGATGAAAATGTGGGAAAAAGCAACAAAAGACTTCGCTTGCCTTCCAGAGGCCCCTTCAGGGACTGATGATCTCAAAGGCCCACATCATCCCACTTGTAGGCCCCCCACTTCCTACAAATGGGGACAAATGGGTACTTATGTACATCCAGAACGCACACTTTCTTCCTTAAGCTTCTCTCAAGACATGAGATTTTGTGTGTGTGTTCCTTTGGGGGACTGGGAAGGCAGGTGGAGGCAGGGGTGGAAGAAACACAAAGAGAAACCCTCTTCCTCTCCACCCCCAGTAAGCAAGGAGCTAAAAATCTGCTTCTTGTCCATTTTTATTATGAAAACCACACTCCTTAGTTCTATGATAATAGGCATTGAAGTTAGATTTTCAAGATCAGTTTGCGAGTGACAACATGAGTTATAAACTCAAGCTCCAAATAAGCCAGGATCCCAGGTTTTGTCAAGATGGCAGAAGGAAACTCTGCTGTTGGAAAACCATCACTGTGGTGTTACCCTCGAGGCAGAGGGAGAAGAGCCAGGACTGGAAAGGAGCCTCGTGGGGGCTGGAAATTCCACTTCTTGAGCTTGGGGGTTGTTACATAGGCGTGTTCTTGGAAAACTCATTGAGCTGTGATGGGTGCCCTTTTCCAGATGTAGGTCATATTGCCATGAAACACTTTAAAATGTTCAGTCCCATGCAGTCATCAAAATTTTTGATTTCACTCAAAGTTATGACTTTTCCTCCAGCTCTACCTGTAGGTGTAGGTGGGTCTTTTGCCTTTTGGAAGGGAAGCACGCATTGTGTGTGTAAGCGTGAGCGTGAGTGTGTGTGTGTGTGTACACAGATGTGTAGAGAAAGTCCACTCCTCTCTGTCTCCCTCCTCCCTTCTCATTTACTAGCTGTTTCTGAGCCCTGGGTGTGGGGTGGAGGGATGGAAAGAATAAAGAGAACCACGAAGTTCTGGGGTGACAGGCGTGAATTGGGCAGAGTGAATGTTGCTGATGTTCCTTCCAGAACCCCTATCCAGGTGCTGTGAGTATCAGAGGCTAATGGCCCACAGTTGTCCCCCTCTCCGCTTTTGGAAGAATTTGTCCTGGGTCAGAGAGAAGCCTCCTCCTTGGGTGATGACCTTACATCTCCCCAAACCTCCCCTCTTCCCATAGGATTTCCCCTTCCTCCACGTTATGAGCAGCAGCCAATGACTAAGTGACATGGAGGTAAAGCCTGACCCCTTTTCACAGGACAGACCAGCGCTCCCTGTGGGGTCAGTGAGAAGCCTCACGGGGAGACCATGTTCTGCACTTGCCTTGTTCTATCCTGATTCCCCATCTCCCCTTGCCCTGACAAGGTTGTAACCCCCTCACAAGAATTTCCATGCTAGGCTGTGCTCCAAGGGAGCCCAACCACAGACAGCTGGCTCTGAGCTCTCCAAGCCTGTGGACAGTTGAAGACTGATGGCTTCCCTTAGTTTCCTTGTAAGCCTTCCCTGCTCGCTGGTGGCCTTTTACCTGCAGACCTTCTCACCTTCTAACGTTCTGTCTTGCAGTGGCCACAGATTTCCCCTCCCCCCACAATCTGCCCCTGGAGACCCAGAGGGTCCCCTGCTGACTTCTCTTCTGAGGTTCTGAGTGCCAGCTTCTCCACACGGCCCAGAGTTAGTCCTTGGAGACCCTCTGCCAAACTCCAGGAGAGCAGGCTGCTTAGTGCTGTCCCCTCTGCTCGGCCCGTAGTACCTCAGATTTGAAGGCTTATTGGCTGAGAGAAAGGTCCTAGTTCACCTTGTACCCCTACCTAGTACCCCTACCTACGAGGAGTCATCTAAGGAACAGAGTCGTTCCCCTCAGGCTTCCCAAAGAGACTTGGAGGGGTGGGGGGTGCGCAGGGCACAGCCTTCTCCACAGAGATGGTCATGAAATGTGAGATGGTTATTGAGTGGCCTTTCAGATAGTTTTATGACTGATATTTATGTCTCGATACCCAATTAACACTTCCAATTTAACATCCCATCCTGCTTAAATACTTGAAGAGAGCTTTAGAGTTTGCCAGAAAGGGCCCTTTGTCCATTTGCTGTCGAATGACTTGTGAGTCCCTGGACTATCCTGATATTTCCCTCTGTAGTTTTCCAGAATTCTCCACTTGGCTTATGTCTGAAGGAAATTCTGGAGCTACTTCCCAGCTTCCAGAGGACCCTCATAGACACGAAAACCCAGAATTCTGCGTGTATCACCAGGGACACCCCAGTTTTCCTCTCCCCCACACTACGTTACACATTCAGCGGGTCAGATACGGTGTTTCCGAACCAGGCTCAAGTTTCTCAAGATGCCAGATAGCCTCTTGGGTTGTGTGACCAACCGGAAAGAGCTCTAGTAATCCTGCCTTGGAGTCCTAGCTCAGCCCTCCGACAGGAGCTCCCCAGTCCTCATTTTCCTCAGCTGAGAATGAGGGAACTGTCCCATGGGTTCCCTAAAACTCCCTTCACTGTCACGTTCTGTTGTTAATGATCTTGAGCTCAGTTAGACTGAACCCACTGGTCCTTTTAGAAAACGTAGTTGGCACAAGAGCCACCTTCAGAGGCGGCCGCGGTCCGCCCGTCCAGTGTCTGTCAGGACGGTATGTGTTGGTCTCAGGGGGAGCAAGGCAGGCGAGCAGATGTCGCCCTTGGCGGTGGGGGGGACTGGGGGTCTTCTTTAGGCGCCGTGGAACAATCTTGCAAAACAAAGTGTGCAACAACCCAGGTCAGAAAAGGCGGGCCCCCTTCCAAATAGCAACCCTGTGGGTTCATATAAACAGATGTGAGGCCGATCCTATTTTCACTGAATCACCCACTTGGCAACTGGGCAACAACAGTAAACTGCTTGTCGCCAGCTTCTGTTTCTGTCAGGGAAAAAATAAAATGTTGACTCCCCTACGCTTCTGAGTCTTTTGCTTTATTAAGAACCTTGATAAATATAGTTCAGTAAGCGTGTGGTCCCTCTTGGATTTAGAGCCGGCTTTCAAGCCTCACCAGAACAAAAAACCTACGCCTCATTTTTGCTTTGATTCGAGAAAACCCAAGAAAACAAGAAGCCCCGGGTTTCCTGACTCGGTCTCCCAGGTGTGGGGAGGCCGCCCTTCTGCCCGCCCCGCCTGTGTCTCCTGCCCTCCTTCCGGGAGACGCTCGGGCCTCTGCGCATGTGTGCAACCTTTTCAGAAAACTGTTGACAGGTTTGAAAAGAAAGCAGGTGATGGAAAGAACAACACGAAGTCACAGATACGTGAAAATCAACCAGTTTGTCTCCACGGGGCGGGGATTAGCGAGGATCAGCTGCCCGCACGCCGCTCTGGGTCATCTCCGCTCTTCTCAGACACCCCTGAGTGGTCTCAGAAGGCCGGGGCACGTGGGCCACCAAATTGCTCAGAGGAACCTAGAAGTAGGCTTGGGACGTGGTACTTGGGCAGAATCGTTCCCTGTGGCCTGGTTCTGTGCCCTCACAGCGAGAGACTGGCGGCCAGCGTGGGGGGGACAGGCGGCGGGTGGCGAGTCCTGAGGGGCAAGCAACACCCAGGAGACGCTGCTGGTTTTGCGTGGGGTCACGCGTGTGCTTCTAGATTTGGGGACAAAGAGTAAAACTACTAGCTGAGAACGATACTCAGGGATCCTGCCATCTATACGAGGAGACGATACTCAAATCCTGGAGGGAGGGCCGCGTGTCACCTCGTCTTCTCGTTTTCTTACGTATTTCTGTTCTTTATTCACATCAGTGTGCAAAACAGTTGTTCCTCCTCCATACAGCCATGAGATGGGGGCTTGTGTTGCTTTGTGCAAATACATCAAAACCTCTCTGGGGGAACAAAAAAAAGTACTATAAAAGGTTCCTGGTGTTGGATACCAGCATATGCTCTGGAAAGAAGCCAAATGATGATAGGAACCACTAGAGTATCTTGCGGCGACAGGTCTTTAATAAAAAGTATTCATATTCACTGTGATCCCATTTTATTTTATTAATTTTTTTAAAGATTTACTTATTCGTTTTTGAGAAAGAGAGAGAGAGAGCACATGCAAGCGGTGGGAGGGGCAGAGGAAGAGAGAGAACCCTTAAGCAGACTCCCTGCTGAACAAGGAGCCTGATGGGGGCCTTGATCCCAGCGCCCCGAGATCATGGCCTGAGCTGAAATCAAGAGCCAGCCACTTAACTGCCTGAGCCAACCAGGCGCCCCCCTGTGATCCCATTTTAAACATGGGTTGACCCTTTCAGAAACCCTGTGTCCCTGTGGCCCGCCATGACTTGGCATCCCTCAGTCCATTCGTGCTGCCATGATATAGAACATGGGTATCAGGTCTAGTATGAACAAGCTGCTTTCTAGGTGAGGCATTGGGATTTGAGAGGTTACATAGATGAGATGGGGCCTCTAGACTTCTCCTCAGAGAGAAGTTTTATAAACCTGCTCCCCTTCACTGGACCGAATGAGTTCCCTACCATCATGAAATTGTGAGGTTCATCACAATGTCAAGGATTGTCCAATGATGTTGGAGAACTGAGGAAACCAGAGTAGTCTGAAAACCAGGAATGGAAAATGATCCCCTCCAGACAGAAGGCCTTTCTCCGAGTGGTGATGATGGAACCTCCTGGCTTTAGAGAACTTGTTAACTGGGTGGAGAGGTCGAACGCACACTGATGAAACCCTAGAGAACATCACAAGGGAGTGCAGAGACTCACTGCTCAAGGATACCCGAGAGCCAGCCTTTTCACATCATATGCTCTACGTTTCGGTCCAAGTAGGACACAATAGATTCTGCTTTTGTCGTCCGGTGCATTCTTCTTACTTGGTGACAGCGTGCTAAAGACACGTGCATCACATCCTTTAAGGACCAGCTTGTGTTCCTAAGACCTACTCTCCCCAAGATAAAGTGTCTCTTTGCGGGGAGCCCCAGAGTCCAGGCCAGCGCCGAGGGTCCAACGTGGCGATCTACGCTGCCCAGCACAGCACCGTTTGCAACCGTGTGTGTGTTCTTTGTCAGGGTCTGACGTCGGCGCGCCTAGGATCCCCAGTGGGGCCTTAGTCAGTGTTCAGCAAATGTTCCTACTGCATGAGCCAGTTAAATAAAAAAATAATGTGATAATTTATTAGGCTTCTGCTGTGTACATAAATTATTTCATTTTATCCATACAACATTTATTATTCTCATTTTTCAGTGAGGAGCCAGGCTCGGGAAGATTAATAACTTGCCCAAAGTCGCGGAGGTAGAGAAGCAGGCTAGAGATCCAGCTGCCGGTCTGTCCGATCCCAAAGCTCCTCTCCCGCTTGACCTCCACGTCCAAGCTCCGGGACGGTGGGCAGGGAGGAGATGTGTCAGGTTCGGATCCGACCTTGGAGGTGAGCTTCTCATGAACACGGCTTCCTGGAACCTGCGATTCTGTGTACGCCACACTAAATGATCTGAAACCAAAGCATCGGCTGGTGGAAACAACTCCAGCCCAGAAAAAGCTTGATTCACCCCCCCCCAAAGCCAGGCTAGTCACTGTTCTGGAAAAATGAAAGGTATTAATCACCCCTTGCTCCTAAAGGAGGTATCAGATACGTGAAACATCATATGTAATCAGAGTCCATGGGCATTTGTGTCACTGTGCACAATTAAAACGAGCCTCGGCTATTCCTGGGAAACGTATTTTTAGTTTAAGCCGGGGTGTAATGAGATCTCTAAAAATAACACTGTGAAAGGTGAGGCTGAGCTGGGGGGTTGAGTTCACCCTGGTGCTGAGGCAATAAAGCATTATTCATGGTCCGTTTAAAGCTCTGCAGCTCTGGGCCAACTTTTTTTTTTTGCTTGAACAGAAGTTTGGTTCATCCTGTTTGGACCTAACTCAGTTTCCATCTACATGGTGGTGGTCTGAGCAAGAGGAACGTAGAATATAATAGGCCACGGGGAAATTTCTCAGCCGCTGGAGCACCTCCGGCTGGCTTCTCTCCGAAGGGCTCTGGTTACACCAGGGTGAGAGGCTTGGCTACCCAGCGTCGAGACCACCC
>CM052814.1:10687072-10731253 GCA_028533885.1 Nasua narica
GTCAACTTTCCCCACTCAGGAACAGCCTGGGGAATCAAGGATTACATAATGTTATATTTTAAAACTAGGGTAATAACCTCTTTTATTAGGGATTTAGCCACCTCATGTCAAACATCTAAAACACACTGCTAAGTCGTGTGTCACACAGAGCAGAGAATCTAGAATATCATTCAGTGGCAATAAATAAATGCACTTTCTTCCTTCTCTAAATGTCACAAATATATTTCTGAACAGCCAATGCCATAAAATCCAAGTATTGGAACTCACAAATTTTGAAATGGTGAAGCACTATATTAATATAGAATTATCTCATAAAAATCCCTAAGGCCCTTACTTAGAGTCTCTACCTACTGTTGTTACAATAGTTACCAAAAAAAAAAAAAAAAACCTCTATAAATTTGAAAGGAAAACAGGCAAACACACTACCAGTAGCAAGATATGACCGCTGACAGCGAGGACAGAGCTAACGTACATCCAGAAAAAAACAGGTCGCCCAAAATAAGTTCCAGTGGTGGGGCAAATAGTGACGCAAACCCAAAACTGATGCCATGATGCGCCCATATTATCAAGAAATGGCTAGTTTACTTCATGCCTTTAGTCTATTCAAATGGTTATCATGTCTGTATTTTATTTCATTTCATTCCATTTTATCTATCTTATCTTATCTTATTTTATTTTATTTTATTTATTTTTTGAGCAAGAGAGTAAGCAGGAGGTTAGCAGGAGGTTAGGAAAGAGGGAGGAAGAGAATCTGAAGTAGAATCCACCGACAGCCGGGAGCCTCCTGTAGGGTTCCATCTCACCGCCCTGAGATCATGACCTGAGCTGAGATCACGAGTCGGACGCTTAACCCACCGAGCGACCCAGGCTCCATTGATCACATACGTATTTGAGACAGAGTTCCATCGAAGGCTGGGAGTGGGCCCATCACTCAGGCCACCAGGCAATCTCATCTTTGTGAAGCCGTCCCATTCAAGCTGCTCAGGTGGGGAGTAGACGAAATACAGAACAGCTAGTTAAATTTGTATTTCAGATAAACAACAAGTGATCTTTGGTATAAGTATGTCCCAAATAATTGCAACCTGCATTTTTACATTTTTACTTGCCAAATCTTGTAATCCTGGTGGGAGCAGCGCAATGTAGATATGACTGAACCTCAAGATCTTGCTTCTTCCCCAACCATTTGGAAGCTGAACCAAACCAACTGACCAACCGACCGACCAACCGACTGACCAACCAACCAGGCGAGGGTGACCTGATATGACAAATCTCTGCAGAAGCAGTGACGGTGATTTTCTACATTGATTGTTTTCTCTCTCTCAGCCTCTGGAATTTGACTTGGAAAATTAGACGAAGGTAAGAGACAGAATCATAGCTAACCCTCCCCCCCACACACACATGTACACACACGTGTGCATCAAAAAGCTGTGATGGCAACATGGGCTCTAAAGCTGAAGCTGTGACTAAGGCCACATTAGGAAGGCATAGAAAGGATGAGCATTTCATTCATTCATTCATTCATTCATTCTCTCAAACATTCTTTTGCTCTGAAATATTTATTGAGGAGGAGGGACAACGTGCCAGGTGACAGGGTAGAGTAGGAGGTGGATGCTGCATGGGCCTAAGGACAGGGGAAATAGCTCGGAGGGTGAGGAGATCAGGGAGAATCTGCTGTCAAAGGGGGAGGGGCCCAATCTCCAGTTTCCTAAATCTATTTCCTTCCTTAATGCTCTTCATGCCTTGCAGTAAACCCCATTATCCGAGGTGGCCTGTGTGGCTCTCTATTTCTTGCAACAAAAGAGACTCATGAATGCCTATAGATAAAACAAGACCACTTCTTGTGCTGGGAGCAGCACACCCTTCACGGTGGGAAAACAATTCCCTGGAAACAAGAATAAGCCCTAATAAGCCCTTCCTGCAGAACATAAGATTGTTGAGTCTTCAACATGTTGGCTTTTATTATTTCTTTTCTTTCTTTTTTTTTTTTTGGGGGGGTACATTGAAAGATCGCCTTTCTCCAGAGAATTGAGGTGCCACCTTCCTGGTCAGTTTCCCTGAAAATGCCCCCCATTCCCCCAGCACAGCTCAGCTCTTCCTGTGGGCTGTGTTCACTGGGCCCGGGGCCTGCTGGAGCCTAACAGTTGGCCGCCAAGAATTCAGCTCAGCCTTTCTTTCCATCTCCCCCCAACCCCCTGACTTTTCAGGGCGATTTTATGATTAGGAGATCAAGGCTACATTTGCATAAGGGATGATTTCCATCTATTTCCATCTCCATCTGCTTGGAGTGGCACAACAATGCTATAGCCCAGGTGGCTTAAAACCAGACATTTCTTTCTCACAATATTGAGGCTAAAAATCAAGGCGCTGGCATGATGTGTTTCTGCTGAGGCCTCTCTTCCTGGCTTATAGATAGCTACTTTCTCACTGTGCCCTCGGATAGCAGGGAGAGAGAGCCCTGGTGTCTCTTTCTCTTCTTATAAAGGCATAAAACCAATGGTGGGGGGCAGTCGTGCCCTCATGACCTCATCTAACCTTCATTGTCTTTAAATACCGTTACACTGGGGGCAGGGCTTTGACGTAAGAATTTTAAGGGGGCATGATTCAGTCTAGGGTAGCTTCCATCAGAAACATTTTTTTTTTTTTTTTGCTACAAAGCATAGCTATGAGAAAGGAGGTTGAATTTTACTGTTTATGCCCTAAAACTATTTGAATGCCTTCCCTTATCTGTTCCATGAACTTGGGCATTCCAACATAGCTAAGAGCAGCAATAGTGACAAAAGACCAGGGGGTCTTGGGGAATGGAAAAGCTCATCACCTGTGTGCTCAGTAGATGTAAAATATTCTCCCAGAGAAGTCAAGAATGGTGACTACAATAGTATATTGGCTTCTAAATGTATTCTCCAATTATGCTCCATGTGAGAGCCACCTCTTGCATGCATGCAGAGGGCAAAGTCAGTCAAAAAAATCCAAATCAGAAAAAACAATGGAGGGACAGCTGGGTGCCTTGGTCAGTTAAGCTTCTGACTCTTGATTTCAGCTCTGGTCATGATCTCAGGGTTGTGAACTTGAGCCCTGCCCAGCGTGGAGCCTGCTTACAATTCTCTCTTTCCCTCTGCCCCTCTCAGCTTGCACTCTCTATCAGAAAGAAAGAAAGAAAGAAAGAAAGAAAGAAAGAAAGAAAGAAAGAAAGAAAGAAAGAAAAGAGAGAAAGAAAAGAAGGAAGGAAGGAAGGAAGGAAGGAAGGAAGGAAGGAAGGAAAGAAGGAAGGGGAAGAGAAAGAAAGAAGGAAAGAAAGAAAGGAAAAGAGAAAAAATGTTTGCTTCACTTATAAAAATAACATACATCTTCAAAAGGTGCTTAGCCTCTTCACTGCTGTGTGATATTGTTTATCTCCCTTATTTGTTTCAACACATGTTAGCAGTGTCCCCCCAAAAAACCTGTTTGTGAGGCCTTATAAGCCAGCTCTCTCTTGTGTCTGCAGCAGTGCTGGGCACAGCAGCATGAAGAGGGCCTGACAGGTTCAAGTCTGGGAAGAGTCTAGGTGGGAGGAGGACAGGCTTTGGCTGTGTCACTTCGACCCTCTGGGAAAGATGGGGAGAAGGGCAGCAACTCTTAGAAAAGAAGCACAATGGGAAATTGTACTGGAGACATTCCTAAGAAATTTGTGTCCCAAGAAAGAGAAACAAGAGAGCCTTTGGCTTACATGGATCAGAAGAAATGGTGGGCTTAAGAAAGAAATGCTAGGGACTAGGGGAAAGCAGAGGACAACTGGGGCCCTGGCTCAGTCATGGTCCCCTCTCTTGGGAACCCAAGCACCATGGGCTCCTTCGTGGGCATGACTTTCTCTGTACGTGTTTATTATTGCAGAATTTGAAATGAAGATTCATTCCTCCAGGAAGTTCCATGTTGTTGGGCTCTCTTGCCAATAACAAAGCTTGCCCATGGATGGAATCATGGATGAGTTGTGTTTGATGTAAACATTATTAGGTTACTTTTTTATTTGTTGAAGTGACAATTTCTCATTTAGAGTTTTGGAACTAGAGTGCCAAGAATCAAGATCCCACAATTACTCCATCGCATCTCTTCCCAGCCATTCACACCCACATTGGTGGTCCCCGTATTTACTGCTATACAAAAAACATCCAGTTTCCTAACATCCTGTTGGGGCTGACATCATGAATTTGGGAGATGGATGGAGCCAACTCTGGACCAGTTCAGTCAATCTAAATAACTGGAAGCGGTGAATCCAAAATTCAAACTAACTCTAAATTTCAAGAAATAGAGAAACTCTGACATGGAAGTCAAAATAAAAGTCTTGCACAAACAAGAAATAAGACTTCACTGACTTTAATGAATGAAATCACACCTCCCAATCCTGGCGCTAGGAGACCAGGGGCAACAGGTGATAATGCCAGTTGGGCTGTCAAGCTTGGAGACAGGATGTCTGTTCAGGGAGGAGATGATGTCTCTGCATCCTCCCAGACATGGGCTAACTAAAGTGAAGTTTTCCATAAAATAAACAGAAAGCACCCTAACTCAAAGGATTAGCTGTAAAGGGTAATCTCTGGACCCCTCAAAAATGACTCCAGGAGTTTAATGAGGTAAGATGGTGTTGTGAAAATCCCAGGACGCAGTGATAAGAATGGCCAGTTGTGGATCCTGCTCTTTCCACTGATAGAACTGTGCCCTTGGGCAAATCTACTTATTCCCTTTGATATCTAAAATAAAGATGCTAATGAAAGGATTCAATTTACAGGATGTCAGAATTAAACGGTTATTATATGTTCTAATGGATAAGAAAACTAAAATGAAAAGCATACTGTGTGTATGGCAATGTGCTAAGTGTCATGGTTATTCCCACTTACTACAAAAGAAATTAAGCTCAGAGAAGTTAAGTTACAGTCCCAAGGTCCCACAACTAGTGAGAAGCATATCAGGGATCTAAACCCAGGTCTGTATGATGTCAAAGCTCATGATCTAACAAATCTTGCTCAGAACCTCATACATAATAGGTGCTCACTTCAGGCCTCCAGGCTAGGCCACTCATCCCTTTGTCCATGTGTTTATTTAACAAACATTTTATTTAATATTTAGTTTGTGCTAGATTTTCATATGAGCCGATGATGCCATAATGAATATAATATAGCTTATGCCTTAAAGTCATAGTCTGAGTGGGCTTCGGAGATTATGCTATAATGCAGAGAGCATTGGATTGGGGGTTTGGAGTTATTGATGTTATTGACATTAATCCATGGGAGATAAAAATGACATAGGGCTTTACAAAATCTGGAGGCATAAGTGACTCATGGAGATAGTCAGAGAATCACTGATCTAGTACTTTGTGCCAACGGAAGACTTGGCCAGGTCTTTTTTGAGGTGGCTGTCTCTGTTCTTTCTGTCCCTGGGTGTGTTGTGATAACAGCTGGTCAGACCGATGGTGATAGCACTTTGGTTTTTTCTGTTCATAAGTGTGGATACCCTACTGTAACCCTTGGTTTTACAAAGTTAGTTCTAGAGGCCAGCCATTTGTAATATGTGTTTAGATGACCTCAGTGGTTCTTAGGTGGGAGGAATTTTGGCAATGTAGTGGGACTGGTGGGAGGGAGAGAGGGAGGGTGCTACTGGGGATGGAGATGTAAGGGTGTGGTTAAACATCCTACAATACCCAGAACCCCAGAACCCCAAGAATTATCTGGTCTCAAATGTCAATGGTGCTGAGGTTGAAGAACTCTGTGTTACACTGGAAGCAATAAACTTCCAGTTGCCTCTTGTTTCTGGTCTTGGAGATCTGTGGGTGGCTTTCACTTCCACTTATCTCCAGGTATTCTCTTCTATTTTTCAGCCATGGATATGTTTGCCCTGCTTTTGAGCATGGCTATATCTTCCAGAAAGATATTTTAATATTTTAGCTATCATGCAGTGTGTTTGGTGGAAGAAGGATAATGGTATTCTTTGGTGTAAATGAACCTACACTCCAGTTCATGTTTCAGTCTGTGAGTTTGGTTAATGTGATTCCACCCCTTAGAACTAGATCCCCTAACCTATGCAGAAAAAATAAATATGAATCTCACAGTCTGTAAGATGGGGGGCCATGCCATGGATGAAGTAGTGTTCAGCAAGATAAATGCCATTCTCAGTGTGAACCTCACAGGGGATCAAGCCAACCTTTTCCAAAGGATAACCCAGTTTAGTGCTCCACACCACAGGCTTTAATGGGAAAACCCCAACTGCTTCTAAAGTAGGTTTTCCAGTGACCACGATGTGACCTTGAGCTAGTCACACTTTTTTCCCCCTGAGCTTTAGTCTCATTGTACGTAATACAAAGGAATTGGACCAGATCTCTAAACTCTAAGATTCTAGGATTCATGCCTCAGTTGTGATGTGTGTAAAGTAGGACTAATTATTTGCAGTTTATTTCAGAATAACATAGTTAATATGTAAGTATTTATGGAAGAATTTTTCATGGATTACTTTGTGTTATATGGTTTGCTCTTTAAGGAACTCAGACAAAGCACAGCATTTCAGCATGACATGGTTAATTTCTTAACTTCTCTCCTCATATATCGGATCTGCAAAATAGAGATAATACCTCTACCTTCTGATTATTTCAAGGATTAGATGAGCAAATACACCTCATATACAGTCAGCTGATCAGTTTGTAAGACTGCTAAAATAACCCAACGAATCTATGAAAATATAGTTGGGCCGCTGGTCATCACATACCAAAAAACAACAAGGATTTGGTTCTATTAAGGCTCTAGGAAGGCAGAGCAATTCCAAATATGAATCTTCAATTTTCCTTCAACTGGGAGATATCAATTCAAACCAATTATTTGCACTTGAAAAGTTTGGCTTTTTTGCTATGTGTCCTCCCATACAGAAGAAGGAGTGCAACATTTTGGCTGAATTTAAGAAAAAGAGCTTTAAGTTAATGTGCAAAGGAAAGTTGCAGTACAATCTAAATCCAAATCCACATCCAAACACACAAGCCCCATTTGCAAATTGGAACCTGAGTCAAATCCCTTTGAGGCTGGCCTATCTCTAATTAACAATATTTAGCCCCCGTGCCTAACTAGGAACAGCCAAAGTGGTGTGTGCCACTGGCAAGATAAGGATTTGTCAAAAAAAAAAAAAATTACATTTCCTCTTGTAAGCAATGTATGTCCTCTTCCATTGCAGTTCAATTACTCGGGACAATATGGGAAGAAAAGAAGAGATTCTAGGTGGTGGAATATGAATCTCAGAGCGGGGATATGCCTTTAATTAAGAGGACAATAAAAAAGGGAAATGAGCTTAGTCAACTGTTACTTCTAAAAATTCTTGATGCAAAATTAAGTTGGTTGTAGTAAAGGAGCCTAGGGGAGTGAAGGGAGGCAAAGGCATCGTCGAATAAAAATGGAAGTCTGTGGCATTTCTAGGGGGTTCAAGACAAAGATATTGGATTAATATGTTGGATAGTGGGACGGATTCTGCAGAAAGCCTTTATGTCTGTGGAGAAACACGCTCCTTGTACCAGTCAACTTTTGCAGTGGCACGAAACATCCCAAAGTACAATGGCTTAAACCAATGACTTATTATTTCTCATGATTCTTTGGGTTGCTGAGCTCAGCTGAGTGGTTATTCTACTGGTTTTACCTGGGGTCACCCATGTGGCTGTAATCACCTAGCCACTTAACCAGGCCCAAAGGGGTTAAGAAGGGTCACTCCTCTGTCTGGAGCCTTCATACTGGCAGTCGTCTTTACTCTCTCTGTGGATGGTTCTCATCATGCAGTAGTCTCTCTTGGGCTAGAGGATGGTAATTTCAAGAGGATAAAAAAACAAGGTGCCAGTCCTCATAAGTCTCATCCACAAATGTCATATGTATCACTTCTGCAGTGTTCTGTTGGTCGAAGCAAGTTGCTAGGTCAAATTCAAAGGGAAAGGAAGCGATTCCATCTCTTGATGGGCGGAGGGACAAACTTTTGATGCCAAGAGGCATGGACACGGGGAGACATGATTTATTGGGCGCCATTATTAACACAATCTACATGTTTATGTCCTAATGTATGAAACTGGCAGAAATTGTGTGCCTATAATGGCATGCCCACAGTAGAAAAACCTTAGCCAAATGTCCCCAGCTAAGAGGGTTAGATGCAGCCTCGGGCAGTAACTGACCTTCAAGGTGTCTCTATTCCTTCTACCAAACACTAATGCTCCGGATTGAGGGATGGACTAGTCTTTCCTTAAGATGCACAGTTCTTTCAGACTTACCTCTAGTCTGGTGTGGTTCTCTGGAGTAAACAGTTTCATGATGCTTCTTGGCTTCTAGAATGCAGAAAGGAGCTCTGTCTTATTCTCTCAGTGACTTTTTAAAAAATTTCTATATGATACATGATCTTCTGAGATATAACTTTATTTCCCTGTCTCATTTTCCTGGAAGATGTGGTTTAGTATAACTACGCAGTGTAACTATAGCCCCATTGATGGGCATTCCTACTTGGTGAGGCAGGCCTTACTGAGACAAAAACTTGCACAGAAAAAATTCATAGGGAAAGGAGATGCTGAGAACTCTTCCTTCCAAACAGAAAATGGGAGATGAGCTATCCTTGTCTAGTTTGTTCTTCACAAATTAAATAATCACGTAATTTAGTCCTCCTTTACTGGGACACGATAAATAAAACTGACAGAGAGAGACTGGAAGTGTTACAAGAGTGGGAGTCTCTCCACCTGGAGGGAAACATTACAAATAGAGAAGTGTTCCTCCAAACTTTGGTCCATTTAAGCTGTCCTGAAATATTATTGAAGCAAGTCGATATGATTGGTTTGCTGAGAACACAGATAGCTGAAGAAGATGCTCTGGATCAAGGTCAGATGGCAAAGAACTTGTAGCCCTTTCGGACAGATGAGGAGTGTTCTCTGAAACATGAGTGATAGGATCTGAGACCACCATGTCTGGGCTGACAAGGAGAGAGGGCTGTGGTAATTTGATGACATCTGTGGTAGGCACAGCAATGGGGATGGTGTTGGGTTTAGTCAGTCCTGGTGTAGACTGCAGAACCCCCCTTCCCCACTCACTTTTCAAAGCTCAGCTCAACCATTTACCCTTCCCCTGCAATGTAACTTTTTCTGTTCACCATTCACACCTTTCACCACCCAATGTCCGTGTACTTCGATCTATCATACCACCCTACTCAGGGTTTGCCATTTAATGCTTATGTTCTTACTCAGTTTGGTATGCCGAGGGCCTAGCATTGTGCCTGGCATGGCTGAGAACACAATACCAGTTTATAAAATTTAATTGGGTCTCATTCCGTAAATTTTGGCGAATTCCATTTGGTCAGGGTGTTTTGGAGATAGCGCTGGGAGGGCCATGAACATCAGCTTGTTTGCCTGTAACAATGCAGTCTCTGGGGGAGAAGCCCAAGCAAACTGAAGTTCGGGTGGGTTCCATTCATTGCCTTTGAAGAAACCTAATCCTGTGAGCCATGCTGGGAAAACTGAAAAAAAAAAAAAAAAAAAAAAATGACCACAGAATAGTTAAACCCAGCTCCTCCAAAGACTTGAGGAAAGGACGGCTTAAATAGGAAGCAAGACAAGGAGTCTTTCATTTCTGATTGGTTTGGGGAAGAGTAGTGGCTAAATTTCTACTGTCTCAAGGTCGATTATTTGTAATTTACTTAAGAATAGAAGCGACCTCTGAGTAGCGACTTGGGGTGGGAGGGTTGCTATATTTACTGCTGTTTCCGAATCACGCTGCAATTCCACCACGGGGAGGAATGACTAGTTGCATATAAGTAGCTGGGATAAGCCTTCAACAATCTCTCAGGCAGTGTGTAGAATATGTAGAGTAGACAAAACATTGCATTGGAATCATGGAGCCTGGATCTAGTTATGGTTCTGCCCCTTGGGAGGCTCACTTCCCCACTGAGTGCCTCCTTCTTTATCTGTAAAATAGCGAGGGTAATGATATCCTCCCAGGCCTTGTTGGTGTCACGGAATATTGAATAAGAAAGAAAGGGCCGGAAGGTCTACGGAGAACTAGCTGAAGTCTGTATTCTGCTTTCCTTGTTAGTGAGTAATTATGGTGGCTTTTCAAATATTTATTTCAGTGTTACGCGTGCTTGCTCTTTGCAGATGTGAGCGTCTAACTGTGCTTCTGATTCAGTTCCAAATGGAGCTTATTGGTTTGGGGATAGCAGTATCTGTGCCTTTTCTGCTTTCAGCAGAGAAGCTTTGGACCTTTGTGCATAGATTTATAAGTTGTCATCTTGTTTGTGTACAACTCAATGGAGAAATAGGGAGTTGGGCGAACCCAGGAAAGCTAACGGAGCTGAATATGTCTGAATTGGGTCTCTTTTTCCATGAACTGGGTGTATGCTACAGCCTTGTGCTTTTCCCCTCCAGCCAGGATGAACCGGTCTGAATGATTTTGTTTGTAAACCTCTGCTAGGAGTTCTTCAGCTGCATCCCTAGCCTGCCTGGGTCTGATGGTCTGGTCAGATAGCCCCAGTTCCCACCAAACGTGGAGGTGGGCCACCGAGGCGGGAGCACTTGCGTCCAGCATTTTTATTTTTTTTTTCTGCAGGCTGAGTCCAGGGTGAGACTCCCAGTCAGTATGAGCCGACAAGGGGAGCCACTTGGTTGCCAAGCTCCTGTGTAAAGCTTTCTTGTTTATCTGGAATGCAAATGCTTTTGAGTTTGAAATAATTTGAGCACTGCTTTCCAAACATAAGTACACATAGGAGTCACTTGGGAGATCTTTAAAAGCACTGATTCTGATCACAGGTCTGCAGCGGGGCCAGGGATTTTGGCCATAAGAACCGTCTAGCTCATGGACCTCACTTGAGAGAGCAAAGCTTCAGAGATAACCGGAGAGAACCCATGTTTTAAAAGAGCCTCTTCCCTTCCTAAAATTCTTTACAGTCACATAACTCTAGAGACTGCAGCCTTTTTCTCAGCTGGCAGGGGCTAAGTAAACCAAAACCTGTCCGAGGCAAAAGATTCACTGGTGTCCAGAATACACTCTTTACCTTTGAATAGGAGGTAAATGGGCACAGATACTCGCAGCCAAAATATAGAGTTCACAGCTAGAGAGCTCAAGGAGGGTGGAGATGAACGGTCCCCGTGAAGAGAGAAATGCCAGAAAGCATGGAGAATGTCAGCCAGACTTGTAACTTTTTCTTGTTTAGTATTTAACCCATCACACCCAGTCACTGGGTAAGAAGGAGCAGTATTTATTTGGGCAGTGTATACACAAGTCTCTTTATCAGTGGAACTTGAAAATAATTGGCATAATAAGTGGAAATGTCTTTGGCTTTGCCAAAAAAAGCTTATTATTATTATTATTACTACTACTTTTATTTTTGGTGAAGGGAGGGAGAGAGTGAGCTATAGTTGTATGTCGATGAAACACACTGCTGGAAAATGGAAAAAAACAACCAAAATAAGACAACAAGTCGATTGATTGCCTCTGTGCCAAAAAGACCTTGTCTGATAGAATTTTATTTACTGACCTTTTAGCAAGAATGAACTGTTGGTCTTGTATGCTAATATGAAACTTTGGTCTTCCTCACCCTGTACCCCAGACACACACAATGAAAATGGTACAATGTTTGCCACTTCTTTTCTCTCCAGAGTTATTGTAAAATTTGGCAAAATCATGAAAATAGGTTCAAAGAAGAGATTACTGCAGCCATCCATGCATTCCCTTCACCACTGACTACGGTAGAAGCGTTAACACCTTCATTAGCTTCTGATCATTAGCACCTTTGACTTACATCATCATAGCAGACAGATTCTAAGGTTTATTTCTTGTAGACTTCAGGTGTGTTTCTGAAAATCTGTGAATTCATTTTTCCATTAGTTTATAAGAGCATTACAATGATCCCTGTAGTGTCTTCTACTGCAAACACTTAACTCAAAGATCCTATGGTTCCCAATTTCATTGTCAAGTCATCAATTATCTATAAATCAATACTTATGTATAGTGTGTCACTGCCAGTTCACAAAGTCCTGCAGAGAATTCTTTTGTCAGTTGAATTGGTACCCTTGTAGTCAATTGTTTTTGAAGTTTCCACTTTGTATCCTGGACTATCCTAAAGAGAGGTTGGAAGTTTTAAAATATGTCCAGATGTTCCTCGATATTCCTCCCTTAGATGGGTGGAGCCCGTTCTCCCCCCCACACACACCCTCACCCCTTGGACATGGCTTCAGCATTAGTGACTCATTTCTAAATGAATAGAGTTTTCTAGAAATGATGGTGTGTGACTTACGAGACTAGGTCATAAAAGGCATTATGGCCTCCTTCTTGATCTCTGTCACTTGGATCACTCACGCCAGGGGAAACCAGACGCCATGTTGTGAGGACGCTCAGGCAGGGCTATTGAAAGGTTGGCATGGTGAGGAATCAAGACCTCCCCTCAATAGCAGCTAGGAATCTAGGCTTCCTGCCGACAGCCATGTGACTGAGTCATTTGTAAGGGTATTCTGTAGTTTCAGATGAGGTTTCAAGTGCTTATACCCTGGGCCAACATCTTGACTGCAGCCTCATGGAAGACTTCAAGCCAAATTCACCCAGCTCCCGAATTCCTGATCCACAGAAACTCTGTGGGATAATGTATATTTATGGTTTAAGCCACTAAGTTTGGGAATGATTTGGTATGGACAGAAAATATATCTACTCTCCAAGAGGCATCCCATTGAAGATGGGCAGTATCCCTGAAAAGTAGGGAAATTGGGCATGTGAAGGATAAATACGGAAACAGCTGTATGTCAAGATTAAATAAAGCAAAGGGATGGAACCTGAGTGGTTAAAGATAAGGCTTCCATAAGAAATCCTAAACCCCTTAGTGGTCACAAGTCACGAACTACTGTATAATTCCCCGCATTTCCCAGGATGTGTGATAAGAAGGAAGGGAGGCTGGGAGGCCACGGCTAGGGGAGAAGTGTGAGGTGTGGCGGTGGACATTCCTGTCTCAGGAATGACAGCGTTTTTATGATCTGTTGACTTTGTAAAGTGCCTGCACACTTACTCCCCATCAGCATCTTCCTTTAGACTATCAACCGGTGTGGGTTGAGTGCACTGCTCTACTTGATTTATGTTAGTTCACAAAGCAACTAACAGGACAGACCTGTTAGGAGGACAAAGGTACATGCTATGCATTTTTTCTCTCCAGGGTCAGCAAAGTCTCCTAGTACGAGTTGATCCTACAGACTTCAAGTGGAAGAACATTTATGCCAGCGAGTGCTCTGGTACATTCCATCTCTTTTCCTTTGATGGGGCTCAGCATCCTGCACGGGCAGTTCAGAGGAGAGGCGGGAGCTCTGGCAAAAATCCAAAACTACTAACCACATTCTCTCTGTTTGACTCTGAGTTACAGCAGAGCTAATTTTTTTCCTTGTTATTTTCTTTTCCTCACCTTTAGAGTGACACCACATGGACCAGCTTCCATTGTGCTGGACCTCACAAACCCTTATATGGATGGAGACACAGGGCTCTGGTTGTTGCTGCTGTTAACATATTCCATTTCGAACCATAGAGCATTGATGTTACAGATCTTCTAAGAAATCATTTGGTCTCCTGGTTTGCAAACAGAGTCCCACAGAGCAGTAGGGTTTCTCAGGAGCCCTGTAGGGTCACCCCGATTTTTTATCTTTTCATATACTTGAGCTCTGGGCATATTTATTTAAAGAAATGGTTCTGGGGCTCTCATTTAATGATTGCTCTCACATTTAAGATGCTTAACTTGAGGTTCAGAGAAATAAATGGATTTGTGTAAAGTCACGTAGTTCGCCATGGCTGGTTTGACTTGAGCCTCCGATCTGGGGTTTCAGACAACCTGGAGGGTGGTCAGCAAACACCTTACGCCGTCTTCTGAAGAGCAGGATGAATGTTACAGCCATGGATCTTACAGGTACAGCCAGCTGTGAACTACAAGAATGTGACTCCCGTCGTTAGGTGTGCTTCGTCTCCTTCTCCCCAGTCGTTAACTTACCCCATCACTGGGAAGACATTTTTTTCCTTTGTCTTGGCTAGACTTTTAATGACTAGTGCCTTCTGCCATTTTTCATATCTGGTCAAATATTCTTCTTTGAGAATTTGTTACACTTCAGACAGAAAGACCCCCTTTCTTAAAGTCCTGGATACATTTGAATTCTGAGAATGAAAGAAGCTGTTGAAATGTTTGAATCATTGAAAATGTAATTTCTCCCCCAAATGTCTTGCTTTCACCTAGGGCGGATGTGAACAATGTGAAAGTGACACAGTAGGTGGCTCCCTTGAGCAGAAAGATGGAAAAGGACTTTGATTCTGCAGCTCCCCTGAGTTCAGGATAATACCTGTGCCCTCAGGAGGAGGGCCTCTCCCGTGGTCTCCAGGTGTTGCTCAATCCCAGGGAAAGGGTACAAGGCATTCCATCCCCTCCAGTCTTTTTATTGATTAGAGAGAGAGGGTGAGCAAGAGGGAGCAGAAGCTAGGGGAGAGGCAGAGGGAGAGGGAGAAGCAGACTTCCTGCTGAGCAGGGAGCCCCATGCGCGGAGCTCGATCCCAGGACCCTGGGATCATGACCTGGGCTGAAGGCAGATGCTGAACCAACTGAGGCACCCAGGCGCCCCGAGGGTTTTCAATATAAATACTCCCCACAAAGTTTTAAAGAAATTAATTTAATTATAAAACAGGCAGTTATTAAAAGTATCTCTAATTTTTTAATCTGAAGAAGCATATTCAAACTTTGTATCTTAGATCAAGTTTACGTGGAGGGCTGGCCAGAGAGAAGTGCTGTTTCCCAGAATTTCTTCATAGGTCCCCCAGGTTTCTGGTTCCCCATTTTCCTCCCTTCCAGATGACATCTATTTTGATATTTGTAACTAACAGAAAACATTCTTTCTGTGAACTAAAGCTGGGAAAAATGTCAACAGTGGAAGCATTTTCACCTGATAAAAAGGAAATTAAATTCTAGATAACATTTTAGCCTTTCTTAGTCTGTGAAAAGACTTTATCACAAACCTCTTAAGCTACTTATCACTATGTAAAATTGGGTCAAAATAGAATTGTATTCTTTATGAATACATCCAGAGTTCTTGAAACGGTTCCAAATTCTTGTTAACTTACTCAAATCGATTAGTGGCTGGCAATGGGCCTGTGATTGTATATTTTTGTGTGAATAAAGCTAATTAAATTGTTTTTAAAGAGTGTCATTGTATTCATTTAGGAATTTGATTACAAGGTACTTGAAAGAGACTAGTACAGAAGATTTCCTTAAAAATAAATAAAAATGGAAAATGTCAGGTCTTACAAAATATTGTACAGCTATCAAAATATTTATCATTGCTATATTTTTTCGAATACTTGTCATATATTAGTTTCTGCATTAATGATGCCTAACATACGTTAATAATATGATGCATACAACATATAATACACTAATCTTTCCAATAGTCCTATGAGGTAGGTATAATTAGCACTGTTTTACGCATGAGAGAACTGAGATTCACAGGTGTGGGTCTCCTGAGGTCACATCTTGAGGAAGCGTGTAAGAGGCAGAAACCCAAGTAACCCCGAAACTTACTTGAACCACCCTCCTGTATCGCTTCCCTCCTGCAGATTAAGTATAGTGTACCAGCAATCCAACTTACTGGCTTACCTTTTAAATCACTTTTAAATGAAAGAAAAATTGTTTTGTGATCTGTCATTTGCATCCACGTATCATGGGGTTTCCCTTAAGAAAAAAAGCAGAGTTTCCGGGTAGGGTGTCAGCAGGAAACCTGTGCTTGACTCACCTTATTCCACTTTTCCATCAAAGCAGCTGTGATGATTCAGATTCCAAGTTACAACAACCAGAAAAGAAGGTTATCAGTCAATTATTTGCTAATGTCTGGGAATAACAACCCATTAAGGAATACTCAGGTGGCAAAATAAATCCTCAAGTTCCATTAGTCAAGGATGAACAAACAGAAAGATAACATGAAGTCAATAAAAAAAATAGTCCAGTTGTTCATAAATCTGTATCATCCAAGGACAACGCCATGTGAGAAAAACCATAGGTAGAAGAGAAGAAAAATCACCTAGACCATGTTCTCTTTGTGCTCTCAATAAATCGGAGAAAGAGTGAGCATGTGAAGCAAGAGTTGAGAGACGAGATCAAAGTGGCCTCTGTAATGACGGCAGACATGAAAAAGAATCTGACAGAGACAAGAGGAGAATTCTGGGAACCTAAAAATGCAATGGAAGAATTAAAACATGCCTTGAGAGTAATGAGTAGAGTAGGTAATACAGAGAATCAAGTCAGTGATGGAGAGACAATTGTGATGTAGAGATGTATTAGAGACAAATGTGTCTGGCTATAAATGCTGAAAAAAAAGATTTAAAAAATTGAGAGATATAGAGAACAGAAAACCAATTTTAGACAAGCAACATTCAGAAGAAAGAGACAAGAAGAAGAAGAAGAAGAAGAAGAAGAAGAAGAAGAAGGAGAAGAAGAAGAAGAAGAAGGAGAAGAAGAAGAAGAAATAAGGAAAGATACATAGAAGGAAACTTTCTTGAGATGAAATCGTCACCATTATCATCGGTATCAGCAGCAGCATCATTGTCACAATCATGTGAGTTGTGATCCAAGAGGCTTACCATCTTCCAGGATCAATTATTGATAGGTAGCACATTCTTGCAACTCTTTTTTTTAAGAATTATATATATATATATATATATATATAGTCTAACAAGTCTAACAAAGAAAAAAAATTGTGCTGCCCTTAGACTATTCTTCCTAATATTTTATAAAAACTTGATAAGAAAGTTTTAAACAAGTAGAGTTTTGATGAAAAATGTGAACCCAAGAGTTCTTACAGTCATACAAAATGTTATTGCCTTACATGTTCATGCTTAAAGGCCAAGGAAATGCATTTTTAATGATGCAAGGATTTCAAAGAAAAATAACACTGTTCTTGGGGCGCCTGAGTGGCTCAGTGGTTAAAGCCTCTGCCTTTGGTTCAGGTCATGATCCCAGGTTCTTGGGATCGAGCACCTCATCGGGCTCTCTGTTCAGCAGGGAGCCTGCTTCCCTCTCTCTCCCTCTGCCTGCCTCTCTGCCTACTTGTGATCTCTCTGTCAAATAAATAAATAAAATTTAAAAAAAAAAAAAGAAAAATAACGCTGTTGTGGATGTTAGCAAAACGTGCCTAAAGACATATGACAGCTGCTTGAAAGATGAGTCAAATGCTGTCACTCATGAATGGACAAATTCGACCATTAAAGAACTAAAGTGTAAACTGATCACATGGAGCGAAAATGTTAATTCTAAATTATTACAATTACAATAACAAAATTCAACACAAAAGTAATATGATATAAAAATTTAATGTAAAAACTCAACCAAAATAAAATTTTGATTTCACAAATTACAGTTATAAAGATTGGAAAATGACGATAATTAATAGTATCCTAACTTCTTTTATTACACAGAGAATTATTGCAAGGTGCTTACTTTTATAAATAAAAAATTATAGTTTCAAATATGTTTTGGAAAAACCTGAAGTAGATATAAAGACATACTAATTAGGAATGTATTCAGTTGTAAGCATGTAATAGCCAACAAACAGTATATCCAACAAAAGGGATTTATTTTTCTTTTATAACAAAAATTCCAGAGGTAGCTGGTTGTTGATGTTGTTTCAGGAAGTAAATAAGCTTGGGAGCTTTATCTACAAGTTTTGGTCCGGCCTTCCTGCTCACAAGGTAACTGCTGTGGCTCCAGCCAGTTGACTGCATCCAGATAGGAAGAAAGAGAAGGTGGAGAATCAGACATTAGCAGAATTGTGCTTTGTTTTACTGGCAGGATCTTTATCAAGTGGTTCTGTCAACTGTTACCGAACAGAGTGAGCATTAAATGAATATTTGCTGAGCGACCTCATGACTAAATTGAAGCAGCTAAACATGCTAAGCGTATATTTTAATAAGTTAAAGCCTGCGAAATTGAGTTCAAAAATAAAAGATACACCTATAATAAAAGGACACAGAAGTGAATAGATATAAACTTGTAGGAAAGAAAATTTACCACGTCCCTCTCATATTTTGAAAGATTAGGGAACCAAAAATCAAGGATGAAGATAGATAACGTTATTTAGCAGGATTAAATAATAAATATTATTTAATAAGAATTAATTAATACCTACCTATTGAAAATAGAATATACATGTAGAATGTTCATGGAACAAATACAGGATTTTTAAGGATACAAACAAAACTTCAAATACAGATATAGGGGCACCTGGGTGGCTCAGTGGGTTAAGCCTTTGCCTTCGGTTTAGGTCATGATCTCAGGGTCCTGGAATAGAGCCCCGCATCTGGCTCTCTGCTCAGTGGGGAGCCTGCTTCCCCCTCTCTCTCTGCCTGCCTCTCTGCCTACTTGTGATCTCTCTCTCTGTCAAATATATAAATAAAATCTTTAAAAAAAATACAGATATAGCATAATTACATCTTCTGACATCTTCGGCTTTTCATCAGATTTTAAATAACTAAAACAAACAAATACATTTTACCACGTGATAATTTCTTTAAACTTTCTTAAATAACTACAGACCTAAAGGGAATATAAAATTATCACTACAGATCATTAACTAATACTCAGAGAGTCATTTAGAAAATTATCATATGGGGAAACCTGAGTGGCTCAGTCAGTTAAGCGTCTGCCTTTGGCTCAGGTCATGATCCCAGGGTACTGGGATCAAGTCCTGCATCAGACTCCTTGCTAAGGGGGGAACTTGCTTCTCCCTCTGCCTATCTCTCCCCCGCCTGTGCTCTCTCTCTGACAAATAAATAAAATCTTTTTTTTAAAAAGAAAATTATCATATGAACCAAATATTATATGTGAAATCAGTAATTTATATACTTTCATGATTAAATAGGTAAGAGTGAAAGACAGTTTTATGGTTCCAATGTTTTTTAAAAATTTATTTTAGAAAAAGAGAGAGAGCATGAGTGGAGGCATAGCAGAGTGGGAGGGAGAAAGAATCTCAAGCAGAAGCCACATGAACATGAAGTCCTGAGGGCTCATGTTATGATCTCTGAGATCAAGGATCAGGACACAAGCTGAAACTAAGAGTCCATCACCCAACAAAGTAAGCCACCCGGGCATCCCCAGTTTTATGTTTCAAAAGCAACAATACAAATTTAAGCAAAATATTTAAGCAATAAATAAGAAGGATAAAAGCACATATTAAATAAAGATTAGAAAATAGGAACAGAATGATTAGTGTTGATTAAAAAGTTCAAGGGGCAGCTTCTTTAAAAATATGTATAAAATAGATCAAGGATACACTGTGTCTCTTTCTCTCTCTCTGTCAAATAAATAAAAAAAAAATAGATCAAGGATACTCAGGGAAAAGTGAGAGAGTTCTCAAAAATAAAACTGAGAAGTAAGAAACATGCTTTAAAATAGACATGGTAGAAAAGAAAATTATTAGAGATTTATTTGCATAATTCTAAGGCAATAAGTTTGAAAATCTGAATAACTTGGACTGAAAATATAATCGACTTGATGTAATTAAAAAAATAAATAGAAGCTTAAATGGAAAAATTAGCTTTGGAAGAAAATAAATAAGATAGCAAAGGCTAATTCCACAAAGACTCTTATCTTATTGGTAATTATCCCCCAAACTGACCAGCATTGATAATTCTGATTATATAACTTTTCAGAAAACGGAAAGTCATCGACAGCTATGCAAATCATTTATTTGTTTATTTTTATTTTCATTTTAATTCCAGTATAGTTAACATACAGAGCTATATAAATTTCAGGGCACCATTTAGTGATTTAACACTTTCTTACGTTCCTTAGTGGCATGCAGATCGTTTATTATGCTAGGTTAACCTTGGGATCAATATCAATATTTAGCAGGTAAAAACAAATAGCATAGCTACGGAACTGAGATTTTCAATGTGTTTTTTGGCTCCTACATTAAATTTATTGGGAATACAGGTAAAAATTTCAGATTCCCGGGCCCCCCTTCTCCCCATTGAGTCAGAATCTTTAGGATGGGGCCCAAGAATATGGTTTCAAATTCTTATTATCAATTTAATATAGAAAAGTATATAAAAGAAAATACATTTTGAAACACTTGGAAAATGTTTGCTTATATTACATTTTAATAGAAGGAACATGAAAGATCTGAACAATGTAGAGAGTGCACGGTGAAAAGCGTCCTTGTCCCCCTCTCTTTCTGCCATCTTATCCAAGTCCTGTCCCCTAAGATAACCTTTCGGTATCAGCAACAAAAGTGGTGCACATACCACTATGTATCTTTACCTATCTGTCTTCAATATATCTACAAAAGGGGCCAGAACATACTCGTTCTTCTTCATTTGCTTTCTTTCATTTAATAATTTATATTGGAAATTTTCCCTATCAGTACACAGAAATCAATTTCTTTCTAATGGCAACATACTATACCGTCAAAAGGATATGTTTTAAAATTAAGACAGATTGGTAAATACATTGGTTGCTTTGGTCTACTTTTGTGCTCTCTCTACATATATTTTGTGAACACATCCCTATGTAAATTCTTAGCAGCAGAATTGCTGGATCTCATGTACATGGATTTTTAATTTGATAGCTATTGCTAAGCCCCTCCCTAGAAACTGTAAGGAATACGAGTGCCTGGTTTCCCATATCCTTGCTGGGACTAGTGTCACCAAATGTTTAGAATTTTGCTATATTAATAGACTTAAAATTATATCTATTTTAGTTTTGTGTTGTATTTCTTTATCAAAAAGTTTGGGAACTGTTTCAAATTATATTGTCCACTTACAGTTTTTCTTCCCCCATCCCCAACCCCATAAACTACCTGTTTGTAACCAAGCTCTTTACTATTGGATTTCTTCTCCTTTTTGTAATTGATTGCTTGAGTACTTTGTAAAATATGGAATTAATCTTCAGTTGGCTGTTTTTAACAAATTTCTATTTGTCTTTTGGCTAGGGGGCATTTTTTTTCTATTAGAGAATTAAAATTTTTCAAAAATCAAATTTATCTTTCTTTTCTGTCACGGCTTCTGGGTTGTGTGATCTTCATTTTTAAATTGTTCCCAGGGTGACAATTCTGCTGCCTCACATCTGAGCACTTTTACCAATAGACTGACCTCAGTTGTAAAAATGTATGTGAAAATTCATATTTCTGTAAAGAGTTGGTACAACTCACCTACTACAATGAAAGAGTATATCCTGAAATTCAAGAATGGTTTACCAGTAGGAAATCGATTAGAATGTTACTTCATAGCAGTATTTCAAGAAACAGAGTAATTTCAGCAGATATAAAAATATACAATGTAACCTATTTCTTATGGAAGAAAAGGAAGCTCTTAGAAAGCTCAGAATGTAATATTTCTGTAGATGATGATTAAGAATAAGTGTCTTGAAGTATCAGCCAGCATGATGTTTAATGGTGAAGCACTAGGGACAATTCCAATTAAAATTGGAAAACTGACCAAGATTCCTCCCTCTGCCTTCAGTATTTCACATTGTTATGAACATAATGTCCACACGACGTGGTAGAAAATGGAAAGAGGGTGCATGAATATTCAATGAGAGAGCAAAATTATCATTATTTGCAGATGACATAAGTAAATATAAGGAAAATTCAAGGAAATCCAGTTGAAAACTTCTTAGAACTAATGTAATTTCAGAAAGGAAATGTTTTAGTCCCTTCAGGCTGTTATAACAAAATACCACAACCTAAGGCTTAAACAACACACATTTATTTCTCACAGTTCTGGAGGCCGTGAAGTCCGAGATTAAGGTGCCGGCAGATTCAGCGTCTGGTAGGAGCCCACTTTCTGGTTTGTAAACAGCTGTCTTCTCCTTATGACCTCCCATGGTAAAAAGGGACAAGAGAACTCTGTGGATTTCTTTTATAAGGGTCCTAATCCCACTAATCATGAGGGCTCTGCTCTCAAGATCTATTTGCCTCCCAAAGTCCCACGTCCAAGTACCATCACATTGGGGGGTAGATTTCAATACTATATGAATTTGTGGGGAGACACAAACATTCAGTCTATTCAGGGAGGCAGTAGAAAGTGAAGCTATGAAGAAATTTTTTCAATAAACCAATAATAACCAATTAGGAGAATTAACGGAGAAAAAGGTTTTAGTTTCTTTCGGAATAACAACTAATGTTAAGTCATTGCCACAACCCCAATGAAGTATGTGTGGGGTTTATCTGAAGAAATTTTAAAGCCCACCTAAATCCAGCTAGAGATAAAAAAGCAAACCTAAACAAAGGGATAGATTTCTCATGTTCTTAAATGGGATGGCTATATACTTTGAAGATACTAATTCTCGGATTCATTTTTATGCTTAATATTATTATGTCATATTAATATGTCAGTGAAAATCTGTTTGGAAGGTAATTTGGAAAATGATTTTTAATTTCAAAGAGTAAAATGGGTGGGAATAACAAAAAAATTGTCTTGTAAAAAAATAGCAGGCCTGAAGGAGAGACTTTAATTTATTAGATTTCAAAATGCTTAATGATTATATTGCAATTAAAAGGACACCCGCATCAAGGTAAGTTTCGAAACACACTCTGTATTGGTCCATGATGCTTTATCTGAAACCCTTGGGGCTAGATGTGTTTTGGAATTTGAAATTTGTATTTTAGACAGTTAATTTGGTTATATCCTATGTTTTTTGCTTAATGCTTTCAGTGGGGTCAGGACCAGTATCCCTATAATCAAATACACTGTAATGAAACTGGGCAGGGTACATCAAGACTATAAACAGCCTCCTACTGATATGGGTCATATTTTTCTCCCAAATGAATGTTGGCACCAAACTCATGATAGAGCTCTCAGTGTTCAGAACTTCCGGCATTGCAGGTTATAGACTGTGGGCAGTTGTGTATGTGTATCACAGGCTGGGACTTTGGGATGGTGATTGGGTTGCAGGATGTTGGTTAGAGAGTGCTCTTAGGATCAGCATGGAAGGAAGGAGGGGGTAAAAGTGAAATCAGGCAAAGGGAGAAACAGCTATGATTCAATCCCAACATAGGCTTTAGGAGCTGTGAGGCTGAGAGGGCCCTCAGAATTCTCTTTAGCTGGGAGGAAAGAATCTTTGTGGTCCCATATCAACCAAGCACTAGTTGAGGGTTACCCTTGGAAGGAGATGTGACCCAGGGCAGGGCAGTTCATTCTGCTGAAGCAATTTCCAGAAAGGTCTGGCAACTGAGAGCTATGTTCTTACAGCTGGAGGAATAAGTCCTTCATTCCTGAAAGGGGAGTCTGGGTGATGCATCAAACTGTGTACTGTATTTATGGAATGTAATATGTGATAAGGATTCCCAATATGTGATAAGATTCCCAAACCAACGGATTAGTCAATAGATAGTTTGGAGAACGATCTCCAGTAAAATCTTCCTTCATCCTATGTGCAAAATAAGCACTACATGAATTATACAGTTAAATATAAAAAATAAAACAAAACAAGCAGGAAATATGCATACATATTCTCTAGTCATTAAATTGGAGAAGGAAATATAAACATAAAAGCATAGAGGAAATTACAAAGCAAAAGCAAAGATTTGGGGACAGTTAAACTAAAAATCTTCAATATTAGAATCATCAACAAAATTAAAAGACCAAAAACAAATGAAGAAAAAAAAAATCAGCACATTAACAGTTCATAAGAATAGCTCATAAAAAAAGAATAGCTTATATAAATAAGTAAGAATCTCCAATAGAAAACTGGGCAGCATTATAAATTGAGAGTTCTATAAGCATAGGAAAAATGTTTGCAAAATAAATACAAAGAAATCCTAATTAAAACACCAAATTATCTGGGGTACCTAGGTGGCTCAGTCGGTAAGCATCTGCCAGGGTCCTGGGATCGAGCCCCACGTAGGGCTTCCTGCTCAGCAGGAAGACTTCTTCTCCATGTCCCATTCCCCGTGCTTGCATTCCTGCTCTTGCTGTCTCTCTCTGTCAAATAAATAAATAAAATGTTTAAAAAAATAAATAAAACATCAAATTATCACATTTTTACCTATGTAAAGTTGAATCATTATGAAACATAACTTTTTTAAAATTAACACATATTATATTATCTGCCCCAGGGTGAAACATAACTTTTAATGGTGGCAAGTATTTGCTACTTATACCACCAGTAGAAGTATAACTTCTTTTTCTAGAAAACTTTTCTCTCTTTTCTGATGACTGCTCTTATTTATTTGTTACTCTTGAACTCGTCCTTTTTGGCTGGACTCAGACTCAGAGGGGAAACTCGCTAGAGAGGACAGAGAGGACTTCGTCTCTTGGCAATCCGTTTCTGGCATTTTTCTTTGGCCCTTCATTTCTCGGTCAAAAGTTTAGCATTTTCTGCAGCCTCTTCCTTATTTTTTCTCAGTATCCAATCCTTCAGAGCAATACACCCACCTTTGTGTGGCAGGATGCTCTGAGTAACAGGATGCTGAATCCGGGCTGTTTGGGTTGTAGATTTCTTACCCTCCTCGTTTGAGGGGCTTTCTCACAAAACACTGGTGGGCAGCATCTTCTTAGAGAGACTGAAAGGTCTGCGGATTCTGCCAGCTCTTTTGGGCCCCAGATGACGAGGTAAGTAACATCAGTGAGGCCAGGAATATCCTTCTCCCCCTTTTCTTACAAGGACTAAATTGAGAGCCCTGAGATTGGCATCCACAGACGAGTGCTTTCTTTCTCCAGTCCTCCTTGGTCTGTAAGAGGAACGTCCCTCACTCAGTAGCAGGCGGACTTGGCCATGGGTGGAAACACCTGCCTCACGGGGAAACCTTGTTTGTTATTCCCACCAGGAGTTTGCACCACAGAACCCTTCCGTTCTTCACCCAGAGTATCAGCAGCAACTTCTGTGGCCACATGCTGCTCACGAGAGGTAAGAAGTTTGCAAACATCATCCACCTCAATGAGTTTCTGCCAGCCCCTGGCGGGGATACACATGTTCAGCTTCTTCCCAAAGCAGCCCTCCTTATGAGCTAGAAAACTTTTTGGATAACTGATTCAAGAACCTTAAAACTCTTTGTACCCCTTTACCCTGAAATTCATTTTTTTTATCTGAAATTCATTTTTAAAGGAATCTCTGCTAAGGAACAACTTCAACGATTCAAAGAAATATCCGTGCAGGGGGATTTTCATTGCATTATTATATCCAATGAGCAAAGAATTGGAAAGAATATCTCAATAATATAGAAATTTGATGGATGACTATGCATGCATAAAATTAAATATTATAGACATTAGAAAAACCAAATGATGTAAAAATGCTTGCAAGATTATATAAGTAAAATGTAAAATATAAAGCTACACATGGAACATCTATCAACCTTCCATATCTGTCTATGTAGCATCTATTTCTCTATTTGTCCACCTTTCTATCATCTATCTATGTATCCATCCATCCGTCTATCTATCTAACCATCATCTGTCATCTGTCACCTTAGAAAAGAGGATAAAAATAATAAACCAAAACGTTAATGGTGCTCATCTCTGGGTGTTAGAGTATAGCTAATTTCCATTTCCTCTAGGGTCCCGTCTTGTGTTGCGCATGTCCAAGAGGGTTTCCTTAGTGCAAGGCCACCCATAGGGAATCAAACTGCCAGCAGAAGCTGGGGAGAAGTCCTCGCTTTGTCCCTGCCCTGTCCCTGCAAGCTGAGCCACTGTGGACGTGAGATACTGACCCTACTTTGTCTGCAGGCTCAGTCTCTCGAAACCTCTGGCAAATGATGACCTTCTCTTAGGAGAGCCTGCACCCCGTCCCCAGCCATGTTCTCCACACAGACCGTCGCGGCCTTCATCACACAAACTGACAAAGTCAAGTGCACACTCAGGCCATTGCTCCGTGGAGGAGACCTGTTCAGTGTTGGTGCTCTCATCGGGGCTCCCGTCCTTTCGTCCTTCCCGAGGCTTGCCAGGTTCGCCTCTCTGTGCCCTCCCTGCTAGCAAGCCAGTGGCTACTCCGAGAGTGCAGCCCAAACCAAATATTAGACTGTTAGTCAGACTGGAATGTTCCTCAGTCATGGATATGAATAGTGTTCGCAGTTTGGGCTTATCCACGTGACCCGCCTCTCATTATCACGGATGACAAAGAACTGACTGTATTCAAGACCATATGAACGTTACTCACAATGAGCTAGATTTTATAAGTAAGAAAAAACAGAGAAGGGGGAGATGAAAATAAGTGGACGGAGGAGTCGGGGGCTGAGAGACAGACACAGAAAGAAGATTGTTTTAACCGGCAGGGACCATACAAGGCGATCTGCAAATCCAGTCCCATCACCTCCCGGTCTCCTCGTCTTGGTCATTAAGGGGAACGCACGTGGTGCCCGGGCGGTGCCTCCAGTCCTCAGCACGCAGTGCATGGTCCCTGTCCCCCTGTGAGTCGTGGAAGGGAAAAGACAGATGGAGCGAGAGCTGAAGGAGACAAGTGAATTTTTGGTGGATGTAAAGATGAAGCCAGGCTCTGGTTTTCCCAACCGAACAGGAAACGTCATCATTTTGATGTTGTGACCCCTTTTACAGTCAACGCGGTGCTCACAAGTGGATGCACACGTCTCACTTTTTCCACATTCTCTTGGCCTCTGTCTGGGCCCCGCCAGGCCTCAGCATGGCCCGTGTCTATCTCTGACGGGATGGCTCTGTGAAGTCACGTCTCTGTCACATGTTTCTTGTCACCAGGCAGCTCCCCTCGGGCTCCACTGGGCGGGCTGGACTCAAGCCTGGTCTTCTTAGAGGGCTTCTGTGGCCCCAGTTCTCTTGAGCCCCATGCCTCAGGCCGTCCAGTCTCTAAGGACCAGCATCTGGGGCGCCTGGTTCTCTTCCCGCAGTTGGTGTCTAAAACCCTGCTGTTTTTCTTGACTGTCCAGCATCTAAGGCCTGCTCGGGCAGGGACAGCTCTTCCTTTGATTTAGAGGATGTGTATTTAGCAGAGTCCAGGGAAACTTGAATCCAGGTCCTTCCCAGAGGACATCAGAATCCCCACGGCCCTTGAAGCTTTGAGGACCAGGTTTGTTTCTGAGACAACCTCTTATGAACTTACAGACCTTCAGGGCCTGGTCTGGTTTAAACCCCTACCTACTATGCGGTCCCAAGGATCATGGTCAGGGGCTCAGGAAGCTTTCGTGACAACTCGCAGAATTCCAAGTATGTACCCTGTGGGTTTCCCTGCATCTCTGTTAGTAACTGAAATGTCACAGATGGGGGAGGGGGGGCTCAGCTCCAGGCTTCCACATCTCTCTGCTGGGTTCCCATCATCATCTCTGCACTGGTCCCTTCCCCGTAGCGTTTCATCAGTGCCTGGGAATCTTACTTTTCCAACCCATCATCCTTCACAGTGCTATCAAAGCAGCATCTGCAAAGGGCAAAATCGGATCACGTTTTTCCCCATTTCCATGGCTCATCACTGCCTCAAGGTTGCCCCCATCCCTACCTCATCTCCCGACTCTGCCTGTGTCTGCCCTTAAGCGGTGGCCTCTGATCCCATTTGAGGAGGGAGCATTGTTAAGTCCAACACACAGCGTGGTAAGCAGCATGTACTAGCTCTGGGAACATTAGGAAATGATTATGCCTCGATTTTGCTTAACTTTAAATTGTGTAAAATAAATAAATATATTGACCTCTTATGATGGATGAAAAGATAAATGAATTCATGTATGTAAAGCAGCCAGCTCGGTACCTGGCAGGAGGAGTCATAGCCTTTCCCCTACCTTTTGCCTTTCCTGTGGCTTATGACTCACAGTTTCCTTTTCCTTCCCTATATTCTTGGAAGGCCTTCCCAAACCCTTGGAAGCATTCACTGGGCTCTCATGTGGTCATTCTCCAGGACCTGCTGCTCCTGCTGGAGGTGAGCCCTTTGAAGGCGGGACCTTGTCTTGTCCCTCTTCCCGGCCCAAGGCAAGCAAGGACTCAAAAACCTGAACGAGGCAATAGATAGCACAGGCAACATCTCTGGGGGAGAAGGCAACGACTGAGGGCACACCTTGTATTTTTTCTTAGTGGAAACCAAGAGCTATTCTCTGCTGTCCTCATCGACTTCTCAGTCACAGTGGATGAGACCTTAGGGCTCAGGGTTCCAGAACCTCGGGGGCATCAAAGAGCTGGAAGGGGTGTCAGGGATCCCCAGAGTGTGAGACTCGGAGTGGTGCAGGCTCTGGCCCAAGGTTCCGAAGGTGTGCTAGACAAAGCCGGGCCCAGACATCTTACATTCAGAGTACTGGGCCAGAACGCCCTCCTGCTCCCCACTTTCGTTTGCCCCAAACCTCAGTGAAGGAGGGGGAAATGCCAACGCAGCAGGAGCATTTACAAAATTCTCATTATCTTGGATATTTCCAAACCGCAGAGCTTCTGTGGCTCAGGATGGAGTGTTGAGCTACCTGAGTGGCTGGACATAAGCATTCTGTAAGGCTTCTATGTGCTTCTCTAGATTCCGTTTGATATGACCACTCAACTCCCCAGCTCCAAGGGCTTCTCCAACGCAAACTCTCTGCCTTCAGAAGCACCTCACTAAGAAGGGGATATCACTCCTCTCTCTAACAAGAGGAAACCCGAGGGCCCAGAAGTGAAACCATTTCCCTTGGATGCCTCAGTGAGTCAGTGGGGAGACTTTAAATAGAACCCGCCACCCCACCACTCCCACCTCCTACCCGTTAGACCACACTCTCTTCTGAGCCCAGGAAGGCAAGGCCCGTACATTCCTTCTAAGGACAAAATGTGCCCTTTGGAATAAGCTGCAGGATTCCAGACTGAGAGGCATGAGTGAGGGAGGGAGGGGAGTGAGGACCAGGAAGATGAAAGTGATTTTCATTTCCTTCCCTGTTTGGACTACACAGTTGACAGGGAGAGGGAGTGTCAGGGGAAGGTGAGCGAATCCTGAGACCGTGTGCAGTGAAATGGTTACTCACATCCTTAATCACACCCTACGGCATTGATGTCGGTGGCCAGTGCCACCCGCGTGGCTAGTAATGGCTAGAAGGGAGCAAAATGCTTCAGATCCCATTTAATAAATTTTGCTTCTCACACAGAAAACCAGAAAGACAGTATCTTGTTTACTCCTTAAGATAGTTCTATGAGGTTTTTATTGTATTTTTACAGCTGAGGATACTGAGCCTCTAGGAAAGCAAGTAAGTTGCCCGGGTGAGTCAGCCCTCACTGGCTAAATTCATAATGGAAGTCAAGAGAGTTTGGACATAGGGATGTTCACTTCTGTTCACCCGTGGTTCTAAAAGTGTGATCCCTGAACCAACAGCAACTGGGAAATTATTTGAAAAGCAAATTCTTAGGCCCCTACCTAGTCTTACAAATCAGAAAGTCAGGGGGAAGAGGTCCCAAAGTCTGTTCTAACAATCCGTCCAGGGGACCCAGAGGGAGTTTGAGAACCGCTGTTCTCCATAGTGATGCCTGGGGAAGCAGGAGCCCCCAGAGCGGAGACGAGCAGGTGATGAGGGAAGGAGGTAGGGAACAGCGCCAACGGGACAATGTGTCACCAAAGAGGAGGGGGCAGGCTCAGATGAGCCCTCTTGCTGCCCCACTGTGGGAAACACGGGAGGTACACAGCATCACAGGGAAGACAAGACGTTAACTGAGGTTTGAGAGGGGCACGAGGTAGGAGGGCATTAAAATAAGCCACCTCCCTAATGCTTTGCTGACAGACCCTCAGGTGTCCACAGGGGTTAACAGGGAGGAGGCAAATGGAGAAAGAAAATGGATAACAGAGGTACATGGGAAAGCAGAACAGGGAAAGAAAGGGAAGGGAAGATGTCGAATAGGCTTTGGTAGAAAAACGTGAACAGAAGGGGCTCCTGGGTGGTTCAGTCGGTTGGTTTAGGCGTCTGCCTTTGGCTCATGTCACGATCTCAGGGTCCTGGGACTGAGCCTGACATAAGCAAGGAGGCTGCTTCTCCTTCTGCCTTTGCCACAAACCGACTCATGCTCGTACTCTCTCTCTCTCTCTGAAATAAATGGGTAAAATCCTTTAAAAAAAAAAATGAACAGGAAACATGGCCACCCCTTGTGAACTGAATGCCCTTGCCCTGCATGGAAGGTTCTGGATTGCTTTAAATTTCTGCTTCTAAATAAACTTCGGGAGTAAATAAATATGGCCTTGCCAATCCTTGATCACGGATTCTCTCAGCTGGAGCCCGTGAGTGTGTCAGAATTCCCTAGATTCTTTATCACAACACCTGTGTCCAACACACGAAAAATGTATCGTAAATGGAAAAACAATCAAAAGATGGTTCTTCGTTAATCCTTATAGTTCTAGCTCTTTTTTAATAGCGAAATAGCATTCCTTTGTCTGATACGCAGGGACTCCTTTAATGGGGCTCCTGCTACGGGACATTTGGGTTGTTCTACCTCCTGTATTTTGACAGTGTTGGCTCCTTTTTCTTCCCTCTTTCCAGTGAAGCATGAGAATCCTTCATGAATATATTTTGTAAAAGATTTATTTATTTATTTTAGAGAGAGTATGAGAAGGGGGAGGGGCAGAGGGAGAGAATCCTTAAGCAGAATCCCCACTGAGCCTGGAACCCGGCACAGGGTCTGATCCCACGACCCCAAGACCATGACCCAAGCCAAAATCAAGAGTCAGATGCTCAACCAACTGAACCATCCAACCAAGTGCAGCCCCATGAATCTTTTCATGAGGAAGTGGAAGCAGATCCTTGTGTCCCCCAAAATGATCTGGGGAGCAGTCTCCCTCCCAGGCTGCAGCCCCTGGAAACCCATGAGAAAGAAATTCAGGACGCCCGGGGCTTGTCAATCTTCCACAAGTCCGTCAAGTTTTAAAATAGTTTTAAGCTATTTTCAAGGCACCATCCCGAGAAGATATATTTGGATGTATAAATAACTAGATTACAGACAGATTATAGTCTGCCTATGTATTTGCACATCAAGGCTGTGTTTCTGGTCTTTGAGAATCCCAAGAACAAGCCATTAAACTTACACAGCTGTTTATCTCAAAAAAAAAAAAAAAAAAAAACACCTGTGTCCAGCCCTCACAATAATGAATGAATCAGGGTGTTTTAGGACCTGGTCAGGGGAAGTTCAGCCATTTATTCTGACAAATTCTTCCAAGTGATTCTGATCCCATCTTTCACCAAAATACACAGAGACGCATACGTAAGGACCACTGGATTTCCAATACTAAACAAAACATAACTAGACATACCCCCCTCCCAAAAAAAATCCAAGACCTGTAATCCTTCAACTTACACGCCTGTTGAATGCCACGGCGGTGGAGGCAACGGCCATGGCCCAGTGCTAACACCTGCAGAGCTAGTCCCCGCTTCCATGGGGCTCTAGCCTCCCAGTGCGTCTGCAGGGGCTGCTGGTGCCCTGTGGCCGCCCACGCTTGCTCCTACCATCGTTGTGGCGCTCGGGACCTTTCACGAGAATTGGCTGGGCCAAACTTGGAAAGTAAACATTTTTATCTTTAGAGGGCTTTGGCCCTGGGCTTCTGAGGTGGTGTGTGTGTGTGTGTGTGTGTACGTGCCCACACACGTGTGTATGAACATCTCTCAGGGAGTTCACACCTACTCATTCACTGTCTCTCTGGGATGGTGTGGGGCACAGAGCGTGAAAACCCTTCAGGGGGAGTCGGGGCAGGTGGTGGGAATCAAAGACACCAAGCGTATTTAGGAGAAGATTAAGGACTTGAACCAACTCTTCCGTTATCAAGACAAGAGCAGGGTCCCCAAAACTGTTTTGATCTCTCTCTCTCTCTCTCTCTCTCTACTTTCGTGCTAATGGGTAGAAGTAGGATGAAAGCAAAGGTCATTAAAAGGCAGAGCTTCAGGTGGACAGTTTTTGAGTGAATGGTGCTAAGCACTCTATATGTATTTTTTCATTGAAACTTTTCTTTGATGACCATCGGAGGTAGGGGCCATTATTATCCCATTCTACAGAGGAAGAAACTGAGGCTGTGGATATTGATTTTGCCAAAGGTCACACATCCAAAGAATGTGGTGCTGACACTTGAACCCAACCTGGGCCTGGTGACAACACATGCTTCTGAGTAGGAGGATACAATGACATAGTTTATCATTTTGGGAGGATTTTGTAATTTGTGCTTTTGTGGCAAAAAAAAAAAAAATAAGCTTTGCACTCTTAACTGTAAGAAACAAAGGGCACCTGGAGGCCAGGTAGGTGGAGGGAAGGGGTAACTGGGTGATGGGCATTAAGGAGGGCACGTGATGGAATGAGCACTGGGAGTTATATAAGACTGATGAATCACCGACCTCTACCTCTGAAACTAATCATACACTATGTGTCAACGAAATTGCATTTAAATACAAAATTTAAACAAAAGAATAGACTTTGCTCCTACTGGTAAGGAAGATGGAAAGAAGGGAAAGAAGCAGACACATCTGGAGCCTGGTGTCAGAAGATTTCACATGTGTCCATTTGCTTAACTAACCCAACAACCCTCACAATTGGGTTTTTATAAAAGATGATACAGAAACTCAGTGGAGGCAAAGGCTTAGCCTAAGCTTTCCAGGCAGACCTGTGGCTGAGTTGACTCTGAAACCCTGATCGGCAGTCAACACTGTCCCTCCTCAGTTTCGTGTGGAAGTAATTTTTACGTAAACACCTGACACGGCCACTTCTGGCTTTGATGTGACCTCTCCTGGTCCCAGATGACCCCAGCTGTTTCTATGGGATTATATACGACATGAATTCCAAGGCCTGGGGAACAGAAATACATGTCCTAGGCAAAGTGAACGAAGTCTATTTTATTCTGGCTTTAAATGGCCAAGACCCTTCCCCATATCCACTCGAAGCAAGGCCCTCGGCCTCAGTAAAAGTCTGGAGGGTGGCCCCGGAGTCAGATTTTTATGAATATCTCTTTACTAGAAAGATGGGAAGGAAAGCTAAATCTCAGTATTCAGCTTCATTTGGCATGTTTTCTTTTTCCGTTCCCAACTATTTAAAATGAAAACGTAGTGTATACCGATAGGACCGCCCTCTCCAACACACACCCTGACACACAGGGACCTGAACAGCCCAGGGCACCCCTCACTCCCAGTCCCCAGCAGCTTTAGAGACTCTGTGACAGATGTCACGGGTGATTCATATCCATGAATCACTTAGCTCAGCTCACTGAAGAAGGGCGTGACACAGCCCGCACTATAGGACACATTTGCTCTTTCTGGTAAATCCCTAAAATTCTGAGCGGTTGTTGTGTTCCCGATGTGTCCATGCTGATAATGGGGTTGGGGGTGTTGGTGAGAAAAAGCATCTGGTGCGTATTTTGGCTGCAGTGAAATTGTCCATCACCGTTTCCTTCACGGCAGAGTGCAGCGCTCCTACGGAGCTCTCGGTGCATGTGGGGAATTCATCTCACTTTGGTGGGTTCAGTGCTCGTGGCTCCTCGATGCCTATCTTTCCCTGGGTAACATCAACGTCTGTGTATATAACTCGTCCAACACCAGCCTACACACCTATTTGATTTCCTTCTTTCTTTTTTCTTTTTTTTTTCAGATTTTTAAAAAATTATTTTATTTTTTTCAACTTTTTTATTTTTTTAAAGCCATTTGATTTTTTTACCTCCAAAGTCCTTCAGCTCCACTGAAGGCAGATGAACAAATCACAAGTGCACCCTGAAAGTGGTCACGACCCGGCGGAAGTTCTGGCTGAAGGGAGTGGAAATGTGGAATGGTTAGTGGAAGAGGGCAGCCACAGATACCGATTATGGAGGGTATTGTGACCAATTACAGAGGAAGACTCTGGTAGCTTTGCAGATTTCTCTTGCAAGATATATATATACAAGTTAACCATTCTCTTCTCGTTTTTGTTTAGTACCTAAGTCGTTCAAAGTTAACTTTATATTTTTAACCATTGGTAACAGAGACTGGCAGAATTTCAGAGACGTTGAATGTAGGTGGTGGCGGATATGATTCAGTTGGGACCATGTATATCCTTGTTGTGGGGAGGAATTGGGGATGTCTTTACTTTTCAGGACAGCTGCATCTTGTTGGATGAAATACAGAAATATACAGATTCAGGGGCACATGGGTGGCTCAATTGGTTAAGCGTTGGCCTTCGACTCAGGTCATGATCCTGGGTCCTGGGATGGAGACCCAGTGTTGAACTTCCTGCTCAGCAGGGAGCCTGCATTTCCCTCTCCCTTTGCCCCTCCCTTGTTTGTGGTTGCACACTTTCCCAAATAAATAAATAAATAAATAATAAATAATAAATAAAGTCTTAATAAAAAAAGAAATATACCATTTTTTTCCAGTTTTACTGAGCTATAATTGATGTATAACATGGTGTAAGTTTACAGTGTACAATGTATCGATGTGATACACTTACATATTGTAAAATTATTAGCACACATAGGGTGAGGTAACGCTCCTATCACTTCACGTAATTACCATTTCTTTTGTGGTGAGAATATGTAACATCTTTTCTTTTACCAGATTTTAAGTACCTAATACAGTCTTGTTAACATAATCACTGTGTTGAAGAGTAGATTCCCCCAAACTTCCTCATCTTATAACTGGAAGTTTGTACTGTTTGACCAACATCCCCCATGACCCCACTCCCTAGCCCTTGGCAGCCACCATTCTGTCTCTGTTTCCATGAGTTTGGCTTTTATGATTTCACATAAAAATGAAATCATACAGTATTTGTCTTTGTCTACCTGACTTATCATTCACTTAGTACAGTGCCTCGAGGTCCATCCATATTGTTGCAAATGGCAGGATTTCCTTCTTTCTCATCATTATAAATATCACATCTTCTTCATCTATTCATCTAAGACAGCCACTTACATTGTTAAATTGTTTCCATATCTTGAGTATTGTGCACGGGATAAGCAAGGGAGTGCAGATAACTCTGAGATATCCTATTTCGTTTCCTTTGGATCTATACCCAAAAGTGGGATTACTGGATAATATGAGTCCTATTTTTGATTTTTTGAGGAACTACCATATTCTTTTCTGCAATGTCTGTACCAATTTACATTGCCTCCAAAGGGTTCTTTTTTTCTCCACATCCTTGCCAACACTTGATATCCCTTGCCTTTTGACAACAGTCATTCTAATAGCTGTGAGGCCATATCACATTATGATTTTATTTTATATTTTCCTGATGACTACTGATGTTGAGTACTTTTTCATGTACCTGTTGACTATTTGTATGTTTTCTTTGGAAAAATGTCTATTCATTTCCTCTGTGCATTTTTAATTTGATTTTTTTTTTTACTATTAAGTTGTATGAGCTCCTTATATATTTTGGATATTAATTCCTTATCAGATATATAATTTGTAAATATTTTCTTCCATTCGGTAAGTTGCATTTTCATTTTGTTGGTTGTTTCTTTCCTGCGCAGAAGCTTGTTAGTTTTGCTTCTGTTGCCTATGCTTTTGGTGTTATATCCAAAAAAATAATTGCCAAGGCCAACATCAAGGACCTTTCTTCCCCTATATTTTCTTGTAGGAGTTTTACGGTTTTGGGTATTATGTTTAACACTTTAAATAAATTTCGAGTTAGTTGTTGTGAGTGGTGATAAGATGGAGGTCCAACTTCATTCTTCTGTGTGTGATTATCCAGTTTTCCCAACATCATTTATTGAAGAGACTATCTTTTCCCTATTGAGTATTCTTAGCTCCCTTGTCAAATATTACTTGACTGTGTATGTAAGGGTTTATTTCTGGGCTCACATATTTTACCTGAATTATTCATTCTTTATACCAGTCACAAAAAGAAAGAAAGAAAAAAAGAAAGAGAAAAGAAAAGAAAGGATGGAAGGAAAGCACTGCATGTTAAAGAGAGGGCACAGAGCCTTCCTCCTGAGGGAAAGTGTTTTTGTATATAATGTATTTTTTCACTTTGGGGGGATTCTTTTTGTATAACTTCAATAAAGACTGTAAGCAAAGGTTAAAAAAAAGGATGGAAGGAAAAGAAAGAAAGAAAAAAAGAAAGAAAGAGAAAGAAAGAAAAAGAAAGAAAGAAGAAAGAAAGAAAGAAAGAAAAAGAAAGAAAGAAAAGAAAGAAAGAAAAAGAAAGAAAGAAAAGAAAGAAAGAAAAGAAGGAAGGAAGGAAGGAAAAGGCTATCACTACTTTACCCCCCATTCTCTCATCCCTGTTACCGGGAAGGAAAATCTCATAAAATGGATAATCCTTTTCCCCCCCAAATAGATATGGTTGAAGGTGGATGATTTGTTTATGGCTTTATCTAGACAATGTAAATGCCCTGGGTCCTCTTGTAAAGATCTTTAAAGTTAAAACAATAAGTTGGCGGAGGTCTTCATGCAAACCATGTTTCTGTAAGGCCGTCCTAATGTCCAGTGCTGCTCCTTTCATAGTGAGCACCTATGCATGTCTCCACACCTGTGCAGCCATGCGGAGCTGCCTCAAGACTGGCCACTCCCTTCCAGGCTGTGACCTCAGGAGCGTGGGAGTCAGAAGCTGTCTAATTTACCTCAACATCAGCAGATAAATGATGGATGGGATATAGTAACTATTGTCTAAACTGCTTTATCTTATGAGAGATGAAAACTCTCTAAATCAAAACAGACTTCTCCCAGGATCTTGCCAGCCATGCAACATCTCTAATTGTTTGTGCATCTTTTGGGAAATCGTATACGATATCTAACCCTAGACATAATGCCTGTGACTTTTTTGGGGGTGGGGGTGTCTAGGTTAAGTTTCTTTATCAAGGAAACCTAAAGTTACGATAACTTAAATACAATAACATATTGTTTCTCTCTTATTTAATAGTCCAAAGAGGGCATTCTCCAGCGTTTGTAGGATATTTACTGCCACAAAGTCATTGGAAGTCTTCAAATAAAAGGTAGTTCTGGGTCAAAGTTGGGGGCTACACACGTTGTGACATTTCTGTCAGCAAGAAACAGGAGAAAGCAAAGGACAGGAAAAATTTCTTTTTACATATATAATCTGGAAGTTGTAAACATCATGTGCCCGTGTTGACCTGAACTGTGTCATATGGCCATACCTAGTTGGTAGGGTAGCTAGCAAATGCAGTATTTATTTGGGCAGACTTGTAGCCTGATAAAATTCAAGCGGTTCCTATTGCTAAAGGGAAAAGAGTTTGCATAGATCCTGGGATATATTTAGCAATTTCTTTTTCTTTTTTGTATCTAATGCCTTTTACTTTATTTTTATTGAGGTATAATTGGCATAGCATTAATTTCAGGTGTGCAACATAATGATTTGATATTTGTATATGTTGCCAAATGATCACCGAAATAAATGTAGTTAACATCCATTACCATACACAGTTACAGACTTTTCCCCTTGAAATGAGAGCTTTTAGGAAACTCTCTCAGCAATGTTCAAATATTCAATGCAGTATTATTAACTATGATCCTTGCTGAACATTACATCCCCAAGAATTATTAATTTTATGACCGGAAGTTAGTACCTTTTGCCTTCCTTCACCCATATCACCTACCTCCACCCCTTGCCTCTGGCAACCACCAATCTGTTAAATTGATGGTAGATCATCATCTATCTATATGATAGATCACATTGTCTTTATCCATGTATCCATTGATAGACACTTGGACTTTTTCCATATCTTGGCCATTGTAAATAATGTTGCAATAAACATGGGGGTGCATATATCTTTTCCAGTTAGTCTATTCATTTTCTTCTGATAAATGTCCAGAGGTGGAATTGTTGGCTCATACGGTAGTTCTATTTTTAATTTTTGAAGAAGCTCCATATTGTTTTCCAGTGGCTGCACCATTTTACATTCACACCAGCATTGTACGAGGGTTACCTTTCCTCCACATCCTTGCCAACGCTTGACTGAGATGATGTTTCTAGTCTGGATAAATAAGAAATTTACAAAGAACAGGAAATTTGGGAAAGGACGTTTGAGGATTAAAAGTGAATGTATATTTAAGTACACCTTATTCAAAGTGATGGCGTAAAACTTAATAAAGATAAAAATATGGTTATGGCCAACAGCCATAAGAAATGCTGCTCAATATCATTAATCATAGGAGAAATGCAAATCAAATGACCATGATATATCACCCACCTCATGCCAATTAGGATGGCTACTTACTGTCAAAAACCAGAAACTAACAAGCATTGGCGAGGCTATCGAAACATCGGGACCCTTGCCCTGCTGGTGAGAAAGTAAAATGGCGCAGTCACTATGGAAAACAGCATGGCAGTTTCTTAAAAAACTAGAAATAGAATTGCTATGTGATCCAACACTACCACATTTGGGCGTGTACTCCCCCTCAAATTGAAAACAGGGTCTCGAAGAGATTTTTATTCTATTTTAATAGCAGCATTCTTCCCAGCAGCCAGGAGGTAGAAGCAGATCAAATGTTCATCGTTAGATACACGTGGATAAACAAATGCACAGATAAACAGGACAGCTACATAAAATGAAATATTATTCATCCCTAAAGAGGAGTGAAATTCTGACACATGCCACACATGGATGAACCTTGAGAACACGATGTTAAGTGAAAGAAGCCAGTGATAAAAAGACAAATACTGTATGATTTAACTTATAGGAGGTACTGAGAGTAGACAAATCCATAGAGACAGGAAATAGAATGGTGGTTGCCAGGGGTTGGGGGGAGGGGAAAATGAGTTATCGAATGAGTGTAGTTTCAGGTTTGCAAGATGAAAAGAGTTCTGGACGTTGCTCAGTAATGTGAGTATAGTTAACACCACTGAACTGTACACTTAAAAAAATGCCTTCGGCTCAGGTCATGATCTCAGAGTCCTGGGATGGAGCCCGCATCTGGCTCTCTGCTCAGCAGGGAGCCTGCTCCCCCCCCACCCCTGCCTGCCTCTCTGCCTGCTTGTGATCTCTCTCTGTCAAATAAAGAAATAAAATCTTAAAAAAAAATGGCGAGGAATGTAAGTTCTAGGTCATGTGCATTCTATCCCAACAAAAATCAAAATACAGGACTGTGCTGTGCTAAGAAGTTGTGGACAGAAAAGACTGTCTGAAATTAGCAGAGGTTGAGATGAAGTAAGGGAAGGCTGCTAGGCACAGCTTGATTTCGTGAGCGCCCACGTGGTGGCAGGAATCAAGATGCCATCTTTCTGTTTAACTGGGATTAAAACCTTACGAGGCAGATATTGTGTGACTTCTTTTTAAAGATGAGACAGGTGAGATTCAGAGAGATTAGCTAATTTGGCCAGGCCTGCCAGCTGGCCAGTGGTAAGAGCTTTGGGTTCTGTAAGACATGATGTTTCAAGATGCCCTGTCACCTGTGTCACAGGAGAAAAAGAACTGAAGCTTCAGCTCAGGGAGAACCCACATATGTCCAGGCAGGAAGAGAGAAGTCAGAAAGAATTCAGCAGAAAAATGGTTAGAGGCGGAGGGACACTTGGGATCCGAACGGTACAGTGTCATGGTGAGACAAGGAAACCAAAGGGACCCCATAAAATCAGCGCTTTTCCCCATTTGCTCTGGCTTCTGCTCTAGTTGGGACCTGCAACCCCTACTCCACACGTGCCTTGTTATGCAAATAGCATTGGTCATCCTGGTAAGGGACAACAGATAATGCTATCTCCCAGCACAATAACAATAACACTTAAGGAGTGCTGGGGTGACGCGGTCCTAAACGTCCTCCAAGAACACTGACTCCAAACACCTCGATGCAATGACCCCTGATGATGAGGGAACAGAAGACTGGCTGAGGATAGAGCACAAGCTGACACCCTGCAACCTTCCCCCACCCCCCACTCCTGGGTGGGACAGGTGTAACCTTCTTCCAAGAACTTGCAACTATGTTAATGTTAATACCTTGCTAGAGGGGGAAAAACAATCTTAACTGGCAATGGTAAGGCCTCTGGTATCTTGCAGGTCCTCTTTAGCATATGAAAGTTCTATTAAAACCTCCCTTTTTCTTTACCTCCCTCCACCCCATCCTATATAACCTGCCACTGCTCACAACCCTGGCGCAGCGCTGTTTCTGCCCACGGGTCCTGTCCCCGAGCTTTAATAAACCACCATTTTGCACCAAAGACGTCTCAAGAATTCTTTCTTGGTCGCCAGCTCCGGACTCCACCCTACCGAACCTCACTTATATTTTAAAACTTCATCCCTGACGTCAGGGAATGAGTGACTTAGGAAGGACACCTGTACCCTGCCTCTGCTCTGACCTGATGGTGCCCGGATGCGAACACGACCACCAATAAAACGCCCGGACCCCAAGCAAAGAGGACACTCACGATCTTTCTGTTTCCTAGTCTCTCAGATCCTCCGTCTCTCTCTTTTCTACCTGTATCTCCAATAAACTCTGCTTTCACCTCCTGCTGGCTCGCATCTGATTTCCATCCTCCCTGAGGCCAAGGACACTCTAGGCTAGTCTTGTAGGGCTGTCTCTGGGTTCTTGGATCCCGCTTGCCTGCATCAGTGGGAATCCAAAAGAGAATTCCAGGGAGACAATGAACGGTCTACAAGTGCCTCGGCCTGTTTTTTGTGTGATTGCTTCTCATACTACCTTTGTACTTTGTAATTATTCCAATTGTGTTTGGGAAAGAAAACTAGATGAGCCTCATTTGTTGTAATTCTGCTTCTATTATGTTTACTCTTTCAAAGTTCCATTTTAGGAAGTCACTGTGCTGCTGTTTAATTTTTTTTAAAATTAAAAAAAATTTTTTTTTAATTTTTTTAAAATTTGTTATTATATTGTTTGATCCCACTGAAAATACTCACCATAGGTGTCACTTAAAATACCTTTTCACTTAATGATCTGATACATTACCCTAGAAAAAACAAATTTACCCAAATTGGATTCCATGCGTCTCTTCCCGTGACCCTCCCCTCCCATCACTTATCTCTAACCCCCACCCCTGGATATACCAGTTGTCTCTGGGTGGTCCTATTACTCCTTAGAACTAAAGAACAGAAATGCTTTTGAAGGGTAGCAGAACACACCTCCCAAAATTGTCTTTTTGGCATAATGGTTATTTTGAGCTGATTATTTTGAGAGCCTGCGACCCAGGGGGAGCTCAGAAAATAGAATGGAAGTTACCCTTTTGTAAGAGAAATTTACACTTATAAAGGAAATCTCCATTTGTAAAGGTGTGTCTTTCTCAGCTCAGTAAGAGGAGAGGACTCTAAATCTAAATCACAAGAAATTCTCATCAATGGAGAGGCAGAGAGTTAAATCTGCATAATAAAACTTATCCTTGTTTACTGTGCTGCTCCTGGACCAACCTACAGCTAGCCTCGCCTTAGCCCCCAGGTCTTTCCTCTGTATACTGTCGAAGATGGCTGTAGGTGGTAGCTTCGGCCGTCTCAGGGAGTTACTGAAGTGTACATGTTGTTTAAGAACAAAAATTCAGGGGCGCCTGGGTGGCTCAGTCATTAAGCATCTGCCTTCGGCTCAGGTCATGATCCCAGGTTCCTGGGATCAAGCCCTGCATCAGGCTCCCTGCTCGGCGGGAGGCCTGCTTCTCCCTCTCCCACTCCCCATGCTTGTGTTCCCTCTGTCACTGCCTCTCTCTTTCTCTGTCAAATAAATAAAATCTTTAAAAGAAAAACAAAAATTCAACTGAGTAACTTTTAAGATCTAATTGGCTTTATTCAAAGATTCATGGATTGGGCAACATTCTAGTAAATAGACATTCACTCCAAGGAGTTGTACTAAACAGAAGGTTTTTGTACTAAACAGAAGGTTTTTGTAGGTAGGAGGGAGGGGCAAGGAAGTTATTAGCAAATGAAAAGAAAGGATTGTTTCAGGCCTTCTTTTTGGGAGAGGGGATTAGCCGAGGTCTTCGCAAATCACCTTACTAGTGCTGATTTGGAAATTTTAGATTGACTGTCTAAAGGTCACATTTCTGAGAGAGGTTGGAACTCTGCACTCTCAAACCCTCGCCGTATCTCTTTGACCTCTCTAAAATACGAAAAAATGTGCTCTGTGTTCACGGACCACTAGATGTTTTTTAAACGGCTCTGGCAGAAGCAGGGTGCCTGTCCCACGGTGCTCCCTCACTGAGGTGCTCCCTCACCGAGGTGCTCCCTGATGGGAAACCCCTTGGGTCTCTACTGCTAAGTTTCCAGGACAACTTCTGATGTCGTTAGGAGCCATTGCAGTTCAGCTTATCTTCCACCCATTCTTGTGTACCTTTCTCCACTCTGGCCTCTGCCCACTGGCCTCTTACTCCTACCTCAGGCTGCGAGCACCCCTATGGCTAACTCAGGGCTAACTCAGTAAGCACTCCCTCCGGTCTTCCCTTTGGACTCCAGGGACAAGCCCTCAGGCCATTTCCATTCTGAAAGCGGTTCTGTGAATCACTGTAAAAAACAAACCCAGAAGCACAGAGTTGTTTGAGAGACCTTCAAAGTTCTAGCCCTGGTCCTCAGCCTCCACTTCCTGGCTCCAGGGTTGAGGGTGTTACTGGAAGCCTTCTTGAATTCTTGTGCTGTAGTTTTGTTCCCAGGCTTGATGATTCAACTCCAAGACAGATTAAAGATGCCAGCTGGAGTTATAGCACCCTGCTCCTATCCACACCATGTGATCTAGTGGAGTAAGGGAAGGAAAGAGCACTGGACTGGGAGTCAGGATGCTAGGTTTAGGTTCTGATGAGGACACTAAGTAGCAGTATGGTCCAAGGGCATACATTTCTCCTGGCTGAGTCTCAGGTTTCTCTTTTAAAAAATAGGTTAGTTCCAGCATATACTGTCCTGTGTGCAAACATGAGAGGATTAAGTGAGGCAGAATATATTTAATTCAGTGAAAATGTATTGAATGTCTACTGTGTGCAAGGCACATTTCAAATATTTATTGAATACCTACCACGTGCCAGGTATGGTTCTAAATGATATGGGAAATAGGGAATACAAAGAAAGAAAGGTTAAATAACAAAACAGAATGCAAGGTAAAGAACTGACACAGGGAAAAGAATGATCAATAACAAACGAGTGGTTAGGTAATAAATAGATTCAGTGCAGCGAGAAGGAGCTATCCTAAAGATCAACGGAGCTATCACCGTAAAAGACAATGAATATAAGAGAGCTGCGGAAAGTCTAAGATGCTAAAAATTCAAGATGGCTACTTTTGCTCTAGACTTGAAGTCTACAACTCTTTATGCTGAAATAAGACCACACTAAATATTTACCTTAATAAGTGCCTTTAAAAATGGCTATAGTGACGGAGAGCAGTGCCTGTATTGGTTGGGTGTGGATTTTGACATTGGGCAGATCTAGTTTCAAAATTCCTGCTCTATGACATTATAGTTGTCCATTTGGGGCACAATCTCTAACATTGTCTACCTCGACTCCCTCATCTTCAAGATTCCTTTAGTTATCTTATCAGCCTCGTCCACTTGTTGTGGATCAGATGAGATAATACGTGCCAGGTGCTGAGCTAAAGAGGCTGAAAACACGTTAGCCCTTTTCCATAGCATTTATCTTTGTCATATCCTAATCCCATTTCCAATATTGCTGGCTATTACACGAAACACGCTGTTAGATATTGCGGGGACCCAATAAAGAAAACAGAGCTCCTGCCACTGACATACAACTGAGGAGAGATTCAGAACATAGAGAAACCTTTGATAATCAACACAAATAAAGGAACTAAGTGGCTGCAGAACGCTGCCAATCTTGAGTTCTTAGAGTTGCCAGGACCCTCCCAGGTCCTGCCTCCTGGTTGGATACTTTCCCATGGCTCCCCATAGAGTGTCTGTGGGGGTCTGGGAGTCTAGAAGGGGATGGGAGTGAGAGTAAGGTGTAGCTCATTCTTTTTGGATCGCCCCATCTGTTTTACACCATTTAAATTTAAAATTGTTTGGATTTAAACAGACCTTCACAGAACTACTAGCTCTGCCATTCCTAGCTCTGTAACTTGAAAGGTCTTTGTCCCAGTTTTCCTTATCTGTACAATGGGAACATTGCCTGTCTCTCTGTGTCAAGGTGATTAAAAAAAAAAAGTAGACAAAGAGCCCAACATGCTATAAGTCCTCAAAGCAAATTGTTTTATTCTTGTTTCTTTGTTGGTTTCACCTTGGAGCTGTCTGTTCAAATCATAGTGCTTTCATTTCTATTTCATGATGTGTCCCCCAGGATGAGGTCTGTACTCTGTCTTCTTAAGGAGCTTCACACAATGGTCTCTAATTTGGTTGGAGACTTGTTATGTTTTGGGACAAATTAGTGCTCAGAGATTGAGACTGTCTTTGCCAATAGTTTATTTAACACAAGTCCCCTGTGGGACTTTCACAAGCCGATAGCACATGGGATAATGTCTCC
>CM052814.1:10731753-10761109 GCA_028533885.1 Nasua narica
AAGAGATGGGTATTATTCACCCATTCCTGGTTGTGTGTCTGTCTCAACTTAAGGGAGCTCCCTGTTGGTGAAGAGGGCAGGGTGCTCTGGTACCCTAGGGCTGTCCCACCACAGGGACCACTTTGAGCCCAAGTTAACAAACCTTCCAAATTCCAGAATTTTGAGAACTAAAAGACCTCCGTGAACACAGGAGAAGAGGGTGATAGCAGGAGTCCTAACCTAGACACTGTCTTGGGGCTTTGTCTCGAATTCCTTCTCTGTCCTGGGGGATATCATGGACCTCTCCAGGCTTCTGTTTTCTCATCTTCAGAGGGACATAGCTGGTTTCTCTCCCAGCATTGTTGTGGGGATCAGAGGGGAAAGCTCCAGAATCCTTACATGATGGTAAAGGAGTATCAACACTTCTATATCTCAAATCTAAGTAATGACTGGAAAATATATGTAAATCAATACTTGTCTGGCTTTAGCGTTGGGACTATGTGTGCACATGGCATAGATGAAGGAAACCCCCAACGCTTTCTTCTGAAGCACTGAGGTCATCAAAGCCAACTGCGATTAGCATTACTTGGTAGGAGGTGAGGGAGGGGGTTCTGCGGGCTGTAGCCCCAGCGAGAATTCCGAGGGGGTATAGTGGATCCTGAGGGAGTTGTCTTGTTGATCTCTGGGTGGCGTAACCACCACTGAGCTCACTGTGAACGTGACAGAGCAGGAAACACTGGGTAAATCTGAGGTCTCCTTGCCCCCAGCTACGCACCCCAGACTTCTGGCTTGAGCAGTTTGCCACACAGGCACCCGCACACAGGGTTAAAGGCACTTGAAAAAAAAATTTTTTTTAAGATTTTATTTATTTATTTGAAAGAGAGGGAGAGTGCAGAAGTAAGGGGAGCAGCCAAGGGAGAGGGAGAAGCAGACTCCCCGCTGAGCAGGGAGCCTGACGCATGGCTGGACTCCAGCACCTTGAGATCATGACCTGAGCTAAAGGCAGAGGTTTAACCGACTGAGCTGCCCAGGTGCCTCAAAGGCATTTTGTTTTTTAAAGCTAAATATCAGTGTGAAATCACTGTGCCAAAACCCCAAGGAAAGCTTTCTCCTTACTGTGCCTCCCGCCTCCCAAAGAGTCATGGAGCTCCCACTCAGTAGAAACCAACTTCGTGAAGGCCCATGCGATGCCTTTTAGCAGGATCACCAGAAACTGCCCTCGTCACCCCACAGCTCGGGCTGCTCTCTGCGAGCTGGCCTCTGGCTCCTCCCGTGTCACACTATTTTTAAAGTTGTTACTATTTTGGTCATGACTGTTGATATTTTCTTAGAAAGTTCCCATTTTTTTCTTGGCAGTATACATCATTTCTTTCCTTAAATGTCATTTCGTTACAGCCAGAGTCTAGAATGACGCCCAGTACAAGTTCTCCTCAAGGGTCACCCAGGAAAGCAACGGGAAACAGGACTGCTTCTCAACTGTTTTTTTTTTTTTTGTCTTCTCTCTTGTCAGAAAGGCAGATTCTTGCAACTTTTCCGATCTGTGTCCTGTAGCATATATTTCAATGCTGGATCTTTCCATCTGCTTTCCCATCGCATGAAAACACATCTGAGCTCACGGCAGGCTTTAGAGGTAGGACAGGTATCAACATTACCATTTTACAAGGGAAGGAATCGAACCGTTATATGACGAGTGACTTTTTCAAAGTCATCAGCTAGTAAGTAGGGAGGTATTGAAGCTCAGGTGCCCCGGTGTGGTGATGGCAGAGTTGGCGGTGGTGTGAATGTGCCATCGTGGTAGGTATCAGGAAGGGCTTAGCCAAGCAGTTGAAACTGCAGGCTTCTGGAAACTGCCTGGTTGTGACTTTGGACATGTAGTATTTCTGTCTGCATCGGCTTCCTCATCTGTAAATAAGGATAATAACAGCACTTCCATGAATGAGGATAATAAGAGTACCCATCTCATACTTACACGTAAAGTGCTTGAAATGGGACACAGCACATTTTAAACACTTAGTAATTAATTGTTAATATTTTAATATTTTATTAATCAGATTCTTCCCCATTTGAATTCATTTTAAAAATTTAACTTTTGGGGCATATGGGTGGCTCCGACAGTTAGATGTCTGACTTCAGCTCAGGTCATGATTTTGGGGTCCTGAGATTGAGCCCCACGCTGAGCCCCATGTGGAGCCTCCTGGTGGGCTCTATGCTCAGCAGAGAGTCTGCTTGTCCCTTTCCTTTTTCCTCCTCCACACCCACTCATGCTCTCTCTTTCTCTCTCTCAAATAAAGAAAGAAAATCCTTTAAAAACTTAACTTTTACTTTATTATATTTTATTTCATCTATTTATCTCTATTAAAAATTTGATTTGGAAAAAAAAATTTGATTTGGGCATTTTGAATTTTAATGGTCTTATATGGATAAAATATTCAAATGATCAAAATATATATTCTTAACATTTTCCCTCTCACTCCTGTTTCCTATTTTTCCCAGTGTCAAGTCCTGTCCTCAAAACGGCACCATGGTAACTAATTACTTTTTGTGTATTTGCCCAGGGATCTTCTCTCTGCATATCCAGTGAAATATGAATATTTAATTCCTCAGACCCACAAACTGTTATATGAATAGTAACTTACTCTGCATGTTGTGTTGTGTCTTTATCTTCTCTTTTAATGCTAGCTTTGATGTTACTCCTATCCCACGTACTTAGAGCTTTCTTACATTTTTCTTTTCTTTTCCTTGTATCGAATTTGACACCTACATTCTATGCCATTGTGTGAATGCTTCTCCCTGACAGGTAGGCTATTTCCCATCTTTTGCTATTATTACAAACAGTGATGGAATGAATGACTTTGCACCTACGTTATTCTGCATGAGTATATCTGTAACATGAATTGGACAAGTCTCAGCATCCAAAAAGTATGTTTGCTTCCAATTTGGGAAGTACCATTAGTCAAATTGCCTTCTATAAGATGATACTAATTCAAACTCCTACATTCCAGTGAGTGAGCACTTCCCCAAAGTTTCACCAACACAGGAACGATTACATCCCAACTTTAAATCGACGTAAGGAAATTGATATGTTTTTGATGACGTGTTTTCATGGTTTCCTAAAGACATAGTTCGTATATTCACTTCTTTTAGTTTTCGGTCATTACAGGTTTTTTAAAAGTGCTTTATATATACTACAGTCCCTGCCCATTTCTTACTTATTTCTAGATATCACATTTTGTTGCTAGCATAAATGAGACCGTCCATTCTCTTCTCTAAAATTTGCTTGCATGTGTGTAAGTCATTGATTTCTGCGTATTAATTTTGTCCTCCATAACTTCACTGAATTCTCTCATATATACAACGCATTTTCAGTTGATTCTCTTGGATTTTCTAGATACACAATGATAGCTGCAAATACTGATAATTTTCCTTTATCTTTCCATTTTTTTTTTACCCCTCTCTTGTCTGCTTCCATTGGGTAGTAATTTATTACAATGTTAAATAATAGTGGTGAAGTGGATTCTCTTTTATCCCTGGCATCAGGAGGAATACATGTGGTGTTTTCCCATTAAGAATGCTGGTGGCTAGTGGGCTTATTTTATAAATCTGTACTGGCTAGCGTTCTCCATAGAAACAGAACCATTCTACTGGTACCAGTAGAATGAACCAGTAGAATGGTTCTGTTTCTAAAAGATTTATTATGAGGAATTGGCTTATGCAATTATGGAATCTGCGAGCTGGAGAGCGAGGAAAGCCAGTGGTGAAATTTAGTCCACATCTGAGAGCTTGAGAACTAGGGGAGCCAAGGATGTAAATCCCAGTCCACATACATGCATTTTTGTCTGATATATGTACACACGTATATGTATAGTATGTCTTTTTCTATTCTTATCTTGAGTACCTTTTATCAACTCAATTATTTGAGTAATGTCAAATATCTTTTCAACAACTGAGATGATTATTTGATTTTTCTCTTTCAAGGTATGATTAAGATAAATTTCCTTAATATATTTCCCAATATTAAACTATCCCAGAGTAGTTTCACTTCCTGGAGTATATCCCACTTGCTTATGGTGTATGTATGATTCTTAATGTCCCACTAATTTGTATTTGTTGTTGCTAATATTCTATTTGGGATTTTTGCATCTAAATGAATAAAGGTCTAAATTAATAAATGACATCTTTTTTGCTGTACTGTCGGTTTTTGTGGTGTTCACTAAATTTTTATAATGATTTTATGAGTTTTCAAATTTGAATTTATTTACATGGAACCGAGCAAAAGAGTTTTTTGTGATTATTTTGTTTTCTTAGATCCTGTAATTATTTCCCACAAAATCGTTTTTTATTGTTTTTATAAGCTCTTCAACTTTTTTCTTGATTAGGCAATCTAGCAATCAATTCAGTTTTTGCTTTTGCTTTTTGGTTTACTGTTTGTTTATTTTTTTCTAAGATCCAACTTTTGAATCTGTTTATTGATCCTACTATTTTTCTGGTGTTTTTTTTCCCCCCCAACTCATTAATATATCATTACTAATTCTTCCCTATTGTTTCCTTCGGGGTATTCTCTTTATTCTCTTTCTAACTTCTTGAGTTGTATACTTAACTCATTTATTTTCATTCTTTCTTACTTTCTGATGTATGTATTAAAAGTTATCAATTTATAAGAATTAAAGGGTATAAATATACACACTTTGAAGGTGTAACATGTCGTATAGACTAACAAGTGTCCATTCCCTGCTCTCTCCTTGGTGCCTTCCATAGTATCAGGCACCTACTATGTTCTCAATAATTATTTGATTCAACAAATGCAAAGTAAACAGATCCATGGCAGAAGAAAGCTCCCCCTTTGCTTGCCCTTCTACCCTGCAATACGTTTTGTTGCATCATAGTTAGTAAGCCCATGGGCTTTTGCTTCAGGAGAAACACTGGAGTGCTTTAGCCAAGATGATTCCCTCATCAGCCAAGAATCCTAAAGATTGGCTGCTTGATTTCTCAACAGAAAATATTTTGATAAACTGCTTGAATTAGCAGCAATACTTCCAGATTCCTTGATCAAGGGCCCAGGGTTTAGGGCCATCTGTAGATCCATACAATAATAATGACAGCTTGTATTATATAGGACTTAGTTTGGAAGAGTCTGATATGTTCCTTAAACAGTCTGTATCTTTCACCCTCTTGCCATTCCAGAAAAGAAGAAGGAAGAACACCAGGGACATAAGGAGAAACTAGAATCTCAAGTCTTTTGGCAAGAATTTTTATCCCCTGTCAGTGATGGCCTATAACCTTTTTACAGTAAATATGGTCATTTAAAATAATATATATTATTATGTACTATATATATAGAATCAGCTTTGAGGTATAATCTATATACAATTTACCAATTTTAAGTGCACAATTCAGTGAGATTTAACAAATGTGTACAATTAGGAAAGCTCCATAAGCATCCAACCTAAAGAGAACCAATATGCCCCTTCAGTCAATACAATTACCTAAATTCCTAGCAACCACAGAAATACCTTTCTTATCACTACACTTTTGCTTTTTTTTAGAATTTCATATAAATGAACTCATATAGTATGTAATCTTTGTGACTGCCTTCTTTCTCTTAGCACCAGTTCCTTTAAAATCCATCCATACTGTTGTATCCCTCAGTATTTTGTTACATTCTCATGCTAAGATGTATCCCATTCTGTGGATATATCAGTTTATATAAACATTCGCCAGTTGATGGATTATTTGGATTCTTCACAGTTTGGGGTATTTTAAATAATGCTGCTATGTCCATTCACCTAAGACTCTTTTTATGAACATAAGTTTTCATGACTTTTAGGTAAATATTGAGAAGTAGAATTGTGGTCATATGATATGTGTATAATGAACTTTATAAGAAACAAATTATTTCCCAAATGGCTGTGCCATTTGCATTCCCACCAGCAAAGAAAGTTCTGGTTCTTCCACATCCTCATCAACACTTAATTTTTGCTATTCTAATGAGAATTAGGTGGTATCTCATTGTGTTTTTAATTTATATTTCCTTTAAATAATAGTGATGTACTATTGCCATTAATGTACCTTTCATGTACTTTGCCATTAATGTATCTTCTTTGGTGAAGTGTCTATTCAAATCTTTTACCAACTTTTTAATTGGGTTGTCGTTTTATTATTGAATTATAAAAATTCTTTATCTATTCTGGATACAAGATTTAAATTAGATGCATGTTTTGGAAATATTTTTCTCAATCTGTTGGTTACCTTTTCATTTTATTAATAGTGTTTTTGAAAGCAAAAGTGTTTGATTTTGACAAAGTTCAATTTATCAAAGTTTTTTAGTGTATGCTTTATATATCCTATTTAATAAATCTTTGACTAATCCAAGTACACAAAAATTTTCTTCTTTTTCCTCTAGAATTTTTATAGCTTCAACATTATATTTAGGCCTGTGATCTATTTTCAGTTAATTTTTGTGTGTTATTGAGGTAAAGGTCAAGGTTTATTATTTTCATATATAGATATTCAAGTGTTTCAGCATCATTTGTTATAAAAATTGTCAACTTGTACCTTTGCTGAAGGTCAATGATTATATATGTTGTATTCTTTGTGATTATCTGTATAGATATTGGGTTGACTGCAATACAAGTGAATTTTTTTCTTCTTTACTTCACTGTATGTTTTTATTTATTTTTCTCCCCTTATTTAACTGGCTAAGACCGCTAGTACATTGTTGAGTAGAAGTGATGAGAGCAGATATTTTGGCTTATTCTCAAATTCAAGGGGAAACAATCAGTTCTTCATTACCAAAAGGGATTCGTTGCCACAGAAGACCTGAAGGTTGTTTAAGGCAAGATGTTTACGAGGAAGCCCAAGTCAACCTCTGTGGAGAGAGGACATCGGACCCAAATCTTTTTGCCACCCATAAGAAGAAATTCTCTGACATTCATGTCCTTCTTGCCACTGACTTATGACAATTTTGCCTCTACTCCTTTCCTAAGCTGAGACCTGGAGAAGCTAATTTAGTATCCCAAGGTCACCTGGTAATCCAGTGGTGGAATGAGGAACAGATTCCAGATTAAAAATTTCAGGCTCTTGAACTATGAAGCTGGGTTGGATCATCTTTCCAGTCTATGAACCTGTATAGGAGATCTCACTTCTAGGTAGCTCCAACTCTGCTCCCTATGAGAACTTTAGGTACCCTCATCTTTCTTCATCTCTGTCCTTTCTCCTTGGTCCTGTAAGGGACAAGGACAAGCTATCCCAAAACGTGCCACAATGGCATATTGATCATTTTGAACTGAAACTCCTTGGGAAACGGCTGATGCAAAAACATCCAGAATCTCCTCTGCTCCCTGATAGCAGGAAACAAATCTCCCACATGAAAGATGCCCTCCTTGTACTAAGAAGTAAAAAGACATCCTTATTGGCAGAGATGGGAACTTTAAAGCTGAGAAAGCTGTAGAAACAAACCTTGATACTTTTTACTAATCTGCTACTTCAGCCCAAATTCTGTTTAGAATTTCTTATTAATTAAAGCTCTCAAACATCTGTCAATGCCTCATAAATACATAGTCTCTCTCTCCCTCTCCCTCTCTCTCTCTAAAATATATAAAAACGATCTGCTTTGATCATTTCTTTGGGTCCCAATTTCATTGTATGGCCTCTGTGTACATGTAATAAAACTTAGTTTTTCCTGTTAATCTGACTCATGTCAATTTAATTCCTAAATCATCTGGAGGGAACTTGGAGGGTAAAATAAATGTTTTCCTCCTCTACAGTCTTTATTCTGTTATAGTTACTTCTCTCTACCAGTGTGGTAAGAGAGAGCATTAAAACTGAAGTAGCTTTTCCTAACCATGAACCTGCTTCAGATTTCCATTTAGAAAACTCAGAAATAGATTCTAAGGTTGAAATCTTTGTCACAGAGCGTTTTTTTTTCTTTCCTCCTCTGATACCTGTCAACCAAAGCTTCCTCACCACTGATGTGAATACTGCCCCAAATGGCTAACTTCTGAGGCCATTCGGGTAATAAGGATGTGATTCCACACAGGTTGCTAACATGGAGATCTTCATACTAAAGCAGAAAAAATCTCACACAATCAAAAATGTGTAGCCCATTTTCAGAGGTTTGGGTGCTGTTTGGAATAATCTCTAAGGTTAACTAGGCTATTGGACTTACAGAAGAAATACCTTCTTGCTTGTTAGGAAAGAGATATTGTTGGATATTAGCAATCATTTTGTCCTTTGTTACTAGAAGCTTTTCCGGTCAAGCAGAGGGACAGATAATTAGGAAGGCTGAGGTCATGAGCTGGTTTAGTGGAACAGAAGCTGCTAAATGATAGATTTATTTTTCATCAGCCATCCTGAAGGTGATGTCTTGGTGTTCAGCTTCTCCTTATCCAAGATTTGGGGATATTACCACACTCCCAATCTTGCACCATCCTTGTTAGGTTTTAGTTCAATGTACAATGGTGGTACAGCGGTTTAAGGTGAGAGTAGATCTGGTCTGTGGGCCTCAGATGCTTGAAGACGTATGACATCAAACTTTCTCTCTGCTGGCCAGACAGAGAGGGATGAGAGAAAGCTGATGAAAATATCACAATTCTGTTTCAATTAGTAAATCAGTCTGGTCAACAAGATAGATGCGTACAGATTTTAATTGGTCTCAAGGGAGGAGATCAGAATGTTCTAAGATGTCCTTGCTCACCCTGATATTGCATTATCTGGGCCACAGGGCAGCTGCAATCTTTCCCCCAGGGCTCAGGATGTCTGTCTGAAAATAAAATTCAAACTCAGTATTAACCCTTTTACCACCATGTTGCTTCAAAACAGATACTCTGCAGTGGAATTAGTGTTAGACATGCAAAGTCTGTCCATTTCTAAATAGGCCAATCTTATTCTTTGAATACTAACCCCAGAGGACACAAATATTGGGGGAAGGGAAATTCCATCCAGGAAGAGTGATCAGATATAACGTGGATGAATCTGAGGTCTCTGTTTCGCTCATTTCACTAATTGTGAAATTTCACTCATCAGTCACTAATTTCACTCATAATTCCAGAAGCCGATCCCTTCACTTCTCTGTGCTTTGGATTCTCCATCAATATAATGGGGATGTTTGTATTCTCCTAGCAAATGATTTGTATTTGCAATCATCAAATCCACGACACAAATCCTGACTTGTTCTAGGTCACGAAAATGTTTTACTATCAAATGATGGCATCTATTCCAAGAGCTTCTCTCCTACCTACAATTTCACCTTGGGAAACTCATACGCTGCATTGGTCAGGGTAAGCTAAGTTTTGCTGTGGCAACAAACCTTCAGATCCCAAAGGTTTATTGTGCAATCTCACTGTAGTCTGATACAGGCCAGTCTGCTTTGCTTGGTGACTACTTTTTAACAGTGGTCAGATTTGAGTTGGTTCCAGCTTACAACTTTGCTGTCTCTGAGTTCTTTGCTTCCAGCCGTAGTGGCGGGAAAGAGAGCATGCCTGGAGCTCACGTCCCCTTTTTACTGCCTCAGACGGCAAATGTCACACACTACTTCACTCACGTTCACTCTCATGAACCAGAATCAGTCACACAATCCCATCACAAATGCAAGGGAGGCTGGGAAATGTGAGGGAGCTTGTGGAATTTTTGGAGAGCACTAGTGTTTATGTCCTATGTTTTTTTTTTGTTTTGTTATGTCCAACCCAGGCAGAGATTCAAAAATGAGGAAAAGTCCATTCAAAAAACTTGCCAGGTACTACCAGCTAAATAAGACCCAGGTCCAGCTGAGGAATTCTTGATTGGGGATGGGCGGGGGCGGGGAGGGGAAGGGAAAATGCATGCAAGGAAATGCTTGGGCTAACCATAATTGTCTGAAGGTATAAAGGAAGTTTGTGGAAGGCAGAGGCAGGAGTGATGAACCCTGCAATATACAGTCAGGTAAGGCTCTGCAGAGGAACAGACTGGAAAATGGTTCAGGTTTTTTGAAGAATTAGGAGTTCACCAGCTGGTGGTGTTGGGATGAATGGATTCCATAGTAAAGAAAAAGAAGCTTAGGGTCAGACTTTCTTTCTTTTTGAGCCGAAGTCAACAGGAGATACTCCTTCAGTTCAGCAGGTTAAGCTTCTTCAAAAGCAGTGAGTTCGTAAACACGAAGACCTCCAGTTCACAGCACCCCCAAAAATTGGCAAAAATGAGAAGAGAGAAAATAGATGGAATAAAGACTTCGAAGACAGAGCAGAGGAAAGACCCTCACAAATTACTCCCTGCTAGAGTGGCTCAAGAAAACTTTGGTTGGCACCAGTGGTCTGTGTGCTGTGTGTGGTATTCAATTATTGGGCAGAAAAACTCAGCAATGATCTCTGCCTTTGCCTGAGGATCCCTCCCACTCATTATTTACCACCCCCATCACCCTGGAAGACTGACATTTAGGCCTAAGAATCCAAACCCGAAAACATTATTTCCAGAAAATGACAAGATACAGAATAGAACCCCGCCCCCTCCCAGAGGGTACTGCCCCATCGGGGGCTTGGACAGCTACTTTTGATGTGGAGCCTTTCAGAAAAAGTTACTAGTCATAATACCTAGCACTTGCATAGCATTTAATCATTTGCAAAGCACTTTTAAATATCCATTCACTGAGCCTCTGGAAAAAAAAAAGAGAAGGGCACGGGCAGCCGGTCACTTCTTTGCATTATTGGGAGTGACCCAATAATTCCATTATTGGGAGTGACCCAATAATTCTTTGCATTATTGGGAGAAAATGTAAATTGCTGCAGCTTTTTGGGAGGGCAATGTGGCAAACCTAAGCAATCATACTTTTAGGAATTTATACTCTATGTTTGTGCAAAGGCTAAAGAGAAACATACAAGTGAGTTTATTGCTGTAGAATGTGAACTAGAAAAAAGGTGAGGGCAAACCTTACTATCGGTGGGGAATATCTAAAAAATTCATTATATACTGGAATGAGGAAATACTACTTATCTATTAGAAAACGAGAGAAATTTGAGGTCTTGCTGTGGAAGAGTATCCACGATTAATCACTTTGGAGAAGTCCCAAGGGTGTGCAACGTGTGTGTGTAATTTGTGTAAGCACAGGTATTACAGCTACACTATTCAGAGGTTGCCTCTTGGGAGTGGGCTTGAGGTTGAGAGGGACATTAAATATGTACTTTGCATAATTCCTTATGCAAATACAAACTGACATCTTGCCCTGCTTTATAAGTGTGTATATCTCCCCCAAAAGGACAGGCAGGAGGTAAGCAAATGACAGCAAGCTCTAGGAGGTCTCCGTGTCCCCATGGAGTCCCCCAAATAAATGAGATCTTAGACCAGTTGCTGTAAGTTCCAGATTCCTTACCGAACAACATTATCCTTGTAGCTGGTGTGCAGGGGTACCAGGAGTGCAAGAACACCTGACTCCAGGGTCCCAAACAGACCAACCAGGTCTGGCCACTCACCGCTGACGAAATCCAAAGGGATTTATTTCAGTGAGGCCAGCACTAGGAAAATAGTGGAGCAACATCTCAGGCTGTCTCTAAAATGCAGAAAATATTTCCAGGCATATTAGGAAAACATGGGCGAAAGTAGGTGCCTACCTGCAGGGAGGCAGTGAAGGCTCAATCGGTCGTTGTCCTGGAGTCAATCATGGAGTCAATCACAGGGGGTGGGGTCTTACTGACTCAGGGCACTCCTGGCTGCTTGAGGGCAGAGTTTTGGTTCCCATTTGGGGACACTTTGCCCACAGGGTCTTCTGCCTGAGCCAAGAGACAAGCTGCAAACAAGAACCCAATTAAAATGTTTGAGGTCAATATGGAGGCAGCCAAAGTTCTCTTCCACCTTGACTTTTCCAACGGCTGATACCTGTGTGTGACTTTGTACATGTGCTAGCCATTCCTGAAAACAGCTCTTTTCCCAGTGTGAGTGGACATCCAGTAATCTGTGTCTCTTCTTTACATACCGGGGGTATATATTCTTTAACCCGGCGAGCTATCTGAGAATTGTAGTTCTCAATCATCATTGCACATCGAAATCATGTGGGGAGTTTTAAAAATGATTCACGTGTAGGTTCCATTCCCAGAGATCCTGATTTAATTAGTCTGGGGTGTTAGGGCACCAAGACTTTAAAAATTTCCCAAGAAATTCCAATATACAGCCAAGGTTGAGGACCACTGTTCTCAGATTTAGACTTGCTTGTACAAATAAGTTACTATTATTTTCTAAATGCTTTTGTCCCTGTATCTTCTTTTCAGCACTTACCCCCAAACTATTTACAGCCACCATGTATTATTTTAAAATTACAGAAAAGAAATAAAGAAAAATGTTCTTTTCTTCTTTTAAAGATTTTATTTATTTATTTGACAGAGAAAGAGACAATAAAAGAGGGAATACAAGCAGGGGGAATGGGAGAGGGAGAGGGAGAAGCAGGTTTCCCGCTCAGCTGGGAGCTCGATGCGGAGCTCGATCCCAGGACCCTGGATCATGACCTGAGCTGAAGGCAGAGAGGCTGAACTTACTGAGCCACTCAGGTACCCCTTTAGTTTGTTTTAAATTTAAATGATTTTAGATGAAAATGTATCTAGCCACATATGGCTAGCGGTGGAAGAGTGGATAGTGCTCTTCAGACTGGGTTTAGAGGACACCCCACCCACTCCGAGAATGATTGCAGAGCAGGAAAGATGCATTTGAGGACGCCAGGCTTATACATGGGGTGAAGGCAGATTTTTAAAAACTGGCTTGAGAACCTTTATATACGGCATAAAGTCAAAACAATTCAGCGACACATTTGCAATCCGGCTGCTGTTTCTGCACTCACATTCTAGCCATATCAATATTCACCAGGCTCTAAAAGACCATCATCTTTGCTCATGCCATTCCCTCTGCATCTGAGGCTGGTCACTATTCTCTACCTGGATTCCACCCTGCCTTCAAGACACAGCTGAACACACCTGCACTGGGAAGTCCCCTGACCTTCCCCAGCCCCCCAGTGGGGGACCCACTCCCTCCTAGCCCTTCCAGCCTTCAGCCAACTGTCATGTCTTTACATTCTGGTTAGCGGTTCAGGTCTCAGGAGGAAACTCAGAGACAGCACGAGGCGGTACGCTCTGTCCTTTGATGGAGAGAAATCGGGGTTGCTCTGGAAACCCAGGGAAGGGGCCACCGGAGCCAGGCTGGAGAGAGGGGCAGACCTTTGAGAAGCAGCTGTGAAGACGGGATAATGGGAGCAACAACATTTTTGAGGGGAAACGCCTGTGGGATAAAATAAGGTTATGCAGGCCGTCAGATTACACCGCGAACAAGCCGTAGTTTCCAGAACAACGTCTGGGCTCTGAGCCTAGTGTGCTCCCCGTGGCCGAAGCTCTTTGAGGTGCCCGTACACCAGCCTCAGGGGGCGATGCACGAAGTAAAAATACCTGTGAAATCACTTGGTAAGTGACTAAGCACTACACAACTAAGAGTCGTTTCTATGGTAAACCTGGACAGGAGAGCGCCGCCGAGCCAACCGGGGTCAGCCTGCAGGTGGAAAGTGACCGGTTAAACCACAGTTGTTTTGAAATTGGGTAAGAGCGCGCAAAATGAAGGCTTTAGTTTTGCTATCAGAGCCTCTTTCTAAATGAGCTTAGATTTTGGATGTGGCAACTGGAGAAGCTGCGAAACTCCTTTTCCCTGGGGTATTTAAGGTTGAGAACAACCAAGCAACAAGTGTTGAGTAAGTGTCTCCCATGTGCGGATCCCCGTGCTGAATGCCACAGGGGATTAGAACCGCCGGTGGAGGCTGGTTCTTTGGAGGAGCACATTGGTGAGAGGAGACCTCCACTCATAAATGGCGGAAACAGAAGGGACCACACAGGTATCTTGTCTGTAATCTAGCTGTCCAGATTACAGTGCAATACGACCCTCTCAGAGGCAGGAAGCAGTGTCTTGTCACTGGCTGGGAAACCAGGCAGAACCCACCGGGCGACTGTGCTCTATCAGCTCCTCCAATGGAAGTTAAGTAACTGACATGACAGAAACAAGATAAAGATGGGAGTGAAATCAGCCACATGGAATGAATGGAAATCTGAAATGAAAGTTTATCATTAGGTGACTGAGTAGGATCTTCCTTGGGGTTCTGGACACAACGTCCTACCTGTCACCCACGCTCCTGGGATAAACTCATGTTTCCCTCTGAGTTTCTGAGCCACTGACCTGACCTTTACTCACCCCATCCTTCATGCTTTCCAGGTGAAGGGCACTTCCGGTGCTCTCCCAGCCATAGATGGGTCTAATTGACATTCCCGCCCCCAGCCCTGGCCTCAGATTCCCTTTTCAGGGAGCGGGAGGCTTGGGCTGAGTCATCCCAGTGATAAACGCTGTAGTCACTCTAGGGAGGTGTCCCCAGATGCCCCTGCTGGATGGAGGGCGACCAAGTGAGTAACCCTGCCAGCGTCACATGGTCCTGGAATGGAGCTGGCTTGTGCCCGGGCCAGGTCCATGCAATGAACGAGGTTGCTCACAGCACACACAGACCCTGATGGGTTCCATTGAGGGGACTGGAGGTCCATCTGGGGGTCTTGTAGACTTACCTGAGCCTGCAGAAGGAAGGCTTATGACCCAGTGGGCATGCAACTAATCCCCCCATGATGGAGTTCTAGAAGAGAATGTTCCTGAGGCAATGACGCCCGCAAATCCCTGGGTGGAGATGGGAGGGTATCACCTGTCTTCTTCCATGCATTTTCTTGCTCTCATCACAGTTTCTGTGGCTGACGCAGAAATGCCAGCAGCTTGCTCACCTGGGCAGAGAGGGAAAGAAGTGGCAATCTCCAGGATAAGGATGGTGTGAAAGCTAAGAACCATTGTCAGACTCTGGGTCAGGAACTCAGGTGACCAGAATGCTTCCCCTGGGAGTTGACCGTGGTGGCCAGAGTTGTGATGGGCGGCATAGCAGCTCAAGCACTGAGCTTTGTGCAACCTCACTCAAGGGAATTTCTTCCCGGGTCCCTTGTGTTACTCAAGGTAAGGTTGGGATATTTGCTCTGGTTTTAGTATGTACGTCCTTCCAGTTGATCGTCCATGTCCTTTGAGTTCTCATATTCTCTCTCTTCCTCCATCCTGCCCCATCGTCTCCTACTTCCTTCTGTCTCTCCCCCTCCCTCTCACTACTCCCAACCCAGATTGACATCTGTGCCCTGCAGTCACTCCATTTCATGAGGGCTATTAATTTTCAGTAGTCAGCTTGTTCTTCCTTTCTCTCTCTGCATCCCCTTTAGTGTCTGTCCAGGTGCTCATGATCAAAGTCAGGGTACCAGAAGTGGTAGCCCATCAGCAGGTAGCAGAGGAAGCTTAGATTCCCCTGCCCCAAGGGCTTATCCTGCAGCAGCACACAGGTCATCATTGCCAACAGGAAATTGTTCCATTTTCTGGGGTTAGCTATAAAGACCAATGTTATTCCAGCCTCTGAGAACACCATCAGTGGCTTCGATATCTGAAAATGGTGGTAAATTAGAATAACTTCTGTGTGTGTGTGAAAGTTGACTTTCTAAATTCTTTCCTTCCTTCCTTCACTCACCCAGTATTTTTTCTAGCATCTTTTTTATTAATGAAACATTCCTTTATATTCAGAATAATAGTCCAGGGACACAGGATCATGTGGAGAACGTTCTGCTCATCTTGTAGTTGGGCAAACTGAGTTCTGGACAGTGAATTGCAGGCCACCCAGACTCCTGGTGGGAAAATGGGGTCTAGAGATTAGGTGTTCTGATCCTTCACCATGAGGGCCCCTTTTTCTAGAATGGTTAAAGTACACAGAAGTTTGTATATGTAAGGATCAGATTGTTCTGGCTTTGGAACTAAGCAACATGAGTTCTAGATCCAGCTTAGTCCTAACTAGCTTTGGGGCCTAACAGATCACATCATTTCTTTGAGCCTCTGCTTCAGAAAAAATGAAGTGATGAGCATAAATGACTTCCAAAGTGGCTCCAAAAACCCATCATTTCAAAAGTCTATCTCCGTAGAACTAAGGAAATGGTCCTGAATGAAGAAGACTCTGGGTCTTTCCATCTGGCTTAGTTATGGTGTGGCTTGCTGCATTCAGCCCATACAGCCCATGGATTGGGTGCCCTGGTAAAGCAGCTGGAGTGTTTTCCAGGTTGACCTGTCCTTGTGTGGATACACCAGAAAGCAACCTAGAGCATCCTTGCTGTGTGTGTCCAAGGGCCCCCAATACCTTGTCACCGGCCTATAAGGAGACCTTCTAGAATGAAGATATCTTTTGGTATGGATTTTTTTTATAAACTACCTGGGATGTTCAATTACCAGTATTTTACTATGTGATGTTCACCCATCTGGGCAGGTCACAAATGAGTACTTATGAAAACATTGGCAGAGATGAATTGATCAAATTAGTCCTATGCCTCCTATCGAAGTGAATAATGATCCGGAGAACCTGGGATTCAAATGGTGAGGTCAAAAGAAAGAGGACTAGAGGCTGTGTCTAGGGGGATTCAGACAAAATACCAGTGGTAGTGAGGGTAACAAAAGGGAGTAGAGACTGGTAGGGAATAAGTGAAGCATTGTTGATAATACACTTGATCGATGTGCCAGGATGGCTGCAGGAGTTCAGCTTCTTTCAAAGAGAAAGAAGACTAGTGTTGGCAGGGGCTAAAGTCTTGGGGCTGGAGGAGATGCACTGAGATTACTTAGCCCAGTGACCTGGTTCCAGACAAGAAATTACTTGTGTCATCTAGAACAGAAAATTCTATTACCTACCATTGAGTGTCCACTATGCGTCAGGTGTTATTTTTAAACTTCACAACAAACATTAAAAAGAAGTATGATGGTCTTCATTCTATGTGAGAACCCGATACTCAGGGGAGTACTTTGCTGAAAGCCACCTAGGGGGGCTCAGGCTTCTTTAACCTGGCAGTTGATGTCTTCTCCATTCTACTGCAAGCTCTATCAGTGCCAATCTTACAGACCTCCAAGGAGGACTGGTTAGTAATATTTTCCATTGACTCTACACACAATCAATAATATTGATACCAAGGGAGGTCCTTGCATTGGGTAGAAAGCCCCTCTGCATCCAGTACAAGTCTTCTTCTTTTCATTACGTCCTCATTGAAGATAAAACCCAACTGATTAACATTCTTTCTATGCTGCCCCTTTGTAAAGATATCTTTCTGGGTCCTGATTTTGAGGAAATAAACTTTTGACTTTAATTGATGGTAATTGTTTTTGGTGCAGTGATTTGCACTATGGGTTCTTGGGTGGGTTTGCACAGTGATGGTAAGTGGCCTCTTGTGGTCCAAGTCCAGCCTACCTATCGAGTTTCATTATAGTAGTCCATCCACAATGTCCCCCACGCCCTCCTCTCCCTTCTACTGCTCATAGTGTGTATGTACTTTTGTTATGACGCTTGCATTAGCACTTTACTTTGTTCTGGGGTAGTTTGTTCCCTAGACTAATTTCCTTTATTAAGTGGAGACTGAGGATCCCAAATGGAGCAAGATAATTTGCAGTAAGATTGATTTCTGTGTTGTCTTTTCTGATGTAAGTTGTTCCTCCTTTACATCCCAAGAAGGTAGCCAAACCTTTCTATTACCCTGACTGAAACATTTATCAGTGGCTTTTGTGTTACAGGGCCCAAAACAGATGTTACCAGACCCCCAGAGACCATCTCTAAGGAGGTTTTTATGATCAGAAGCTTCATCTGTTTAAGTTAGAGGTAAGTTTTCCAGGGTGGGGGAGATCTAAGGGTTGGGATGTATAGAATCTGCTAGACTGGAGTTGGGGAGGGAGTTTTCTTGAGAGGAGGCAAGATTCTACAAGTTCTATGAACAGTGAGGCATACCTCACTATGAGAGGCTCCAAGGGGAAGACAGGCTCTCAGGAGGAGTGGTTTCTTGGTTACTTACACACGCTGGACAGTATTTGAGTAGAGGTTTGGCCGAGGACAGTGGGCTGTCTACATTCATAGACAATGAGCAGGCTATAAAAAAGCAGTGTTGACTAAAGGTCAAAGGCCTTTCTCAGAACTCTGGACTGGTTTAGACCCCAAGGCTCTCCTATGAACCGAAGACAAAAAGCAGCTTGTCATGATAAAGTTTAGAATTTACATTTACCTTGATGAATGAAGGCTTCAAGCAGACTGACTTTGATTTAAAACGATAAAAGAACTCTACATTTCTCCTAGTTGAAAATAATAAAGTAAAAAACAATACCTAATACCCTCATCATTCCTCACCCTACCTTTAACTATCATATGGCATCTCTGGTTCATAATGATTTTCAGTATATCTTTGGAATTATTTCAGCAGCCCGTGACCAATTCAAGTTTGGTGACTTGCTATAAGGACTCACTTATTCTTACAACTAAGCTTTATTATAGCAATGATTCATAAGGAAAGCAACAAGAGAAGCATACACATTGAGTGGAGTCTAGAGATGTGAGATACAGGCCTCTGAGTTCTGTCCCATCTGGGCCATGCAATATATACTCTTTCTCTAGAAAAACTACAGTGACTTGTGTAGAATGTTTCTGCCCAGGGAAGGTCATTCCAATCTCAGGATCTGAAGCTTTTAAGGGCTGACCATATAGACACATACCTCTATGCAGTCAGCCATGCTAACCAAACTCCCCCACAACCAAACCAGATACATCGTGACTCTTGCTAACTAATCCTGCAAAGTCTTGACTAGCTGGTACAGCATGCCCCCTTTATCTATCATACACAGTATCATCATCACTAACACAGAGAACACAAGGAGTTGCCCAAGGGTCAGTTCCAGTTCCAGGCTTCCCTGGCCATGTAATGACTCAGCAACCAGACCTTCTCTGTCAATCTTCTCCACAGTTGCTGATTAAATGCATGGCATTTATAAAGATATAAAGAGAGAACTACTAGAATTCTCAAGTATGTAAATACCATGGTATCATTAGTGGTGTTTCTGTCCTGGCTCATTTTTTAAAAATATATTTGTTAAGATTTTATTTTATTTATTTATTTGGGAAGGGGGAGAGGGGCCGAGGGAGAGGCAGTCTTAAGCAGACTCCATGCTCAGCATGGAACCTGATGTAGGGCTTGATCTCATGACCCGAAGATCATGACCTGAGCCAAAACCAAGAGTTAGATGCACCACCCAGGTGTCCCAGTTCTGGCTCATTTTTTTTTACATGAATAAACACACATACACACACACACACACACACACCACACGCAGGCCCTTTTTAATTACTTCCTTATATACATGTTAACCACTGAGAACAACGAAAGTTAATTGAAGCGTGTTGATGGCACCAAACAGGCCCTCTCACTCACCAGGGTACTCTTGTGGCTCAGCGGAGCTCCTTCCAAGTATGTTCTCAGAACTTTATACTTTTCTTATCTCACATCTCATCCAATGAGCACAATTAATGCTCATTTACTGATGGTTCTCCCTTTCTGGAAGGTGGGCATCTTGAGTTTCTAGACTATGTCTTGTTTATAGATATAAACTCAGCACCTAATGTAGAACCCAGGCCCTAGTAGGCAGTCAATACATATCTTTCAAAGAACGAATAAATGAGTGAATGAATGAATTTTTCTTGTCCAGAAGCTCTAAACCCTTAATTATGATCCTTTCCGGAGCAAAACATCTTCTGCCTACTTTGGATCCTTGTAATTCAATGTTCAAAACTGAGAATAGTACATGTAAAGTCTCCAGGCTCTACTGTATGATTACATGGAGACTTTCTTCCCAGCATCCTCTAGTTGGTAGGAAAAATCTGGGCGCTTCCTCTGACATCAGCCCCTGAAGTTTCAGTCTCAAGCACCTGTCATATGCCCAGAACGTTGCCAGTCCACGTGAGACTCAGAAGTCCCCCAGTTCAGTTCAAGCCCCCCCCAGTTCAAGTCCCCCAGTTCAATATGTCAGTGGGACTTGCATATTTACGAATACCAATGCTGAGTTGCAATGTATCATCCTTTTTGGATATTAAATACAAAATTAAATTAATTACATTTATTGAAAAATCAATCAAATTTGTTAATAGATTTCTTACAGATTACAAATCAAAAATAAAAATACTTAACGCATTTTTCATCTCAACTCAAGTATTTCCAAATATTTGGACGTCTAAACAAAGAGGGCTATTCTTTCCTGCATAATTTAAGGGCACACGTTGGTTACATGTGGAGGGTGTTTCAGGTTGATGGACTAAAAGTGGTTCCTTGGCAGTTTCCTTGTGGGTCTGAAGTTGTCATTATGCTGCTGGTCCCAGGTCCCAAGAATGGGTCACAGACAAGGGGCGAAACTGTAAACCAGGCTACAACCCATCACTGAGCCCATATTCCTAAATTCAGACTCTCTTTTCTGAGTTTTTGTTGGGTGAGGGTTCCGGGAACACATTCATCAAATGCTGTTCCAAGAACAATGTCACCCTCCCCATAATTTCAGAGTAAACAGACCTCAGTAAGCGACAGGTATAAAATATTGTGCACAAGGTCAGGACCATTAAGAGGTCCTTAAAGAACCTCATGTACTCACTGGGGTAAGAGGAGTCAGGGCAGGCCCCTGTTTTACAGAGAGGTCACTGTCTGGAAGCATAGGACCAAAGTGTGGGACAGGACGTAGTGATTGCCACGTGATCAGGCCTATGAGCCCTGCCCCCGCACTGGGCTGTGACATTGGCTTGTCATCAAGGGCTGTAGTTGCCGTCCCTCCCCCCACCTCTCCCAGCCTATATTATCTGGCTCTGGATGGGGACATAAATATTTAACATTATCTCCAGGAAGAAATTTAGAATCAGAGACTCTTGGGGTTGGAGGGGACCTTTACGGTCACCCCATCCAAGGACCACCCTGAAGCATGAGTCCCTTCTGCTCCGTCTTTCCAAGTAGCTGGTAAGAACAGCTGCGGTGGGGATTCGATCCTATAGAGATGCAGGCTTCTCTCTCAGGACTATCCTTGCAAATATCAATCCACTTGTAGATTGGATCGTCCTTGAGGACTGACTGTGCGCTATTTACCATCGTAAGCACAATGCCTAGGACGGAACCTAGCATTTTGTAAGTACTGGTTGAATTATAATAATAGCTAACAGTTATTGAGTGCTTAGTGTATGCCAGATCCTATACTAATCACCTTCCCTGGATTGACTCATTTAACCTTCAGAACATCCCTTTGTAATAAGTATCCTTCTAATCCTTGTTTTTGCAGAAGAGAAACATTAGATTCAGAGACACTAAGCAAATTGCCTGACGTCATGTGGCCAGTTAATGATAAAGTGGGGATTTAATACAAGTGTGCAGCTCTGAGCTCTAACTCTTAATTGCTAGTGTAAACGAAAATAAACAAATAAATACACAAAAGAGGAAAAATCAATAGACCTGTAACTTCTGCCGTTATTCTTCAATCTCCATTTGGGGCTGGTCGAATGCCTCTTCATATGACATGAGGCATATTTCAAGTCAGCCTCAGGTTATCTTTCCATCTTCTTCCCTTTTTTGACTGCGCATCATAGTTTATATGTTCCTCGTGGGAATAGTTCCAAGTTCCAAGTACCTTTATCCTCCAAAGATCTTATATGGACTCAATTAGTGGATTTCCTTTAAATTATCTTGGCTATAAATATCAGACCTTTTACCTGGTCGAATTTTGAACCCATTGCCCTTCCTCTCATTTGGTGGGTGTCTTCCTGATGGGCTCTCTTGGTGGGCTAAGCTTCTTTCAAGGGCGGAGTCGTGTATGCCCTGCAAAGCCAGCTGCTCCCTGACTACTTACTAGCCCCCATGTTCTTTTGTGCTACCCAGGTGATAAGATTCTGCCCAATTACCACACCCCTCCATACACACACACAGACAGCTCCCTCTTCCGCAGATGCTGCAGTGGAGACCCCCGAGGCACTCTACCTCACCTCAAGTCCCTGGACCTGGAGTCTGGGCTCATCAGCTCGGAGCCTCATAAAAGATTACATGTTTAATACAAATGACACATCTAAATTCTTTTTTATGCCATCCGGGGTACATTAGGTATAAAACTGATGCACACACACACACACACACACACACACACGGGCGCGCACGTCAGTTGTGTCATTGGATGCTCCTAGCAGCCGCTTCAAAACTGGGTTGAACCGGGGCTGCGTGACTTTCAAAGGCAGCCCAGCCCATTGGGGACAGACCAGGAGCCAACGAAGACTTGAGACTTCCGACCCGCAGGCTCGGGCTCCTTTTGTCCCACTACACAGCGTTAGGGTCCAGCCGTCTAGAAAGCCACTTCCCACTTGGAGCCCTGCAGGCCTCCCCATTACTGATTTAACATGAAGGGGCTCTGGGAGCTGAGTTATAAATAAAACTGGTGTTGGCTCTAGGAAGGAAGGAATCAAGTGTTCTGCCACGTTGCCATTTTTCACGAGGCCCCGCCCAGCCCACTCCTTGAGAGTCCCTGGTTTCTCAGGTGCAGTTACTCACCTCTCCCTCTTCCTTGTGCGTCGTCCCGGTGCAGAGGTGACCAGGGGAGTTGGAGCATCGATGTCGCTCCATTTTTATCTCACTATCCTTGTGCTTCCAAAATCTCGCGGGAAGCTAATAGGAAAAAGTCATCTGTTTGGAGAAAACGTATCCTGTGACTCTAAATAGGAAGCAAATAGTCTAGGAAAAATTAAAAGGTAAGCGAAGCATCTCGATCGCTTACAGTAATGTCCCCCCCATCCCCACAGCCCTCATCCACGCAGCAGGCCCTGAAAACGGATGTGCTTACAGAGGTCAGGCAGGTGGGCCAACGAGTGGGGCAGGCCAGGTGTGAGGAATGAATGGAGAAAGGTGGGGACTGCGCCGCATGGGAAGCTTTATGTCCCATCCGAGGGGACATGGATGGATCCTAAAAACAAGCAATGGGTCTACAAGTTACCACCTCCCAGAAATTCCGGGTCCTCCCTGGGCCGCCGTGTCCTCACTTGTTAAGCGAGATGCCAGGACGAGAGCAGAGACCTCCGGATGGAGACTGCACGTCTGCTTTGTGAGGTATGGTATCCCGGCACCTAGCACAGCGCGTGGCAGGCAGAAGACCCTCCGTAAACATTTCTTGTCTGAATGAGAATCTTACAAAATGCGTCGTGAAGTACCTCTGAGGTCTACAAGAAAGGTTACTCCATCCGTTCATTCATTTAATTTGCAGAGAGGTACTGAGCACCCGCCATGGACGAGCAATGTTCTATGGGTTCCATGAGACTGCAGAAATGAATTGTTCCTATGTAAGAAGGATAAGAATGATAAGCTTTGCAACGTTCATCACAATATGACCAATACTGTCCCAAACACATTGGATACAGTCGTTTATTTAAATCCTTGCAATATCCTGTTGGACTACGGTCTTTGATCCTCGTCCCCACTTTACAGGTGAAAAAGCTGAGGTGAAAAGACGCTAAGAAATTGGCCTAAGGCCACACACCTAGTTTAGCGGAGCCTGATTTTAACCCCAGCTGTCAGGCTGCAGGGTCCATGTCCCTAACCAGAGTGCTACACACTTGTCAAGAAAGGAAGAAAAACAGCATTTTAAAACTCCTGCTTTGCTCCAGGTACTGACTTAGGCAGACACTTCTGCAAAACACGAAGGATTTATTTCTTATAGTAATGCAATAGGTTGGCTCTTTTATCCCCATCTTCTCATGGGGTCACCCAGCAAGCAAACTAGAAATGACAAGGCTGCAAGGGTAGGCCAGGGACACTGCCCACAACGGGATTCTGCATCCAGACCAGGGGAGAAAACCCTGTTCTCTGCTCCCATCTCTGTCCCCTTCAGCTTCCTGTTGCTTTGGCCCCCGGATGGAGCCGTTGCTGGGGGCTTCACTTTCCCTGCTGGCCCAGAGGGCAGCAGTGGCCAAGCCTGGGCCTCGAGCCCCTTACTTGTTTGTGCTTCCAGTAGATTGCCTGGGTCCAGCTCAAGATTAGTTATCCAAGGTTCTTTCCAGAATTATCTGGTATTTCCGCTAAAATTCAGAGGTGCTTTAATTCCTAGTACGAGAGAGGATTTTCTCTGAAGACCACACTTCTGGGGAGCGAGGGCCTGCTTCTTCCTCAGATGGGGAGGAGGCACTCGGGGCCAGTGGGCAGGGAGCGGGGCGCCCTTCGGGGTCTGGTCTGGGAAGCCAGGCTGCGGGGAGAGGAAGGCAGTTCACCATTGTTGGGGTTGGTGAATGCCTGGGTCTGTGCGGTCTTTCAGCCGGACAGTAAGCCGCAGTGGCAGGGCTGTCTCCCAGCATTAAGCTCTGAGAGTGCACCTCCAGGCTGCAGTCTGGGACGGGAGAGCCCTCAGTTAATAAATGAAGCAGAAAGCACTGCCCTCTGGGTTCCTCTGACCCTACGATTTGGTTGATTCTCCAGGAATAAACAAAACCCAACTACTACCCGATTCGACATGCAAACTGCTATCTCAAGCCTAGAGAGAACAAAATGCAAGCCATTGTGTCTAAACATTGACCAGATGTGTGAAAAACTCATTTTAATGAGGGGGCACCGTGACTCACTAAAGCAGTAAAACATGGGTCCTGATGTTTTAAATTACCTTCTGATGGTCTGAAAAATCCATGGGCTCTTTTAGTGGAAAGACCGCATTGGAATGTTGGCATCTGAATTCATGGTGTGATTTTCAGACAGAGCTCTTGTGTGCTTGAAGACCACCACTCAGGGGCTTGGGGGTTGCGAGCAAAGCTTGACTCTCTGCCCTCAATTCTGGTCTTGAAAAAACTATATATTATGGTAGTCTCCTGCATGTCCCAGGCTTTCTGTCCGCCCCCCTCCCAGGACGCTTGTCCCCACCTCATCCCCCTTAACCCTACTTCCAGGGTAGCCCCTGACAGGTGTCCCTGCTCCCCACCCCACTGTCAGTTTGAGGAATGCTGCCACGAAGATCCTTCCTTTCTGCCTCCCTACTCTGCATTTGTGTTTCCATTCTGCCTTCTCGCTGGTGAATGCCCGAGGCCTGTGCCATGCTGTGCAATCCACTGGAATTTAAAACGTGAGGAAGACTAAGTGTGTCTACCTGAGATTTACAGAGGAGTGGGGGAAGAAGGGCCTGTGTAATGAACTGAGTGTTGACGTTCCCCTGCTCCCTCCAAATTCACGTGTTGAAGCCTAACCCACCAAGGTGAAGGTGTTAAGAGGTGGGGCCTTTGGGGGAAATGATCAGGTCCTGAAGGCAGAACACTAAAGAATGGGATTAGTGTCATTGTAAAGGAAATCCCAGAGAGTTCTCTCCTCCCTTCCACTCTGTGAGGTTATAGCAAAAAGACAACCAACGTTCATGAACTGGGAATTGGGTTCTGAACAGACGACACACCTACTGGCACCTGGATCTTGGACTTCCCAGCCTCCAGAGCTGTGAGAAACCAATGCTGGTGGGCTCAAAGTCATCTAGGCTATGGCATTTTCGTTATGGCAGCCCAAGTGGACTAAGACGGCATGTAAACCACTGAATGCAATAAAAATGTAAATCCTACTGTAGAAAGGTGCGCAAGATTCAGGTAGAACACTCAAAGATGAGAGTGGGGAACTATACTTAGAGCAGGGGGCCACGGAAGGCTTTCTGGAGGAGATGGTATTTGAGTTAACTACTTAAAAAGATAAGTTGATATTCCTGAGAGGGAGAAGGCAGAAAAGGACATTCCATGCAGAGGCTTGAAGCGATCTGTCACATAATAGGGCAGAAACATAAGGTGGGGAGAGACAGGGCTAGGGAATCAGGACAGACTGGATTAAGCACAGTGTTGGGTGCCATACTATGGTCTTCACATTTAGGTATCAGGGAGCCAGGGAAGGATTTGAAGAGGGGAGAAATACATTTGGGTTTTCATTTTGAAAGATCATCATGGTTGTAGGGGAGAGGATATCTGAAAGGACCAAGACCGTCAGCAGAGTAAGACCTAGACGTGGAGTCCAATGGTCCATGAAAGAAACAATCAAGTCCTAAATCGAGAAAGTCACAGTGAATGCAGAGAGAAGGGCTGGATGGGAAAGGAAGAAAAGGAGAATCAACAGTACCTAGATGGTGGCCAGAATTGATGCCTCAAAGAGAGAGAAGAACAGGGCTCAGCATCAAGGTTTTGGCTTAATGAATGATACCAAGATCCACTCAGTCACAGGAATAAGGGAAACAGAGGAGCAGACTGAAGAAAGTAGGATCATGGGTGGTCAGTCCCATGGGACACCGAGGCAGACATGTCCAGCAGGCAATTGACAATATAGATAAGGCGTTCCAGGGAGCCCTGGCCTCCATCCACTGAAAGAATGAGGATCAAAATGTTATGTTTAAACCATAAAAGCATGTGAGATCCTCAGTGGGAAGCATAACCCCATGTGTCCATCAGAGGCGCTGCGTGGCCATAGCCCAACTATCTTTATGGCTTTGCCCTGTCTCCAATGGGCAGTCTGAGACTTGGACTAATGTATCATTTTCTTCACCCCCTAGTCATGGGCACAGAGCCATGCTGCATTTCAGGTCCCATCAACACCCTAGATTTCTGGATAACGAAAACAGCAAATATATGTAAATGAGCTATACCAAATGTCTAGAGAGGGAATAAGGCTCCTCCAGGCTTATGTAGGAGCACATGTAAAGCAAAAAAACAAAAGCAAGAGGGCATCCCGGGGCTTGTTGGTCCTGGCTCTAGGACTGACTGCTTAGGAAGTATGCAAAGCCAATAATGACTAATGTCCTCAAATATTACTTATTATTCATGTAGCAGAATCACAATAAATACTGAGAGGAGCCCACACACTGCTTGTTCAGCTATTCGAACCACAATTTCACGTCTACCCTGAATGGCATCTCTACAGAAGAGCTATTAGTTTGCCAAGCTAAGCGATATTTAAGGAGCAGTCAATTCTATAGATTCTTTGTGCTTAATTTGCAGCTAAGTTCCAATTAAACCTATGTTGTATTTCATCAAGTTAAATTGCAGCGACTGTTGAGTTAGGAAAACATGTAAAATGATTTTGTCCGGCACTCAGTTGGATGGTGGTTTGCCCTGACCGGGATTAGTGAAGGATATGGGGATACTTGGAATTCTAGAGCATAAGTCCATACTCGTTCTATGAGAAGGTATGACTATTTATGTCTAGACAGTAAGTATTTATTAAAGACTCACAGCCCACCTGGGCATTGTGGAGATCTCCAAAAATATATACGATATAGTTTATGGCTCCAAGAATTGAGACTATGGAGAGTGCTGTTGCTGGGGGCACACCCATGAAATGCCCAGTGACAGTTGGGGTCATTCCAGCTGTCACACTGACCAGTTGTCCAAGAGTAGACGAGGTTGCTTGATAATTGATCTGTTTTCCTTGTCCATCGTGTAAGAGATAATAATACTTGCCCGCCTCTACCTTTACAGGCCAGAGAGCCAATGGCTAATGTCTACTGAATGCTAAATGCCTTCCAGCATTGTTTAAAAGACTCCACACATATTAAAGAATTCAGTCTTCACAACATCCCTCAAAAATAGATATTATTGTAGGGGGGCACTTGACGTAATGAGCACTGGGAGTTATACACAAGTAATGAATCACTGAATTCTACCCTGGAAACTAATAATACATTATAAGCTGACTAAATCGAATTTAAATAAAAAATTAAAACAGAAAAGCAGATATTATTATCCCCATTTTGCAGATTAGGACACTGAGGCACAGGGGTGCCTGGAAGGCTCAATTGGCGAAGCAACTGCCTTTGGCCCAGGTTAGGATCTTGGGGTCCTGGGATAGGAGGCCCTTTTGGGCTTTCTGCTCAGCAGGGAGTCTTCCCCTCCCCCTCTGCCCCTCCCCCTCTGCTCACGCTCTCTCTCTCTCTCTCTCTCTCTCTCTTAAATAAATAAATGAAATATTTTTTAAAAAAGGAAACTGAGACACAGAGAGTTTAAGTTCTGCACTCAAGATTGCATAGCACTCCCGCTGGTAAAGATTATGAACTGCCCACAATTCTGAGGGTTAGAAAGTTCTTTCCATGTTGAATCCAAATCTGTCTGTGACTCCTACCTGGCTGGTCACAGTTCTGTCCTCTGGATCCAAACAAAACAAATGTAACTCTTCCTCCCCATGTCAGCCCGTCAGTATTTGAAGATAGTGGTCATGTCTTTTCTCCAGTCTTCTGAACTTGGCTAAGTAACCTCAGTTCCGGAAACCATTGTGAGTCTATCCGGTTTGAAGGGGTCCCTCCTGTGCTATTATCTGCATGGTAGACATCATGCCATCAACGTGCAAACAGGAAGTGTTCCTATTTAGCATTAAGCCGATCACTCCCCATCCACAAAATGGAGAGAAAAGCTTGTTTCTGTAGACATTGCTTCTTTGCCTCTTCTTACCCATACTGGTACTACCTAGACCTATAAATTTATCCTATCAATAATCCATATCATTGATATCGATATCAATATCAATACTAAAGACGGTCAAACTATATCAGGGCTTATTACTGGCCCATCACTTTTCTGGGACGTATGTTTTAATTTAATTAACCATTAAAACAAACCTATGGGTTAGATGCTATTTTTATTCCTGTTTCAATGAAGCAACAGGGCACAGAGCAGTGAGGGCTTGATGCTATATTGTACGGCATACGAATGCGTGGTGACTAGCTATTCGTAAGGAGTGATAATGCAGGAGGACCACAGTGGCTTGGAAGAGCATATTTTTTAAGGAACTCAGAGTACGGTTTTTAATAGGTACTTTTTTAATAGGGACTTTGTCTTTTTTGTCTAAGCAACATCTTGTCTCACGACTCTCTTACATGATTCTCAGACCTGAAGGTGAATACAGCAAGAAAGAAGTACTTCCTTGGACTCAGACAAGGCCAACCACCCAGAGGCCTCCAGTTAAACTCCACTAACATTCCACCCGCCTGGCGGATGGGGACCTGCCCCAGCAATGAGCCCAGGTCAGTTGAGAAAGAGCCCAAGGTCAGTGGGAGACACTGACCTTGGTCAGCCCGGGAAAGGTGCTGTGTTATGTGGATATGAAACGTGGCCTCTGCCTCCAGGAGCCCCCAGGTATGTTTCATGATGTCAGGGTGACATCTGTTGAGAGATGCTTTTATATCTTGGAAACCGTAAATAGGTGGATGTTACCTCTTTGTCTTTGGTCTGTCTGGCTGTCCTTTGGCATCTGGGCTTTATAAGTTCTAGCACCTATTTCACCTCAGAAGATGGGATTTTAAGGTGAAAACGCTCCTGGGACACCTGGGTGGCTCAGTCAGTTAAGTGTCCGACTCTTGATTTCGGCTCAGGTCATGATCTCAGGACGGTGGGATCAAGTCCCGCATCCAGGTCTCCACTGGCATGGAACCTGCTTCAGATTCTCTCTCCTCCCCTCCCCCAACTCTAAAAAATAAATAAAATAAAGTGAACACATCTCGTAGGTGGGCGCATTTCTGCCCCTTTAGCATGATAGCACAG
>CM052814.1:10761609-10858890 GCA_028533885.1 Nasua narica
CAGAGGTACGAGGGGTGGAGGAGGACGTGTAGCAGCAGGTGGTTTGATTTAGCTGGAAAACACTCCGAGCGAAAAGGCATTGGACGGAGTGGAATGAGCTAAGCGGAAACCAGGTCTTGGAACTTTGCAGGCTCCCTTGGTGGGACATAAGGAGCTGCTGGAGGTTTTTGTAAAAGGGAATGAGGTGATTGGCTCCGTGCTTTAGGATCTCCTGGATGGGGCAGAGACAGTGAAGGGCAATGTGATGGGGGAAGGAATGTCTCATTTCGAATAGTTGAAATCATTCTGAAATTTGGATGGGTTTATTCCGGCTAATCAAAAGGCACAGTGCAGTGAAGAAATGCATTAAAAATTAAGAGGTCTGAGTTATAGCCTTAGCTTTGCTTCTAATTAGTTTTGTGTTAGGATGAGTCACTTTATGTCACTGATCCTTACTGTTCTCATCTGTCAAGGAGTGTGTGTGTGCGTGCATGTGTGTGTTGATTTCTAAGGTGAGTTATATGATCCTGTGTGATGAGTACATCCCTCATTTCCTCCTTCCATATTTTCATCTCAAAATTTCCTAAGTGATTTAAATAGGATATTTAGATATTTCTGCCTTATTCTAGAACAAAGCCATGTGTCTTGAGATGGACACATAGCATTTACTCCGCAGATGTTCTCTCATCATGTTTTAAAATTCATCAGTTACATACAATATCCAGGAAAAGAAGAAGCCAAGACACTATTGCCACCATATCTCTCTGTTTTGGTCTCTGTCTCTAAACGTTAGGGTCTAATGGACCAGACAACAAAGAGACACCCCTCTGTGCCACTAGTGTGTTCTTAAGGAGAGCTAATCTTTGAGCAAAGTTGGGAGGTGGTACCATGAAGGACAACTAGTCCAGACTAGAAGAGAGGGTTAGCTGCTTTTCCTCCTGGTCTTCACATGGGTAAACCTCTCCTAGCCATTTGACTCCATCATGGCTGTCCTCCCAAAGACAATGTGCATTTTCCAAAAGAGAACCTTACTGACACCTTTGAGTGCTGTTTCAAAATGGAGAAATGTTACCAGGATGAAAATTATGTAGGGCAAATATTCACGAACAGACGTGGGCTCATAGAAGTCACTTCTATAAAACATCCAATGCTTAGAAAGAAATGAGAATTCTGTCAGTCATCTAAAAGACTACGTATTGGGGATTATATGTAGCAGATTGCCTATTTTTTTAACGTTTTGTCCAGATGTTTATATATGGTCTTTACATTTTATTATTTGATTTTTATTTTATGTTTAATTTATGGACAGCAGTTTTTACCAACCCATACAGTCTACTAAGAAAAACAATCCCTTCTGGGCAAGAGGAATTTGGCAAAAAGACAGAACCATCAAATGCAGTGGGTCTCAGCTTCTTACACTCTACCACCCTAACCGGGAGCTTGTCAAATCTACACTGCAACTGTGATTTTTCAGTCAGATGTTTTCAATTTGTCTTCCAATATGATGTTGACTCACACATTTGGCAGATTTATAATTTCTCCATTCTCCCCTGTCACTCATTCTCGGGTTTTAGGTTTTCTCATTTAATAGTTGTAGCAGTGTTTTACACTTTCTATAAATCTTCACGAAGTTTCTAAACCCAGTGTCATACAAGTTGAGAATTGCTATCTAACAAAATCCTTTCAGGCACTGAGTGCTGTATTTTATAGTTCTGCATTAATTAATCCTCTGCCTGAGGTAATGAGCAGGTTCGAAGGTACTTTTAAAACTTACAATACGCACAGCTTGATTCTTCTCACTGGAGAACAAGAGCTGGGGAAGGCAAGGTCTTTTCTTCAACCTCCTGATTGACCTGGGAGCCTTGACTTTGACCTGGAGATGGGAGCAGTAGGTACTTACGGTTCTGCCCTCCTCCCATCCCTGTGCGAGGGGTCACAAAGAATTCATTTCTTCGGGGCGCCTGGGTGGCTTAGTCAGTTAAGTGTCTGCCTTGGGCTCAGGTCATGATCTCAGGGTCCTGGGATAGAGTCCAAAGTCAGGTTCCCTGCTAAGCCAGCAGTCTGCTTCTCTCTCTCCTTCCATCCCTCCTCCTGCTTGTGCTCTCTCTCAAATAAATAAGTAAAACCTTTTTAAAGAAAGGAATTCATTTCTTTCTCTGCCTCTGTGTAAGTAGACTCTTCCTGGGCTGGCACCTTCACCCCTTCTATGAGTCTTTCCTTACTCACTTTAGCCACCAGGAAGCTCACCTACCTCTGAGCATCTCTAGCACTGATTAACCTGTTTTACCATTTAGTCATACTCTGCTTTATACCATCTCCTGAATGCCAGGTCTGCTCTTGACTGAAATTACCCAAAGATAGAGAGCATAGCTTTATTGGGTTAAGGATGTTCTGTTGTGAATCTCAGTAATTTTTATAGCAGTAGGCATAGATAGATGATCTCCAAACACCTGCATGTAGAATAACTACACAAACGGAAAAAAGAGAGAGAATGAACTTCACTAATCCCAGACATACTACCCAGTCCACTAGCTCTGGGATGTTCCTAGCACAGCAAAGATAGAGAGGCATCAGGGCTATATTCAAGTTCCTCAGGAGACTGAGAAGTGTGTGTGTGTGTGTGTGTGTGTGTGTGTGAGAGAGAGAGAGAGAGAGAGAGAGAGAGATTAGTCTCAGGGATATCTTTACTCAAGTTATTTACTTTGTAACTTACTTGTAACTTACATGTACCTATTCAGCAACATGATATTCAGTGAAAATATGACACATTGGCTTTGTTTTTAGAAGATGTTTAGCTTTTATGAGTCTTCCCTTAAAGGTGAGGCCTGGCAACCCACAAGCATCTCCCAAAACAAGAACTTCTCTATGATTAGCTACCGACACTTATGTGACCTTGAGTATGTTACTTTTGAGCAGTGGGCCTCCAAGTCCTCAAGTGAGAAGTGAGACAAGTAGATCTGATGACCTCCAAGTTTCCTTCCAAAGCTGGGTCCTGAGCCCCGTCTCATTGCTGCCATTGTCTCCATTCTTCAGAAACTAAGGGAATGCCCACGCTGTGTTGGTCCATCGAGGTCTCCTCTGAAGTTCAGGGACACAGTGGAGCAATATGCCCGGAGCTGCCCAAGGGTTCTAGGCTATTTCTCCCCTCATATCCTCCTTCTCACTATGTGCAGGAGACGACAGTGCCCTATTCTGCCTTCAAGCCTCGTTTGGCTGACATCTGATCTCTTCGTGTCATAAACTAAAGCTTCAAAGCTAAGTGGCCCTCCCCACCTGTTTCCTCAAAAACATGTTCGGAGAGATCTGCAGGGGTGGCTCTGGTGTCCCAGGCGAAAGGGCAGGATCAGCGACAACCTGGAACCACAAGGACCTGGTGTGTAACGCTGAGATTTTTATGCTTATGCCTTTTCTGGGCATGTAAGCTTAGCTAACACTCGCTCACTATTCTCAAGTGCCAGAGGTTGTACTTGGTAAGTGCAAACATATATGAGAAGCAGAATATCTTTCAGAAACCCACAGCATGGCTGGAGAGTGAAACCGCGTGGGAATGTGGGGTCTATGGAGCTCTAAACCACATGCCTACCTCCAGAGACCTGACACAGCATTTGATGAACTTCAGATAGTGGATAACTCTGCGGACTTTGAAACCAAGGACCAGGCCTGGGAGACTGGGCTTTAGATCCTAGTAAAGAGGCTAGACCATGCCAACTTACCTCAGAGAATCACTAGGTGAGTTAACAACTCACCTTGATGTCTTCTGTGTCCAGGATCACAGGTGTTTTTCAGAAGACAAACATGATTTTGTTTGGAACTTTGGTTGGTGCTGTACACATTTAACCCATTTAACCCAGGCTGGAAATCCTGTGCTGAGATCCTTGGAGATAGGTTTTCTAAGAAGACAGAGAATGTGCCCACACTTTGGGGAGCCTTTTACTAAACTGCAACCTTCATGGGGACGTAGCCTTCTTCTCTATCAGCCGTCATTTTATAGGAGGAATGGCCAAGCAGACATCATCAATGCAAGCCGCTGTGGCAGGCAGGCGGCAGAGCGGGAAGGAGCGAGAAACCTCCATGGTGTGACAGAAATTGTCAGTGCCCAGACCTACATCTGCTGCTCTTCTCACCTCAGTGAATGAGGGCCGCCTTTCAAACACCAACCTTTGCATCTCTTTGCTCAGTGGTTTTCTCTGGCCACCAGCGACTGGTTTCCCTCCTGTGCCGTGGGTCAGAAATACCAAGGAATTACTGTCCCCTTCACAAGGGCTTTTAACTTAACCATGGAGACTGAACGTTTTAATACCCTACCTCCCCCACACCTCCGACATCTGGGGGGATGTCCTCCGAAACACATGACTCATAGAGTTCCCAGCAGAAATAAACTTCAGTTGCCCAAAGCGGTCACTTATTCATTACTCTTTATTGGTCACCTTCTCTTCTCATGCCCAACCCTACTCCCTACCGTTATTTGCAATCTTCTCCCAAATAAATGACTTGCTCCCTAATTTCTGTCTCAACAACTGCTCCTGTGGGTGAGGAAGGACCCAAACTAAGACACATCTTCAACATGGACACCTGGAATCAGGGACTCACAAGGAAGGAGAGAAACTAGGTCATTGCATGCTCAGGAAATCTGTGGCTTGGCGACTCAGAGCTATGAATGGATTCTGTTACTACCATGATTTTCTAAAAAATGTTTTATTTATTTATTTATTTATTTATTTATTTATGAGAGAGAACAAGAGACAGATTGAGAGTGCCAAGGGAGGGGCAGGGGGAGAAGGAAAGAGAGAATCTCTAGCAGACTCCGTGCTGAGCATGAAGCCCGACTCAGGGCTCAATGTCACGACCCTGAGATCATGACCTGAGCTGAGATCAAGAGTCAGATGCTTAACTGACTGAGCCAGCCAGGTGCCCACCGCCATGATTTTTACCTTCACCATTGTTTCCCCTCCTACAGGCAGGTGGGACACAGGGAAGTCATGTTTCAGGAAGTGGAAACAGTGGTTATAGAAGTAGCAGAGGGGCTGGGGTGAGACAGGAAGAAGCCGGTGTCTCTGCATGTGGCATGCTTGACTGGGCGAACTGTGGAAAGAAAGTGAGAGGGACTCTTAGTATAACAACAATTCCCTGAGGGACTGTCCCTGTCACAGAGGTGACATTTTCCCCTCATAAGCAAACCTGTTCACAAGACAAGGTTGGCATTTTCTTGAGTTTTACGCATAAAGACATGAGGACCCAATGCTTCTCCTAAAGCTGCTGGATTCCTTGGGCTTGGAGGGTTCCTCCTCCAGTGGTAAGGCTCCTGGTGTGAGAAGTGGGTCCTCAGAGCCATGAACCCCCTAGATAGAAGTCGATAGGCACTCGACTCTCTAGTCTCCCCCTGTCAGCAGCCCCTTGCTGGGACTTTCAGTTCTGTTCTGAACCTGGATATTTCCTACATGAGCTAGGCTATAAAAATAAACTAGTCATGACAATAATAAGAAATGCAGACTTAAAAAAATATATAGTAACAGCAAATTGCCCAGTTTCATTTGTTTAAAATTCCCCCAAATCCAATTGGAAAGAAATTGCTAGTAGCCTATAAACTTCCCATAGGCTGCCCTCCCGGGTCTCCCCACCAGCTGTGGATGACCCTTCCTTCAGTTGTGTACTCTGTGGGCCTTCGCTTCTCTTCCTAGAGCAGGTACAAGGGCTGGAATCAGGGAAGAGGGTAAAAGGGCACTCAGAGTTGTATCAACACCGCCGCCTCAACACAACATAGGCTGGCTCTGCAGCCTTCCTCCACAACATCGGAGGGAAGGGTTAGTTGGCCTTCCTACAGCTGGCTATTAATTGAAAACTGAACATAATTTTCGTAGAGGGAAATAAAGAAAAAAAGGTTTATTGTTAAACATTATCATTACCGTTGAAGATAACAGAACTGGGGGTTATGTCGTTCTTTTGTCTGTGACACCCTAGGGTCAGTAACAACAAATATGATATCATCTTTTCCCATTTTATTCCAAGGGAGTCTAATTAGGATATTTTATGGGTGTGTTGCTAATGATACAGAATAGCTAAACCAATGTCACTTAGCCACGTCTGTGGTAACATCTTCATTCAAATGATAGAAAAGTACAGATAGAGAAAATTAAAAATTTTTTACACTGTCATGATTTAGATGCTTTGAATATCCCGCTTCAGGCTCACTAAATTGGATTTTTTCTTTTTAAGCCCTGAAAAAATGCTTTTTCTTATTCTTTTTTTTTTTTTTACATTATCATCATGTTTTACTCTAATTGACTGAGAGTTTGTTTTTTTTTTGTTTGTTTGTTTGTTTTGTTTTTAATATAAGGGAGACTTACAATTTATTGGCCAGAAATCTCTTTTCCTAACCAGTGGTGGATTATTTATTAGAAGCCCTAAAATGACAAAGACAATCCTTCACTTCAGAACTTTTAAATTATGTGATTGTTCATCAAGTACTTTTCAATTTGTTTGGCTAAAATTCTCAACATGCATTCAGGCAAAAGGGTAGAAATCTAAGCCTATTTGTAGAAAGAAGAGCAGTCATTCTCATTGTAATGGAATAACTCAGTATTTGTTTGATTGCAGTGGAGTTGACACACAGTGTCACAGTAGTTTCAGGTGTGTTACACAGCGATTCAACAATGGCGTGTATTATGCTCTGCTAACAGGGTGACTACCATTATGTGTCACCATGGATGGCAAGTCGGATCTTTTAATAGTCAATAACAGTTTTTTTCTAGAGCACTGATAAGCACTTAGAAATTTTTTTTCCAAAGACTCTATTTATTTGAGAGAGAGAGAGAAAGTGAGAGAGAGCATGAGAGGAGAGAAGGTCAGAGGGAGAAGCAGACTCCCCGCAGAGCTGGGAGCCCGATGTGGGACTCAATCCCGGAACTCCAGGACCACGATCGGAGCTGAAGGCAGTCGCCCAACCAACTGAGCCACCCAGGTGCCCCAGCACTTAGAAATTTTAAAAGAGATTTAAAAATATTTTTTATCGTGAATACTGATCCATTATTTTAAATATGTTATTCCTGGATCATAGTTATTTTCATTATAAATAAGTGAGAACATTTTTGATCTTCTATAAAAAGATATGAAGTTCATTGTTCTGGAATTGTACCACAAGGATCCAGGGTATTAGTATGGAATGACTACAGGATTTCTTGAACTAAGTACTTTTGCATATATTTCTCATACAAATACATTGCATCATTTGAATTATGTAAATGAGAAGAGTAAAGTATGGAGTGATAAGCCAGCATGATGGTAACAGATAAAACCAGGTTTCTTTCTTTATAGCTCCTTTTTCCTTAACTCCAATCACCTGCTTTAATACCTAAAATTGATAAGAAAGTTTTCAGTCAACTAAATTTTGAGGATTCTTCATACTCATAGAAACTGGACTCCTGCTCTTAGCAATTGTTCCCTAGGACCAGCAATGAGCTCATGTTTCAACCGTTAAAGCTATTCCAAATGTCTACTATATATGCCTGGTCTACGTCTCCTGACCAGCAGAACTTACACAAAACTTGATAACTGTTAATAACACCTCCTAGCTTTGCACTACCCTCTAAGATGATAAGGAAAAGAAAAGATATTGGAGCTCTAGTTATCAAACACCTAAAATCAGGTCCTTAACCAAGGTTTTTCTTGAGCAGCTAGTTGGCCATCAAAATATGATTCCACCTGTCAGCGATTTCTAGCACATCCTGTTTTCCAGGGTAAGAAGTATATTTCCCAACCCCTTCCAATAGCCACCGAGATAGGCTGAGGGAACCACAACAACTTAACACTTGCCGTAGATGAGGCTAAAAATAGTCAGTTACACTTTTTAGACCTTGGCTCAAAACTAAATCCATTTAGGAGGTCCTTCTAGATTATCTGTGCATATACAGACCATGTACTTTTAACTTTCTCTGCCCTTGGTATGCTGTCTTTAATCCACATTATAGTCTTTTGTCCTGGCTTATGGACTACTTTTAATTATTCTAGAGTCATTTCACTCTCAGTAATCTCCTGGAAGGCTACAATTACATCTTTAAATTCTCTTCCATTCCCCTATCCCAGGAAGATGAAAAAGGAAATTAACACAGGATCTGCAGGTAGAAGATATAGATTAATGTTCCGACTCAACCATTCTCCAGCAGAGGGGCTGTAGGGTCATTCTTTCACCTTTCTGAGCTTCAAGAGTCTCATCTGTAAAATAAAGATGATTACATCTCTCTCCTAGGGCAGTTGGGAAGATTAAGTGAAAAGGTAGTATAAAACATTCAGCACAGTGCCCAGAGTCTGACAGATCTTTTGTAAGGGTTATTTTTTTGGGTATAAATTTCCACATGTGCTCTCTGTCTGGCAGACATTTGTTGCATAAATGTCCACCCCACATGTGCACTGGGTTGTAGGCATTTTCAGACGTGGTTCCTTTGTCACTTAGAGCTTTCCTCTCACCCCAGAAAGAACCGCTTTGAACCATCTGAGAATCAGAGCCATCTGCCCTCTGCCATTCAGTTGTCCTATAAATGGATTGCCTACCTCTTGGCTTCTAGTGGCATTTGGTCATCTCAAGAGGATGTGATCATGCCAGAGAAGTGAGGAAGCAGACATTGCTTCCCAAATGGCAGCCCACATGAGACTCTATCATCATTACCAGGTAGTTTGCAGGTATCATTGGCCAGTAATTACCTGAACACATGTAGTCACACAATAGAGGACCCACCAATTCCCATTCCTCCTCCCCAGGCAGCAATGGCTTGGGCTTGGAAGATTCAAATGCCAGCTGCTTGATAGGGGAATGAAAATGCCCGACACTTAAAAAAAAAAATTATCTTCACTCTCTTCCTGAAATCCACTTCTTTGCATGTTATTTTGGAAGGACGTCCTAATCATGACTTCGGTCATTTATTTACTCCTCTGCTCTGTAAGCCTCAAGTAAGACTTTCTTCAGTGAGTGTGTGAAACAGTCTGCTAACATCCTGAGGTTTTGTCTGTTCATTTCTCATCAGTCTGTGAATCAGAACAAAACCAGGTTAAACGGAGTACTTAGGGGGCCGTGTCTGCGTGTGTCTCTGTGATGTAAGCATGACTATACTCTTCGAGGAGCTTTATGGGGATGTCTCATTAGGGCTAGACATGAGGAAGTCATTAAGTAAAGACTAGTCAGATTGAAACATGATAGAATATTTCACTTGTTACGCAGTTAAGCGTGGCTGTTAGAATATTTGTTTTTGATAGTGAATTGTTCATTCCTGCCAATGAAATCCATTGCCTCTGGAGCATCGGCCTGTGGGTTTGCCATTTGAACATCTGCAGCATATGGTCCTTGTGACAAAGTTAAGGTTTGGGGGAGACGAAATGCATGATAGAGTGGGAAGTTCAGAGAAAGGTTTTGAGTCTCTGCGCTGCCATTTGCAATTTGCATAACAATTTACCTTCATTCATTAGAACTAACTTCTCCACCTGAGAGCTGATGGGTTTGGAAAAGATCAGTGTATTTGAGAGATGATCCCTGTGAAGTCCTGGGGTTCATATCCTGTAATTTCTGGTCCCTCCTTACTTGCCTCAACAGGCCAGCTCTGCTTTCATCGGTCTGGCCTACCGGGCTTCCAAGTTAGGTTACTATGATTTTAAAGTGAAGTGTCTCTAAATTGTGTTGGAACGTCCCTGGACCAGACGATTGCCCTGCCGCTCTTGATGGTTCTTGACTTTCTTGGGAGCTTAAATCTGTGTTCCGGGACATGTAATCTTGTGAGGCCCGGAGAGCAGGAGCTATAAAAGAGAAAGGCCGGCAGGAAGAGGAGGGAGAGAGGGAGGGAGAGGGAGAGACAGACACTGAGGGTGAGGAGGGGCTCTTGGTCTGCTCCCTCTGGGCTCTCTGACAAAAGTCAGATTCGTCCTGACCTGGGTGCAGCTCCATCAAGGTCCACTTGGACGTACTGCATAGTCTGATGACAGGAGGCTTTAAAACTTAGTTTCCAGGTGCTATGTATCATGGTGAGAACCTGGAAATAGTCCTCAGGGAGTCGACTGCATAACGGCATATTAGTATTTTTGGATCAACTGCTGCAAGGGGGGGGTCGGGTAGCAGTCAGATTCTCTAGGAAGTAGAGCGGCCAGAGGACCCACAGATCCCCCCTCTGCCCTGGGACAGCATCAGTTGCCCGGCACCAGCCCTGAGGATACCACGCCCAGGGAAGGAGGCAGAAGGCAGAGGCTGCTGAGCGCCTGGCATATGACCTAAACATTCACTAAGGAGGTTGTTTTAATGATCAGACTTGACTAGGTTTGAAGTTGAAAGGGCTCTAAGTTATTACCCCACTCTAAGGGGTCAGCGAGCCCTCGCAAAGGAATCCCTGGTACTGACAGACAGAACAGAGTTGTGTCTCATGTGTGCGTGCACTCGAGTCCTCGTGTGAGTGAATTCACACCTCGTGGGAATGAGTCAAGTACTCAGAAACCGAGGGACATTCCACCGAAGACCATCCTCTGGCATTTGAAGGACCTCATTCTATTCATAACTACCCTTCGTGTGTGCCTTCACTTCCCCATCGGAAAGCACTTCCTTTTGCCTTTTCCCATTCTAGAAGCAAGGCTGGTTTGTGTGATTTCACCTCCTCCCCTCCAGCAAGAAACCCAGTTTCTTCCGTGGGCACGGATGTCATCGTGTGTGGCCCTGCACACGTGTGAGCCGCACGGGGCTCTGCTCACACTGGCTGAAGCTCCCTCTCCCGCCGAGCCGCAGCATGGACGAGACTGAACATGACGGGCCATTCTCCTTCTTTCAGGACTTGATGTCCTGCCAAGGGCTAGAGCGAGCGCCTCTCTCGCAGGTATCCCCACCAGCCTGCCGCTGGCTCCCTGCTTCCCTCCCTCCCCCAAGAACTTGTCCACACTTCCCTTGGTGCCAGCAAGGGCCACGTTCTTCGACACCACGTTCCTCACAGGTCGATGTGATTGAAAACATTGAGTTACAGCCAGAGAATCTAACTGCTGGAGGAAACAGCACACCGTGGAAAGCTGACCTCAGAGGCGGTGGCTGCCAAGTAGAGACGGTCAATATCACTGCTGCCAGGCCACAGGGCGCCGAGACAAAGGGCAGAGGGGAGCTTTTAAAGCACGACCTCACCGAGAACCGCCTGCCCTCTCCCCATGTGCCCCGGAGGTCCGGCTGCGGGTGTCCCGCCACAGTGAAGGCCACAAGGGGCCCCATGCGGGATGAGCCAGGAGGAAAACCAGGTCCTATCCCTATCCTCTTGGAGCGCTCACCATGGAGAGAAACCGCCGGTAGCAGCAGGTGGGGGTAAGAAGGGGCACAGTTCAGAGCATGTACTGGGGTTTTCCTTTCGTACTTGAGTTCCCTAAGAACTGCCCTTAAAAAGAGTGAAAGGAAGGGAGTTGCTGGTGTAGGCTGTCCATGGTTAAAAAAAACCAAGCACAGTAAAAGATCTTGACATGGGATTTGCATTGAGATGGACGAAGATAAACTTAGTGGTGATCCCTGTATGACCATCTGTGCATCAATGATCACATTATATGAGGCTGGGTCCATTAGACTCAGCGCATCACACACCATGTACCCCCAAACTATGTGTTTTACATTGCGGGCATTATAAGCTGCATGCGATGTACATTGCATGCATTAAACCCCAGGTACATTACACACCATGTGCCCTGAACTCTGTCTTACACACTACAGGCATTACGAGCTACATGCAATATCCGTCACACGTATCATACTCTAGGGGCATTACACGCTGGACATGGTCTACTTGATGAGCACTATACACTAGGGGCTTAACCTGTGTTGTAATGGGCAGAGGGCTGTAGGCAGCAAGTGGAGACCAGGAGTGGTATTCGTGCCTTCGGGGAGCTTGGAGTCCAGTTCCAGAGAAGCAGCTAACTCATAACGACCGGAAAACTCCAGCATGCCCCGAGGGATTGCTCTCCTAATTATACTTGCTGAAAACTCAGGAAGTCTTCCCCAGGCGATAGGAACTGGAGTTCAGAGAGTGGCTGGGCTGTCTGTGGAAAGGTTCCATCGTGGACGTGGTTATAGAGTGGGGCCGCTGGGGACCCCGGTCGGACTAGACCAGCTGTGATCTAGTGTCTAAGTGTAGTAAAGTGTCACAAACCACCTGTAGTCAACAAAGAGTGATAAAAGAGCTGTTTTTCAAATAAACTTACTCGCTTCGTTTTTCAGAACAATGTTCTCCCATAGCTTCCTAGTGCTGTGTTTTTATTGTTGCTACATTCACCTGGTTTATGATGCAGGGAAGATTTCCACGTTTGCCTTGCACGTTAGTGGGAACGTCTTGGGCTGTGCTCTGGGACTAGCCCTGGAGGAGAGCACGGGGAAAGTGTGTCTCCACCGGTGGCAGATTTTCTCCTTCTCTTCCTCCCTCTGGAGCTTAGTTTCTCCCTCCACTCTCCCTTTCTCTTAAGGACTTAGCATGCAAGTTAAAAATGCACTCGAACCGGGCGCCTGGGTGGCTCAGTTGGTTGAGCAACTGCCTTCGGCTCAGGTCATGATCCTTGAGTTATGGGATCAAGTCCCGCATCAGGCTCCCAGGCCCATGGGGAGTCTGCTTCTTTCTCTAACCTTCTCTCATGCTCTCTCTCACTTTCTCGGTCTCTCAAATAAATAAATAAAATCTTTAAAAAAAAAAATGCACCCAAACCATCTTCCTTCCTTCACTAACTACCCTTTCTCCTCTATTGTTCACTTCCCTGCTCCGCAGAGCCCTGGCTTTTCCCAGGTATAGTTGATTAGGGTTTCCCTGGACCGGCAGCCCAGGGTCTATGTGTCCTCTGCACCTCAGGCAGGAAGAGAGGACAGAGATCCTCTGCCTTATGGTGTTTGGGGGAGGGGGGAGGGAGGCACAGGGAACCATCCGAGTTTATTTCCAAGCTCTAAAGAGTATCTATTCTTTACTATCTGTATCCACAATGAGATATTTGATCACTGCTTGGTGTTTCTTTCCATGTATCTGTTCACTGATTTAAGTGTTCACCACCCCAGAAACTGATCTCTAGGAGGTGAGCTGGAACATCCAGGAGAGATAAGAGGAAAGGAGGCTCGTCAGTATCTGCATGAAACTCTGCCCTAGGCTCCCACTGCCACCTCCAGAATCCAGCCCCTGTGTGGGAGCAGGGTCTTGGGAGGTCACCAGGAAGTGGGGGATTGAGACAGCAGCAGCAACAATGTATTACTCTCACTGGGTGGCTACTCTAGGTCAGACATTGTGCTCCTGCTTGTTTGTATTAAATTGTAACAACCCACTCTTTCTATTGAAGGAGTGGTAAAAACTGAAATTTACAGAAGTGAATTAGCCGGCTCAAAGTGATACAAAGCAGGGCTCTGTTTCCTCAATGCAAGCCTTAATAATAACTGACCTTACACATATTTTTCCAGTTCACAAAGTTTTCCTCAGGAATGGTATTTTATTCAATCCTTGGCAAAGGGCCCAGGAGGCTAAGAGACAATCCAAGATTAAACAACTCATGAGTGGACCAGGTGAGATTTTACACAAAAATCTAAGATCTAAAGGTAGGTCTCCTGGGTGTGGGAGCGGGAAGAGACAATCTTTTGAGTTACACCTGTATCTCTACCGTTCAGGCTTATCTCTAACATTGAAAATTATGTTAGTTGCAAACCTTTGCTTTGATCATTACATTAAAAAAAAAAAAAAACAAGTCCTCTTGCAGTGGATGAGATTGGTATGCCTGGGGATCTTCAGTGAAAATTTACTATGAAATGACCTCATTAGAGTTAAAAATAACTAAATTAGTCAGAACAATATATTTTATATGGCACGCACTTTGCTTTAGAGCATACAAAATCAAGGAAAACTTCCAAATTCTTTTTATGAAGCAAGTATAACATACCTAAACCTGATAAAAGTAGCACGAAAGAAAGAAAGAAAGAAAGAAAGAAAGAAAGAAAGAAAGAAAAGGAAAATTATAGACCAAACCAACATGACTTATGAATATTGGTAAAAAAATCTTTAAAGAAAATTTTAATGAATACTCTTTAAAGCCACATTAATAAGATAATGAATATAATACACCATGAACAAATGGGGTTTATGCCAGGAATTCAAAGATTAAATATTAGAAACTATATTAAATAATTCATCATATTAATAGGTCTAAGGAAAAAAATCCACATAATTGTTTCCAGAGATGGCAAAATTCTTTGACAAAATTCAACATCCCTTCCTAATTAAAATTCTTGAGAAAATATCTCCTTAAAATAATAATAGATATCTACCTCCATCCTAAAGCTATCATCTTAATAAATGTGAAATTCTAGGGACATTCCCAACAAGATCGGGGACATAGAAAAGATGCCCACCTGACGTCAATCTCAAGATGCTAAGAGTAATCTCAAGGTAATTAGAAGAGAGGAAACAGTCATAGGCAAATGGATATGAAAGGAGAAATAAAATAATCTCTACTTGCAGAAGACATAATAGTATACCTAGAAATTGTAGAGCATTAACAATCAAAAAACTCAATAAAAGAATTAAGCAAGGCAGCAAGATATAAGGTTAACATGAAAAAAAAAAAACCAGGATTCACATACACAAATAACCATTAGAGTGTATAATGAATGAGAAAACCAAATTTACGATAGAAAGGATACAGAAAAATACTCAGTAATAGAGTTATCTCATTAAAAAAAATATGTTCATGTAAAATTATACATGTCCATAGCATCTTCATTCATCATAGCCAAAAACTGGAAACAACTCAAATGCCACTGGCTTATATTACAGATGAACATATTTTGGGACCTTTGTACAGTGGAATACGACTCAGCAAGAACAAGGAATGACTTAATGATTTATGCAGCAACATGGAGACATCTCACAAGCAGTCTGCTAAGTGGAAGAAGCCAGACTGAGACTTATTGCTTAACTGCATTTATATGAAATTCTACGACGGCAGACTATGGTGGCTGGAAGATCAGCGCTTCCCAGGGGCCAGGGCTACTGAGAAGCATGAGAGAACTTCCGGGGGTAAGGAAGCTGTTTTATAACTTGATTATAGCGGTGGTTACATAACTGTGTATATTTGCCAAGCTCATGGAATTATACACTGGGTTTTATTATGTATAAATTATGCCTTGATAAAGCTGATTTAAAAAAAAAAGAATAACTTGAGTAGCTCGTGTTCTAGAAGTTTCCAGAAAGACAGCAAAGGCCATCCTGGAGTAAAGCTGAGATAGAAAAAGAGTGCCTTCATACAAAATAGCTTTGTGGGGTGTCAGGATGTAAACTAGAGGTTTTCAGGCAGGACGCTTGGTGTCACCAGGTCATTTCTTCTGGATTTACAGGTTTTGAGTTTCTTACCACATCTGGTAAAGCTCCAAGTTTTTGAACAGGAATGGAGAGAGTGGAACAGCACATGACTGCTTTCCTCAGGACACCAACTACTTGTTTTACTTGTAATTTTCTCTTCGTATTTCATCTTACTTGCCCTGCATGTTTGCCCCACAGTTGGTGGAGGCCGTGAGGGATGGGGACAGGCGGGATCGGGACTAGGGGTTCGTGAGCATGTGTGTGTGTGTATGTGCGTGTGCGTGCGTGTGCCTACGTGTATGTGCCTGTAGAACTCCATTTCCTTTTCTGTACATTTCAGAAATCCAGGATTATTTCCTGTCCTTACAGAACCATATAATCCTGGTTTTATATAATAAAACCATTGACCTGGAGCAATTTTCTCGCATTCTGGTCTCCATGCCAAACGAAGAAAAGAGGGAAAACTGCTTTTCTGCATAATTGGTGACTCTGCACAGGCACACGCATGTTCTTTCATTTTTTTTTTTTTTTTAAGTAAGCTCAGGGCCCAGCATGGAGACTAATATGGGACTTGAACTCACAACCCTGAGGTCAAGACCTGAGCTGAGGTCAAAAGTCAGATGCTTAACCGACTGAGCCACCCAGGTGCCCCTCACGTGTTTTTAATATAAACAGTGTTGCTGCCTATTGCGAGTCTGACTTTCTCAACAAGATCAGTCTGAGAGTGAACTACTTTGTTGGGTAACAGACTTAATTCTGGGGTTCAGCTTCCTGTGCTTCCAAATCCTAGCTACCTCCTGCCACTTTCCCAACACCAGTGGTGCTGTAAGAAATTCCAAATGGCACCCTTCCATGACTGCCCTGACACAAAAACTTGAAAGAAAAGGGGATTCTAAGTAAATGTCTAATTTACAGTATGGATTATTTCTCCTTTGTCTTTTCTTCCACGTAGTTGATTTGAATATGAGCAGGTCTGTCTTACCTTGTCTCTTTGCTTCATTGCGTAGCGCTTCCTAGTCCGTTGTTGGTGTTGTTGTTATTATTGCTGTTATTGTTATCCATTTAAAGAGAGTAGGGCATTGGGGTACCTGCATGGCTCAGTCAGTTAATCGGCTGACTCTTGATTTCGGCTTGGGTCATGATCTCAGAGTCCTGGGATTGAGCCCTGTGTTGGGCTCCATGCTCAGCGGGGAATGTGCTTAATGATTCTCTCTCCCTCTCCTGCCCCACCCCCTCACTCATACGCTCATGGGCACATGTGTATTCTCTCTCTCTCAAATATATAAGTAAATCTTGAAATAAAAAGGTAGTGGGGGACCAGTACTCAAGCTTTGATGTTATTTCCTTCCAACTTTTCTCCCTCAATTTAAGAATAAAACATCAGTATAAGAAAAAAAAAAAAAAGAGTGAATCAAATCTAAAAATATGACAAGTAAACGTATCTGGTACCATAATATCAAACACAAGGAATCCTGCTGTTTTGAGTTTGCAGTTTGCAAAGTGGATGATAGCCCTGTATCTTCTTCCCAGTGATCAGGTAGCAGGGACTCACCCTGGGAAATGAGGGAGGAATGTCCTAGAACTTTACCCACTACTAACCTTGGTGAGCATTAACTTTCACTTCAAAAATATCTTCTATGAAATTTGTTTCTATAACACTTGTCAATTTTAATATGTATCTTTTTTTACACAAATGAGGAACCAATAACCACAGTTAATCCCAATCGCTATTAACCCAGGTGTCAGTGACCTAGAGCGTTAGCACTTTGGATTACGAACACACAAGAATTGAGATTTGAACCGAGGAGCCCTAGTTGTAAGAGAAATCAAGCATAAGACTTGTGTCAACCATAATAAATTCCCCACTTTTTAACCTATTTGTTAAACCCCTATGATTCAACCTATTTGTTAAAATCCGATGAATACGATATTTAACTTACAGAGTGTGGAGTCAGCCAGGGTTTAAATTTCAACTGTAGCCCAACATAGGTGACCTTAGGCAAGTCACCGGACCCTCTCTAAGCCTCACCGTCCTCACTTGCAAAATGAACGTAAAAATAATACTGATTTCAGAGGGTCACCGAGGGGATTACATAAATAACAAATGGGAAACAAATATTGATTAAATGAAATAATGAATACCAAATGCCTAGCATGTATTAAATTACTTTCCGTTTAATGTTCACAGGTGTCCGGGGTGATTATTTGAAGTCTCTGGTTTGCCTCTGGTGGACTGGAAAGTTGAGCCCAGAGATTTTGAAAGGAGAGGCCATTCCCCTCCCTCACACCACATCCCCACTCTCTTCCTCACCCCTGCACAAAAGCCAACATGGTGACTGCCCGGAGGTGGGGGGTAGAGAACAGGCACTGTGGCCACGACTGCCGGATGGGTGGGCCCAGGCACCGCCAAGCTGCAAGGGCCTCACTTTCCTTCATAATCCACACGACTGCCATTATCCACGTCCTCTTACGGGAAAGTGGCAGTCTTTGCATAATCTGCTGGGCTTATCAACAGTGCTGAGACCTGCTGCTTCCCGAAGACCCCGTGAAGGGATATTTCAGTCCCCTTTCTTCCCTACCTTCAACTTTTCAAGGTCTGGAGCAGTCCAGAGTTCCACTGGCTTGCCTACAGTGACTGTACAACCGTGGGAAAGCCGAGGGAAGGGCAGACAGAAATACCAGGAAAGGCAGTGGTCTGGATGTGGCCAGGGCATGATGTATTTGCCAAGGGGGATTACTTTCTTTTTACATCAGTTTGAAGTGATTGGAAAATCAGCTGGGGGTCCAGATCTCTGTTCTGGTCATTATTGTATGCAAACATTTATGCAGAGAAGATATTTTCCTTCCAAATCAGACAATAGAAGGGTTTCTAGCTTGACTTGGAGTGAAGGGAGTATAAAAGGCGGTAAGGGAGAGAAGGATGTACCGGATGACAGGACGTCATCAGTGTCTGAGTGACGAGGCTGGGGGCGTGGCCCGCGAAGAAGGAATGCGTAACCAAGTGAGTAGGCAGAATGCCCGGGAGTAATTAAAGATATGCCTAGACCAGGGCCCCCTCCACACCGTAGACTCAATCTCGCAAAGTCAAACATCAGTGGAACCTTCAGAGACAAGATCATTTTAAGTATGAAAACACACTTCACTATTTATAAGATCCCTTTGCTAAAGAAGAATCCTTACTAAATTTGGAATAATATGATCTCATCCAATTTACTGGCTCATAGTTTTAGTTTTGTGAGGATCTGAAGGCAGGGTCCTTATAATAATCTTGAATGGACTCTTGAGGAAAACTGAGCTTGTGGATTGGTATTCGCCCATCCTAATCAATCAATCAATCAATCAATCATCCGTCAGTCCAGAGTACCAGCTCTGCACCCTGGGTGCGGATGGTTCCTCCAACATGCTGGGCACTTTCTCGCGGTAGGGCCTTGGCTCTTGACTTCCCTCAGCCCAGAATGCTTTGCCTCCACGTATCTACTCTCTCACCTGCCCACCCCCCCTTTATGTATTGTCCTCAATGAGATCTACTTGGACTAACCAATTTTAAATTGCAACCACCCCATCTCTTGTAGTCTGGATTTTCCTTGCTCTGCTCTACTCTCCTATTTTTAGGGCACTTACTACTTTTATATATCACATACTGTACATTGTTTGCTGTTTTTTACTGTCTACCTCTCAAGGGCAAGGATTTCTGTTTAGTTTGTTCATTAATATATCCCCAGCATCTGGACCTAGCACACAGTAGGTGCTTCATAAATATTTCTTGCTTGAATAAATGAATGAACAGTTTCTAGAGTTTCTACCGTTAACAAAAAGTTTTTAGGTCCCATATTTTAAGCTCATCTCTTTAGAGTTACACAGACTATGCAGCTTGATGGACACATTCGGAACTCATGCCACTGTCCCTCTGCAGGGGTGGCACACAGATGCACAGGACTTGGAGTCCAGTCCTAGACTTGCCAACTGTATGGTCTTGGGCCTCTGCCTCCTTACTTCTACAAAGGAAACAATGATTTCCTATGAGTGTTTCTTTGGGGTAAATGAATTGACCTAAGTGATTGTTCGTACACCACAAAATGGAATATGGATATGTTTTTGTGTTTAGAAGCATATGGGGTTTTGAACTGCAGTTTTCACTGTTCATAAAATTTTTTGGCCCGGTTTGCTGATTCACGGGTGGGTTAGAGCTCATGCATGATAATAGTGCACCTGCACTGACGATCTGCGAGGCCTCTGCTAGGCAAGCGTAGATACCGTCCCCTCACTTAGCAAGTTTAAGATCATTATCCCACTTTACAGGTAAGGGGAAGAAGTTGCCAAGTCACCAAAGCCGTGTGGGTGGCGAACGGCAGGGCTGAGACCCAGTCTGTGACTGTATCTGAAATGCCCATCCATTTGGTCGCATTTCTTGTTCCAGCACCTGACTCTGCCCTCCTCGGCCTCCTGCCTCCGCACCACTTTCAAACGCTCACGTGCACGTTACCCCGCCACCCCGACGCCCCGTTAGCTGAGTCACCAACTCGCAGCCTGGAGACCGCTGGCCGGCAGCGGCGGCTCAGCTCGCTGGGTTGTTCTACACTTTAATCCCTCTTAAGGGTCAGAAAAATCTCGCTTAAATTCCGAGTTAGGCTTTTGCACATTCTATGAGGGTAAATGATGGGCCCTAAGAGTATTGGGGAGAGTCACAGAGACCTCTAGACCTATCCCGTGTGAACGTGAGGGAATGTCACGGATCCAGTGGGCTGTCCTCCACCAGAAGTTTCAATAATTAACTCACCTTCCTGGAGGAGAGATGCCAACAGAGGACATCGGGAGACCCGGGTAGGGCCACTGAACTCAGTGGATCTTTGTTCCATCAACGAGGCTGCAGGTCAACTGCTGACAGATGTCACAGTCTTGCCTAGGTCCCTGCCCATAAGAGCGGACGATATACAGCGAACTCACTCACAGTCTACTTGCCTGACGTAGGAGAAATCAGTTATTCCTCTCTTAAATTCCTCCTGTTTCTTTCTCTCCCCAGGCTTTGGGCACGGCCCAAGGGCAGAAGGGAGCAGGGAGAGGAAGAGGATCTGTGCTTTGGCAAAACTTTGAATCATGCCCAGTTTGATGAATGGAAACTCCTCACTTGTGCTCTGATGGGGTTTTAGGACAAGAGGCCTCTCCTAGGTGGAAGCGGAGGGTTCAGTCTCCAGCCATAAGTCCCCAACTTCAAGATCCTTTACAAGAGGAGGTCAGATTTCCAAGTCTGGAACCTTGACTGAGGTTGCTGGGGGGAAGGAAGGAGAAAGGCGTGGCCTATGCTGCTGTCCCGTCACCGGGCCGTGAGTCAACGTGCCGACGGCCTGGGATCCGGGCTAGCAGCTTCAGCCACCGCGGCTGGTGTCAGGCGTGCGGTGTGCCCGCTGCTGCAGCCAGGAGCTGGTCTGCACCGGGCGAGTCAGAGACAACACAGACAGGAACGATCCATGAATTTGGCTGGTGCAGCCCTAGGTCTGTCACTTCTCAGCTGAGTCCTGGTCCTGGGGGGGGGGGGGGGGGACGGGACTTGGTGATCCTGCTGGTCTGGAACGGCTCCAGGGAGTGCATGGGGTCAGGCCCCTGCCACTGAGCGGAATCCCCACCAATACATCCAGGCTGAAAATCCATCTTGGTCCCTAGTGAACAAAACAAGAAAATGAAATCATTTCTCATATTGAGGATCCACAGGTCGGCGTGAAATGAGCCTTCCGCTCTCGGAAAGGATTGCAGTGGGGAGGGCAACATATTGTCATCATGACTGGAACATGCAGAGAAAACGCCCTCCTGCGTGTTGTCCACGGCTCCTGTGGTCTGATTCTTGCCCATCATCTTCGCCTCGGGGCTGACCCAGCCCCGCTCAGCTCCTGCCATTGCTAGAGACACCTTAGTGTGGCCATGACTTCTGTTCATTCACCCCCTGCCCTAGCGGATCATTCTTCTCTGTGCCACCCCAGTGAGCCACAGGTAGGTCCCAAATCCAGCACACAGGTGCTCGGGGAAGCTCAGGGAACTCGGACCTCAGGAACCTCCCGGCACTTAGCACACATATTTACTGAATCCCCAGATGGGAAACAGGGTCAAGAGCTATGCTCTGCCTTTGAGGTTTCCTTCATTTGTCATATTCTCTGCCCGTGAACTTCTATTGCTGTGCATTCATTCCACAAACATTTGCTAAGTACCTGCTATTCAACAAGCTTAAATGTCTTATCCCTCAGAAAGTTTTCTGCAACTTCCCTGAAAAGAGCCAGTCACTTTCCTTTCTGTCTTTCCATGCTGCTTTATTCGTGTGCCCAGTTGTGTCTTTTGTATATGTCACAATGATCTATCACTGCTCTCTTCTATACATTAGACCTGCAACGCTCCTGCTTAAGGGGAGAATCAGTCTCTGGACCACCAGTATCTGGCACTCTTGGAATGTTTATTGATGACAGTTCATGAACGGAGGGGCACCTCAGTAGCTCAGTCGCTTAAGCGTCTGCCTTTGGCTCATGTCATGATCCCAGAGTCCTGGGATCGAGCCCCGTATCGGGCTCCCTGCTCAGCGGGGAGTCTGTCTCCCTTTCTCCCCCTGCTTATGCCCTCTCTCTCTGTCCAATAAATAAATAAAATCTTGAAAAAAGATCTTGAAAAAAAAAAAAGAGAATTAACAAATGGAAACAAAGCGATAAACTTAAATATGGGACTCATAATGCCGAGGGAGGTAGCATGATTTGGGGAGAAGGGTACAGGTCCAGAAATCGGACTGTCTTAGTTTGAATCCTGGCTTCAAAATTTATTAGCAGCATGATGTGAGGCAGGTTATTTAACTACTCTGTACCTCGATTTCTGTACTTGAAAAGCCATGATCATAATAATACTTACTTCATAGTATCACTGTGAGGATTAAATAAAATAAGCCAGAATAAATTATTTGGAATGTGTCAGACATATAATATGTCCTCACTAAATGATAACTATTATTGCTTGTTATTCTTTCTCTGTAGATTCGATTCGTTTTGGTTAAATGCTTGTGCAGGGCAGTGGATGTGGGGGACCGAGAAAAATTCAGATTTAATTTTCCATGAAAAGCAGAGAGGAAAAGTCAGTGAATTTTAAGCTTTGCTTTCAATTCTCTCCAGTTAGACACAAGCTGCACTCCTTGGCTTTATAAGGACTCTGGTGGAACAAGAAGGATGCTGGAATATAGCCAAGTGTAGCTGTGAGGGGAATTTCTAGCCAAAGAAAATATAGTTGAAGGGCAAAATATGTCATCAAACAGGAAAAAAAAAATCCTGCGTTTTTCTTATTGAAAAAAAAAAGGAAAAGTGGATTGGGACAAGTTCTGCTACATTAACCACTAAGATACCCAAGAGATAAATGACACTTTTAGAGAGCTGGAGGCATTTCTTAGTCTGGAGCCATATGATTTTGAGACCATTTAGGTAATCTTCAGTGTGGCCTGGCTTCTCAATAAAGTTTTAAAAATAAATGTCAAAAGGTGCGTCCTCTCAGGATCCATCAGGTACCCACGTCTGGTCTTGGAGCTGTCACTCAGGCTGTACCCTTCTCATTCAATGTCACACCTTTTTTTTTTCTCCAAAGGTTTATTTATTTATTTATTTGACAGAGAGAGAGATCCCAAGTAGGCAGAGAGGCAGGCAGAGAGAGAGGGGGAAGCAGGCTCCCCGCTGAGCAGAGAGCCCGATGCAGGGCTCAATCCCAGGACCCTGAGATCATGACCTGAGCCGAAGGCAGAGGCTTTAACCCACTGAGCCACCCAGGTGCCCCTCCATGTCACATCTTTGACAGTAACTTGTCACAGAACTTTTGGAATCAGCCAAATGAGTCAATAAAAAAGTGCCCGTAAACCAGGGAGATCACTTACAGTGTTACTGGTTGTGAGAAGAAGCCTCGAAACCCACAAAATGCTGCCCCGGACTCCCAACAGAGGAGGAGAAGGGCTCATGCCAGCCTGGGGGCTCTGGGGACGAGCGCCAGGTGGAAGGAGGCAGGTGGAAATATGACTAGGAGAGCAGTGGGAGGGGGGATTTGGAGAGTTCGGTGAAGTCTAGACTTGCTCATACCCCACTGACTGCCTGCTTCTCCTTTTCTGGATCTCTGGCTTTTCCTGGGTTTCCCATTGGTGGGTTCTTCCCCTCGTCCTATCTCCCTTTCTTATGAAGTGAGGCTGCCCTGGATTTGACAGTGACAGGGCAGAAGTTTAATCCCGTGTTCAGGCTCCGGAAACTTGACCCAGGGCTGGACAGCCTCCTTTTGTCCCTGCACATCTACCACTATCTTTACCCTGCCCCGTACACTGGGGTCTGACCTGTGTGATCCTCACCTCTGGGGAGTTCTGAGGGGAGGGTGGAGGTCAGGAGCCAAGAGAGCCTGGGGTGTTTATTCTCCAGGCTCCCTCCATCAGGAGAATCTCAAGGATGTCCTGTCTGGTGGTCCTCCCCATCCGACCTGGCTACTCCAGTTTCCAGTAACCCCTCCCTCTCTATGCCCCGCATCCCTGAGCCAGGATGCTCACCCACCAGAACCTACCTCTATGAGAACGGCCCCTTCACTAAACTTTCCTCAAATTATCCTAATTTGGGTGTGTCATTTGTTTCCTGTTGGGGCAAAAGTCAACAGGAAGCTTGTTCACGATTCAGATTCCTGGGTACCGACCGCCGAAGTTCTGAATGGAGAGTAGGTCCGGAGAGGCATCTACATTTTTAACAAGTGCCTGCTTCTGATGCCAGTTGTCCAGGGAGGACTTTGGGAGAGACTTGCCCAGACTCTGTCGAGAACTGGACGTCATCCAGATTTAGTCAAATTGTATATAACAGGAATAACGCAGCCCCCAGAATTCCCATTGTTCCAGCGTCTCTTCTGAGAAGTCCAAATTTTTGTATGAGATCATTATGAGCTAAGTTGGGAAAGGCAGGGAGATTTCTAAACCAAGTCCTGGAGTCTGTGGGAGGGCTCCAGCACCCAGAACCATAGAATTACAGAGCATCCATGAACGCGACACTGAGCTTCGCAATACCTCATTGATTTATGCTGGCACAGTCTACCTGTAGCCGAGGGCCCCTGAAGTTTATTTGTGTTGATTGCACCATCGCTAATAAGATAGAGAGACGTAATGGATGGCAGATGCCCAAATCTGGAATTAAAGAATTCTGTCCGTGCAAGCCAGCTCCGTATGCCACCAGTCCAAGCTAACAGTTGTTAATTGCACAGTGTTACGAGGAGGCACTCCGCCAAGAAGAAAAACCAGAAAACTAATGAAGTGGTATCAGGAAAACACCAAGGAGGACCAGCCAAGCATGCAGAGAAAAATCCAAAACCTTTCTGGATCTTGAAGTTGTGTGGACTTACCATTTCAGGAGCTTGTCCTATTTTAAATGTGTCGGGTGCATTCTTGGAACATGACTCTTTTAAATATTTAGGATAATATTTGTTTAGGCAGCACGGTCAACAACAGAGGTGGTTGGGAAAGAACATCGCTTCTTCTGAGAACTGTAACCTTTTGCTGCTTCTCTGGTTCATTTCATTTCATTTCTTTCTTTCTTTCTTTTAAAGATTTTGTTTATTTATTTGACAGAGAGAGAGAGACAGAGTACAAGCAGAGGGATTGGCAAGGGGAAAGGGAGAAGCAGGCTCCTCTTTGAGCAGGGAGCCTGATGTGGTGCTCAATCCCGGGACCGTGGGATCACGACCTGAGCAGAAGGTAGACACTAAACCAAGTGAGCCACTCAGGCACCCCTGGTTCATTTCTGAGAATAGTAGCTCAGGAAGGAGAAGGGGCCGGTTCACATTCCCTTTCACAAAGACATGCTACAAGAGCGGGCCCCCTTGACTAGTGCCTGTCTTAAAAGTCTTTAAGTAAGAATCTGGTTACAGATGCCCCTTCAATATCATCTAATTTAAGTCCTTTGCTCTTGCCAGATCATATGCCAAAAAGCTTCCCTGAATAAATTAACGTGCAATGACATGAATGAAATACATGTTCTCTTGGCACTCTGTTTCCTGCTGTCGATGTCTCATTAACCCCATGGTCACTCTAGAAGAGCAGAGCCTAAGAGAAAAAGGATGGACCACAGCATCAAAACTCTGGACCAAAGTCTTGATGCTGCCACTTCTTTAAGAAACTTATTTCATGGTTCTCATTCTTTGTTTCCTCGTTAATGAAACTAATAAGACCAGGAACCTCATAAGAAGATGTAATCATTAATCATATTAATGTATCTAATCACAGCACAGTAGCCATTATATAGTACTAGGTTCTCCATAAACGAAAGTGGTCATTCTTGTTACTCTTCTAGAAGCTCTAGTTAAGCCCCCATTGCCTCTTTCCTTCCTATTTGTTAAAGCCCTGGGTCAGAGACACTGCAGCTAAAAGGGCTCTCTTGCTTCCAGGAAAATGCAGAGTCTAAATGTGGGAACTGGCCCAGGGAGTGAAGCTCAGAGACCTGAGGGAGGAGGGAGGAGGAGACCTCGGAGGGAGCCAGGTTCGAGGGTAATTGCTTCCCGTACAGGAAACAGTCTCATCAATGACTATCACACCTCCTACTGACTCCAGTTTCCTGCGTACCGCAGACTTCTCGTTCCTCAGTGGAGAGTCAGGCCACAGGCTATAGACCCAGTCCATTAAAACTCAATGGCTCTGTCTCATCGGCCAAGATAAGTGGGGGAAGCCAGACAGTCTGATGCAACAGAACTCCTTTGCATACGCTTTTCTTTGTGGGAAGCTGTAAAATCACTAAATCTATTTGCTTAAATGCTGTTGGCACTTGTAAATTTTGGAGTCATCCCTGTTGTCATTCTCTAATATATTTTCTGAATATATATGAAACCAGCCAGAAACTATGGACTTCAATCCCTCATCAGTGTCAGTTCATCAGTGCCTTACCCTAAACCACTACCTGGGCCTATGTAAGAGTTATGATTCTGGATCATTTGCCAACTAACTATTCTAGCAAAGCATCTATGTCCTGTTATTAACATTAACATCTCTCCATCCATCCATCCATCATCCATCCATCCACCCACCCATCCACCCACCCATCCATCCACCCATCCACCCACCCATCCATCCACCCATCATCCATCCATCCATCCATCCACCCATCCATCTATCCACCCAACCATCATCCATCCATCCATCCATTCACACATCCACCAACACATCCATCCACCCATCATCCATCCATCCATCCATCCACCCATCCATCTATCCACCCAACCATCATCCATCCATCTATCCATCCATCCATCCATCCATCCATCCATCCATCCATCCATCCACACATCCATATTAATAAACTCTCACTATCTGTGGGTGTTCTCTTGAAGCAGGAGCATGAGGAGACCTGGTTTATTGGAAGAAACATGAAAGTATCAGTTTGGGGCATAAGCACTTGAACTTGGTGGCCTATATCTGTCCCCAAATAACCAATCTTCCATGGAATGCAGCACCAATTGAGCCATTGGAAATGTATCTTTTGTTCTCACTGGTGGTACTAGGCCTCTCTTCGAACCTCTCAAAGCACCAGAAGACCTGGGAGTGCCTCAACCTAGTCCCCGTGTCTCTCACTGCAGGGCTTAAGGATAAAGAAGACTTTGTAAATCAAACAATGTCCCCTCATTGTCTGTGTAATTTAAATTTTTCATAGATTTTTTTCTTTTCTTTTCTTTCTTTTTTTTTGGTTAAAGATTTTATTTATTTGACAGGGACAGAGAGAGAGAGAGAGATCACAAGTAGGCAGAGAGACAGGCAGAGAGAGAGGGGAAAGCAGGCTCCCCGCTGAGCAGGGAGCCCCATGAGGGGCTCGATCCCAGGACCCTGAGATCATGACCTGAGCCGAAGGCAGAGGCTTTAACCCACCGAGCCACCCAGGCGCCCCCATAGATTTTTTTTCTTAAAAAAAATGTAGTTACATATTTCCTTTTAAGCTTCTTCCTAGAAGCAGTAACATTTAGGAGAAAATCAAAACTCTGACTGGCTCTGCTCAAAGGCTCCTAGTGGACCTTGACCATTTTATCTCAGGGTGGGGTGGAGGGAAGACTGTGTAGAATCTATTTAGTCAAGAGCAGAAAGTGGGGCGGGGGTAGTGCTTTTCCCCACACAAAGGCAGGTTGTGAATCCCCTTGGAGGCTCACTCATTCAGGGCAGGAAAATCATCAGTGATCCTTGGTCAGAGCAGGATCTTTACATTGGCCTGTTTAATTTTGCTTTAGCATCACATGATTTATCTAGAGGCTAAAGTTCCTGTGAGATCCTCGGTCATTTCCATAATTATACATTTATTTTAAATTCACTCTGCAGACCTCTCTGAAACCCATAATTTTAACTGGAGAGTCTTCTGTTCTCTGTCTGCAGGTTTATATTTCACTGTTTTATGCTACAAAGTCAATTTCCCTTTAACTATGTTTATGCTGTGATAAATTACTTACTTTTAGGATCTTTAAGACAATCCCCATGTTTTTTTCTCTCTAACAGAGCATTCTAATGTAGGTATTTATAACATTGGAAACTAAATTTTGCCTGCTTTTCTTCTTGACATCACAACTGGGTCAACATTAACAAAGTAGAGGTCTCCACTTCAGAAAGGAGAGTGAGCTCCTGACGAGAGCATGTTCAGACCCCGCAGGGCTAAATTCCTAGTCATAGCTCAGAGTCCTAAGTGACAGCCAGGGAGGAAAGAGTTGGAACAGTGCATAAAATGCCTTTTCCACCAGAATTCTTTCATGTTTATTGATGCTGAGGAAATGATTATAATTAGCGATGATTAAGTAAACACCATGAAAGAATTTGCTATTAATTCGTGATTCTGTTACTACTATCACCTTCACCATTAATGGAAGCTGTGTTGAAGAAGGAAGAGGACTTGCTTGGGGGGGGGGGGCAATTGGGTGGGCTGGTATTGCTGAAGGCAGCCTGACAGACACCAGACCATGAACTGCCTGTTTAAAAGGAAATGTGTTGACAACAGAGCATTCGGGAAAGTGCTCGCTATGTACTGGGCACTGCCTAGCTTCTTCACCTGCATTATTTCCCTGAATGTTTACACCAGTCTACGAGATAGGAACTATTATGATCTCCTGGGGTGAATAAATAACTGTCACATTGCATAGAGTTGTAATATTACATAATTAAAGTGATATTGCATATAGATTGATAAAGGCTGATATTGCATGTAGATTGCATACAGAAGGGTGCATTCAGATCAAGCAGGTCAGATGGGAGCACTCACTTGGAAACTGACCTTTCTCTGAGCTCCTCGTAACCAGTGGCCCAGTTTAGAAAGTAATCTTGAACCTCTGGGAGGAAGAGTGGGGAACAAAACTACTGGATACTTACAGAAAAAACCAAACCAAACCAAACCTCAAACAATGAATCTTGGGACACTGAAAAAATAAAATTAAAAACAAGCAAACAAACAAATACCTCAGAGGGGATAGCAGATCTCAAAGTGGCATCTGAAATAAAGATTAAATGTGTGACCCCACCCCCATCCCAGGAAGCAGCAGGTAGGGATCTTATTACAAGGGCAAAGAAGAGGAAGCAACCATCTGTGTGGTGTGGGTGCTAAGGAGCAGGAGACCCCAGCCCTCTACCTTCCCCTTCTAATAGGTTAATAACCACTCAACATAGCAGAACTGGCTTACATTAGGAACTCCATAAATTTGGTAAGATGTAAATGATTTAACAGTAAAGTATATCTTCCTCTGAATTTCTTTAAAGATCCATTTTTAAGAATAGGTTTTGCTAAATTGGAAGGAAGAGAGATCTTGGGGATACCTGGCTTCTGGGGCTGGAAGGAGCAAACACCACAGAGAAGATGAAGGATATGGGAAGAACAGAGTGGGGCACCGAAGCAAAATCAACCATGATCTTCCCAGTATTGCTGAGGGCAGCCCTGGGAACAGAGGGATTGGGAAAAGGGATGTTTGCAGCAAGCTACGGACCTGACCTAGTGGCCATGCCCAGGCCATGAGTTCCTGGATACCGCCATCATGTTAGCGCCAGAACAAATGCATAGGTTCTTATTGGCATACTTCATGCAGTTCTATATGTTCCATTAGCGGCAAAGCTATAGACAGTTATGCCAACTGAGTGGCCATCTTGGAGGTAACTTGGGGAGATACGCAGGTGCGTCTGGGTTTTCAGTTTCTCCCTGCTCGTTGCCCGGCATGGGAAGGTATGAAATGTGGATGGCATGAATATTTGAATCTTCTCAAGATAATCAGGAGCCTCTCAGCCTTCACATAATGAGAGGCTTCTTCCATATTGTGCTCTCAGCAGTGATCCTTCTCTCAGCAACCCTTTCCTGTTCCCACGTGTGCCTCCATAACCAATAACACTGTCAACAGCACTTACCCATTAGCCAACGCCTGTGGTCTAAAAGGGCTAATACTGCTTTCACCTTCATAGCTCCAGTGCCTGGCACAGTAAATGTGCCCAGTGTCTGTTGAACTCTTAGGTGATTTTACTATTTGCCAAAATGTATGTCAAAATATTCACTGAAAAGTGTTAAGTCTTGTAGCTAACATTGGTTTAGGTACAGTAGGAAGGTAAGACATGTCCTCTAGTTTACAATGCATGTATTCTTAAGGCAGATAAGAGCAAGATATGCTAAGAAAAATTAGTCATCTATATATTATCTGTGTTTCTCAACCCCAGCCGTATGTTGGAATCTCCTGTGAAGCTTTATAAAACCACAGATGCCAATCGCTCACCCACACAGATTCGGATTAGGTCAGTCTGGTCAGGATCTATATTTTTTAAATAGTCCCCAGGTGATTCACATGAGCATCCAGGATATGAATCACTGTAACAAGTGCTAAAGAATATAATTAAAAGAAATACCAGTGAGAACCAGAATGGAGAGAAAAACCTTATGGCACAATGGGACTTGCTTTGAACCTTGAATCATGGAGAGGATTTGGATGCACAGCATTGACAAGAGAGCATGCTGACTGGGGGTGGGGGGAGTGTGGGTGGAGGCAAAGTAGACAAAGGGAGTTGGAAATCAGGTTGGTACATATTTGCTGAGCCCCCCCGCCCCCATTGGAAGGATGGTGCCGAGGTCATGGAGTGGAACCACCTGGCTGTATAACGGCAGAAGGAGTAGCCTTAGTGACCAAAGGAAACACTTAGAAGGAAAATATGATCGACCCACAAGCCTGGGAAGTACTTTGTGTCCACCAAACAGTGGTGAATGGTTTTCAAAATGGCCTTGAAGAAAGGCCAAAGCAGACAAAGGGATGCCTGTGTTCTACATTGAAGATTCCTTTAAGACTCTAACATGAAAAGTGAAAACCCAGGTTTGGGGCCCCAGGTTCTTGGAGCTGTTACTCTCAGGAGCCTCACTTTCATGGCTGAGAGTTTCTCTGGCCTTCCTTAATTTCCAGATTGTGGTGTTTCTTCTTCTTGGTGGCAAAATCTTTTGCTTTTTTGCTTCCTTTAGGAGGAAATAAAGAAGCTGGGGAGGGGGGAGGGGTTGGGGAAACAGTGGAGGGTGAAGGGGTGGATATGCCTGATTCCCACCTGTTAACGCACAAAACAAGATAATAAAAAAGAGCTCTCTAGGCTACCGAAATGGTCAGGTCAGAGTGTTGAGGGTACACAGAAGATTTAGTGAGTGCACTTATGATGCAAATTTAGGATGGTTTCATTGCATGAAGTGCCTTGAGCAGCACATATGGGGAACAAGGCAGAAAACTATGGAAAAAGAAGCTCACCAGAACAACTGGAGATACCCCAATATTTTATTGATTTCCTCTATCAATTGCTTATTTATTTCTCTATGCCAACTGTGGGCAAATAAAGAGAACCAAGCAAAAAAAATAATAAGTGTAAAGAAGAACTCACAGAAAATTAGGAGGTGAGACCCCCCAAGTCCCAGGTTCATGAGACACACATTTGTGTCATGTCTGCCCAATAGTGGAGCTGTTATTAGAGGGTGGAAAGTGGCAGCAAGTAAGACCTAAAGAGTTTGCCCTGAGGGGAGCAGACAAGAAGAACAACAATTTCTCAGGAAAGCAAGATGATTCTGGTTTAACTCATCCAACAAATGTCTTCCAAGAATGAGGCCAGACATCCTAACTTCATCTCGGAGGGAGCTGGAGGCCGTCCCATCCCCAAGGAACCAGTTGCTGTCATGGGGGCCCTTCCAGAGTCACTGCCTACAGGCTTTGGCAAGGCGCACACCCATGTCTGTTTGGGATGAGTGGCCATCTAAATCAAGATGATGCTGGGGGGACATTTGCCAGGCCCACGTGGGGAGCATGTACTACAGATGTTTCAGCCTTCAGGTCCTTCCTCGGCAGTCTCCTGGTCTCTACAGTCAGGTTCTCCAATGGAGGCTGAACCACTGAGCACTGGGCTCCCTGCCTGTCTCGAGCCACTCTCACTCTTTTGGTGGTTGGTGCTCCCCACAGGCCTCCCCCGTCTCTGGGCTGCAGCTCTCCCAGGTAAAACCCCACTGCGATTACAGAGTCCTACACATAAGCTTCTCCTGGGGAGCCACGGTTGGCCTTTCTGGCCTTGGTTCCCATTTCAATGTCTCTTCTCTTGCTCTTGATGTTACCTTTCTTCTCATCAGCGGTAGTGTCAGGGGAGGATCTAGCATGGACTCTAACTAGTTCTGAGGCCTGACCTCTCATGGACAAACCTACCAGAACCTGGCAGCCTGCCCTGACTTCCAAGAATTGCCTGCCCCCAATTCCCAGTGGGCCCCGTTCACCTTTTGGCATAACTTACCCCTCGACTTGGAGCACCTGGTGCCAACTGTTTAGCTGGATGAGAGTGCGGAAGGCTGAACTCCTTGCCCATGTGCCTCCCTGAACCTCTGCTGTGAACTGGGCCCACCCCACCCTGGCGGGTGGAGCTGTGCCAAGTCTCAGTCCTTTCCTGCCGGCACTGGTGTGCTGCCAGGAAAACTCCACAGTTCCTGATAAATCCTGATACAAGAAGAACCCAGATGGGATAATGTCTGTCTCAGAGCTTATTGGGAATGTGGGGTGTTGAGGAGGGCTGGTGCCCAGATCTTAACACACCCACTTTCCTTCCCTTGAGGATTCTGGTTGGTAAAAGATACACATGTTGCTAAGTGAGGATGATAATGTCAGTTTCATTCAGGACTTTCTCTTATGCATAGAGTAGAGAATGTATGAGGGCTTCCTGCCTCCAACTCAGAGCTCAGCCACATCTGCCCTGCTGTGCTGATTTAGCCATCCAGATCCAAGCTGAAATGCCAGTGAAATGCTTCTCTTGTTTAGAGTGGTCCCACCAAGGGGCTGACCCACAGAGACTGAAAGCATGAGACCCATTACTCTGGAACATAGGCTGGTCCAAAGGAAACCAGGGGATGAGGGAGCGTGCATGGGCCATGACTTTGAACTTTTTAACCATGTGTAATAGAAACATGGCCAACAATTGTCAAGTTCTCATCAATATCACCACTCGCATAAGTCCTTCCTCCTCTTATTGAGTAGAAAATTTATGGGAATACAACAAGGCCTAGAAATCCCTACCTGAGCCCTCCCCAAACTGATGGAAGTATTGGGGGAAGCGTCTTCTGCTATGGGCTGTGGGGATAACTTAGCTGGGTCAAATGACATGTAAATAACAGAAATAGTCCTATTTCCTATGCACTGTTGGTCTTCTGTCTTCCTCATAGGTGACATTGCTAGGTGGATGTGGCTACAAAAATCTCCATGCTCTAGGCTGAAGTAAACTTATCATCTCTGCTGGTTCTATCCCTTCCAACTCCCACCCTGTACAGGTTGAAGCTGCCCCTTGTGTCACTGGGCAGGGGGCAGGCAGAGTACTCCTGAGGGTGATGGACTGAGAACACAATGACATAGAGTCAATCAGGCACAGAACGTCAAGGGCACAAGTCTGACAGGCTAATGCTTTTCTTTGTTCTCCAATCCTTCCTGCAAAGAAGCATTCCTCCTGCACTCCTCAGTACAAATGCTCCATTCTGAGGCCAGAGAGACACGTGAGCTGGGCCAAATTATTTGAGGAAAAAGTGATGCTGATGCTCTGGGGTTCAGTGGGTCACAGTGTGGGTTACAAGCAGCCTTAATGGGGGAGGAGTGGAGTCCTTGGGAAGACTGTCCCAGGTCACCCTTTCCTTGGCAGCCCTATGCCAGAGGCTATTCACAAGTTTCAGAAGAAGGCAGTTTTCTACCCGTTCACATAGTTACTGGCTAACCTTCTGGAAACCAGCAGCCAGCCTGGCTGAGCTCCTTGGGCAGGAACACAGTAGGGAGGGTGCACGGCCTGAAAGATAATTCCCTTTAGGGTCATGGTTTTGATTCCTGGTAAAATGGAAACTTTGCGAAAGTTATCCAGGCATTAGGAAGCTTGACTTTGTTTTAATCCTTCCAAACATATAACATAACTTCCAGAAGTTATTTCCAATAATCATCCAAATCTTGCCTAAAATCTCTCCTTCCTGGATGTCAGAACCCCATAGCAAAGGGAAAATAGCTTCAGCTTTATGCAGTGGAGTGTTGCTACTTGCTGCCTCTTTCTTGTGGTCTAATCCTAGAAAGGCATCGCTGCTGGTCAGTGCTTTCTCTCCTCTACTGGTTCTCAAAATGTGGTCCCTGAAAGAGCAGTGTCTTTTTCTAGCTTGCTAGAAGTGCTAGTAATACTCAGGCTCCACCCAAGACCTAGAGAATCAGAAATTCTGGGGGTGGGGCTCAGCGCTGCATGATAATGAGTTCTCAAGGGTGATCCTGTTGTGTGTTGAATTTGAGAACCATTGTTCTGGGTCAACTGACCCTTTGTGATTGTGATTGACTCCTACTACTTATTAGCTCTTCGGTTCAGACATCCAGGAAGGAGAATTTTCAGGCCAGAGATCAAACAAGATCTAATCTTGTTTAATATTTGATCAATACATGATTAATATTCAAGTCACTTTTGGAGGCCACCCTGATCATTGGAATCCATGGCTAAGCTTGAGTTGTTTGGAACTTACCTGTCACAAGGCTTCTCAGTTATATTTTATCATTTTTATGTACTCTGGATTCTATAAAATAATTGGGTATCTTTGGCATGGTTCTCTATGTCAAATAACTCCGTACTTCTATTTCTATAATAAGATCCATTGAGAGAGGCATTGAATGCTTTGTTAACGATCTATCCTATTCAGACTAATGAAACCTCCATTGTCCACCAAGACTGGAATGGTGTCAAAGAGCGTCATTGAGTTTTTCTGAAAGTTCTCTTTGTTCCCGTTACCCATAGCTCACCTATTTATACCCTGTGAGCTCAGTTCTATTAGCTCTGTGGGCATTGTCTTGATATTGGATAAATGAAAGGGTTGTTCCCTTTAGGCTTCATCTTCAGTGGGTTACCTCCCCTGTCGGAGACTTCCAGCAACCTCAATGTGTCTCCAGGCAAGAGATGCCAGTAAAAACCAGCAGGGACTGGAAAACTGTTCCTGGTCCCAGAATTTTGTCTATCATCCTCATTATATCTCCTGGCTCGTGACTCGGATTAACTTACAATTCCACTCCTTCTCCAAATGGGAAAGAGCTATTTGAGCCCTTTTGGGTGAAGTTCTATCAGCAGCCCATTTCTCAAGGGTGCCCATCTCTGTCTCCACATCTCAAAGAACACCAGACACATTTCTAAGAGCTCCTGTTCCTGACCACACTCACCTCTCACCTCATGATTCTGTTCCAGCAAAATCCTGATTCTCTGGCTCAGCTACACTGTGCGTCTGAATCACATGGGGGCTTGGTGCGGTATGGGTTGTTGAACTCCACTCCAGAGTTTCTGACTCAGTAGACCTGGAATGAGGCTAAAGAATTCTCGTTTCTGAGTTCACAAGCAAGGTGGATACTTCTGGTCCAGGGACAACATTTTGAGAACCACTGTTGTAGGTTGGCAGTCAGCAATAATCTGGATTCTTTCTGATTGTTACAGCAGTGATGCCCATCTATGCTCAATGCTGTGTTTCATTTATTCCTCTATTTCATTCATTCTCTTTACAGCATCCTATCTCTTGAAGTTGCCAGGCAAGTGGGATTTGAGCAAGCAAATTTAATATAACTCTCACCATCTTCTCATAACTTTTATTTGGTACAGTGAACTGACCCAGCTCCAGGAAAATGCCCACTTCCTGGCCAAAAGTAAAGTTCTTTGACGATGTGAAAACCACACAGTATCCTTTAGAAACTTTGTGCATCCCATGGTATTTACTGATAGATACCCAGACACATGTAATAGGATTATAGATCAGCCTCATTTAAGATAAAGTTTGCTGGGGGAGATCAGAATTGCTCCCTGTGGGACTTAAATTAGGTACAAAGCAATTAACTTTAAGCAACCAAAAAATTGGCTCTATAAAAATTCCATTTCAAATCAGCTCTTAACTACAATCTCATTACCAGGTACCTTCACTAAGTAAAAGACAAACTAGTCTCTGGAGATGGAAAAATGTGCCCTCCATTCTTTTTTTTTTTTTTTTTTTTAAGATTTTATTTATTTATTTATTAGGAAAGAGAGAGAGTGAGAGAGAGAAGGTCAGAGTGAGAAGCGGACTCCCCATGGAGCTGGGAGCCCGACGTGGGACTCGATCCCGGGACTCCGGGATCATGACCTGAGCCGAAGGCAGTCGCTCAACCAACTGCGCCACCCAGGGGCCTATGCCCTCCATTTTTGAGACACTTACCCAAATATGGGAACTAATGAGGTCTTACATCTGACCTCTCCCAAGGGTCAGATATTCCTATAGACTTTCTGACTTTTTACATTATCCCTACATGTAGAAAGATAAATCTTCCCATTTCTGAAAACAAATATATTTGGGTTTCACTTCTGATGATGGTTCAGTTGTGCCATGTTAAATGCATTTCATTTCGGGGCGCCTGGGTGACTCAGAGGATTAAATCCTCCGCCTTCGGCTCAGGTCACAATCTCAGGGTCCTGGGATCGAGTCTCGCATTGGGTTCTCTGCTCAGTGGGGAGCCTGCTTCCCCCCCCTTCTCTCTGCCTGACTCTTTGCCTACTTGTGATCTCTCTCCTCTATGTCAAATAAATAAAATAAAATATTAAAAAAATTAAATGCATTTCATTTCATTTCATTTATTTCTGAGTATAAGAATTTTAAGTAACTTTCAGTGAGAGCTGGGCCAACAGCTCAGTAGACTTTTATTTTCACAAAGGATTCTTCCTTGCCTGGCATATGGTAAGAACTTTATAGTGTTCAACAATCGGAACATTAACAGATTATTGACTCATTAATTGCTGAATTAATAAGTTAATAAAAGTTACTAACTTTGATATGTGATTATAAAATCAATGTAATTGTTTTAAAAATTGGAAATACAAGGGATGCCTGGCTGGCTCTGATGGTAGAACATCTTGATCTCAAATCAAGAGTAATTCTTGATCTCAGGGTTGTGAGTTCATGGCCCACATTGGGCATAGTTTACTTAAAAAAAATCGAAAATACAGAAAAATATAAAGAAGTAAAATAATCATCTAAAATCTCACAACATGAACCTAACATATATATTAACTTTTGAAGCATTCTTCCTGTCCCATGTGCATGTGTATAAATATGTAAACATAATTATAAAAATATCATATACAAAAAGGTGAGCTTTGTTCATTTTACCTTTATCATGAAAATTTCCTCAAGTCTTTAGTAATTCATTACAAACATCATTCATGTCCACTTAAAATTCTAATAAGCGAATATCCTCAATTTAATACTTCTACTATTGCCATATAATAGGATGTGTCTAATATTATTTTTTTGTGCTTAGATAAATATGTTTGTATAAAAATAGGAACTTCAGAGCTACTTGAGTCTGAGAACCATGTGTTCACTTTCATGTTTTTGTAACAACTACATAATGGTTGACCTACAGAAAGTGCTTGATCCATGTTTAGAAATTGAAATAATTGAAGTGGGAGAAGATCTGAATATTGGGCTCCAAAATGATCTGCTCAGACAATGAGATACAAGGAGAATCACGTTGTTCCCTCTGCAGATAAGAGAGGCTCTGCCGAGGCCAAACTTGAAAAACAGACACCCGTGTGTGGGTTTTGTTTTGTTTTGTGTTTGTTTTTATTTTGTGGAGGCAGATGGGAAAGGATTTCCTTAAATTTTGAATGAAAAAAATCATACCATCAGACCTCCGGCTCTGCCTGGAGAATATCATCAGCCTAGAAACATCACTGCCTTCTGATAACTTGAGGACGTAGCTGTTAGGAATCCATTCTGGAAAGACAAAGGCACACATTCAGTTCTGACACACTCCCCAGCCTCCCACCCATGGCCTCATCGTCACCGTTCCTGACACACACACGGAAGACTTCGTCAGGATTTGACCACTTCGAAAACCCTTCGACTGGACGTTTTTCCCTCCAAGTATCCTCAGAATACTCTTTGAAAGGCCTTTCTCTATCCTTTGTCTCTGCTTCAAACCTGAAGCTGGTACTGGCCAGGGGGGTGACGTTTTAAGATGCGTTTTGGCTGGACAGCTCGAGCTCCCCGAGAGCCCACGGTGATAGGGAGGCTCAACTCCATGATTTTACTACCACACCTTTGCTCACCTGCAGGGGCAGAGGCCAGGCAAGCACACTGGAGCCTTAGGAGTGACAGCCAAGTAGGAAACTGTGTTTCTGGTTTAACTTTCAAAAGCCTGAACACACAAAGATGTTGCTTCTCTGTTAACAGAGGTCACCAGAGCAGTAGCAGGGGGCGTGTTTCAGATAAAACTAGTGACAAAATGTCCGCCAAGCTGGAGAAAATGGGTGCAGGGGGAAGCTAAGCCAGATGAGAAAGCACAATGAGAAGTCCACACAAGGCAGTTTTCCTCTGCCTTGGAGAGACTTCCCTAAGGAGTGCTGTATGAGGAGGAGGGATGACTGTAAAACAGGGTGATAGGCAAAGGACCTGAAGTGATCCCCAAAAAGCCGGGCAACGAATGGTGAGGGAAGGGCAGAGTCATTTCGGCCAGAAAACCTTCTGCTTTCCAAGCTGTGTTTGCTTTGGGAAACAGAAAGTAAAGAGACAAAAGATTATCTTGTGACACTGACCTCTTTCAATAACTGAAAACAAAACTATCACTTTTTCTTTCAGAGAACAGGTTGAGTCAGAGCGCCTGTCTTCAACATGGCGCTTCATTTAGGTGATCAATTGTCATTAACCTCGAGTGTTTCTGATGGGGAGGAGGACGGGCAGGGAAGAGATGGAAGCATTTTCAGAATCATGTCGATTCCAATTCACCCTTCCCTTCTACTCAACCTCCTCAGAGAAGGACCTTGGAGCATCGGAGCTATGGAAAGAGCCGCCACGGAATGGTAACCTGAGACAGAGGTCGGACATTCTTAGGGCCGAGTGGGATTCTTTCTTGTCTCTCTCTTGCATTGTCTCTGCTTTTTGTTTTCATCCTGGAGAAACATTTGGCTGGTAAGATTCAGAGGTGGGTGTCAGCACCTCGGATATGCCATGTACTCCTGAGGTAGAATGTAAAGGCTCTCATCTGAAAGGCAAGAGAGGGTGAATGTGTGAGCACAGCTCAAGGTTGGGAAGCCAGTGGTCTGGCAATGTCTCTCTTGGCTCCTGGAAGCAGGGTTGTTGCTTGGGATGTGAGCTAGGACCAAGCCCATGTTTCATCTTTTGGGAGCCTCAGAGGCATAGCAGCAGGTGGCAGAGTCCTGTGAGTAGCCAGCTGAGGAGCGCACACCCCAGGAGACACCAGAGGGAATCTTTGGGGTCCCTGTGTAGAGACAGGTATGTGGGGTGACTGGAGAGGCTTGTAGCAGCTGTGTGAGATTTAGACTTCCATCAGCTAAGCACTGGCTTCTCTTTCCCACTTCTGGATGGGGCTATCCCTGTGGTCAAGAAGAAAAAGTCTCCAATTTTTCCACTGGCAGTTGTGACTATGGAAACCTTGGTAGTTGTTGTTCTTTTGTTGGATTTTCATTAACAAATTAACATAACCACTTGAGGAATGGTGTTAAATATTTTTCTGTGATACAGTTTTTACTGACTAATGTATCTTCCACGATTAACTTAGCCACTGCCTTTTAAATGGTTTTCTAATAAAAGGATTCTGGGATGAACATATATTTTCCCCCATCACGGAAGTGAGATTGCTGGATCAACCGGGTAGATGAATCCTCCCAAATTGCTTTCTAGAGAGCTGTGCTAATTAACACTCCCAGCAGCAGGCAGAAGAGAGTTGATAAGCTTGTCCTTGTGATTTTCCCAGAGTGCGGAGTTCAGGGGAAGGAGTAACACCTGCTATCTCAGATCTCTGGGAATGGGTGTGTGTGTTTGGTTCAGTGGGGGGTCGGGGGTGGGGGGAGCGGGCAGGGAATCCAGTGTGGGAAGTTATCCAGTCTCTTTTAGGGAGGTTGTTAGCCCTCACTACAAAGGAGGTACTGAGGTCACACCAGTTATACACATATAAGCTACTTCTTTCCATCTCCATGTCAACTTTCCATTTCAATGAAAAATGAACAATGAGACAATGAGAAAATGAACCTCTAGTAGGAAATCAAGCAGCAAAGAAAGCAAAGATGGACTGGTCTCTCAAAATATGCAGTGTGGGAGCTCCTAGAGGAGGACAGAGGGGGCACATCTCCAGTACCTGGATAAACTGGTACCAAGCCAACATTGCTCCATTGAAGATGACAGACTGCTTACCCTCTCTTCTTGGATGGATGGCCTTCCTCACTTTCTTCACTCGTTCTTTCCCTTATTTATCACTAATTAAGCACATGGAAACAGCCACTGTAACAGAAAAGGGGGGTGCAAAAGTGAGGGGCTCCCAGTCTAGTATATCTTTGAATAAAGTCGTGGGAACAGGAACAGATCCCAGACATGTCAATAAACAGTTCCAGTATGATGCCGTATCACTGGTAAGTAGAGCAATTCTCTCGGGGTGAGTTTAGGAAAGACTTCACACAGGAGGACACTCATATGTTGTGGAGGCCAAGTCATCTTTGTCCAGGCAGAAAAAAAGAGAAAGGATGTTTCAGAAAAAGCATGGGGAATTAAATGCATCTCACATGCTTGTGATTGCTCCAGCATAAAGCATGGTGGAGGGGGGATCCTGGAGACAGAGAAGGGCAGGGCCACAGTGACAGGAAGTGAGGCTGTCAAATGAGTCAAAGTTCTAATTGTAACGTCTTTGTATTCCACTCTTAGGAATGGGCAAACCAGAGAATAGCATTTATGTGATCCAGGCTTCAGTTATAAAAGGATAGCGGGCTGGGGGTGGGTAATGGGCTGAAAAATAGGGGAGCCTGGGATGGGAAGTGACTAAAATCATGACATAAAGCGATGACATAAAGACATCATCATGCATGGATTTTGTGGTTGAATATATTTTTAAAACAGAACCAGAAGGAAGAAAGAATGGTACATGGCAGAAATGACAAGAAACCACAGATGAGCTCATGACAGACAGTGAAGAAGTTGGAAGTCCAGCTTGGTGTCATTGCAGAGAATGAAACACAGCCAAGAACATCTCAAATATTAGAATAATGTCATTATTGTTCCCTTACCTATGACAGCTGATGGGCCAGCCTGATCTATGATCTTTCTGGGTCTTTTATTAAGTTTTCATCACTGTGCTGCCTTGGCAATCCACTGCCTCAGGGAACATTTGCGATTTGAATTTGAAAATGAGATTCACAAAATTAGATATTCTTCATATTTTTTTCTTTCTCCAGCTCCAAACTGACTTCAAACAAAGGGTTATGAAGGATGAGGTCTTTGAGTCTTTTAACCCTCAGCTATGAGATAGCTAAATTTTCAGTCCTCAAGTATAGGAAATGGCTCCCTATTTGTTTATTTTTTTTCAAAAATATGTTTTTTTTTTTTCCCTTGGAGCTCCCCATGGAAGGAAGAGGCTGCTGGGCTCTCAGAAAGTTAAGGGAACCAAGGAAGCTTTGGAGGTGCTCTGAGGGCAAAGAAATCAACAGAGTAATGGTGCAGGGAGACTGACAGAAGAGCTCACAGAAGCTGAGTTAGGCAAGGAGCAGTTATTCCCTGGTGGGAGTTTAGCCATGCGAAACCAGGATGTGCCCTTTAGTTGACTGAGCCCTGAAGATGAGAAGATTTTTTTTGGTGAGGTCCCAAAAAAGAAAAATGAGTGACAAAAGCGTGCTGAAAAGGGAAATTCTGGTTCCTTTTTGTCTCTTCTTGCCCAATGCGTGCTCTTAGGCTAGTTCTCCATGTCACTGCATCACTGGAAGAAAAGTGAAAAATTTAATTAATGACTTGAAGATTTTCATACCAGATGGGTAAGACATCTGATTAACCAAAGGGACCTTTCTCCTTTTCATCAATATTGTGACTCTCTGTGGCTACGTGGCGCTTGAGGATTGCCATCTCTATAATTTGCTTTGCTCCCTGGTGTCTGATCTTGCCCAGCAAATTTAAGACATTGTGTCTACCTCATCGGCCACCCTTGCCCTCAGTGACACCCAGTTGTATGCCTCCGACACCTTCATCTGTCTCACAACCTTGGACTCCCTTCTGCTCTTCCCAGCTTTAAACTCCTGCTTCCGTCCTTGCTCACAATTTGGATTTTCCTTTAGGCCATACTGAGTAAACAGCCCAGCAGTGCTCCTCAACCCCTCAAGCACTTCACCTCGGTAGAGGCCCGAAGAGCAGAATTTCCAGTGGCCTCCCAGACAATGCTTGAGCAAGTCTGACCAGTCCACGGTCAACTTCCAAACATCAAGTTGGGGAAACTTCTGGGACCCCAGGGCATTACTGCTGGCTCTTCTAAACTGCTACAACCCACTCAGCAAATGTCTGGGTGATCTCAGGGTTGTGTCTGTGAATGAATCACATTGCTGAGATGTTCCAAAGGATATAAAATCATAACAGAAAGAAGGAAATGTCTGGGGACTTGGGGAACAAAGTTTCATGGGGAGAAGAGTTCTCCACCCCAGTGGCTCCATAGCTGAAGTCTGCTCTTTTTAGTTAACCACATGCTATCCCGTGCTTGGCTACCAATCCAGCCTGAACGCATCTGTACAAATGTGACCCAGCCTTGCTCTACTGGGGCTCACCAGAAACCTCAAGTGGTGAGCACTTTCTCAAAGCCTGAGAATATCCAATGGAAGCTTTACCTTTCCCAAAGAGGTTAAATGATAGAGTCACATCAGCAGGGAGCAGTCTCTATGAAATATGTAAGAAGTAAGTTTTCATTGTGTTTTATTCAGATATGAATTTTGCTTCACCAGATCCCAGGGCATCGGATCCGATGAACTAGAGATCCAGGGGGCTAGAATCACCCTGGTAAACAAAGGACTCGTTCTAGGATTCCACATGCTTCTGGTAAAAAGAGGCTCACCAAGGCGTTGATGATATGACTGACAATTCTCTTATTTTCTTGTGGTAATGTATGCATAAGGTAAAATTTACCGTTCTAACTACTTTTAAGCATGCAGTTCTGTGGCATTAAGTCAAATTGATATTGTTACATAGCCATCACCACCACCCATTTCCAGGACCTTCTTTGTCTTCCCCAACTATACCCTTGAGACACCAATTCCCATTTCCCCTTCTCCCAGATTCTGGAACCAACCATTCTACTTTCTGTCTCTATGAATTTGACTACTCTAGGTACCTTGTATGACTGGAATTATCCAGTATACATCCTGTGGCAACTGACTTATTTAACTGACAATTGTTAAGCAATATTTTCTTTAGTCAGCTTGTTTGTATCTCATAAATCAAAATATACTCTTGTTGTTGAAAGTCAAACATCCCCTTTTAACAATATAATCCATTAATAAATCAGCAAACTTTTATTGAATCCCTACCATGTGTTTAGCTGAAGGTTGAGTGCAATGAGGAACAGAAGAAACTTTCAAAATTAGTTTTGGGGGTGCCTGGGTGGCTCAGTCAGTTGAACATCCTACTCTTGATTTCTGCTCAGGTCATGATCTCGGGGTTGTGAGATTGAGCCCTGAGTTGGGCTCCACACTGGGCGTGGAGCCTGCTTAAGATTCTCTCTCCTTCTTCCTCTCCCCCCCTCCCAAATTCTAATTTTGTAGATCTAGAGGCTAAGTGAGCACATGTATACAAACACACACCTACACACAGGTAGATATCTGTCATTATTACCTCTTTTATACGGTAATGAAGACTTTGAAGCAGGAGGCATAAAGATTACTAAAAAATCAGTCCATTTTAGGCAAGTGTAAGTGTACTAGGGGATAGTATTTAGTGACTTGACTTTTGGAAAATTTCTACATGGGGTGGTGGTTTGGGGGAAATTTTCATTTAAAAAGATCTAAATAAATGTTAACTATTCAAAAATTTTTTAAATGGGAAGTAGGAACTTAGCCCACACATCTATTTCTTGATAAGTCTATTCACTTTAGATATTTCATTGTTTCTTATTAAAAGCAGTCAGCTATTTGCCATCTGTACTGAACAGCTGCAATTTCCTTCCTATCCAAACACAACATTTTATTATAGAGAAATTGGCATATTGTGCTTGTCACTTGTTTTTTTTTTTTTTTTTTGTATATCTCTGGTCATGGCTACATAAATCAGGGAAGGAAAAGAACCTTCCTGTCCCAAGTTCTAGCTAGGTCAGGTGAATCCAAGTGGCATCGTGTGTCTCCTCCTCACTAAGTTAGCATTAACTTGCCTTCCCAAGCCCTGGAAGCTTCTTATATGAGACATCTGTGCACGATGTTATTTATGAATAGGAGGAAATGTATAAATATCCACAGGACTTCCTGTTAAATGTATCAGATTGAATGCAAATATTTATCTCTGCTCCTTCTGAACTTGTATTCAGATGAGCGTAGAAAAAAAGAAAAGATACAAATCAATAAGAAGAAAGAGAACAGGAAACAGGACCTTGTCAAGTAAGAAATGTCAACAAAATTTTGAAATCTAAAACCAGCTATGACTGTTTTTGGGTGAATGTCTAGTAACTAATTAGACTAGTAACTAACTTATTAGAGCCCAGAAAGAATGGTGAGGAGAGAGGCACAAGAAATAGGTGGATTTGATGTGTGGAACCCTGGGAAGATGTAGAAATCAGAGGCAGGAGACACTGTGAGGGCTGGAGGAGGGACGGAGCTTGAAACGGGAGGCTCAGTTCAAAGTTGGTATAAGGGGTAGTGAGATGGCAGTCCTAGTCCAGTTCTTCACCACCAGCCCACTAACCCTCCTTGACCCAGGCAGGAAGCAAGAGGTTTTTCTCTGGAGAAATTTAGCCTGGAAGGCTCTTCCGGAGTACCCAGGCACAGTAGAGGGTAGGAAGGGAATGCCAGGCTGCAAATAGGGCCAATCAAGTGAAGGATTCATTATGGGAGATGCCCAGCTCCCAGAATATACTGGCTATTCATCTCATACTCCCTCAGAAAGAGAATGGAAGATTTGCCTTTGTATAAAAAGACTCACAGGCCTGGGATGCTCACAGATACTGGTACGCGGAGTTTTCCAGTGAAATGACTCGGTCCTCATCTCATTACTCTATGCAAAGCCTACTGATGAGCAAGTCATGGTCAACCAAGGCTCACACACACACATTCTCAGGACTTCTATATCCACTTCTCTCTGTCTCTCACTCTCTGTTTTTTTTTTTAAGATTTTATTTATTTATTTGACAGAGAGAGATCACAAGTAGGCAGAGAGACAGGCAGAGAGAGAGGTGGAAGCAGGCTCCCTGCTGAACAGAGAGCCCAATGCGGGGCTTGATTCCAGGACCCTGAGATCATGACCTGAGCTGAAGGCAGAGGCTTTAACCCACTGAGCCACTCAGGTGCCTCTCTCGCTCTCTGTTTTAAAGAAATATTTTTATTATGCATGGAGTATTATGTTTATCATAGTCTGGAAAATATATAAAAACATAAAGAAGAAAATAAAACTCATATATTGCCATGATCTAGAAATAATCATAGTTTATATATGTAAACCATCTAGGTTTTTTTCTGGGTATGGATATATCATAAATAGTATTATTTTAAATGGAGCTCCATGTTTATATAACTTTCTCTCATACTTTTTTGATGTAACAATATATCATTAACATCTTTCCTTGTCAATAAATAAATTACAGTAACATTATTCCTTATAGCTGAGTAGTATTCTTTAGATGAGTGTAATAATAATTTATCCTGTTAATCCTTTAATGTTTAACACTTGTGTTGTGCCATTTTTCATTATAATAAACAACAGCAGACTCTACATAGCTCTTTCCAAACTTGACTGCTTATTTCCTTAAGATTATTAGAAGTAGAATTGCTGGCTCAAAAGGTAAACCTTTTCTCAGAGACTTAATACATATAGCTGAATTGTTACCCTGAAAAAATTCACCAATATATAGTCCTACCACAAATGTATGAGAGTATCCTTTTCCCATCCTTGCTGACATTTAGAATTATAACTCAAAAAAACCCCAAAAAACAAAAAAACCAAACCAATTTGGTGCCAAAATGGCATCTTGTTGTTTTAGTTTATATTTGATTACCAGTTAAACACTTTTAAATGTTGCTGGATAACTAAATTTTGCAAATTGACTGTCCATGACATTTACCCATGTTTATTGAAATAATTATTTTTTTCTTACTGATTTGTTCATGCTTTCTAGAAACATAAACACTGGCCATTATTCTGCCGTATATAACAAATATTCTCTCTGGTTTGGAATTTTCCTTTTAACTTCGCTTATGGTTCTAATCCGATTTTTAGTGCTCAGTTTTTAAGCTCAAGCAGAGAACCAGGAATCACCAGTCATGTTGAGGAAGCACACGGTGTTGAAACAAATACCAAAACAAGCAAGCAGGAAAAAAGAAAACAATTGGGAAGAAATGAAGACAATGAGGGAGAGAGATAAAATTTCAAAAAGTTATGATAATAGCCTCAGAAAGGTTAAATAGTGCATTCATGAAAAAAGAGATGCTATTAAAAAAAGGAAACAGCGTGAGAGAGAGAGAAGGTGAGAATAGAAAAAAGCTTATATATTCAATAGAGCAGTTGAAAGACGATACTAATGAAATATATCACAAAATGGGGGCACCTGGGTGGTGCAGTCGGTTAAGCATCTGACTCTTGGTTTTGGCTCAGGTGATGATCTCAGGACCCTAAGATGCCCTGTGTTGGGCTCCACACTCAGGGAGGAGTCTGCTTGGGATTCTCTCGCCCTCTCCCTCTTCCTCTCACCCTGCTCACATTCTCTCTCTCTCTCTGTAAAAATAAATAAATAAATCTTTAAAAAATTATACCATAAAATGGAAGAGAAAGAAAAATAGAAGAGAAAAAGTATAAAGTTTCATTAACAAGAGTCCCACAATAAAAATTTTGGAGAAGACCAAGGGGAATGAAATATCAAATGAAAAATACAGGAAACAAACAGACAAATACCCAGATTACATGAGATTGAAAAGCCCTGTCAAGGACCCAGGCATAAGAACCACAGGAGAAAGGACCACTCATGTTTTTCACATAAGTGAGATAGGAAAGAGTGAAAGAAGAGGTAAAGGTAAGTTAAGGTGAGTTAAGCAAAGGTAAATACATTTGTGTACCTTTTCCAAGATAAATGGAATCCAGGTACATTAACTAGTATCTGGAAATTACTGTAAGCTGAATTTTTTATACTATAATTCATGAGATTAAGCAAGTATTTTTCAAGCACAAAACCAGCAAACAATGATTAGAACTGCCTTGAGAAATGTTTTATCATTATTTTCCAATAAAGCTATTTTTTTGGTCTGTGGAATAGCAGATTGATAATGAGTTTATTTAATGAGGTCTTGTCAGCCATGTTATTTTCCTCAGAAAAACCCAAATCCATAATCAGCAAAGCTTATGAACTCATTTAATCATTGTGTATCGCCTCCTATAGAAAAACTCTTATTTGAAAGAAAATTGATTTGATTCTGACATTTTTTTTTCCCCATAGCAAGAGGGAGAAAATTGAGCACTTAATCCACCTTCTGTGTCTAATAACCAATAAAACTTAGCTAAAATTTTAACTCTATTTCTTTGAATTTAAAGCATTAAATGGAATCATCATAGTTGTCTTTTGAGTCTATCAGTAGATCATTGAAAATCACTGGTGTTGGGGCACCTGGGTGGCTCGGTCTCCTGGTGTCTGACTTGATCTCAATTCAGCTGTTGATCTCAGGGTCGTGAGTTCAAGCCCTGACTTGGGCTTGAGTGTGGAGCCTACTTAAAAAAAAAATTACTGGGGCCCCTGGGTGGCGCAGTTGGTTGAGCGACTGCCTTCGGCTCAGGTCATGATCCCAGAGTCCCGGGATCGAGTCCCACGTCGGGCTCCCAGCTCCATGGGGAGTCCGCTTCTCACTCTGTCCTGCTCTCTCTGACTCTCTCTCTTTCCTAATAAATAAATAAATAAATAAATAAAATCTTAAAAAAAAAAAAATTACTGGTATGCACACTTGGCCAGACCATAATTGGACTTGACTCTTCGGCTAGAAATAGTTATAAACCAACATAATCAAATAATGTTAAAGAATAGTTCACAACAACAAAGATGTTTTCCAAGATTGCCAGAATCCTGCCAATCATTAATCCATTCCTTGTACATTTGAGGACTGGTTATTTCAGATACAGTGTTCTCAGTTATTCTTTGCTTGGTCCCCCATAGAGCTGGGCCCTATAATACTTCGAAAGAAGGGTAGAGAACACAGAAAAGTGTCAGGGGGTTAGGGGATAGAGGGGAAAAAAAAATCCCAGCAATTTATTGCTTTTGCTACAAATTACCTGAGTCATGTCTTCTGAATCACTCCTACTTCCTGGGAAGAGTTTTGGGGAGTTCAAAGCCCTAGCATCCAAAGACTCTATAGCCAGGCAGTTCCTAAATGAGGCCGTGTTGGAACGCTATGACCCCAAACCCTTAATTACAAGTGTCTGCGGTTAAAATTTGGAGCTCATCAATCTGGAAGATGTTGTGAGTCTATGTTTACTAATTGCTGAATCAGTTTTGATGCCAGCAGCCTTACAGCCTGAGCACAAAGTATTCTGCATTTAAATGGACACCATTTGCTTTCCCCCATACCAATACATTCTCCCCATTATACCCTCCTGCCACCTCCTGATGACTTCTATCTTCTGCTCTTGCTCCCCATCTGGCCTGGAAAAATAAGCATAGTCTCTAAAGCATCATTAGCATTTTTTTTTTTTTTAACAGAAGCAAATCCCTAGAACAACTAGAGAAAAAGGAGTATGTCTATTTTTTCCCTAGATATTTGGATCGGGAAAGAGGGAAAACAGAGCTCATGCATGTTATTGCATGCTTTTTTAATTTTTTTAAGATTTTATTTATTTATTTGTGAGAGAGAGAGAGAATGAGAGAGAGCATGAGAGAGGAGAAGGTCAGAGAGAGAGGCAGACTCCCCATGGAGCTGGGAGCCCAGTGCGGGACTCGATCCTGGGACTCCAGGATCATGACCTGAGCCGAAGGCAGTGGCTCAACCAACTGAGTCACCCAGGCACCCTGTTATTGCATGTTTAAAAGGTGTGAGCCCTGTGCTAGAAGCTCAACTTTGATAATATTTAACCAAAACAATAATGCTACATAATTATTTTGCATGCTAACTCAGGAAACTGAGACTAAGGTAGACTGAGCTGTGGCCCCAGTCATGAACTAGTCAATGCAACTATAAGGAGGAATTTGTTAATCCAGGACTGCCTGACTGGAAAGTTAGCTCATACAGTTTCAGACTCTGAGCATGAACAAATATGTGGCTGGTGGGAGCCACGAGGACAAATTGCATGGACGCTATTACGCATCAGCACAGCGAATGAAGTAGTGCGTTTGGAAGGGCTGTGTTACCATGACGTGTCACACAAGTGTCATTACCATGATTATGGCTCTATTTACTACCTCTTTGCTGGGGGTGGGACATCATCGAATAGCCAAAGATTCAGAATCATCCATCCCCAGTGAAGCAGGGTTAAGACTGTGACAAGCCTCCTTCTTTTTTTTAATGTTTATTTTATTTTTTCAGTGTTACAAGGTTAATTGTTCATGCGCCACACCCAGTGGACAAGTCTCCTTCTTAACAGAACAGAGACATACCCCAGAGCACAGCACAATTTCTAGAGGGTAAGTCTGAGCTGCATGTAAACCAAAATACTTATTATTATTTTGTTGTTGTTGTTGTTGCCTCTCACTTCATATCTTTGTTTTCTCCCTCTCTCTCTCACTTAGCTATGGGAGGGCCACTGAATTTGATTCATAGTCCAGACTAGCAAGTCAGCTTAAAGGCTGTGTAACAAATACCATCAAAGAATATGACTATTTATGGTAAAATGTTATTTTAAAAGGTTAACATTTTAATAAATAACCAGCTCTTTAGCATCATTGAGAAAAATGGAAACATTTAAATAAATATATGTCTGAATAAGTCAGTGTGGTGCTATATACCATGAAATGTTTATATACAGTTATGGAAAATTATGCAGAACTTGTTGATATGTGAAAAAAAGCCACTTGCAAAATTAGAAGTATAGTATGATGCCATTCACACAGTTTAAATAATCCCTTCGAAAAATATAAAGACTATATATGTATATACATACAAATGTATATTTATGTACATGTAAAAAGAACAGTGGTTGAAAGATGTACAGCTTAATCTTAGTCATGCTTATTTTAGGGAGAGTAAGAATATATGTGAGGGGGAGGAAGACTTTCACAGCTTGTATATTTCTCTATTGTTCAAATTGTTAAATAGCAATTTAGCAAGATGAAAAATGCATGTATTATTTGTGTAATAAAAAATAGTAAATTTTAAAGAAGATGTTATATTTCATTGTTAGATTGGCAAAGATTTTTTAAACAAAAGGGAATAAATTATGAGATATAATATTTTTTTAAAAATTCAAAACTAAAGAACAAAGATTTCAATAATGAAAGGGCCCACCAAGTAGCTAACTAAATGAATGAATGAATGAATGAATGTATAAATTAATAGGTAAATCACTTCAAGGCAGATCATCATGAAATTTCAAAATGCCATTAATAAAGAGAAGATTCTAAAAACTTCCAGAGAAGGGAATAAATGTGATGTGTGTAAATTATGGAATTAGAATGGCATTGGACTGCTTGAAAGCAAAGAGGTAGCTAGAAGACAGTGGAGCAACATCTTCAAAGTTATGAAGGACTTTCAACATACAGTGTTATACCCAGCCAAAATATCAATCAACCATGCTGGTGATTAAAAAATAGACATCTTCACATGTGCCAAGGCTCAAAATTCTACCTTTCATGCACTTTTTTTCCAAAAGCTGGAAGCTATGCTTCATCTGAACAAAGGAGTAATATAAGAAAAAGTGAGGCATGAAAACCAAAAATATATACATAAATACATAAATATAAATACATAAATAAAAACATAAGTAAAAATAAAAATAAATGATAAGTAAACAAACAAGAGAAACAGAACACAAGGGAGAAAGGGATGAGTGCAATTATAAATATCTGGACAACAGATGTGCCCGTGGCCTATAAAGCAGTCAGTGACATTAGAACAGGATGATGAGGAACTCCAAGCAGTATGTTTTCCAAGAAAACAAACAGAACTCATAGATTATTTGATGTATTTAGCAATGCTGAAAGTTGCAAGCAAGTTTAGGAAGAAAACATGGTATGTCTATAGAAAATGGAGCAAACAACAAAACCAAAAATATCCAGTTAGCAAGCATATAAAAATAAAATGTACATGGAAAAAAATCTAATCACAGTGTATTACTTGTCTCAGCAGAGAAGAATATTTTTATAATCATAATAATATCCATGCTGACTCCTGATTTAACCAAAAATTGTGATTTTATCCTAATGGGAGAATTTCAGGTGAAGAGATAGTGGAAGCCGCTGGGGTAGGAGTGTTAAATCCTCAGCTACCATCACACATGGTCACCCATTTTGGCCAAAAGTTCATGAATCAAGAGTGAGTAAAGAAGCACATAATTTTGAAGCATGGAGATAATCACATAAGGACACATTCAAAGGTCAGAAAAGTCTTTCATTGGGAGTAGGGCTCTCGAGTCAGGAAGGATGGACAGGGGTCTACTGTTTTTTCCTGAAAGTTTCATATTTAACCTTTAATTAAATTTTATATGTATATATACATACATATATATATATATATAAGTTTGGTAAAAATATAAGTTAGTTTGAAGCAACTAGAGTCACAAATAACAACAGCAAAAGTATAATAATGGACTTTGTATGTTTCATATAATAGAATATTAAACTATCTTTAACATGTTTATGAATTTAAATAATTTTTAATGACAACTTGCTCATGAGATATGATAAATTTTTTAAAAATCGGAGTACGAAAGTATGTTTGGCATATGGTCCCACACTAAAAAAAAAAAAAAAAAGAAAAGAAAAGAAAAGCCTGCAAAGGAACACATATTAGCAGTGATTAGCTCTCAGGGTGGGATGATAAGCAGTGATTATTTTATTTTCCACATTCTCCTATATTTCCAAGTGTTTACACAACAAGCACATATTTAAGGAAAATTAAGAGGGTTTTTCTTTTTTTAAGTATATCAGGGCGCATCATCATGTAAATGCAGAAATTTCTATCTAGGTGCTTTCCACCTAACTTGTTATTCTGGTGGAACATAATCTGGTTTTTGGATTTGTGACACTGGCTCAGGTTTGGGAAAAGACGTTAAAACAGTTCACTGGTCAAATGACATTTGGTCCAACAGTGGCTGGGAGAATTTATGAACAAAGTATTGAGTTAGTGAATTTCCTTGCTCTTACTCCATTAGTTTGGCCTCAGGGAGCCCTGACCACAGACTTGGACTGGTAGGGAGGTTTTAGAAGCAAGAGGTGCCTTTATATGGACAGAGTCACGTCGGTGCTAACAGTCAAGTGTATTGGCTCCTGAAGGTACACACCAAGGAGCATGTCACACTTCCTCCTCCTCCCTTCCCTAGTCCTCTGCATTCATTAGTGAACGACAATTTATTTCATTCATATCTACTGAGCCAGACAGGACAATGGACTCAGGCAGCAAAGAAGCACATATACTGTGTATACAGGAAGACAATTCCTTTGTTCTCAGGTTGCTTCCATTCCTTTATGGTTCATTGCTGGACCCTATCCCTCTACCTAGTAGGTGCCCAACAATGGTAGCTAGTAGACAGAGTTTCCTGATTATATATGTGTATGCACATATGTATATATATAGATGTATGTATATTTATGCGTGTGTGCATATATGTGTGTATACATATATTCATACATACATATTCAATGAATATATTCATTTATTCACACATATATTCATACATATACATATACGTACATACAGACATACAGACATACATATATATTCATACATACGTACATGTGCATATATGTGTGTATACATGTATTCATACATACAACTGCCCTACCCTATTCTAGCAAGAACGCAGGCAATCAGACCTTACAGGTAAGAGAGAGGACACAACCATCAGGTGAGCAGAGTGGGCAGTTGACAAGGTCCCTGAGCAGAGAGGGTGGGGCCGTGGTGGGGAAGAGAGCAGGGGGCTAGAGGGCTCTATGAAAAATTTTTAAAAGATTTTATTTATTTATTTGAGAGAAAGAGTACATGTGTGAGGGAGGGGGAGAGAGAATCTGAAGCAGACTCCGCGTTGAGCATAGAGCCTGACGTGGGGCTCGATCCCACAACTGTGAGATCAGGTCCTGAGCCAAAGCCAAGAGTTGGATGCTTAACCAACCGAGTTGCCCCAACACCCCTTGAATGCTCTCATAAAAGAGGACTTGATGAGGCATGTATTTTTTTTCTGGAAATACAAAGAACAACAATATGGTAGCGTGACTTTATTCTAAAAGTGCGTTTGTCTTATTTTCTTAACTTCTATATAATAAGAGTAGTTCTGCTGTGACAGACATCTTACATAAAATGCAATATGGGCTAATAAAATATCATATTTTGATCTTCGAAGCAGAGCTGACGTCTGAAATGAGACAGAATGGGGAAAAGGGAAGCTGGTTTCCGGGAGGCATGTGGGCGGACAAGGAGGTCATGATGCTTCTGACTAAAAACTCTTATGTATTTTTATTTGCCATCAGATCGTTGAAAAGTTTCCGAGAATGTAGAGCTGAGGTCACTGTGGCTGTGCCAACACCCCCTGGGAGGACCCAGTCTGGACCCTAGTAGTTTTTGTCCGTAATATGATCTTTTATCCACACGTTTGTTTCTGGCATGAATCAAAAGTCATTAGTGATTTAATTGAAAATAAAGCATCTCATTGGTGCTAACTCTTCTCTTTGGTGAAGATTAATACTCCCCTCCCCCCGGCAGAGGTAGTAAGGGGGGGCATCAATTGGATGGACACCCAGAGGAAGTCTTGGCCCCTCACAAATGCCAGCTTTAGCATCTCGACCCCTTCCACATACAAGCTAGGGAATGAGAATTAAGATATTAAAAGAGCACCTAGTTCACGTAGGGCATATGGGGTTCCTAGAAGTCCTTCGAGCAGATAAGCCTTCTTTCCTGGGTTCCTAGCTACAATCTACAAAAGCATCTGTCATGGATAAGAAGCCTTGGAGACTGCACGTAAGAGGGCAAATAGTATTTACTGCTAGAGTTTACTACGTATTATTAGCAAGTAAGGATGTAAAGCTTCTAGAAATATGCCAAGCAGCTAGAAGATGCCCAATAAATGGAAATTGCCAGATTGGTAAAATTAAATACGACGACAACAATAATATCACTCGTAAGTACTGGTACTGGCAGTACTAGTAGAGGTGACAGGGTTGGTTTTATCTAATGCCACGTCTATGACTTATTTATTTGCCAAGTTGGTCGGTGCTCAATGTAGCAATTAGGCAGCAAATCTATTTGCTTAAAACAACTCAAGTGGTTTCTTGACTGGATTAAGGTGATATCTGACTTAGTCTAAGGGGCCCTTTGAACCAAAGAGGATTCCCAAATTGCACATTGACTCCTTGCTTCCTTCCTACCAGCTGCGAGACTGAGAACCAGAAATAACTTCCCCTTGTAGGCAGCCGCGAGTGGAAGGCCTTCGCTCGTCCTGGAACACCCACCCCGAGACGTACACCGCCAGCCCCCAGGAAGCCCTCAACCTGATGGACAGCCCACCCCGTGGACAACCTTCTTCCCAGGGCTTTCACCTACCCCCCTCCCCTTGGCCCCGCCTCCTCTGTTCTCCCACCTTCCAGAGCACAGCCTCCCACAATCCAACACTTCCTGCACTCACCACCATCCCCACCTCTGGCCTGGCTCTCTTATACCTTCTGCTCCGAGCAAGCATGCTTTGCACCTGGCTAGCAGCAGCTTACCAGAGGTCCCCCTCAGCTTCCTCCCTAGGGGGGAGCTGTGCAGCCCTTCTCCGCCCTGTAGGGACTTTCTGGCTCTGCTCTCCTTGCTGCTGTCCCCTCTGCCTTGTGACTGCTTTGCACCATCATTCTTTCCCACGTGACTGCAGGGACTGAGCGGCACTGCCCGGGGAGCAGAATGCTTGGAGCCTGGGAGGTATCAGTTGGAGCCCTGACTCTGCTGGGTGACCTTAGGCAAGTCTGTCGTGTGTCCTCCTGGGTGGCTTTAAGGGGGGAACGAAATAATGCCACTAGAGAGCCCAGCTTTTCTACACAAGAGGCGAGTTTCCCTTCTGTTCCCACATAGTCCAAATCTCACTTCAGTCTCGAAGGCTTCACCAGCACTGTTGCTTTTATCTCGTTGGTTCCATCCATAAACTTCTAACAACTTCCTCGTGCTATTTTGTTTTCTGAACGAACTGTAGGATTTCGGTTGTGTGTGTAATTTATACGTCTTTCCTATCTCTGTGTTTTGTTGCCTTGTCATCTAGTTTAACTTATAAGTTCTGGAGGCAATTGTGTTTACTTTTCAATATATAAAATGGTTTATATATTCTGTGTTTATCCTATGCAAAATGCTACAGGAGATAAAAGATGAATAAAATCTTGGGGTGCGTGGGTGGCTCCTTTGGTTGAGGCTCCCCGCTCAGCAGGGAGTCGGCTTCTCCCTCTCCCTCTGCCAGACCCCCTGTGCTCTCTCTCTGTCCAATAAATAAAAATCTTAAAAAAAAAAGGATGAATAAAATCTAAACTAGCCCTGTCTTCAATGAGCTGTGAGTTCAGAAGTCTACCCCAGTGTGTGCACATTTAACGGCCTTACAAGGACAAGCCCTACCTGAATGCCATAGGGAGTCAGGGGAGGGCAACACCATCTGCTTCAGGGGCGGGAAACAGACGGGTGGGTCTGGAAAATTAGGTGGGCAGGAGTGTCAGGCTGGATTAAAAAAAAGTCACAAGAATAATCCAACACAAAACATGTTGAAAGAGTAGCTAATGACCCTCTATGGCCAGAATATAGGCTTGTGGACCAGAGTGCCAGGAAATGTGGAAAGGTGGGCTAGCAGCTGACTATGGGGAGCCGTGGATGCCCGCAGGTGTGGAGCTATGTCCCGCAGATGAGCCCAGGGAATATACGGTGATACGAGCTTTTTCCTTACGACAATCAATCTGCCTTTAGCCGGCAACTAGGACTGGAAAGGAGAGCCCCAGGGGCAGGAGAGAGGCTATTTGGAACACAAAACTGGGGTTAGGGATGCTGGCACCCCCATAAGTTGAAAATCCACGTGTGGCTTTTGACTCCCCCCAAACTTAACTCCTAATAGCCTACTGTTGACCAGAAGCCTTCCTGATGACAGAAACAGCTGAGGAACGCATATTCCGTAGTTACCTGTGTTCCATACTGTTTTCGTACAGTGAAGTAAGCTAGAGAAAAGAAAATGTTTTTAAGAAACTCCCAAGGAAGAGAAAATACAGGTACACTATTGTACGGTATTTATTGGAAAAAATCGGTGCGTAAGTGGAGTTTCACAGTTCAAACCCGAGTTGCTCCCAGGCTGGCTGCGCTATGGATGTAGTCTCTCGTTCAGGCAGTGGGAGGAGGACCAAGGCACCAGCAGCGACACGGAAAGGAAGCAAAGGGATGGATGATTTCAGATGTCGCTGCAGATGGACCAACAGGACTCAGCAACTGCCTTGTTTGGCAGAATGTGTGTTTGCGTCACCCTCACGGAAGCAAGGCATCCGTGAACTTCCAGCTCAAGTGCCTTCCCTACGCCATTATTACTGGGGGAGCCTCGGTGCGAGTCACGCCCTCTGTCTCCACACATACGTGGAGTAAGTATGTGCAACAAAAACTTGTCACTTGATATGACATGGTTGGCCCCCAGTGTATGGGTTATTCCTCGGCCACTAGCATGACATCAGACTTCTCTGAACTTGATTGTGATAGTTGGGGACCCCCTGCAGAGGACTCATGTTAAACACCCTGAACCTTGGTAGGGTTTCCTGGAGCCAGGAGCCTAGAGCCTAATGAGTGCTGTCAAAGGACAGGGTTTGAAGTGATGGGCATGCTTCCTGTCCTTACTACAGGGGCTGGTGTGTGTGTGTGTGTGTGTGTGTGTGTGAATGATCTTCCCCGAAGAAAGCCTGGTCACTGTCCCAGGAGCAGGGCAGAGCCCACTTCCAGTCCAGCACATCGGGGGAACTGGTTGATGGTGCATAATGGAAAGTAGCCTCTTCTCACTGCCCTGGACTGGAGCTTTCCCAGCTGGAAAGCTTTCACAGCTTTCCCAGATCCTGTGTGGGTTAACACTGGAAAGGAGGCACAGAAAATGGGGCAACAAGGACAGAAAGAGAGAGAGAAGAAAAGGAGGAGGATAGAGGCCTGAGTGGCCCCGGAGGAGGGATCGAGGAAGAGAGAGGGGAGGAGAGAAAAGCAGAGGAAGAAAAGGCAGAAAATGCCTGCATGACCAGTGGAGGGGCCGATCATGTTCGGAGTAGAGAGAAGCCGCCTAGGAAGGGAAAGCCCAAGACCTTAGACCTGACCTTGGAGATGACTATTTCCTGGGTGGGTGACGTGACTTTGCCTTCCGTTGTATTTCTCCTACATCCCTGCTCTATTCCCTTCTTATTGCGCCCTGTTCTCTTTGCCCTCTTCTGTCCTTTCTTTTTACCCATGGTTTCATCTTATGAAATCCAGGTCTTTTCTGCTTGATCTATGACTTGAGATTTGAAATAAAATTATTTCCGGACAATGAACCATGTGCCCAAAGAGCCTGCCCATTAGCCTGTGACACACACACACACACACACACACACACACACACACTTGCCCTGAACCACGGTTGGTACACTTTCCCTGAATCGTGCTGCTGGGAGGTGACCCCTGTCAGCAGAGCTGCCTTGACCTTACCAAGCCCACTGTCACCTGCCCCTGACCTGTGCACAGCCCCAGGCATCACTTCCGCCTGACACGTCCCAATATGGTCTGTCACTTCTAGACCACCTCCTTCTGGTACAGCACCCCGTCTCTCAGGAAAAACACAATTCTGCTATCTTTATGCGTCAGGCTTAAGAAGTAACAGGCTCATGTTGGTGAGCTGGGGGAGCAAACAGTAGGCTTCGGGCAGACGACTTTCACCCATTTCCACATTTGTTGTGAAGTCCATGTTTGCCCCACATAGAAAGGACTCCTGTCAGATAGTGCTAGTGGGAGTGAGGAGATGGAGGGGGGGTGATGCCAGGAAGGAAAGAGCTTTACTTACAGAGACACAAATTGCTATACGCCTTTACGTCTCTTTTGTTGGTCAAACATCCAGTGAGTACCTGCTCGGTATCCGCCCATATGCCAGGCCCAGTGAATGTAAAAAGAAATTGAGGGGCACCTGGGTGGTGCCGTTGGTCAAGCATCCAACTCTTGGTTTCGGCTCAGGTCGTGACCTCATGGTCCTGAGATCGCGCCCCATGTCGGTCTCCATGCTCAGCGCGGAGTCTGCTTGAGATTCTCGTCCTCTCTCTCCCTCTGCCTCCCCTGCTCATGTTCCCTCTGTGTCTCTCTAAAATAAATAAATAAATATTAAAAAAAGGAGAAATCGATGCAGACCCTGCCTTCCCTCGAGAAACGTATAGCCATGATAGACCAATGTGAACACAAACAACTAAAACACATTGTAGGGGAAAGGGACAGCTGTGAAGTCTAGAATACATAGGGGTTGGGTCTTGAAGGAAGAATGTCTCCTCACCTGGTGTGAGGAAAGGGATTCCAGGCAAAGAAAACAACAGTGCAATGTACCAGTGCGTGAAAGAGCCCGGTCTGTTTATAGATGAAGGATGAAGTCACCATGGTTCTGTCACAGGGGTGGGGGTGTGTGTGTGTGTGTGTGTGTGTATGTGTGTGTGTGGAGGGTGGGGTGGGAAAGAGACAGAATATAGAAGAGGATAGAAATCTAGAGCAGAGGATAGAAATCTAGTTAGGGGTCAAGTTATGAAAGGTGCTGTATGATGAATTCCCCTGGGATGTGGACAGAAGACAAATGACTGGGAGTCACTGAAGAATTAAGAAATACTCGATTGTAACATAAGCCGATCTCAAATCTGGAAATCACAACTAAAGGAAAACTGTTTCTTTACTCCAACCTTCCTGACACCAAATGTCGGGGAGAGTTCTTCCCCACATCAACATTTTTCTGACCCTCCAGACGCTGATGAGGTGTCTTATAAATTAACCCAATTCTGATAACTACCAGCATCAGCAACAGGCTCCACAAGTTTAAGGACTCAGTCCCATAAGACCGCCTTCCCTTAGATGCCAGTCAAAAGTCATGGGTCCCCAGGCTACCTGCACGTCTGTACGAGTTGGCTACAGAGTCACAAGCTTGCGTATCTCCCCACCGCCTTTAGATAACTTGCTGGGATGCCTCACAAACTGGGAAATGTTTGCTTTGGTTTAGCAGTGTATAGAGGGTATTGTAAAGGATATAAATGAATAGCCAGATGAAAAGGTACATAAGGTGAGATCCAGAAGGGTCTCACACATGGAAACTTCTATCCCCATGAAGTTGGGGTGTGTGCCAAACTTCCAGCATGTGAATGTGTTCACCAACCTAGAGACTCTGAACCCTGTACTTTAGGGATTTTTCTGGAGGTTTCATCATGTAGACATGATCGATTAACTTAATTACCTCTTTTCTTAATGAAGGATGGGAGGTGGACCCTCAAGTTCCAAGCTTCTAATCATGGCTTGGTCTTTCTGGTAATCTAGCCCCATCCCGAAGCTCTCCAGAAGTCCACAAAGCATCTCTTCATTAGAACAAAAGATGCTCTGGAGCCCTGGGTGGCTCAGTGGGTTAAGCCTCTGCCGTTGGCTCAGGTCAAGATCTCAGGGTCCTGGGATCAAGCCCCACATCGGGCTCTCTGCTCAGTAGGGAGCCTGCTTTCCCCCTCTCTCTCTGCCTGCCTCTCTGCCTGCTTGTGATCTCTCTTTCTGTCAAATAAATAAATAAAATCTTTTTTTTTAAAGATTTTTATTTATTTATTTGACAGAGGGAGAGAGATCACAAGTAGGCAGAGAGGCAGGCAGAGATAGAGGAGGAAGCAGGCTCCCCCTGAGCAGAGAGCCCGATGTGGGGCTTGATCCCAGGACCCTGAGACCATGACCTGAGCCGAAGGCAGAGGCTTTAACCCACTGAGCCACTCAGGCGCCCCAGTAAATAAAATCTTTTAAAAAAAATGCTCCTATTCAGAAAATTATAAGGATTTCAGGGGCTCTGTGTCAGGAACTGGGGACAGAGACCAAATGTATGTTTCTCACAATGTCACAACAACAGTTCAAGCAACGGAAATGGAAAAAAGTAAGTTTACAACTGGAGTTGGCAACCTGTTTCCGTAAAGGGCCAGATCACAAAAATCCCAGGCTTTGTGGGCCATTTAGTGTTTATAATATCTGCTGTTTATAATATCTACTCATATCTGCTATCGTAATGTGAAGGCAACCAGAAGCAGACACATCAACAAATGAGCATGGCTGTGTTCCTATAAAACTTTATTTACAAAAGCAGACTATGGGCTGAGTTAGAGAAACATTTCAGAACAAGAAGTATAAAGACTTGTAGGTATTCCCCTGTGTATGTAAAGATATAGGGTGTCTAGAGCTCTTTCTCCCAGCTGGATGAGATCGTGCTGTTGTCCTAACCCTGGGGACTTTCCAAGTTCCTGGCTTCCTCAGGGTTGCCTGAGTGAGGCCAGCCCCACAGCTGATGTGAGCAGACTTCTGAGACCTGGGGCCATTGAAGTGTATCCTCCCAAAGTCAAAAGCTGGGGGACACAAGTTGGTAGTGGTGAATAGCACAGATCCTGGCTTGGATCTGAGGTGAATTTAGGGGAGCTACTTAACCTTTCCGACTTTCAGGCATGTCATTTATAAATTGAGGATTTTGGGGGACCTTCCTCATGTGGTGTAAAGATTAAATGAGGTGCTATTTGAAAAGCCTCTAACTGAATCCAGCTTATATTAAGGGCTCCATGAACATGAGTAATTGGCATTACTTTTTACTAGGTTAAGAGGTCCCTGGCTCATGGAGGTAAATGGAGTTCTGGAACTCTCAGAAACCACAAATAAGTCCAGAGAGATGCTACATAGAGGTCATACGGCCTGATATCAATCTTAGGAAACCATCTGAATGTGTCCATCTAGGGGCTAGGGGCTTTATATGCCTTCCCTTAGTTCATATTCAACAAAGTCCTGGGGAAAAGATGTTTCCCCCCCTCCATTTCTACTTACGGGAACCCAAAGCTGAACTATGCTGGGGAAGCTGCTGGTGTTCATGGTTCGTCATGGCTACCCTGTGGCCCCAACCCATGTCTGCTGCACAGAGTAAGTTCACTCTTTGTTTCTATCTCATCACGTAGTTGTCATTACTTATGCACAGAACCCGGTACCGCTATGTCCTGTTGGTACAAGACACTCCCTAGAGTCTATGAAGGTACTCGGCCCTTATAAACATTCTTATGTCTCTCATGATATCCAGCAGAGCACCTTGTGTATGGTAGAGATTCTTGTAGTTTTTTGAATGAATGCATCTGTGTTCTACCCATTCCTCCTTAGATTCTGCCTCCCTCCACACATAACCGGTCCACCACTGTGGGATCCCGAAGAGACCCAGGGTAAGCTGAGGCATGATAGCTGTAGCCTCATGAGTCTACAAGTAGGGTGGAGGGGATCCTGTGTGATAGGGGATCTAGAACTGGAGCCCAGGTCTCAACCTCTACCTCTGTATCTGCCCTGCTGGGGAAGAGTATGTGAGTACCCGCTCTTGGTTCTTCCATTGCCCTACTTTTTGGGAGAAAGGCTTTCTGAAATCACCAGAAATCCTTTTGCTCTAATTCTCTGGCCTGACATGAAGTGGGTGAATGGCTATCATTGAGGAAAAGTTGTATTTGTAGCCATGAGTGTCTGAGGCATTGTTCTCATGAGGTCCCCTAATTGGGTTTCTTGATTAGGTCATTGGAGAAAATTTAGATGAACTCTCAACATTTTTGCATGTCTATCCAGACCTCTGAACTATTAGATCTTCTTTCACTGTGACTTACCATGAAGGAAGAAATATATGACTGTATAAGGAAGGTATTTTAACTTAGAGAATAAAGTTCAGTTAAATGGCTGTGATTTCCCTGAGCTCAGCTTCTATTTTAAAACAAACTGTCTTCGCTTGAATAACAAGAAAATCATGCTTAGATTTAATTCGCTCTCCCTCCCCTGCCTCTTCCTTTGGTCACACTGGTTTAGCTACCACTCAAGTGGCCTGGGCAGAGCTTGAAGGCCCAAAGATGAATGCATCCAAATGATTCCCTTTGCAGTTTATCTGAGGCTGTGGTGAGGCCCCTTCATGGCAAAGGAGGTACACAGGTTATTTCCAGAGACTTTGAAGACAATGCCTTCAACTCTGAGTTTACAACGAGGGCCTCTTTTAGTTAGTGGTTGGACGTGCTCTGGGGTTTCCCCTGCATAAATTGTGTGTGCAGGTAGGGAGGCCACAAAGCAGTACAGGGCTCCACAGGAGTGGGGGAAGCACTGAGCTTCTGGTGGGACCTCCTGCAAGCAGGTTAAGAGTCACTGGCCAAGTATGGTGCTCCGAGGTATACTTCTGCACAAATGGACCAAAGGGGAAAGTTTGCACAACAGTTCACATTTTAATATGGATACATTTGGGGTTTTGTTTGTGTTTTTAGGGGTGCTGGGGGATGGGTTGGGTCAGAGGGGCAGCAGGTGGAAAGGGTGTTAGGTGGGTTTGAGGGCAAAAGCAGGCTATACATCCAGGTCTGGGGGATCTTCAATTTTTTTAGCCTGTAGACAATGCACAGAAAGCCATTTCACCACCATTCCTATTTTGCTGTTGTTTGTTGACTCGTCAACTTTTGGAGGGTCTTGTGTGGACTGGATCCTGATTTCCAGACCTCCATATACAGGAAAGAAAATGGCCACTCCTTCTGTCCTTTGTGTGTGTAGAGCTCCTTATAAATAAGTCTCAATTCACCACCATTCCTGTGACCTACAGGAAGGCCCTGCTGATCGTGGCTCTGTTAATCGAGCATGTGCCCGAGCTAGAAGTAATTAAATGGGCTGAGTGCAATCATCAGAGGTCTGAGGGCCAAAATGCTATCTTTTTCCAGGGCAAGAGTAATAGGTCCTTTGTTGAAACATAATGAAAGAGACAAGTGGGAAGAAAATCCATTGTCAGCAGCACAGATAACTTTGGTGTACCTGAGTTTGTCATAAATGTATTTTGATGGCTTATCATGTCCGGAAGAGTGTTGCCTTATCTTTAGGACTATTCAGCAGAACAGAGGAAATAATCCCAGTGTGACATTTATTTATCTAGATATGGGTCCCTAATAGGAAGGATGGGAGTTCCATGCATACCACAGTTTTCATTTACACAATTTTCTTCATTAGTTTTCTGATCTTGCTGAGCGGCCTCTGCAGGTGGCTAGATGAGGCTGGTCTCCACTGGACATTTTGTGGAAAGGCAGACCTGAGGACTATCATGCAATCCTGAGACGTTTCGAATGACATTTCACTCCAAAAAAAAGGGACACCCCACACACACTTTCCACTTGAGAGGCATTGGTGGGTAATGGGAAAATAATCCCCATGAGAAAAAAAATTCTACATTTTTTTTTCTTAATTTAAAAAAAGATTTTATTAATTTGTGAGAAAGAGATAGCACAAGCTGGGGCAGGGGGGTGGGGCTGCGAGAGAGGGAGAGGGAGAGAGAATCCTCAAGCAGACTCCCCACTCAATGCAGAGCCCCATGTGGGGCTTGATCTCAGGACCCTGAGATCATGACCTGAGTCGAAATCAAGAAATCAAGGCTGCTTAATCAAGTGAGCCACCCAGGCACCTGAAAGAAACTCTAGGTTTAATGAAGCTGAGAAGGCTTCTTTCCTCTCAACCAGCTCAGAGCTCTGATATCTGCTGTCACTCTGCCAGAGGCCAGAGTGGGGATGTGAGGGCCTTTCCCGAACTTACTTGACTAGGAGCCCTTTTAAGGATGGAGCTTCTGGAAAGACTAGTGTCCCATGGGATATACTTTGAGAAATGATGCTTAATTCCAATCTATTTTTTTCCCATTAGTCTCTGCAGATTTTTCTCAAAGCTGAACTTTTACCTTGGCCACTTTTCTCTAAAAGTGAATTTTTAGAACTATCCAGAGACAGCTATGTGGGTTACATACTGAGGTCTCCAAAAGATTCTACCCTCACTTTTGGCTAAAAACTAATCATGGTTCGTATCAATCACAGGTCTCATTTTCCTGTTCCTACCATCCTCTCAGGCTATTGGATGACAGACCTGGCTTCATCAGATGGATGTCATCCCAGTGGGGCACTGGGGTCTTGATGGTTCCTGTCATCGCCACCCTCAGAAGCCGAGAGGTGCCCTTCATCATGCTGCTGTGGTTCCAGTTAGGAAAATAAGACACAAGGAGGAACAAACCAGGAAACAATTGGTCCATTCTTTTTATTCTTTTCCAATTAATGTTTTTTTCCTCCTTCTCTCTTTATATCAGACTGTGTCATACTTAATATACAAAACTATTGTCTACATTCTAATTACTGCAGCTCTAGGAGAAATGTTCTCTTTAGCAATTTTGACTCCTTGAATTCTCTTCTGCACACTGCATCCATGTGGGTTGCATTTACATACAATGTAAAAGACGATGGTTTGCCCAATGAAATGAGTTCCTAGTGATGGCATATTATAAACAGTGACACCTGGTTAAGAGAGTCTGGGAGAAAATTCCTCTCTTCTGAACATTCTCAGTACAGATGCTGTGGGCACTTTCTTACCTGTGCTTAAGGCTAACCATGTATGTTAAATATCTCTGGGAATCTGAACTACCTGCTCAACTATTTATGGCTGCATAACAAACCACTCCAAAATCAGTGGCTTCAAATGACAGTCATTTATTGTTTCTCATGATTCTGAGGGTTGGCTGGGCTCAGCTGGGCAGCTCTTCTGCCCTGTGTGGTGCTTGCTGGGGCACTCATGTGGCTGTACTTAGGCATGCACTTGGTTAGGTCTAGGACATCCAAGATGCCTCAACTACATGTCTTCAGTTGATACTGGCCATTAACTGAGGTGCTACAATTCACTCTTTGATGGCCTCTCTTCCTCCGGTAATACACACTGACTTCCCAAGAGAGCAAAAATTTATTACTTCCACCATTTTTAATTTGTCAAACAAGTCATGAGGCCAGCCCAGATGCAAAGGGAAGAGAAATATTCCACCCCTCAATGAGAGGAACACTATAGCCAGAGGAATTATTGATGGCATCTTTGAAGACACTACCACAATGCCTCGCTACAGATACTTGAGATAACTCAGTGACTAGTTCATCAGAATAGTTCATGTCTACCTACTGCTCTAACTTTGCGGAATTTCAGGGAAATAACTCCAGAGGTCAGACCCACAATTTTATTTTTTTGGGAGGTTCTAGTCTGTGGATGTCTCTGAATAGGGTTGAAAATGCTCTTAGTTTAATTTCTCAAAGAATGAGACAGAAGCTCTCTGAATTAGGGCTAGATCCACAGTATAATATCCCCCAAAGTTTTGTTCTGCCAGAGGAAGATACGGCAACAAGGCTTAGTGCCCAACTTCACAACGTTTTGTAACATCGATGTGGACAGTTTTCCTCTCTCTCCAGATGTTTGGAGCGCAGTAAGTTTCAACACGAAGCTCTCATTTGCACCTGTGGACAGACTTAGGAATCTCCTTAGTGCTTCTCTGGAGCCTCAAGATGAATCAAAGATTAGAGGTTGTGGCTAAAGATGTTGAAACCAGACTTTCTTCTGCCAGAGACTCCCCATCTCAGGTGCCACGGTTTTATGGACAGACCGTTGTAGATTTAAGTGACCCTTTGAGTAAAAAAATGTATACTCCCATATCAGTACCCCTCCCATTCTTTTTGTATATCAGATGTTCAGAAGTCGAGAATAAGCGTGAGCCACTATGCTGGCACATGGACTAAACGAGGAGCAAGATCTACCCCCCTTCTTGAAAAGGAAATTTCAAGTAGATCCCAGGAAGAAGATGTCAGCTGTTAAACTTAGGGACTGATGACAAAGAACTGTTTGGTCCGTTTCGCAGTTTTAAGAACATAGGAAGTGATAGTGACCTACGTTGACTTGGTTGATAGCATGGCGGAAGTCAGAGGGAAGCATCTGTTGACCTTCTCAAATCATGGTCAGTTTCTGCTTATCGTTAGTACCTGTTTTCCTCCTGCAACTTTGCTTAATCTATGAGATACAAAGATATTCATATTTATTTGCATTTAAATTGCTTTCCCTTTTGAGTCTATGCGACACCTGGGGCTCTATCAGTGAGCTCATTAGGAATGGCTTACGTGCAGAGGTGAGGCTGGAGTGAGAGGCAGGCCACTCTGCACACTCAAAGCCTGCCCCAACCTGAGCTGGAAAGAGAGGACGGGCTGGAGAGTCTGGGTGGCTTTCTTCCCAAGGGTTTTCTCTGAGACAAACCTGTGTCTCAAGCGATACTCTTGGGCATGACCATAAAGGCAGACCCAGGGTCGAATGAATATATTCAAAAAGGAAGAACATGCTGAATACTCAGTTCACTGGATGAAGGAAGCTTGCTTGCAAATGAAAGCTTGGCTTCCACTTTTGGGGGCTAATTCAGTCAAAATAGTTCCACTCACTTCCGCTTAATGATTTGGCTTGCACGATGCCAGTTGTGAAGTTTGAATGGGTTTTCCAGGCCACCCTTTTTGTCGTGGTTGATGGCCGATAAAGCCTGTGAGTGGCTTGATTTGGATGACTCATTTGTCATCGGCATTTTAGAACACCTACCGTTACTACCTAGTAGAGGACACCTGGGTTTATTAGGGTCCAGTCGCCCTATTCTGGGTCCAGGTGACGGCTCTGGGATCCTGAGCATTGTTCATGGTCACCGCAAGGCCATGATATTCACAAAGGAGTCTCTCTATTCAGCTTAGGTCACAGCAGCCCCAGGGAGGGCCACTCCAACCTTACTATTATTGTTCAACATAATAAAGTGTCGAACGCACTACTTCCCGGGTCTTGGTGAACCAGACACGACTACCCAGGTAGTTCTGAATTTTCCATGTCAAATAAGTCCACTTCCCTCTCAGACTCTTCCTTCTGCCTCTCTTCCTTCAAACCTAAGTGACCAATTTCTCAAATCCCCTTGTTGTGAATATTTGGAGTGGGTTCTATTTTCCTGGGGGGACCCCGGCTGAGACAGGTACCCCGGAAAGCACACTACCTAGACCCCATTCCTGTCCCACGCTGGGGATGGCTTTGTGCAGAATGCTCAGGTAGAGTCTGGATTTCTGCTCTCACCCAGCCCAGAAGCAACATGACCAATGAAGCCATCTGGAACTTAGGAAGCCCAGCATTTATCTATCCTGAGTCCATTTTTCATCCTAGATTGGGTAATTCTGTCATTCATTCATTCAGCATATTTTAGAGACTCCTTCTGTCTGCAGAAAACATTTCCAGAGACCCAATTAGGGGGAAGCAGGATGTGGGCTATGAAAAGCACAGAAGCCTCCTTGGAGTCTCATGTCAAAATTTCCCTCCCCAGCTGTGTGGAGAGGCATGAGGTCTGGTGGCCATCAGAAGCTGGGGCTCTTCGTGCCCCCAGGCAGTTGACTATAAGGGGTCAATTGCTCTGCTAGCAGGTCTGGTGAATTGTTAAAAATGCACTCCGGCGCAGGGTTGGGGAAAAAAATAGCATTCCACATTTGTCTGCGGAAAGTGATTCTGCCCCGTTATCAAGTCAGCTGTGACCTCTCCCGCCCTCAGCATCACGTGGGCAGATGGCAAGTCAGTTGTGGTGCACGACAAAAAGATTTTACAAATTTCTATTTCTGAAAATTAAGTGGGGGAGGGGGGCGCGGGAAATGCACACTTCCTCCGGCAGAGAAATCCTTTTTACAACCCAGTAGTTACTGCTAGTTATCGGGCATCTGTCATGAGGCCAGTGTCGTGCTGGAGCTTCATATATGAGGTCTCATCGTGTCCCTACAGCTCTACAAGGTCAACTTTTGTGGATCCCCAAGGTACAGGCGAGGAGTCTAAACCAAGGTGATTTTCTATAGGATGTGCAGCTTCTACGTGGCAGAGCTCTGAGGCACACCGAAGCCCATCAGATTCTCCCGCTTGGGGCTGCCTTTCCGCAAATGTTGAATTTTCATAGCATCCTGGGTGTCTGGGTCCCTTATCCACACAATAGGGGGACGTGCCGGAGCCCAGACACATGAGGAAAGAGAAAATCACTGCTGGAGAAAACCCACCAGTAACAGGAACATGCCATGGGGTCCTCGGTGGCTTTGGGGCCACCTGACTCTGCCCCTTCCTTTGTAGGGACAGTTATGAGTTCATGCTGTGCCCGAGGGGAGCAGCAGGAGACGGGAGTGGCCTGTGTGGCAACTCAAAGGTCTCCTTTGTGGAGCTCCACGTGCCCGGTGAGCCATGCGGCTGGGAAGCCATGTAATGGTGGGGAGGGCAGACTTGAGCGGAGCATCGGCTCTGCCGCTTGCCAGCTGTGTGATGTCAGGCAAGCTACTGAACTCTCTGGGCCTCCGCGTCCAGCCTGCAAACAAGGGTATCCATAATTCTTCCACCATAGAGCTGTTGTGAGGATTCAGATCCATGGATTCAGAGGATTCAGAGGAATCCGAGGATTCATCGAGGCCGTGTTTGGGCAGTGCTGGTCCAATTAAGCTAGTTCAGGGTTAGCGGCTGGTCTTATCGTTTCTTCTGCTCTCGGGGGGCCAGGGAGCAGAGATAGTCCCCCTCGTGGACAAGATGTGGGTCCTTCAAACATGATGATAAAGCCACAGTGACCGATGTGGCCAGGGCGTGCTGGGCCCTCATCATGCTGCAGGATTTCAACTAACGTCGGCCCCTTGGGGGAAGATGTTCCCAAAACTGGATGGTCTTCAGGCCCAACATCACGATGGGGGGCTGGGTGCATCCAGGGCAACTTCTGACTTGGCACTCCACAGTGAAATTTCCAACCATGGGTATAGTTCACACCCCAAGTTTCTCATTCAAACCCTGGGAAGAGAGGAAACCTGGTTCCGGAAAAGAAACCAGGCGCAGGGATGGGGACAGGTGGGGTGACAATTCACCGTGCTCCTCGCCACTTTCTTCTCGCTTCCCCTCGGGACAGGCCCTGCCACACACACAGGCACCCCTGGCCCCACTCACGCCTCCTGCCAACAATCATCTTCATTCCCTTGGGTGACTTGCCCTCTTTTTGCCATGTCAAGCTGTCTCCAGACCTTTCCCGGCTTTGATTCACCTCTCGCCTTGCTGTTATTTAACGACAGATTAGAGGCAGCTCGAGAGAGCATTTGGAGGGGTGGCGGGAGAAGGAACCAGAATGAGAAAAATGTCTTGACACCACATCCATTTTTCCATAGTGTTTGGGGCTTTGGAGATTCCAGTCCAGGCGGATATTTTAAACTGTGCCTATGAGAACACCAGTAAGGGAATTAATGATGACATTGCATTTCTGAAGCCCTTTCACAAGGCGGCTGAGGAGACCATTCATCATATTTATTTATTCCAGTGTGGCAGCCGATGTCGGGGCCTGTGTTGGGGCACACACTCCGGTGCTTGGCTCCGGTTTCGAGGCCTCTGCCTTGCTTGCCTTTACCCCCGGCTCCTCCCCCTGCCCCAGGGCCTCCGCGTCAGGTGACGGTCCCTCTGAGACCAAGCACTCACGAGGGACGGGTGAGCTGCAGCCAGATGACATCATGGGGTTTCACTTCACTATTTCCCCAAAGGCAACTGGGTCAAGTGTCTCGAAGCAAAAAGGCCACGTATGGCTCAATACCAGGCTGTGGCCCTGGAAGCAGAAAGTATGACCCAAGAGCAGGTCCATCAGCCAAAGGGCTGAGCCCTTCCATATACCAAGCCCAGGAGACGCTCCCCCGTGAGCCTCAGTGTCCTCTTCTGTAAAATGGACATTGGCATATTTGGAAAAGGCATTTCGGTCCCTTCGCAGTGAATCTACAAAGGGACTGAAAATTAAAGCAAACCCACACTGTAGGGACCTTGGGTTTTAGAAGATCCTCCTTCATGAGTCTCCTCTTGGTACCAATTTGGATTTGCTAAAGCGGATCTTCCCTAGTTGTAGGCTTACTGCAGAACTCATATGAAAAGCCTGGCTTTTCTTTTTTCTTTTCTTTCTTTCTTTTTTTTTTTTTCCTTAACATATAATGTATTATTTGCCCCAGGGGTACAGGTCTGTGAATCATCAGGCTTACACATTTCATAGCACTCCTCATAGCACATACCCTCCCCAATGTCCATAACCCAGCAACCCTATCTCTACCCCCTTACCCCCCAGCTACCTTCGGTTTGTTTTGTGAGAATAAGAGTTTCCTATGGTTTGTCTCCCTCCCGATCCCATCTTGTTTCATTTTTCCCCCCATACCCCTCCACCCTGCTTCTCAAATTCCTCATATCAGAGAGATCATATGATAATGGTCATTCTCTGATTGACTTATTTCACTCAGCATAATACCCTCTAGTTCCATCCACGTCATTGCAAATGGCAAGATTTCGTTTCTTTTGATAAGCCTGGCTTTTTTACTTGCAGCAAGACAGAGTCATAGGAATGGGGTTGAAATGGCAAAGCAGTGATCTCTAGCACAGGGGAGAAGGCACAGGGTTGTGGATTGTCTCCCTGGGAACAGCCGGGAGTTCAGTGGGTGGCTAGAGCACTGCCTCAGGGAAAACTTATTAGTTACCAACCACTGTGTAACAAGTAGCTCCCTAATTTAGCAGCTTAACACAAATTATTACTTATTATCTCTCATGGTTCCTGAGAGGCAGGAGTTCAGGAGCAGCTTGGCTGGTAGTTCTGGCTTGAGGTCTCTCATGAGGTCAAGGTCACAGTCGGATGTCAGGTAGGCCACAGTCACAGGAAGGCTTGACTGGACCCGTGGAATCCGTGTACGAGATGGTTCACTCCCATGCTGACAAGCCAGTGCTGGCTGAGGGGGGAAGCTCAAGCTCCCCCTCCACTGAGTCTCACGAGGCTACTGGAATGTCCCCATGGTGGGACAGCTCGATTTCCTGAGAGCGACAGCTCCAAGAGTAAAGGCAGAAGTTGTGGGTTCTGCTGTGGTCCGGGCTCAGAAGTCACACACCTGTCACTTCAGTTGTACTCCATTGTAGCCACATAGGTCACACCTCCTCCCCCCCACCCGCTCCCACCCCCCCATCCACTGTGGGAGAAAACGGCACAAGGGTATGAACGCCAGGAGGGAGGGATCAAGGGAACCACCCTGGAAGCTGGTTGTCATAGCTGGGAGGTGTTATTTGGAAATTTCGACCCATTGGACAAAAAAGAGCAGACACATAGTAGAACAGGGACTTGAGGATGAGGAGCCCAAGTCGCAGGCCAGCTTCTTCCAAATGGTGCACAGGGTATGAATCCGTGCTGAGGAGACCTGTAGCCATGGGGAGACTGCAAGGGAGCTGGTGCGATAGGTTGCTGCACTGGCTGGAGGCTGATTAGGTTAACCGTGGGGGCATTTGGGAGCCCAGCAAGGTCCCCGTGTTCACCTCTGGGCTTGGCTCGTACAGGAAGACATGGAAGGCTTGTGGCTCACCACAGAGCCCAAGGACGGGGTGGGGCTCTCCCCTCCTCGGGTCAGCAGCCATCTTGAAGTAGAGTGGGCATCGTGCAAGGAGGAGGAAGAACACAGACGCTGGGAAGAAGGGGAGAAGCTGGCTGGGAAGTGGCGTAAGAACTGAGTGGTGGGCTCTGCCTTGAGTCCTGAGGGAACATGGGGCTACCAATGACCAGCTTGGGTTTTCAGCTGTGAACAGACACATTACTCCAGAGACAGAACACTGAGGGTGTGCAAAGCAAGCTCGGAACCAGTCACCCAATGCACCTTTTTATGCGCCTCTCCCTCTAGGCACATGGAATTAGTCTCCAAAATTTCCCCCTCCCTTACATTTCTACCCAAATCTCAGCTTTCTAAAATCCTTTCAACAACATTACCTCCTTCGATCCTCAGAGCACAAGCCAAGGTTACAGACGAGCTGGCATAGTTAACATCACTGAACAGAGGAGAAAACAGAGGCGACAAGAGGCAAGGAGAACTGCCCAGAATCACCCGGCCGACCTCACCACTCTGCCCTTGGTCCATGCACACTCTGAGCATGAGCAGCCCCACTGATGTGCTGTGTGCCACGTGCCCCCGGAAGGAAGGATCACCCTGGGACCTCAAACAATGGGGACAGATCCCAACTCTTGCAAAGCAGCCATAGGGACTTCCCACCCTCGGTGTGCACATTTTTATGATTACTCGAAATGCACCTCACCATCCCTTTCTTAGCACACATCTTACACACAAGCTCACTCTGGTCCTGGCTCTGAACACAGGGTCTCTGAGTGGGTTCCCTCTTAGTCGCCTAAACGGACCGTTCCTCAATATCAAATTAATTACCCACCATCTGCATTGACTTTTCTAACAGTCACAAATGCAGACTGGGCCATTCATTGGATCTTTGGTGTCTTATTAGCCAAGATCTTTTTCAGCTCCAGCTGTTTAATAAACAGGGTCACCACCCCAGCCAGGCACTCTGGTTAGAGCTCAGCGTAGGTGGAATGTTAGTACATGTGCATGCATTTCTGGGGCCCCTGCAAAATAGCACCAGCCCCTCTCTGGGATGTGAAATTTGGGAGTAGACAGAGGAGGCGAGTGCTGTCAGGTTGGACTGGCTCCTCCACCCCTGCAGTGAGGACTGGGGAGCAGTAACTCTCTGGCACTTACTCTCCATGCAAGCGTCTTGGATTTCATGGCTTCCTTCTGGCTTGGTTGCAGGGGAAATCATCTCATGGGTGGGGGAAGAGTTAACCTTCTTAGGATGCCTACTGGGTGGCAGGCACGAAAGCACGAAAGGTGCTCCCTTCAGAGCACTTCTGTGCGGTGGACTCTTAGCACTGTGTACAGATGAGGGGGCAAGGTCTCCTGGAGGAAGCCGTTTATTTGCTCAGGACCCCACCACTCACCAGCTGCTGGAACTGGGATTTGTACTCAAGCCTCTGTGATAGCCCAGTTCACTTTCACCTACCATGCTACGACTTTGGGAAGGAGGTCTGAAGTCTTCAAATGAAAGGACAGTTTCCTCCATGTAGAAATCAACACAACAATGTAGCAGTGGAATGTTCTGGAAAGGAAATTCTGTCTAGCTACATTGCCCTGACGCCCAGAGCGGGAGAGGAGGGGTCTCCCGGAGGTGGTGGCCATACAGCAACAAGGGACAATGTTTGCTTAAGGCACCAGACCCTCAAGGTGGTCTGGGATTTCTCAGAGAGTGGTCTGAGAGTTGGTCTCTGTGGTGTGTGTGGATTTTTTAAATTATGAAAATGTGTGTCTGGTTTCAGACTGACTTAGTAATTTGCTTATATAACCTTTGAGTCTCTTCTTGGTGGCCCAAAGGGCCTGGATTAAGAATTTTATGAACATCCTGCTGTGTTTAGTCTGTTACATGTGAGAGTATCTATTTCACCAACCCGGATGGTGCCGTTACCACACATATGTCCTGCAATGGCAGGGAATTGCATTAAGTGTAACCAGTAAAACCACAGCATTTTGCTGTAGCCAAAGGGACTAGAACAGGAAGCAGGTAAATCCCCTCCTGCCCACACACCTACCTTTTTCTCCTCCGTTCTATGAAGTTAGAGTCTCAGGCTTTGTGGCCATTACATCCCTCCCTGCCTCTGGGGAACAAATTGGGTTTTGGGGGAAACCACAGACCTCATATTTATCTCAAAACACCCCTGGGCTCTCTGTGGGCTCTATCACTTTCTTGATAGTTGAAGCAGCCATAATTGCTCACTTCTCTCCTCCCCATTTTTCTCTTCTGTTTCTCTGTTGTTTCCCTTTCTTCTTCAAAGGATCATAGTTTCCCTGGGCCACTCTTCCCAAGTGGGCTTCTGGTGGTCAATTCTAGAATACGTTCCTTGCTAGAACTACTTTATGTTTCTGATGGTCACTACGAGAGCTCACGTGGTCCATTGGCTTCCCTGAAGCCAGCCTATTCTTTCCGGTTTCACTTTACTTCTGGCTCACATTCCACTGGCCTCTATAAGCATATAATTCCCTACTGAGCACATCGCAAATCACTGAAAACTAATTGACTAACACTTTTTTTACTTTAAATTTTTTTTCTTTTTCTAGAATAAGCCATTGTGCATAAGGTGTTTCTTTTCCCCCCAAAAGTTGTGTGTTGACAGAAAAACATACATAAGCACAACTTGAGAAAGTCACAATGAGATCAATTCTCTCCTTCACGAGGGATCCTTTTAGGCACCAGAGAGGGAACCCTACCATATGGTTCTCCTCCCCATGCTCTGAGTGAAGAGGTTGTTAGCTCACTAGCCACTGGAGATGTCAAGGATTGCCCAACGAATGGTGATAATAAAACAAGGACAATCAGACTCTTGAAACTACTTTATGTTTGTGTACTATTTTGCAATCAAAGATGGTTTCATGCTTCTTATCTTATTTGGCATTCACACGCTCACCAAAAAGCAAGCAAGCAAGCAAACAAACAAACCCACCCAAAACCCTGTGAGATTGATATGGCGAATATTTTTGCCCTTTTTTACAAATGTAATTCTGAGACATTTTGTGACTTGCTGAATGTTGCACAGGTAGTGCACTGCTGGTAGATCTGGGTCTGGCTCCAGTTTCTTCTTTAGTAGGTGGACATTCAGTCCAGGAGCCTTGCCTATCTGCCCTTCTCTTACTGGAAGCCACATCAGCCACTTGGGTTAAAAATGTCTTTAGTGAAAATATCTGTTCACAACACAACACAACAAAATAACAACCTGCAAATGAATGTCCATAGCATCTTTATCCATAGTAACTGAAAATAAGAAACAACCCAAATGCCCATCCATGGACAAACGGATAAACAAAATGAGATACATCCTTATTTGGCCATCAAAAGGAAAGAAGTAGTGATACATGTAAAAAAGGGATCAACTCTGGGTGGCTCAGTTGGTTAAACACCAGACTCTTGATTTCAGCTCAGGTGAGGATCTCAGGGTCCTGAAATTGAGCCCTGCATGGGGCTCCATGCTGAGCGTGGAGCCTACCTAAGATTCTCTTTTTCTCTCTCCATCTGCCCTTCCCCCCTGCTCATGCTCTAGCTCTCTCTCTAAAAACAAACAAACAGATAAATAAATAAGGTATAAACCCTGAAAACATTATGCTCAGTGAAAGAAACCAGTCACAAAAGGGCAATATATTACATGATGCCCTTGGCATGAAAGGTCAGAATGGGCAAATTCATAGAGATGGAAAACAGAGTAGTATTTGCCTAGGTCTGGGGGCTGGGATACGAGCATTGAGACGTATCTGCTAATGGGTACAGAATGTTTTCAGGAATCATGATCATGTCTTAGAATTAATTGGGTGGTGGTCACACATCTCTTCGAATATATAGAACCTATTGAATCATACACTTTAAAAGGGTGAATCATAGGATATATAAACTATACCACAATAAGCTGTTACTATAAAACAGAAAAACTGGCTCTGGGCACTGACGGTCCTAACCTTCCCTGACTGTGTCTTCCTCTAGGGCTCCAAAGCTGGACACTATCAGATACTGGCTACTCTGACTTTGTCTTCAGATAAGAAATTCCTCTAACTCTGCCTGCTCCAAGTTGTGGAGGATATCAGGTACCTCCCTGTTCCCAAATACAAACAGCTAGAAGTGGAACTCTGTGTCTCTCAAACATCAATGTACATTTGAATTACCTGGCAGTCTTACTAAAATGCAGGTTTTGATCGAAGAGATCCAGAACCCAACCTAAGAATCTGCATTTCTAACAAGGTCTCATGGGCTGTCCATGCTATTCCTTTGACTACGTTTTAGGAAACAAGGGTGTAGACTCCATAACCAGTTAGTGGAATTGTCTACTTTCAGCTGATGGTTTTTACACACGAGGAGGTAGACTTTGAGTCCAAAATGCCAGCCCGTACAGGTGAATCAAATGTCAGGATTTTTTAAGCATATATCCTCAAAGGTATTTTTCCTAACGTCCATCAAATTGTTAGGGGCTAATAATGGAAGATTAAGAACCACTGCTACCATCCAACTGGATGAAATCCTTCGGTGCACATTAATCTTTGTGGAAAGCACTGAACAGCTTGTTTGAATATCTTTTCTTTGAACTAACTGGATTGGCCATCTGTTTTTGCATCATAGGGAAAACTTGGATTGTCCTAAGTCTGTGCCTCTTTAATCACGACTCTATATTTTTAAAATACAAGATTAATTACTTCAAAACACCAAAGGAAGTTCAGAAGCCCTCCTCAGATGGAAATAAAAAGCCAAAGGATTGTGAACTTTCCAGTGGGTTGTGATAGATTTATGCATGGAGCTTGATTTTCGATTACTAAGCCTCCTTGATGTGGCTGCAACATAAAACCCACAAGATCTGTCCCTCAGGAAGGAGGTATATAAAGATGAAGAGGACATGGTGCCCTCGGAGGGGACTGCATCCTAAGGGGGAAGTGGAGAAACTCAAGAAAAGCAAGAAATGAAATGGAAGGAAAGTAGCGTTTAGGGCAGAGAGAACATTTTCCACCTGCTCTTGCTGTTTGATTGGTTTCCAGTCAATCTTCTCTCCAGATTTTGTTGATGTTGCTGGAATGCTCAAGAATCCTGGACATTCTCCTTCACCCAGATAAAACCTCCATTTAGAGAGGATTTGCTGAAGGAATACTAGGGAAGTGGTAGCCTTAGCACTGAGCTCACGCAGCAGTTCTTAAAAGTAGCCCTTCAGTGCTGCTGGGCAGGTTCAGCTCTTCAGCTACATGGCCGGTAGGTAGGCTTTTGATGAACGAAGGTGACTGTGTTCTGAACCTCAGAACATCACACATAGTACAAAAAATCAGGTTCAATTTCCATTTCTGCCAAGGTCTAGCTACCTGGCAGTCTTGCTTTTTACACGCGCTGGGCCTCATTTTCTTCACCTCTATTATCAAGAAGATTATTCTACCTTCTTTCCAGGGATGAAGCCAGGAGGAAATAGGCCGGAGTACAGAGAGGGGCTTTGGGAACTATGTTGCACTCCAGGCTGTAAGAGATAATGACTATTTTTCTTACCCACACACTCTAGTCTCCCCTCAGGTCTATCCACCCTCATGCAGCCATGCTTCTGCGCCTGCTCAGGACGCTGTTCTTCCTGAAGGCTCTGCATTGTGATCATGATCAGAAGGAGACTGAAGTCCAAGCCCTTGGGGAATTCTCTGGGAATCCATTTCTGTAGCTCAAAAGTTAAGTTGTTGACTACATTTTGAAGTTCTCTCTCTGTCGTAGAAATTCCCATGCCACAGCAGGCATGATTAATATTTTGGCACTGTATCTATCTTCCATTTGGAAAAGACTCTATAGTTCAGATTTTTCTTCCCTGTGTTTTAAGTTTCAGTCTTTATTTCCCACTTGTGGGGAACCCAAAAGCATGCGAACAGAATGGTAACTCCTCTTGATTAATTGTCATCCTCTTTACCTCATCCCCATTGAGCACGTGAGTCTGAACCTACCGCAGAGGGTACTGCAACCTCTGCTTCCTCGGAAGAGCACGGTCTACTCATCAGCCCCAGCTTTTGGGCTTTTCAAGCTAATCAATGCAAATTTTCTTTTATTTAAACTTAAATTTATTTATTTAGAGAGAGAAAGAGAGAGAGCTTGTTCACATGCAGGGGGATGGGCAGAGGGAGAGGGAGAGAGAGAATCTCAAGCAGATTCCATGCTGAGTTCGGAGCCCAACGAGGGGCTCGATCTCGTGACAGTGAAATCATGACCTGAGCCGAAATTAACAATCAGGCATTAACTGACAGAGTCACCTAGGCACCCCTCAATGCCCATTTTCTAATTCCTTTACCTTGTCTGAGTGATAAGTCAGATATGGGACTATGTTATGATAGGAAAAATACTGTTTTTAAATAAAACTAATAAAATAATAGCTGAGCCAACAGAACTTTTACCAATAAAGGCTAATGAGCATTTCTAACAAGGCTGCCATTGAGGGGTGTGTGTGTGTGTGTGTGTGTGTGTGTGTGTGTGCATGTGTTTCAACTCCACCGTAATTAATTCTCAAACTTGGTATATAAATTCTCACCTCCAGAAGGTTGGACAAGTATGCATTATGTGATATGGATGCATGTATATGTGCAAGGTAAATTCTTTCCAGGTCTCATTTGATGCATATAGGCTATAAATCCATACTCAGGATGATGGAGATATTAATAATTACTTCTGTAATATTTGGTATTTGCAGAGTGACTTGCCATTATTTATTACATGATTACTTTACACAGAGCAGTATTTTTTCCATGCTCAAAAGAGCAGGAAATGAAGAATGGGCTGTTGTAAAGGTTTAGAAAGATGTCTTTGCCATCTTCTGCTGTGTATCTGTTGTGGACCAGTCTCCGAAAGGGACCACGGTGTAGAGCCACATTCCTTTGTGCGTCCCTGGCCAAGCACTCATAAAATAGGTAGGACAAGCTAGTGCCAGGTTTTCACTGCATAGCAATGAGCAAGGTTTTCTTTCTTTTTTTTTTTTTTTAAGGTTTTCTTTCTTGACATAAGGCTATAATTATTCCGAAGACTCCTTTTCTACCAGGATGTCCTTAATTTATTGGATGGTGCAGATTTCGGATCTGAGGAGATCTACTTGATACCACCCTTACACATCTCGTGGCTCTACCATCTTACTAACTGGATCTTGGTCAAACCATTTTGCTGTTCTTGGTCTCTGAGTTCTTCATTTGTCACACTAGAATGACAGCATCTAAGGCATCAGGGTACAACAAAGTTTGCTATGAGAATAAAATACTGGGGACAAAGCACTTTGTCTATGGACTTTGGAAGTCCATAAGGTGGTGTTATTATTACTGCTCTTCAAACAAAGGCTTCTTTCCCTTCTACCCTACCTGGAAGTTGAGATTCCTGGCTCAGTCCCCCTGATCTAGATTTTATTATGTACTTTGTCTTATTATACTATTTATAGGTTTCAACTTCTTTTGCCTTATACTGGAAGGCAAAATAGCATGGGGTTGAGATGGCTAATTCTGGATTCAGATTGACAAGGATTTAAGTTCAAGGGCTTAATTTAATCAAGACATCTAACTCTGGCCAGTAACCATTACTGGACTAGTCTTCTTCCCATAAATATATATATTAAACAGGGCAAAATATGTGAGACTATTTTTTCAGCCATCAAGCAGTAGACAACACCATACGATGATCCCCAAGAAAAGGAAAACTCACAAGATCACATTTGTGGAAAATGTCCCCAATGCAGCACAGAGACCTGGGGTAAAAGCAGAGTGCATAGGAGTCATTCAGTTAAGGATCAGCATCTGAAGCCATTAAAGAGGTTAGAATCTGTGGGACCGGACACAAGAGAAAAGAAAGCTGTGAAAAGAGGGGCATACTCGATCTGGGGGTTTCCCATGAGTTCTTGAGTGAAGAATGGGCTGTGCTTGCAGGGGAAGAGACCAAAGGAGACTTACCAGATAGTAGCTGATATAGGGCTGTAAGCAGAATGGGCATTCTTGAAGTCTAGCTGAAATACTAGGAAAAACACACTGGAGGTAAGCAACACACCCTAGACTAAGACCTACTCTATATCACCCATACACAGCTTAAAACCAAGCCTTGACAAGATCTGCATGGGGAAAGAGTGAGCAGTCTGAAATGCACCAAGCCAAAAAAGTTTGGGAAAAATCTTGATCTCTCCATAGACCTTCCCTAACAAAGCCTAAAATAAGGCCTCAACAAGTTCAAAGTGATTACCTTGTGATTGAATGCCTGCCAGAAAAAAGCTCAACACTTCAGAGAATAAAAGAATCCAGAGTCTCTACAATAGATAATTAACAATGTCTGGTAGACAATAAAAAGTACTAAACATGAAAGGAAACAGGAAAATGTGATCTACGGTCAAGAAAAGAAGTCAATGGAAACTGACATCAAGATGGCCCAGATGTTGGATTTACCAGTCAAATATTTTAAAGCTTTTACTTACAACATACCAAGAATGACAGGAGAGTATGTCTTAGTGAGTAAATAAAAAATATTAGCAGAGAAAATAACTATAAAATTAAAAAAATGGATTCATTTAGAGCTGAAAAGTCAAATAATTGAAATAAAAAATTACCTAAAGTTCTTAACAGGGGATTAGAGATAACAGAGAAAAGGGACTGACTTGAAGAAATAGAGACATAAATTATTCAGTTACCATAACAAAAGGGGAGAAACAGCGAAAGAACGAACAGAGCATAGAACTGGTCAGACAATATCAAATACTATAAAGGACACGTAATTGCAGTTTCAGAAGGAGAAAGGAGTGATAATGAAGCAGAAAAAACATATTTTAAGGAAGAGTGGCTGGAAAATGTTCAAATTTGAAGAGAAATGTCACTTAGAAATCTTAGAAGCTTGAGAAAACTCAAGTCAAATGAATACAAAGAAAACCACATCCAGGTACATCATAGTGACACTGTTGCAAGCCAAAACTAAAGAGAAAACCTTCAAAGCAAGCAGAAAAAGAAAAGAAAAGAGAGCTATCAAGCTCTGCAAAGATGTGGAGGAAATTTAAATGCATATTGCTTAAAGAAATCAGTCTGAAAGGCTGCATACTATATGATTGTCCTGGAAAAGGTAAAACTGTAGAGACAATAAAGAATTTGAGGGGAGGTAAGAAAGGATGGATGGGTGGAACACAGGATTTTTAAAGCAGTGAACCTATTCTATATGGTGTTGTAACAGAGGACACGGGACATCATAGATTTGTCAAAACACATGGAATGTATAACACAGAGAGTGAACCCTAATGTCAACTGTGGACTTTAGTTAATAATAACGTGTCAGCATTGATTCATCAACTGTAATACATGTGTCACACCAACGTAAGATATCAATAAGGGGGAAAGTGTGAACAGGGAAGGAAGGAGTATATGGGAACTCTCTGTACTATCTGCTCCTTTTCCCGTGAACCAAAAACCACTCTAAAAATTAAAGTCCGTTAGATTAAAACAAAAAAAGACATGTTTTATAGAAGGGAAAATAAGAAATTGAGACTACTTCTCATTAGGAACAATGGGGGCCTGAAGGCACTGGCATAATGCCTTTAAATTCCTATTAGGAAAATAAAAAGCCTGTTAACCAAGATTTCTATATCCCAAAGAAAAATATCATTCAAAAAGGAGGATAAAAAAATGAGGATATTTTGTTCAAATAAACAAAAGCTGACACGTATACTAAGAAGTTAATGTAGGATATGGAATAGAGTACTGAAATTACTCAATTAATCCAAAACAAGTTTAAAAAATAGAGAAACAGAGGAATAAAAAACAGAAGGAAAAATGGAAATCAAATAGCAAAATGGTAGATTAAACTCAACATATCAATAATTTCGTTTGATGTAAATGAATCGAACACTCCAATTAAAAGAGAGTTATTTCCAGACTGAATAGAAAAAGCAATACACACTTATATGCTATTTAAATTCAAAGAAGTATACAGTACAAACAGAATGCATAAAAAATTGTGTGTCTGTATTAATAACCAGGCAAAGTAGATTTCAGACCAAGTACTAATGTTAAAGAGAAAGATTGCACAATAATGAAAGGGAAATTCATCAGGAAGAGGTAACAATTTAAATATGAATGCAACTAATAACAGAGCTGTTAAAGGTATATGAAGCAAAATTGATAGAATTAAGGGAAAAAATAGAAAAATCCATCACACTAGAGATTTTAACATGCACTACATCAGCCAGGAAGAAACAGAATATGTGTCTGCATGCATGCGTATAAAGAGGTTTATTTCAAGAAATTGGCTCATGCAGCTGTGGGGGCTGGCAAGTGCCACATCTATAGGACAGGTCGGCAGATTGGAAACTCAAGCAGGACTTGATGTTGGAGTCTTGCTCTTAAAGCCTCTCAACTGGCTGACAGAGGCCCACCCATATTATTGAGGATAATCTCTTTTACTTAAAGTAACTAACCAACAGGTGGAGATGGGAGGTTCTAGAAGTCAAGGAGGCAGTTGGCGAGTGAGGGGTTTGGGCAGTCCCCAAACACCTGGGCTAAGGCTGCAGGCAGGCCCACTGTCCCGAAATAAGGGTCGGGAGCCACAGCTTGGGGCCAGGCGGGGCACCTCCAAGTTTGTGGGACTTGGAGCTTACACAATTTGGGGATCCAATTTAAGAAAAACAGTACAAAATCAAACACACGAAGTTAAATACACAAGTGACTTCATTTAGAACGAGAAAACCACAATGCATTATGTAACTGGAAAAGTTGGTAGTTCACCAGTTTTACAAAATACAGAAAAATAATGCAATTTCACAACTGAACTTGACTCAACTCTATGACCGCCAAAGCAAATTGCCTGATACATCTCTAAAATGCTTTCTTTTTATGTGTTTTGACTACATATTCCTTGATCACCTTTTTATATTACAATGATTTTGCAATATTATTTTCTATAGAGTGGAGAGATAATTCAGTCTTTCCTCTAACATGTCTGATCAAAGTTTTTTAAATAAACTTTCTTCTTAAGGACAGTGTTAGATTTGCAAAAAATGGTGAACACAGCCTGTAGTTCCCCTACACATTATACCCAGTTCCCCCTCTTACTAGCCTCTGACTTTAATATGGTACACTTGCTACAATTAATGAAGGGATATTGAAACATTGTTGTTAACTAAAGGCAGTATGTTACTCAGATGTCTTTAGTTTTTGCCAAGTATTGTTTTTCTGTTCCAGTATCCCATCCAGGACACCATATTGCCCTTGGTGGTCAGGTCTCCTTAGGTTCCCCTTGGCTGTGAATGTCTCAAACTTTCTTTGTTTTTGAGGATCAGTTTTGAGAGGGATTGATGAGGGGTTTTATAGAATGACCTTTCATTGGGTTTTACCAAATGTTTGTCTCATGATTAGATTGGGTTTATAGGTTTCAGGGAGGAAAATCACAGAGAAAAAGTGTCATTTTCATCACGTATTGTCAAATGTATGTATCATTCCTGTCCCTCCTTCCCTCTCTTCATTTTGTTCTCTTTGAAAGAAAATCACTATTTGTGCCCCCACTTAAGGAACAGGGAGTTATGGGGCACCTGGGTGGCTCAGTCAGTTAAGCATCTGACTCTTAATCTTGGCTCAGATCTCGATCTCAGGGTCATGAGTTGAAGCCCCACATTGGGCTCCATGCTGGGTGTGGAACTTACTTTAAAGAGAGAGAGAGAGACAGAGAAGAAACAGGGAGTTGTCCTCTACCTTGAGGGCAGATGATCTACATAAACTATTTTGAAACCTTCAGCATGAAAGATTTATCTCTTCTCCCCCACCGATGTATTTATTCAATCATTTATTTGTATCATTATAAATATATGGTATTTATTTCAGACTTTGGATTATAATCCAATACTATTTTATTTATTTATTTATTTTTTGCTCAAATTGTTTCCACTTGAGCCATCAGAAGCTCTTTCATTGGTTCCTATGCCTCTTCGAAATACTCCTGTCATTACGATTATAATTATAATTAAATACTTCGTTACTTTCTGACACTACAGGATGCTTCAGGATCCTCTTGTATATTTCCTTCCCCAGTCCTGGAAGGAGCTCTGGCTCCTTTCTTTGGAGAATGGTATTAGAAACCAAGATCCTAAGTATCAAGTGTTTTCACTGCTACTACCATGAACTTGCTCTAAGCTCTCAATTGACAAAACAAGGAAATAGATGTACGCACACCAGCCTATACACATATGGATATTTCTGTATGTGACCATCTGTGTCTGTGTTAAGCTGAACATCAGTTTATGCTGAAGATGTACACACTAGCCTATATATGTATATATACATATACGTGACTATCACCGTATATAACCATCTATATCTGTATTAAGCAGAACATCGGTTTGTACTGACGTCTCCAATGGTAAACTGTTAGCTCACAGATCATCGTTCTAGCCTCTTCTCCATGCTCATCTGTAACCTCCCACGTCGACAGTGAGGAAGCTGGCACCCACTATCCATCATCTTTTACTCACCTAACGAATTCCAAGTAGACGTGTACCGCAGTGTCAGAATTGCTAACCCTTCCCCCAGTGGGACACAACTTTGTTAACTAGAGTCTAGTGCCAATGTGGGGCTTGGTTTGGTCAATCTTCTGCAGACTCCACAAATTTCCAAAGTTACTTAGGTCTGCACCTTTTCGCCCCAACCCTTTCAGGACGTTTGTTTCACACATTTTTTAAGGCAGTTAGATTATTTTGTCATGTTCTGCATTCCATCCAAAGATCTCCTGACCTCCTAAATGGTTTTTAGAAGCGTGTGTGCATTGAAGTTCACTCTGCTGTGAAATGCATAGTGCCGTGGGTCCCCGATTCCGGGAACTTTGTTTTTTATCTCATGATGGTTCAGAGAAGTTCCTATCAGATGTGTTACTCATTCTTAGCAACGTCAAATATGTTTTTCGGATCATTATCAAAATTGGGAAAACTCTATTGAGGTTTCATAAATGAGCTGTAAGGTTTGGAAGAACTTTCCACCGACTTCCATTTGGTGCCATGCATTTCAAGCCTGGCTTCTTCACACCCATATATTTGTGATGCCACAGCCCTGCCTATTTGTGTCACGACTGTAAATGAGCTCACATACTGGGCAGTGGAAGCATTCCTGGAAATCAGTCTTGCTTTGGAATAGCTAGTAGTGTCTTAACTCTACATGGAAATATTTGGAACCACAGAAAACACCTCTGTGGTTTTAAATAATTGTAGCTTCAATACATCACTTTTGCAAATTTTTCATATGAGACCATATGAACATAATCCTATGACCCTTAGGAAATGAGGGACCCCAAATATTTATCAGCTTGGTGGCAAATCTGCTTCTGAGTCAGACAGACCAGTCAGTCATTCAACAAATATTGATTGAGCACCTCATATGTAAAGAGCTGCGTGTTCAATGATAAATGAGACAGAGCCCCTGCCCTCATGCCCTCATCAAAAATGCATGCTGGTAGAGGGAAATAGTACAGATTATCAACGAGTAAACAAGTAACTTCAAAATCTTCCTTACCATGAAGACCATAAGCAGGCGCTCTGACATGGCACAAGGGCATGGTACCCAGTTTAGAAAACCTGCTAAGGAGATGATGTTTCAGCTCAGACAGGAAGGGAGCGATGGAGTCAGAAATGGAAAGAGCTGGGGAAGAACCTTCAGGAGGAGACATGGCGAGCTGAAATATGTTGAGGCTGGAAAGAGATCAGGCTCTTCCGGGAACTGACGGGGCTGGAATTTAATGACAAAAGAGAAAGGGATACAATCGATACTGGGCAGAGAGATGGGACGGACCTTGCAGCACCTTGCCGCAGACCAAAAAAGAGCATTTTCTCCACAAGGCAGAGACAGCACTGAAGTTGTTTTAACAGGGGAGTGATTGACTGAGACTCTCTTCTGTTATTTATTTATTTTTTTGTTTTGTATTTTTAGAGAGGGGAAGAGAGAGAGAGAGAGAGAATCTTAACCAGGCTCCATGCCCAGCATGAAGACCGAAGCGGGGCTAGATCCCATGACCCCGAGATCATGACATTTAATTGACTGAGCCACCCCGGCACCCCGAGACTCTCTTCTTTCAAAGAAGGGTTCAGTAAGGGGGAAACCTGGGGAGAGGAGGAAAGAAAGGATGCAGGGAGATTGGTTATCTGGGTTGAGGATTGGTTTCACTATTCTCAGACCCTGGGTAAGTCTCAATCTCTCTGAGACTCAGTGTCCTAATCTGTGAAATGGGAACACATGGTTCTAATGCCTCTCGGGATTACTATGAAGATTGAACGAAGCTATGTGAGGACAGCGTTTATGTAATGCCACGGCTGGCATGCTGTAAATGCTCAAAAATTGTCAGCTATTATGAGCCTTGGTGTCATTACTGCTGGGAGCAAAGCACAGCATAGTGCGAGGAGAGGACTGGGAGTTGACAGAGCAAGGGCTAAGAGATAAGGGGCCAGAGCCGAAGCCCTGTTGTAGGGATGCAGCCTCCACGGGGCAAGGGCAGGAGGTGGGGGCTGGACCCCCGTTCTGAGCAGCGCAGGTGACCCGGGGCACACACCCTGGAGGCAGTGCCTGGTGCTCGCGGTCACAGTGATGCAGGAAACCGGGCTCACCGCGGCTCAGCAGACGGCCCAGCGGCCCAGTGGGGGTGCAGCAAGAAGCCGGGTCTCTCTGCCTGCGCTCTGTCTGCCCAGGGAGTCCCCGGGTGAGATGCACACTGCCTGGGACACCAAAGAGAGCCCGGAACTTGGAGACCTGAGAGGGCCCGTCTCAGCCTCCACTCTCTTCCTGCTTTCTCTTGCCAAGCCAGGTACACCGTCGAGCACACAAACGAACTGGAGGCTAACACCCAAAATGAACTGAAGCTGAGGAAAATAGACATTTATCTTTTATTTATTTCTATTGCTGTTGTGTTCCCGGCAAGGGTAGCAAGGGAAGGAAGGAACCACTTAAATCTCTTCACTAATCGTTTCTGGGTCAGGGATTGGCAGCCCCATCTTTGGCAGAAGACGGTAAGAGACCCTGGGCAGCTTCGCCTGCGGTTAGGAGTCCCCTCTGGGAGGGACTGTGCCAGACACCGGGGTACACTACGGAGCAAGACGATAGAAGCGCTAGCGCCACAGGCTTTCCAGCCCAGTGGTGACAAATTCTAAAATTACAAAACAAGAGAAAGGCTGTGTGTTCTCAGTCTGAGTGACATATCCCTGTCTGAGGGATTAGGAGGGCTGGTCAGAAAGGTTGCTTACGACATGCAGACTTCCCCAAAGTTCTCTTTCCTGAGAAGCTTAGAGGACACTCATCTCTTCTGCCCCAATTGCTTGCCTCCCCCCAACCCAAACCTGGTCGAACTCTCTGTCCTCCCTTTGCCTCCATCTTGTCCGATCCAACTCCATCCTGAACCCACCCCCAGAGCCGGTTGGTTTCTCATATGGAGTATCTGACCCTCCCTCAATTTCTCCAGTTTGCATCACCATCTTCTGGAAATAACATCATTTATTTCTTTCCCCTCTCATACATTAAAAAAGATGTATTGCGCATTTATAATACATACCCCGCACTGAGCAGTGTTTCACGTTTACTTTTCACTTCTATCTTATGAGATATGTTTTGGTATTTTCCTGCTTTGACCAATAAGAAAACTGAGTTGTAAGGAAATTAAGTAACTTGCCTCAGGTTACACAGGAAGTGGAAGTTACCAGACTTGACCTGGAGTCGGTTGATTCCTAGGGCACGCTCTTAACTATTATGCCAAACTGTCTCCCCAAGTGACTGTGATACTCCCAGAGAGTCTGGATGACCTTCCCATGGGGAGAAGGCGTTTCTGACTAAGGCACTGAGCTGCACCTGCCCATAGTGGGCATCTGTGTTTCCTGCCCCCACGAGGAAGGGGTGCTTTGACTCCTTAGTGTGGATGGGGACGTTCTCCCCGAGATGAGAGATGGGCCTTTGCAGGATGACTTACAGCAGAACGAAGAACACACTCCAAGAAGACCTAGAACATGGTCCCAGGAGCTGGCACCCATGGCTTGGACCCGCCGAGCTGGGACCCACGCCTTGGACCCACCGAGCTGTGGGCTGGTCGCTCAGGTCGGGAGAAGGAGAAGCAAAGCCAGCTTGTCTGGAAGCCAGGACAGCCTGTTTGCCTCCTTACAGGAGGAGTATCTGCAGACGCGGATGCGGTGACAGAGGTGAACCAGGGCTAGAAATCCCCTTTCTGAAAATTAATTTCTTTAGTCAGTCATCAGACCCGTGTTGTGCCCCTCCTGTGTTCCAGGTTGAGTCCAAGTCCTGGACATCGGAGACCGATGAAATAGACAAATGCCTCTGTCCCGGAGAGGTTTCATTTGGGGGCCCCTCGTGGCAAAGTGAATGAATCCGTGACCAAAATGCGCCTGATTGTGTTGGTGATAGCGGGATGCCACCCCTGAAGGAAAGCACGGTCAGGGCTGTCAAAGGAATGGCTTGGGCAGCAAATATTCACGGTAAGAAGCTGCTTTGCTTCATGGCCGATGTTTATTCTGGGGACCCTTCAGAGATGCGCCAGAGAGAGATCCCCAAGTATGGGCAAACCAGGATCTAAACAATCAAAGGTGTGCTTATGCCCAACTTTTCAGAGATTCACCTCATTTAGAGAGCAGGATGTGCTAGTGAGCGAGCACGAATAAGGTGGCCTAATTTCCCGGACTGATGCTCTAATACCTGGTGGAGTTACCGGGTCCATGAGTCGTTTGATAGTAAGGCTACTCCAAACACTGCAACTAATGAACGTCTAGTCAAGACAACCAGAAATGATGGGCCTCAATATTAATTTTGCAACTCACCTCTTTGGCGACCTTGAATAAGGCATCTCACTTTTGTGAATTCTGTGTTCTTTTTCTGAGAAAAGGAGGGAGTGCGTTAAGTGATTTCTGAGTTCCCTTCCCGCCCTTCCAGAGTGTTTCTGTGAGGTCTCATGAAAGCAATCATCCCAGGGGATGAGTATGAATGGGATGCTACTCAAATGCATGCCATTATATAGACTGTTGGCATCACTCACTCAGGAGATGCTTCGTTTTTCTCCCCTTAGTCGACTGCCATGCTGTTCGTGAACATTTCTGTCAATGCCTGAGGGGCTTTCAAAGCAGCTGCACACATCTGGGGCCCTTGGAGAAAGATACTCTGCATGAACGAGGGCCCAGAAAACCAAAGCTTACTTCTGCAGGCATCAACGCTCTCTTCCAGCATTTACCCTCTTTCCCTCCGGGCTGGGATGAGGAACACCTACAACGGTTCTGTGTGGAGCTACTGAGTCTTGTTCACGGGGGCAGGTCTGGTCCCCAGATAAATAGGCACTTTTTTTTTTTATCTTTAAGGCTCTTGTGTTTTTGTTTGCTTGCTTGCTTATTTGGTTTTGTTCTTTCTTCTGCAACTCACTCTCTCATCGCCCTTGCTTTTTGGTTTTGTTTTGCATTTGTTTGTTTATTTTACACGTAACTGCTTAATAGAGGTCCCCGAAGGCAGTCTATGCTTCCCGAATGTGTGTGATCTGAGCTTTGTGGCAGTGTGTTTCTCAGAATGAGGCTTTTTATTTAGTTAGTTTTTTAAAGATCTTATTGACTTGGAAGAGAGAGAGAGAGCACACACAGAGGGAGAGGGAGAAGCAGACTCCCCACTGAGCAGGGAGCCTGACACGGGACTCGATCCAGGACCCTAAAACCATGACCTGAGCAGAAGGCAGACGCTTAACTGACTGAGCCGCTCACACGCCCCAGAATGAGGCTTTTTAAATTTTCTATCAGGATGATTTATAAAGCTGATCTTCGTGTGGTTATTGAGTATAAAAATATGCATTTAGAAATCAAGACATAATGCATGAAATAAACAATTGTTTGCTTTCAAGAATCTGTTTTAAGTAGGGAGGCTGTGGGCACTGGGAGTAAGAATGGGGGGGGAGGGGGAATCAGATGTTGTCCCACCAGAGCAAGCTGTTACTCTGTGAAATGTGAAAGGCTGCCTCCTTCCTTGGACTTCACGCTTTCCTATCTGCAAAAGGAGACTAGGAACGTGCACCTCGGAGCTGTTGTGAAGTTCAAACGTGATAAAGTGTCTGAAATCGCTTTGTAAAGGACAACACGAAATAAAATTGTAACCATTATTAGGAGACAGCCTTTCGCTGTAAGTCACCCATGGGCATATCTCGTCCTGTAAACTGTAAGCTATTTTAGGACGGAAAGTTTGCCTTATATCCAAGGGCGACATTCAAAATATTTAACAACTGGTAGGGAATCAGCCAATTAGATGCCGGCCATAAGGAGCCGGAATGCCTAAGCTAATGTTCGGACCAGCCCTACTCGCGAGCAGGGAACTCCCACAAAGGGACTGGTACAGCGTCTTGACATAAGGGGTGCTCAGTGAATGGATTCAACATATTATTCGGTTTGTGAAACATCTCTCTCTGTATTCACATGACTTCTTAGGAGCCGGTGATCTATCCCTGCCCTACTTGACTCCCCACCAGAAATTTTTTTTCTAAGTTCAGCCCCAGGTACTAATCCCTGAATACCTGAAGCCTCTTTTCTTTTATCTGAGTTACAGACTCATTAACCCAGACTTTTCAGAAATGTTATTATTAGAACTTTAATCACCCATGTCCTCCTTTTAAGGTCTTTCTAAAATTATTTTCTGGCAATAATAATTATGTCAATCAGGGGCCAGCCAAATATAGCTATGCCCCTTGAGCCAAATCAAGACGGGAGTTTCCAGCTATAATCTATTATTTGGCTCCAAATGACTGTGCTAGTTTCCCCCCACCCCTTTTCTGTCCTACCTATCTTTCTTTTGGCATCAAGTGACAACACCACACATAGCAAGAGAAGTCCTAAAGACCAGGGTAGAATGTCAGACCTGGGTCTTTCTTTCCATCTACTGCTATGTTGGAATCTGGGGCCAGATTCTGCAAGTCGTATGTTTTAGGAATGTAAAGGAAACTACGAGGTTTTAAGTAACAGGGTCTAAGTCAAAGGCAGAAGCCAAAATGGTAGTGGCGTTGGTGGGGCTTGGGAGGATAGTGGCATTTGTGTTGGAGGGGAGTGAAACCAGGAAGCCTGGAAATGAAAAGGAGCTGACAACGTGCACAGGGGTAGGAGTTTCAGTGTGAAAGACGGTCTTGGCCGAAGCTGCTCTTGATAGGGTGCAGGGGACCTTCCGTGAACGTAACCAGATTCAGCGAGAGAAGTCACAGCCAGAGGAAGCTTTTCAGGAATGGCCTGACTGATTCCAGCCCCCATCTCTTTTGCTGGAGTCCCGTGACACCACCTACAGGCTTTGTTAATTCAGTCTGTGCTCCGAGACCACCTTGACCATAGTCAGGCAGCATTTCATGACCCCGTGTCCATCACCTCTGCTCAGTACGCGGTCAGCTAAGTTCTCTCTCTCTGCCTTGACGTCATTCACTCAAGAGAGAATGAGGATAGAGAGAAGGGTGGACTGGAGAGCTATATGGGGGGAGGGTGTATCCACAGGGCTGATGAATGACTAGTTAAGGTTGGAGAAGGGAGCATGAGATAAAATACCCTCCCTGACATTTCCAGCTTAGAGACCTGGTCGGAGGGAGACACCGACTCATGGAGGAAGACAGCAAAGGAGCAGGAGCAAGTTTGGGAGCTAAGGTGATGAATTCAGTTTGGTGAGAGGTATCTGTGGGGTATTCAGGCTGAATTATCACTAAGAGACTGTAGAGATCAGTGTTACCAAAAGTGCCTTCTCTGTGCACTGCGATGAGAAAAGGAGCCCGGCCAGAAGGTAAATGAATGCTCTGCTCCTTTCAGACAGAGGATAACATTCAGTTGAACCAAACAGTGCACTTAGCAATATTGTTTATTTGCGTTCGGGCACAAAACTCTTTCTCTGAGTTTAGACCAGCAGCAAACAGTGTGGGTCCAGCACTGGTCCACAGGCCAGACTTCGAGAAGCCTGGGTCTGGGTTGTAAGTTCAGGAGAGTCTGGGCTAGAAGTCCAGGCAGAACACCAGCATCCGATGCCCTCTCCACTCTCCCAGAGTGTCCTGCCTCCTTCTTCACTTCTTAGATGGTCCTTCTCCTCTCAACATAGAACTGAATGCTTATCCCATTCCCTTCTCATCTCAGAGGCCAAGGCGCCCCCTTACTTTCTGACCCATTCACCCATTCTCCTTCTGCCTGGGCTTAGGGGTCGCAGCTGCTCTCTTCCTCTCCTGCATCGGCTACACCTCATTTCAACCAGCAACTCAGGTCAGCCTCTACTGTGCTCACCTCTCCTGTGCTAAAACAAAACAGAAAGCCCCCCCGCCCCCCAGCTGCCAGCCAGTGCTAGTGCTTTGTCCACGGGCCTCTCAGCTCCCTCCTCTTAATCACCAAACCTCCTGAAAGAAGAATCCTCGACATTGTGTCCACTTCCTCACCTCCACCTCCCTGCCTCTCTGCAGCCTGCTCCCCATTGCCTCCTTTCTTCCAGGTGCCCCCTCTCTTCTCCAACTGATGTTCCACGAACTCTTCTCCACCCACAGGTGCCTAGCAGGTGTGACCAGTGTCTTCTCTTCCAGAGGGATTACTGGAAGTGTGTTTCTGGGTAAGCTGCGTCAACACTGGCTTCTAGCATCTTCTGCAAATGAGGTTTGTGCTAGGGTTCTCGCAAGGAGTCTGTTCCTCATATAGTTTGACTGCAGAAATGTTTATTGAATGTTTCTTATGTGCCAAGAATTGATTTAGGACATGTCAAGAAGTTTGAGTTGAGTTCCCCTACCCCCTACAATGGGACAGCAGCCTAACCAGCTACTGCAAACGCTTTGTGGGATGAGACAGTGTGCTAGCCAGGGCTCTCCGGAGACACAGAACCAATGGGGCATAATCAGAAGTATCGAAGAAGAGATTTATTGTAGGAATTGGCTCACAGAGTTATGGAGGCTGAGCAGTCCCACAAAGTACAAGCTGGGGACCCAGGAAAGCTGGTGATATAATATAATTCAGTCGAAGTTCAAAAGCCTGAGACCCCACCTCGTGGTCAGGTGGGGGCATTGGGGGAGTGGTCAGTGGTGTAAGTCCTGGAGTCCGAGGTTAGAGAATCAGAAGCTCTGAGGTCCGAGAGCCGGGGGAAGAGAGAAATTAGCTCTTTTTCACCTCTTGATTCCATTTGGATCCTCAGTGGATTAGATGATACTCCCCTCCGAGGTCGTGGGCTATCTTCTTTTCTATCTGCTGGTTCAAATGCTACTCTCTTCTGGAAACATCAGTCACAAACCACACCTAGAAATAACGTACGTCAGCTATCTGGGCGTCCCACGTCCCAGCCAAGTTGACACATAAACTTACCCATCACAGGGCGGCATTTAAATAAGCCAACAAATAAATATGATCCGGGCTGCTCATTTCTATTTAGCCAGTGGGCAGCGGGCACTGAGCACCTATTGTGTTGGGCAGGATGCTGGCTGTGCAAATGCCATCACTGCTTCTAATCCTCCGAACTCCTGGAAGCGGGTGCTTTTATTCCCGTTCCACAAACCAACTGAGGCTCGGAAGGGATAAGGAATGTTTACACATGAAAACAAGAGATGCTGGCATTGTGTTTTGTGGTCTGTTTATTCATATGCTTTCTGGCTTAATGACTGTTTTCTCTTCTAAACTTTAAGCTCTTTAGGGCAGAGAAGGTGTTACTTTTGTTCACCACGAATCCCTAGCACCTGAGACAGGCCCCGAATGGCTTATTGGATTAACTAATTAATAAGGTGATCAAATTAAACTCCAGTGTCTCTTGGTTTTAGAGCCTGTGCTCTTTTTGCTAAGAGACTTGGTTCCTTATAAAGAGTCTGTGTACGTCACAGACCTTGGGTGGGGGGACACGAGAGCCCCATTAGTGATTTTTCGAGGGGGTTTCAGTGTCATTTTGCCAGTGAGCACATACCCTGATTGATAGGACCCAAGATGGCCAAGCAGTCTGATGAGCCATCTTTGAAAGGGGTGGGGGGAGAAATGCCGGGACATGCACCACGATATCAGATCTGAGAGCCACAAGATGGATTAAGAGATAGATTCAGGGGAACCTGGGGGGCTCAGTCAGTTGAATGTCCAACTCTTGATTTTGGCTCAGGTTGTGAACTTGGGGTGCTGCAATAGAGCCCCCTGTTGAACTCCATGCCGTGGGTGGAGGCTGCTTGGGATTCTCTCTCTCCCTCTGCAACCACCCCCTCCTTCGCCCCCGCCCAAACACTGTCTCAAAAAATAGAAAGAGATGAATTCAGTGCCTGGTGAAAAGGAACCAAAAGAGTAGGGAATTCATCGCCTTACAATTCATCGCCTACAAAAATGTCTGGGGCCAGCTCCGTTGATCCGGAGGACCCTCCAACAGACATTTAATGCAAGCCACAGATGCAAACAATCTATGTAACAGAAAATTTTTTAGTAACTCCATTTAAAAAAAAGTCTTTGCAAGTGAAGAAAGTGAAAGTAATTACAATATATTTTATTGAACCTCATATTTCTTCTTTCTTTTTTTTTTTTTAAAGATTGTCATTTATGTATTTGAAAGAGAGAGAGCACTAGAGCAAAAGAGAGCATGAGCTGGGGGAGAGGAAGAGGCAGAGGGAGAAGCAGACTCCCCGCTGAGCAGAGATCCCCATGCGGGGCTCGATCCCAGGACCCTGAGATCATGACTCGAGTCCAAGGCAGACGCTTAACCCACTGAGCCACCCAGGTGTCCCTAAACCCATATTTCTTAAAATGTTATTTCAACATGTAACGAAGATGAAATTATTAATGAGATATTTTGTTCTGCCCACTTAATCTTTAAAACCTGGTATGTATTTTACACTTATAGTGTTAATGTAGACTAACCCCAATTCTAATGCTCAAAGAGCCACACGTGGCTGGTGGCTACTGAATTAGGTGGTCTGGGTCCAGACATGTGATCTGTGGACCAGCTCCTTTAAAATCATAGGGAAGCGCCTTAGGAAATGTGGAATATTGGGTCCCACCCCAACCTACTGAATCAGAACCAGCATTTTTATAAGAACCCCTGGTGAGCCATGTGAACCTAGAGTTGGAGAAGCTCTGGTCTAGAGAACAGATTTCTGGTCTGCTAGAAACCAGGGGCGGGGGCGGGGGCAGGGTCAGGGCGGGGGCGGGGGCGGGGGCGGGGGCGGGGGCAAGAAACAGAGTTGTAGATTCACAGTCAAGCTTCTCACACTTTCCTCATAAAGAGCCAGGGAAACTGGAAACACGATGCAGCTGCAGAAATAGAGGACACTTTTGTCTCTGATGGGAATTTGTGAACTGTGACCTCTTCATTTTGAGAAGTCCACTCAGGCTCCTATGCTGAGATCTTTAAATATCCAACTGCGTGTCGATTACCTTGGAAAAGCAAAAGTAACAAGAATTAAGTAACTGCGACATTAGTTCTGTGATTTAAAATGTCTCTTAATAGATGATATAAAATTGGGAAAGCAATCTGTACTTACTATGGAAACTCCTGACAAGCTCCAATTTCAAGATGTTTAGATAAAGATTGAATATACATTTGGGGGAAAGTAAACATATTCCTATCTTTCTTCCTTCAGGCTAAATGGACACAAATAAGGATCTCAGAAACATAGCTCGGGGATATTTTTATCTTTCCAATCTCTAGATTGCTTTAGAATCAAAAGCCAGAAGCCTCATTGGGATTTTCTATGTTTTCCTAATAAATTGTGGGAGGTAGGGCAGGGTAGGGTGGGACATTTGTTTTCCTTCTGTATCAGTAATCCTATCTTAGATCAAATTTTTTAAGAAGATTTTCTATCTTAGATTTATTGAGTGTATCTTTATCACCCTCTCACTAGTTTTAAGCTCTTGAACATTAGGACACTCAGATGAAGATTCCCTCAATTGAGTGTGTCTTTAGTAATTCAGGACACGAAAGGAGATATGTTAACACCTGACACAATGCACTTCCCCCAGGCTTCCTCTGCTTTGTCCATAAAAGGAAAGAAAGGTGTATTGGTCAGGGTTGTCCAGAAAAAGAGAATCAAAAGGCCTATGTATACATATATAGAGAGATTAATTTTAAGGAATTGGCTCATTTGATTAAGAAGGCTGGCAAGTCCAAAATTTGCAAAATGGGCCGGCAGACTGGAGACCTAGGAAGAGCCCATGTTGCAGTTGAAGTGCAAAGGCCAACTGCTGGCAGAATTCTCTCTTCCCTGCGGGAGATCAATCTTGGTTCTACGGATGCTTTCAACTGATTAGATGAGGCCCACCCACCCACATTCTGGAGAATAATCTGCTTCACTCAGAGTCTGTCAGTTTAAGTGTCAATCTTATCCAAAAGACAAGCCTCACAGAAACATCCAGAATAATGTTTGACCAGCTATCTTGGCACTGTAGCCCAGCTGAGTTGACCCATGAAATTAACCATCAGAGGTGAAGATCATAGTAGCTTAAACACACAGAGGGAAAAGCTCTGCACCCTCATAGGAGAGAGGCACAATCTGTTCCTCACACTGTGGGACAGAGAAACTTGTCTTTGGGGTTGTCCTGGGTTCGAATGCAGTGGCTCTGGACATGCACTTGAACATCCTGAAACGTCCCCTGGTTCAGCTTTCCCAGAGGGCGGGGATGAGATGCTTTCATCCTTGAGGCCCGATCGCTGGGCACAGGAGCAGACTGTTGTTGCCTGAGTCAGAGCTGCCTCCCAGAGAGATGCATCAAGACCAACAGCCCTACCGCTTCCTTCCCATCCCAGGTGCGGGGGCCCAGTATCTGCTGGGGACCACCAGGCTCAGCGTGAGGGCCACCATGAGTTTTGGCTGCAAAGCATTCAAAACCGCTTGCTGTGCTGTGGCCAGATTCTGTCCCTGTCTGTCTTGCTTATGAAAGCAAAAATGTCTGGAATTGGCGACATTTCCTCTACTGTCCGCTCTTTGCTCACTCTCTGCCCAAGTCTACGCTCCCTAACCCTGCAGTCAAAAGTACAAGCAAAAATGTTATAAACAGAACAAAAATTCCCAGCTATCTGTCTTCTTTTTGCCTTCTCTCCTTCCTTCTTTTGGTCCTTTCTTCTTCCTTCCACAACTAATTTTGATGATTGGAGGGCAGGAAGTGGGAAAGCAAAAGTTTGACCTTCTGGAAAGTAGTCCCAAATGCTAGATGGGCTGGACACAACCGTCAGTGGAATATGCTAAATGATCTTGATGGACAAAATGTCTAAGTGTCTAACTTCCTTAACAACATTCTGGAGAATTCACATATTACACGGGGATTGGGATAGTGCTTGGAAAAGGGGCTCCGAATCTGCTGGCCTTTCTCTTCTGTGAAGAATATAGAGAAGCCACTTCGTTGGATTGGTTGTTGTTATTAATTCAATTTAAAGTTCAGCATAGTCCTTTATCCAGGAGCATCCGTTTTCCTAGTTCCTAGAAATAGGAATTACAAAAGGCAGCATTGGAGGTGGCTAAGAATTCCCTGTCAATTACACATCTTATTTATTTATTTATTTATTATTATTATTTTTTTTAATTTTTTAAATTTTTTATTCACATATAATGTATTATTTACCCCAGGGTACATGTCTGTGAATCATCAGGCTTACACATTTCACAGCATTTGCCATAGCACATACCCTTCCCAATGTCCATATCCCTACCCTCCCACCTCCCAGCAACCCTTAGTTTGTTTCGTGAGTTTAGGAGTCTCTTATGGTTTGTCTCCTTCCCCATCCCATCTTGTTTCATTTCTCTTCCCCACCCCTCCATAATCCCCTGCCCTGCCTCTCAAATTCTTCATATCAGAGCGATCATGTGATAATTGTCTTTCTCTGACTGACTTATTTCGCTTGGCATAATACCCTCTAGTTTCATCCACATCGTTGCAAATGGCAAGATTTCATTTCTCTGGATGGCTGCATAGTATTCCATTGAATATATATACCACTTCTTCTTGATCCATTCATCTGTTGATGGACATCTAGGTTCTTTCCATAGTTTGGCTATTGTGGACATTGCTGC